>CM022299.1:567499020-568101808 GCA_011799875.1 Thinopyrum elongatum
AAAGAAAGAAGACTGGAATATCCAGCTCATGTATGAATGTCATACAAGTTTTTGATGTATAGAAGGCTGGTAAAAGATATAGTTCTTGGGAATTATGGTTAAACATGTTAATCACTAATTCTTGGGTATTGTGAGACAATCACAAAGATACCCGCTCGATTGCATTCTGTTGCAATTCGATGTAAGAACTACTATGGCCTAAAAGACTAGCCAGAAATGAGGTTTAGGTATACACAGGGAACATAGTAAATGTTACTATACCTTCCATCGGTGTATTACCGTCTGTATTTATTTTTATAATTCGTTTGGAGTTTCACAAACTCTAGCCCATTGCATAAGGTATCTTGCAAGAAGGTTGTTCATAAGAGAACTTTTGATGTTCGAAGTTATGAATAACATAAGGGCCATACTTTCATTGAGAATGAGATGTATGTTATGAATAATGATATTAATATATTACCTCTAGATTTAATTTCATAATTCATTTTAGAGTTTCATACACTCTAGCCCATTGCAAAATGTTTGTTGCAAAAGGGTTGTTCATAAAAGAACAAATGTTGTTCAGTATTATGAATAACATGAAGGGCCATGCTTCCATCCAGATGGGACGTATGTTATGAATATTGATGGTAATATGATACATCCATAACACTGACGCTAAATGTCGCAAGACTAAAAGAATACCACACAAGTGTGGCACTGCATTTGGTCACATTGGAGAAACCCGCATGGAAAATTCCATTATGATGGATTTTGAAGTCATTTGATTTTGAATCATCTGACACTTGCAACTTTCCTCCGAAAAGTGAAGTGACTGAAATACCGTTCACAGGCCATAAGGAATGAGCAACAAACTTATTGGTGATCATACATTTTGATGTGTGTAGTTCAATAAATGTTGTTGCAAGTAGTGGATTTATCTATCTTCAGAAATGACTCAAGTAGATATATGGATATTTACTTGATGAGACGTAAGTCTGGATCTTTTGAAATCATTCGAAAGGTTTTCAAATATGAAGTAGAAGTTATTGTAACAAGAAAATTATGTTTCTACAATTCGATTGCAAAAAAAAAAAATTGAGTTACAAGTTTAGCGAATGTCTGATGAGTTGTGAAAAGAGTTTCATAACTTACACCTCCCGGAACACCACTGTGAGTGGAAAGTCCGTGAAGATGTAATCGAACCATTTATGACATGGTAAGATCAAAGATGACATAAATAAATTTGCCATTATCCCTTTTAAAAGGTGATGCTTTAGAGACTGCCGCTTTTACACTGAAAAGAGCTCCATCAGGGTCTGTTGAAATGACACCATGGTATGGTATGCCCAACCATGTCATATCTTTTCTTAACATTTGGAATATGGGGCTTGTGTAAAAGGTTACAAACCTATTCCAAATCAGACAAGTGCTACTTTGTAGGTTATCCCAAGTCATTGGGTATTCCTCCCTCACTATACCGAGGCAAATAGGTTTGCCACAAAGAACGGTATGCTTTTTGAAGAAAATGGTTCTTTCAAAAAGGTGAGTGGGAGAACAATGCAACTCGATGGGATAAATAGTATCTTCGTCATCAGTTCAAAGGAAAGAGACCTTGGAAGTGATTCCAGAGTTTCCTACTGCGACTGATACGGAAGTCTCTACAATAAAATGTATGGACTTCGATCGAACTTGCAGCTGAACCACGTGGGCAAGGCTCGTGTAAACCTCTCAGGTGCGCAAACGAGATATTGTTGTTAGACAACAGTATACCTACAATACACAAGGAAGCATTGATGGGCCCTGACTCCATAATTGGCTAAATGCCAATACAATCCGAGTTAGTTTCCATATAAGTGATTCAAGATTAAAACCTTGATACACCCTTCGGAAGACTTAGAGTCTAATGAATATTTATGGAACTTAAAACTGATACGGATAAAAATGTTTTATCCATAAAGCTCGACTTGTTGCAATAACAAGTTCAAGGAGTTGACTACGATGAGATTGTCTCACCGTAGCGATGCTTAAAGTCGGTTCGGGTTGAACTAGCAATTAAGACATATTTCAATCATCAGATATGAAACATGGATGACAAAAGGATTTCTATCTGATGGAAATAAAACCTAGGACTTGTATGTGATACAGTCCAAAGTAATTTGTCGATCCAGAGGATGCTAGTAAGTTTGCAAACTTCAGAGTTCCAGCAATGAACAGAAGAGAGCAAAATGGAGTTGGAATCTTCGTGTTTTGATGAAATGGTCAAAAGGGTTTGACTTCATCAATGGGTAACGAAGATGCTTGTGATTCAAGAAAGTAAGTGGGAGCATAATAAAATTTCTAAAAACCTTGTGTGCTTGACACATTGTTAATTGGACTTAAAATTCTTGACAAGAATTAGGACTTCATTTGAAAATAGTTTTTCAATGAAGTGCTTGGGCTAAATAGCCTTTATATTAGGCATGATGATCTATGGAGATAGATTTACCTAATAGGGCTGAGAAAAGATACATATTGACAAGATGCTAAAACCTTTTAGCATTAAAAACGTCAAGGAGTGATTCTTGCCGAAGTCACATGGAAAGAGTTTTTGCAAGACTCGGTGTCCCAAAACACAGATGAGCAAAATACATGATGGAGATTCCACACACTCTTGTGTTTGGATTAATCATGTATTCCATGGTATGTAAAAACAACCAGATATGTCCAATACTCCCAAAGTTGTTGCGAGTATAGATACCAAAGTGATCAAAAGTACTGATCATGGGACAACAGTGAAAAAGGGTCATTGAGTACTATAGTAGCACTGATGACATGTTTTCTCGCAAGCAGAGATCATGAAGAGTTCGTTGTAAAAGGTTACATCGATACAGTCTTCATCCATGCTCCAAGCGATTTTCGATTTAAGTTAAGGGTTTTGTGCAATACACAATATGGTGGCACGGTAGTTGGAAATTGTTCCAAACAAGTTACTGTGGCGAATTCTATAACAGAGGCGAAGTATGTTGCCGCTTTTAAAAGCGACAAAGAAGATGTTGAATCATATAGTTCATTCATGAACTTAGTATGGTTCCAAGATGGCTTTTGTCAATGGGACACTACTGCATGTAGTTGCTCCATAACTCAGTCTGAGGAATCCAGGTTCGACCTGTGATTCGCATACATACAAAGCCAAGTCCACACAAAATATGAATTTTGTGAAAGCGTGAAAACGCGAGGATATGCAAAGATACACACGGAGCTGAAGTCGTCAGATCCGTTGGACATCAGGCTATACCACAAGCGAAGCATATTTACACCGGTGTGCCACAGGTGTGAAGTGCATTAGCATTAACTAGATTATTGACTCTAGTGCAAGTGGGAGTCTGTAGGAGATATGCCCTAGAGGCAATAATAAATGTTATTGATTATCTCCCTGTTCATAATTAGGTTTATGTTCCATGCTATAACTGCAATGATTCTCGAGTCTGCAAATAAAACGAGGCTCGGAGGAAGACTCATATGCACGTGTGGGATAATAAACGGTAAAATGTATTCCTAGTCTGGCCTCTAAGACTAGCTCAAGTGTTGCATGATGGTTCTGTTTTCCTGATCATGGGCATGTCTATGCCAGCAACTTTGAGGGCACAGTGTTAGAAGAACATTTGTGTTGAATCGACCCGATTGATGTTATGCTATGAGATTCTTTCGTCACAAGTTACTGGTTAATAACACAGAGATGGTTAATGTTTGCATGATTCCTTAGACCATGAGAGTATCGAGTTTCTTCATGCTTGCTTCATGAACTTTGGGGTTTGTTAAACGTCATCCGTAAATGGGTGGCTATTACGGCGGCTTACGGGTTCATGGAAAAGTATGTCAAGTAACTTGATAGCTCAAGATTGGGATTTGCTCCTCCGACGATGGAGAGATATCTCTGGGCCCTCTCGGTGTTACGGTATCCATCATCGTCTGGCCAGACACTTTGTGATTTGATCACGGGGATGCCGGAACACGGAACGAGAAAAGAGAACAATACCGGTAACGAGGTAACTAGCATAGTGGACAAGTTGTTGATCCACGGGAATGCCAACATGTCTCACCTCGGGTATTTGTAACATATCACGAAGCAACAGGAATAGCACACGGCAACTGGAGGTTCACTCGAATATTCATTTGTGTGGGTATAGGGGTCAATATGGGTGTCCACGGCTCCGATGTTGATCATTGATCGGAAGGGGTTCCGTGTCATGTCTATACTTCACCGAACCTATAGGGTCACACGCTTAAGGGTCATCTATCTGCTGAATACTAGACAGGGAGTCTGAGAGAAAATCACCGAAAAAGTTTCGGACACCGAAAAGTTTCGGACAGCGGAAAAGTTCCGCAGAGAGAGGTCACCGGATGAGTTCCGGTGAAACTGAAAAGTTGTTTCAGGGGATACCATTAAGTCAAAATGGTTTCGGCACATGCCTGATAATTCTTGGAGGATACCAGAATCATTCTGGAAACTTCTGGGAATTTTCTGAAAGAAAAACCGGAAATGTTCCGGGGCTGCCGGAACCGCTTCAGATGCTTTTCGCAGATGAAATCACTAAACTGGAATTGTTCCAGAACGCATTGAAAATTGTTTTAGTGGGTACTGGAAATGTTCTAAGCCCACATAAATATTTTCAGTTCGAACGGACGCTGAAAAATGTCGTTGTGAATAGTGAAAGTGCTTTTTGGGAATTTTATGGAAAGCACCTTTTGGGAATTTCCCAAAAGGCTTCTAGAATGCCTTAGGCACTAAGGAAGCCCCCTTGGGGGGGGCCCCCAAGGGGTGGCCGGCCAAGCATGGTGGAGCTCCTTGGAGCTCCACATGGCACCCCTTTTATCTTTATTCTTTTATGAAAAGGCATAAAGTGGGGGTACTTTGGGGTTTTTTGTATGACATCTTTACCCCTTGGCTTTCCTATAAATAGAGGAGAGTGGGCTGCCCACAAAGCTCATCCCTTGCTCTCATACACATGCCAAGAGGTTATCTGGCTTCTCTCTCCCTCCCACGAAAAGAGTTTCGTAGAGCCGAAAGGCTGTCTGGGTTCCGGCAGGAACTAGTTCTGGACGGCGAAGCCCTGCCGGATAGCTGACACCGTATGTGTGCAACTCTGTAGAGAGGTCGTAGTTTCGATCTTAGTGCCCGAGGGGCTGTTTGAGAGTGCCTCCCGAAGGGCTGTCCAAGTGACGGTCCGAGTTCTGTGAGTCCTCCCGAAGGGCTGTCCGAGTGACCGTTCGAGTTTCGAAGGTCCTCCCGAAGGGCTGTCCGCGACATCGTCCGGGGGACTGTTCGACCGCCTCCCGGAGGGCTGTCCGAAGGGAAGACGAGGGTATACATCCTCGCGGTTGGGAGGTTGTAAATCCTAGCTGCGGGGATCTGCACCGACGATCGTCATCGACTCTACTTCCGCTGCGCTACGAGTCGGTAACGAAAATGATCAAACCCTGTATGCAGTCTCCATAGTGGTCCTGGGCTGGTGCGTAGGTCGGAAAAATTTTGTTTTCTACTGCGTTACCCTACAATCTCATGTTACTGAACCCGAGCGATCGATCCCTTGGCTGTTAACTGAACCCGAGCGATTCATTCGCTGCTGAATGAACCCGAGCGATTCCATCGCTGCTGTTGCTGCTAACTGAACCCGAGCGATTGATCACTGCTGCTGCTTACTGAAGCCGATCGAGCCCCCGTGCGAGACGTAACCAGCCGGTGTTGGGTTGCCTCTCGATGAACAGTGACCGTTGATACCGTGCGCGCGGTACATAGAACGAGTCGAGACGTGATGAGTTGAGCCGGTTGGTTGGCTGTGGATGAACAGTTCCCGGTGGGGGTTGGATGAACATGACCCCCGTGGTAGTAGGCCGTCGCCGCTGGATGAACAGGACCCCGAGGAGGTCGCCGCACCCCAGCCGGTTGGGGGTGGATGAACAGAACCCCGTGGAGGCTCTATGAACAGTAGCCGATGGAGGCTCGATGAATAGTAGCCCGTGGATGAACATTATCTGGTGGAGTCTGGAGGAAGTCGACGGTGGATGAACAGTAGCCTGTGGAGGCTGGAACGAGGCAGTAGACGGTGGATGAACATGACCCCGTTTCGACCATAGGCACTCCAACAGAAGTCTGTTTCCTCTGTTTTGTGGTACGTCACACCCCTCCTGATCAACAGGACCTCGTTTCGACCGTAGGCACTCGAACAGAAGTTCGTTTTCTCCGTTTTGCGGTACGCCAGACCCTTCACGATGAACAGGACCCCCTTTCGACCGTACGCGGTCGAACAGAAGGCCGTTTCCTTCGTTCTGCGGTACGCCAGACCTCGTTTCGGTTGTTCCGTCCAAACCGGTTGGCTCCCGATGAACACGACGCATTCCGTTCCCTCCCAATGAACACGACACAGTTTCTCCGTTCCGACCCAGCCGGTTGGCTGCCGATGAACAGGATGCCGTCGTTGTACGCGTTCGAGACCCTGCCCGTATGTACGTACGTAGCCATATTTAATTTCTTGCAGCGTGGCTGTACGTACGTGTACATAATTTATACAGGACTGCCTCAACTGCTACGTCACACGTGCCGCTCCTTGCTCGGCCACGGTTCATCCTTGCAGAGAGACCGACCGACCAGTATGTACGTACACGTTCGCTACCTGAGAGACAACCCCACGTACGGTTCGACCCGATGGGTCCCAGCTGTCAGGGAGGGTAAGGAGGCATTTCCTTGCGTGCGAAGATATAGCTGATGGGTCCCAGCTGTCAGGGGGAGAAATCATTTTTTTGCCCGTAATGAGGACGCACTTCCTTGCGTGTGAAGATGTAGCTGGTGGGTCCCAGCTGTCAGGGGGAGAAAACATTATTTTTCAGGGTAAAAAGGATGCAGTTGCATGCACGTGTCCATGGGCGTGGTGCGTCCCCACTGTCAGCCTCTTCACGTACAGTCATCTTCCGATGACTCTCGTTTGTTGACCACATTGACCACACCGTGCCGAGCGCACTAAGGCCGGTGGCCGACGGCGAGGCCCCAGACTGGAACGACCTGGAGATGGGGAAGACGCGGCAGTGGAGTCGCAGACGAAGAGGAGTGGGAAACTTGACTGGTTCGGGTGCGGGGTGGGCCTACACTCGGCAGAGAATAACAGGAGGTGCGGAGGAGTGGAGGGATGGCCTGGCCGTCGGTGGGGTAGCGTTTTGCTGTGAGGCGCGCGAAATAGCGCCGCTGGACGCCGGAGGCTGGAGCAGGCGGTCCCGGCAGCGCTAGAGGAAGAAGACAAGAGATTAAAGAAGAATGACGGTCGTTAGATGTACATCGAACGCCTTGCTTAGGCTTCGGCCTTTGTGTTTTTTTTGCGAAAGTGCTTAGGCTTCTATCTACTGGCCCACATGTCAGCCAGTCCATTTGGTTTTTTTAGTCCATTTGGTGGGCTGGGTGAAACAATGATGTAGAGTCTATGCAGCCCGTTTATATATTATGTTAGAATTTAAAGCCCATTTGCATTTTTTTTCCAAATTCACGGACTTGCTGGGCTGGGTGAAAATATCATGTTGGGTTAGATGGAGAAATATTATAAAAACGTAGACACATGATTGCACGTCTATTACTGATTGGTCAGTAAAATCTTTGCAAGCTTACGTACGCAATCACCAGGAGTTAACTTGCCAAGTTATATATAAACAATTATTATTATTATTATTTAAGAATTTTTTATTTACGAAATAAAATATCATTTTAATTTGATGAGTTAATAGGACGTGGGGTATTATTATTTTTTAGGCTAGACGTGGGACAGTTGAGTTGGTTCTAGGGAAAACTACTGGGAGGAAACTCAGATTACATCTAAAAAGAAAGTGGAAGAAAATTCAGATATAGGATTAATAAAAACAAAAAATAAAGAAAGTGGGAAGGTCTATACAATGGTTGGACGAACGACATGTTTAACGGAACCTTATGTTGTTTCTATTATATATATGTAATAAAATAAGATAGAAATATAAATATAAGTATATATACTATTATAGAAGGGAAAACATAGGTTCAGTTTTGCATTCTTATAAAAAATAGAACTAAGCTGTGCGTTGTCTTGAAAAAACAAACATAACTTAGGCTGTTGATGTTATAGACAAACTAGGATGGGAGGCCCAGAGGCTGCTTGATACCTGCTGGACCCCAAAAAAAAGATGAAACCTGATGGATCAACTGTGTCTGCATGTCGTGGGCTGCGCGTGTTAAACAACAAAACCTAGGCCATGGACCTGGTGGGCCCGGACTGTCAGCCTCTCGACGAACAGTCGTCTCTCGATTCCTCTTGTTTTGTTGACCATGTTGGGAACGACAGACGGCGGCGCCGCGGCGAGAGCACCAAGGCGGAGGACGACGTCGAGACCTCGGACCGAAATGAACCGGAGCCGGGGAAGACGCAGGCAGAGGGGAGTACGAGGGTTGACTTGTTCGGGTGCAGGGTGGGCCGATGGAGCTGCCGCCGCCAGAGAATGTGTGGGAGTAGAGGGATGGCCTGGCCAGCACCATAGGCTAGGATGGGTCACCGAGGCGTGCGCGGCAACGCCGCCAGCCGCTGTAGGAAGAGGACAAAAGATTGAACAAAATAAAGAAATACAAATGGATAGGTGGTTGGTCCCATATGTCTGTGTACGAAACCTGCTGGGTCCACCTGAGAAGGGGAATATGTTGGGAGGAAGGAGATTCAAAGCACGGTAGCCCAGTGAACTAGTTACATACATAAGCAAATAGCCACTCAAAAAAAGCAAATAGGTTAATGGGTTTTTAGACGAAATATTTCGGACAAAACAGATAATTACGACACATAGGCTAATGCATGAAACACCCAGATGATAAAGGTGCTTAAACAAAAAGTACATCATCTAGACCTTCCTGGCACGCTTGATCATGACGCTGCGGCTGCCCATGTACTCGTCGGTTACGGGAAGCAGACACGCCCTCTTGTCCAAGATCCGCCTGTACATGTCGTAGCATGCGTATGCGTCCTTGGCCGCGTAGGTTATGTAGGCTAGATTCAGAGGTACCTCCCACGTGTTCAGGTCCTTAGTATCAATGTCTTCTTTCATGTTGGCATAGCAGGGGTCGATGATGGTCGCGGCGAGGTCAACCAGTGCATGGAGTCCTTCTCCTGCCCGTTGCTGATGATCTTGTATTGCTTCTGGATGTCGACAAGCTTGTTGCACCAGATGGCCGAATCGTAAAGCACAGTCACGTTCTTCCTGCTCTCCACCGTAGCGAAGGTGCAGTCGGCAGTGCCGATGAAACAGGCGAATACTCCAGAACCTCTGATGGCCCTACAACAGTGGTAGACGAGAACCTCGTCCCGCACACATACATGGGCGACGGTGATCCGCTAGTCCCTGTCAGGAGACGAATGGATGGGCACAAGGTCTAGTCCCGCGACCTTGTGATTTCTCCTCCTGTAGGTACTGTTTGAACTTGGCGAGGCAGAGCTTCACCGAGTCCGGATCATTGGTGTACATCACATTCAACTTGGTGCTGCCATGGGTCTGAACGGCGAACTCAAAGGTGAACTCCTTGCTGAAGTCCATATCCAGCAGGCTCACCCCTCGGATCGCCATTGGAGTCTCTTCTCACGCAGAGTTGATGTGGCGGTTCTCGTTTTGTGGGGATTGGGGGCAGGGGAGATGAAGATGATCGGTGTGTACTGGGGTACTAGGGGGCGGCACCGCGGCAGTAGCAGTTCATTTTTCCATACTTGGGGATCTGCAATCGATGGTGAACGAGTGGGTAGGTGGCGGTAGCAGTTCATTTTTCAGCTCTTGGGGAACTGCATCCAACAGTAAACTGAGTGCGTACAGGCGACAGCAGTTACTACCCCTTCCTCGCCCGCTGCACGCCCGGCAGAACATGCCCCCTCGGGTTCACGAGCAGGTCTGTATTGGTACTGTAATAGCAAGTGCTAGTGGTCACTTTACTTAAATTTTCTTATCTTTAATTAAAATTTATTCTTAAAACAATCAAAGAATTGGCTCGTTCTATCAGTGCCACAGGATCAACATGCACAGCAATTAGAATTATTATTCTCAGGACACAAACGATTGGCTCATTTGCCGCACTTTCACAGACAATACTACCAAGTTTGAACAGCTTGTTATGGTTGTTGTCCTCTGCATCATCATGTCGTGTTTCCCAACTTGCAAGATTCAGAACCAACCAATAAGATTGAAATAATAAGTAAAACAAAGATGCCTACACATCACAATGATTCCTAGCTTGCAAGATTCAGAACCAACCCATTAGATTCAAATAATAAGTACAACAAAGATGCCTACACATCTCAATGATTCACATATCAGAGCCAATCGTAACTATACAACTCAAATGTTGTGATAATGTGAACAAATAAATAAAAATTGATCGATGCTTCATGTAAGCAATTTGATCCAAGGATTTGCTTAAACATTGAAACCAGTCCTTTTTAAGGCCACACAGGTCAAACATTGGCAGCTGAAATATTCTGCATTACTGGTGGCACTACCACTTCCATTATATGCACAAGAGGGCCTTCTAGATTTTGAATTAGTGTGTATAGAGCCTCATCCTTAGTATTTAACAAATACACATAGCAGAATCTAGTGGAATCATCAATCTATGTCCTGAAATATCTCTTTCCACCTTGCACACACGCATGGCACTTTAGAGCCTTTGGATAAAGTGAATCTCGGGATTAAATCCATCTTGGTTAGCCGTGTCATACAACCCAAGAACTTGGTGAATGCTTTTGACCATCACAACATTTGTAGTTGAGTATTCCTGTTTGCATAAATAAGAAAGAGCATGATTACTATAATATTGGCACTAGTTAAAGCAACTTTATTTCGAAAACGAGAAAAGATTCTGATAGAATAGCTTTATTAAAAAAATACAATGTTAGCACAGTATGACAAAGCACAATCATGTTGATAAAGGACAGTACTGACCTGTGTGAGATGACTTTGGGAGATCAAGTTACTTTTCATGTCCTCGTATCTTGCCATGAAGGTCTTCTGCAAGTTATCTACATTGGAAATGAAATGGTAACTAAGACAGTAGCTCTATTTTAAATGTATTATTACTTCATTTTATCAGTGGCAGTAGCGGTGCCAAAAGATTGCCACAAATTATTAGTGGCATTAAATTAAGATGCAAAAACAATATCATTATTGCTTTCTCATAGCAGTGCCATAACAGTAGCACAAGATCACTAGCTGGATGCAGAGTCAAAATCAACCAAGAAGGAACATACCCGGTCATGGGAACCATAACTGAGAGAGGGGCCCTACGCCGCCACGACTCGATGTGGTGAACCTGCAGATCCACTCGGATGATTCAATTCAGGCGACCTTTTTCGGCAGTGCGCCTGAAATGAAGCAAAGATTGTATCATGCAGCTAGCAAGAAGTACTTGCTCTCATGAGCTGGCAGTTCTTCTTTATTAGTTGCACTAAAATTGAGCAACATCAAGGTTGGCTGTCTTGCTCATGCAAGGTGCAACTATAATTTGCTTATCCTTTTGTGCAGTTCCACTAAAATAAAGTGCCATTGTGGTGACAGTGACGGCTCATCTTGCAAAGGCTAATAAAATGTTGCACGAGATTACCAGCAGAGTTTGACGGAGATGTTGGAAACTCCAATCAACCTTTGTGCAGTTTAACCAAAATTGAGAGATGTTTCCCACGTGACATTTTAGTTGAACTGCACAAGACACTCATTCCAAAAAAAGTGTTTTGTGCAGTTCACCAAAAGGTCACAATAGCAACGAGGTGAAATGGATATCCCTATCAGCACAAAAAGATAGAAAGAAAACAGTTACTGGTCAATAACAAGATACGAAACATACACGAAATGAAAAGAAGCATCTTGATTATGTTCATGGCAATCACGTAAGAACAGTAGAAATTTTAAAATAGCAGCATTGCTTCATGTTACCGGAAGCATTACGATCAACAATGACATTCGTCAAATATGGGATTACTTTAATGGTGGCATTGCTTGTTTACCAGATACAGTAGATCAACAGCAGCTAAAGAGTTGGTTTAAGGGCATGGGACAGTCGGGACACAAAGACACTCAGCAGCATAAAGAAGCAACTTACTTATCATACTGGGAAAAATAGCAGGAGTACCATTTGTAACACAGTTTAATTGCATTGTATTACTGGAGGCATTAGATTAACAATAACATTGGTTAGACATGTCCTTATGGTAACTGTGTGATTGCTTCCTTTTACATGTGCCCTTATATTAACAACTGCAAAAAGTTGGTATAAGGACATGCGACAGTGGACGCATCAGCACAATGTACCTACAAGGAGGTATAAAGTGGTGATGCCTAGTTTGTTCATACTCTGTGAGGGCAGCAAATCTAATCCTGGGTACCTTTTACTATGTGAGGGCAGCAAATCTAATCCTGGACATACTCTGTTAACTTGTCCACCAGCCGCCACTTTCTATACTTTTTTCAACCAATAATAGATATGTTCCTTATCCAGTTTGTACTGCCTTTTCCCTTTATTTCCCTTTTCAACCAAGAGACCGGTTGGGTTTCCAGTCTCTACTACTTTCCCCCTATTATTTCCTCTTTGAATCAAGTCCTAGATTCATGCTACAACTTTCCCCCCTTCACTGTTTGAACCAAGTCGTAGATTCGACTACATGAAGTAACTTTACCTCTAATAATACTAAAAATTTAGGTGGCTTTGGAAGAGCTGATGGAAGTAGAAAAAGATCCACATGGAGACACGTGGGGAGCTGGGGCAGTAGAGCAGGGCCGCGTTCGAAGGAACTTATACCTGAGGGTCGTCGGGATGTGGCTAGGAGACTGGCGGCAAGTCGGATCTGCCCACAATACGGCAGGGAGGAAGAAGGGGTTGGAGGACCTCCCGAGCCGGCCCTGTGTTGGAGAGAACGGCACGGGCAGAGGATCGAGACCCGCCGGCAGCTGTGGGTTTCCTCCCTTGCCGCCGATGATCGCGTGAACGATGCACCTAGTCCCCTACACACACCGGCCGAAGGGATCTGGCCGGATCTGTGACCAGCGGTGAGCAGAGAGAAAATGTCGCTACCGCTATCTTGTTTAGATCTGGAGAGGATGAGAGAATGAAGAGAGCAACCCTAGTAAATCAAGCACTCAGGCCCCTGCCTATATATATAGTGGAGTGATTATCTTTTTCTCTCCACAACAAGCGTTTCAATTTGTGTATGTGGCATTAAAGAAAAGAAACTCCCTATTTAACGTGACTGACTGCAATTTGCACTTTGTTCACTTGTGCTCCCCGGCCCTCCATTCATTGAACAACCCCACGGGTGAATAAACATACAGTACTATTTATATAGAACGAACAAGCTCGAACTATTTTGGCTTTGAGATATCGATGGTACAGTTTGACCACATTGCATCAATGGACTCAGTACTTTGAAGAAATCTATACGTATAAACACGTGCACGGTTTACATTCTGAATTACTAGCTAGAGCTTGAACTGTATTTATTTACATGTACCACCTTTTTCTTTTGGTTTTCTGCTCCATGGCGCAATTCATCGATACAAAATTATACTATGAGTATTTAAAAGCCGGTTTGATAGAGAGGTGAGGAGGGTGAGGGAGTAACAGATTCAACTTACTGCTGGAAAGGTAGGGCTGTGCGATTTGATGGCTCGTTACTGCTGGAAAGATGGGGTCTTGTGATATGACTACTCACTATAGTCATTATTACTCCAGCGCTACGACCGGGGTGATGCCCCCCTTCCGTTCCCCACTCTAAATCTAGTGCATGACACGCCGACCCGGATGCTGGCTCTCCCACATGTCGGCGAAGTAAGAAGGAGCAAAGAATCATGCGGTATATATAGTACTACGTAGTATATACTGCTACTCACGTCGGAGGAGTGCGAAACACGGCAGCCCAGTGAACTAGCAGGCGATAGGCCATAGAAAACAATGTGGTGATATGGCCATAAAAACAATGTACTGCAGTCCAGTCTCTAGCACATACAGTACTCCACCTCTTCCTCCGCCTCTCGGTTCATCGCCATCATACTTTCCCCATTCCTGTGTTTTCAGTATCCTGCGAATCAAAGAGGCCCTTAGACTGGTTTAGGTCCGGTCGTTTTTTATAAATGTGTTATGTCCAAAATTTAATGAGCGTGCTCTGGTTTCTATGAAAATAATCTGGTTTGCATGTAGTAATGCATTTATTTATTTATTCTTCTGCGGGGGGTTTGCATGTAATTCGTCAGGTCTAAAATGTAAAGTACGCTGGCATGGTTGCATATGCTCCGAGTCGTGCATGCACTACGACCCAGATGCTCTATGTACCATGAAGCGTAGCTACGGTTCAGAAAGAAGGTCTAAAGTGGTGATAGGTATAGGTCGCACGCACCCACCTAGTGGTACTCAGTACTAGACGTACGAGTACTCAGTACTCCTATTCTATCAACACGAGTCCCATCTGACAACAGCGTCCATGCTACAGCTAGCTCTTCTCCCTCATTTCTCTCTTCTAATTCTAACTCAGCCGACGCGCGGTGGGTGGGGTGGGGATTTGCCGATAGTCGGTTTGCTCAACTGCGGCCCCACCTGACAGTGAAAATGCTAAGACAACAAGCGTTCCCTTGCTTGAGCGGCGTGCCGGACAGACCATGTGGGGGTGCGACGCGAACGCGGCAGTCTTTACCTTTATAACTTGTACATAAAAAATGCCAAGCCAATGCGTGATAGCGGCGGGCCGAAACGACAGTGTGGGCTGCGACGCGAATGGCACAGGCGTGCTGTAGTACTTGTTCCACTTTCTTGTTTTGAACTCGTGACATGTAGTAATGCTCAGTTTTGAATATATAAGTTTGGTTGTCGCGCCAATATATATACTCCCTCCATGTAGGTTGGGTCGCTGAAGTCAAAATTTGACACAAAACACGATGGTGACCAGTCTACCTCCGTCCTAGTTTATTGCTCCCCATCGTAATCTGTGCCAAAATTTGACTAACAAAAGGTTCATGCATATCACCAAAATTATATCATTGAAAACTATGTTCAAATACAAATCAAACGATATAATTTTTGTTGACATACACTAACATTTTGTCAGTTAAATCTTTGATCAAATTTATTACAAAAGGGACTTATAAACCAGGACCTAGGTATTACACCAGGATGAAGACAGTGATACTACATATAATTAATGCCAAATAAGAGCAAGGGATCACACATGTCATTTACAAATGGAATAAAAATGCTATACACTAATAAAACATCAAGGCCACGAGGCGATGCAGTGCTGGTTACAGGAGGCGAAAAGAAAGATGCATCCATCGACGACCTCCTCCTCCTCGACTCAGGGCACCGGCCCACCGAACGGCGGCTAAGTGGCAGTGGCTTTCGTGGGCAGGTCAATGTGCTTCTCAACAATGGCGTCCAAAGATTCCAGCCGGTGGACAAAGGCCAACGTCTTTCTGTCCACCCTGGCCTTGTAGTGGCCTATGTAGACGATTTTCTTGTAGACATGGATGTGCAGGTCGACGGTTTCTTGAATGGCAAGGCGCTGCGCGGCGAGCGCGGCCTCGAGGTGCTCATTCTTCGTCGTGACATCCGACAGCTGCAGGGCCACCAGGGCTTGAAAGAGTTCGTCATCATGGAGGCCGATGAGGGTGGCAGGCAACAAGGAGCCTGGGCGCGCAGGCTGGAGAAGTATGGCAAGGTCATCCTTGCGCTTCTTGACGGCGGTGAACTTGCGGATGGAGCGAACCATCATGTTGTCCATGCGAGAGGCGAAGCCGGCGTCAGCGAGGGCTACAACGCCGGCGGTCGCCAGCACCGTCTGGAAATGCTGCGCGGTGCGGGGCCGCAGGCCGGCTTCTTGGATGATCTGCACAGCTGACTGCCGCTCGGGTCCATCTCCTCCATAGGTGCTTGTGGCTTCTGGTCACTTGGTCTTGGATTGGAGTGAGCAGTGTTGCGCAGAGACTATGAGTAGATGGATTGAAGTGGTGGGGCGCCTTTGTATGAGAGTCCAAACTGTGTTGCATTACATCATGCTGGCTCCATTCTGCTTCTCCAATTAATTCCCTCTGCATGCTAATTGAGGATGCATCATTGACCGTTCAATGTCTCGGGAACCGCTACCCTCTCCCTCCTTGGCATTCAAGCCGTATAACCATAAATGCGGGTCAAGAAGAGACTAGTCATTACTATATTGTGCACCACAACCAAGGCGGAGGGGAAAATGAGAGAACTTAATATTTTTACTGTAGTACACGGCCCACGTCTCTTATTGGTTGATTCCTTTATTCATGTCAAGAAACAAGAAACGAGGTCGAGTTAATCCACCGCGCCTAAGTGTTTTAGGATTATAAAGGTTTTCGTAAGGGATCGACACAATAACCGTAAGATCTGCATCCGACGGTGGCACCTATTTGACGCAAGCAGCAATAGAAAAGAAATGCCACAAAACTGTGACACCACGCCCCCCTCCCCTACACATAAGACTGACACGTGAGCGTAGGCAACTCCCACGTTCAGGTTGCGCTTGGTTCTTCGCCCCTTCAAGAAGTCTAACAATGATGTCATTTACGACTGGAATAAAAATGCCATACACTAATAACACATTAAGACCACGAGGCGATGCAGTGCTGGTTACAGGAGGCAAGAAGAAAGATGCATCCATCGACGACCTCCTCCTCCTCGACTAAGGGCGCCGGCCCACCGAACGGCGGCTAAGTAGCAGCGGCTTTCGTGGCCAGGTCAACGTGCTTCCGAACAATGGCGTCCAAAGATTCCAGCCGGTGGAAGAAGGACAACATCTTCTGTCCTCGCTGGCCTTGTAGTGGCCTATGTAGACGATTTCCTTGTAGACGTGGATATGTAGGTTGACGGTTTCTTGCATGGCGAGGCGTTGCGCGGCGAGCGTGGCCTCGAGGTGCACATTCTTCGTCGCGACCTCCGGCACCTGCAGGGCCACCAGGGCTTGAAAGAGTTCGTCATCATGGAGGCCGATGAGGGTGGCAGGCAACAAGGAGCCTAGGCGCGCAGGCTGGAGCAGTATGGCAAGGTCGTCCTTGCGCTTCTTGACGGCGGTGAACTTGCGGATGGAGCGAACCATCATGTTGTCCATGCGAGAGGCGAAGCCGGCGTCAACGAGGGCTACAACGCCGGCGGTCGCCAGCACCGTCTGGAAATGCTGCGCGGTGCGGGGCCGCAGGCCGGCTTCTTGGATGATCTGCACAGCTGACTGCCGCTCGGGTCCATCGCCTCCATAGGTGCTTGTGGCTTCTGGTCACTTGGTCTTGGATTGGAGTGAGCAATGTTGCGCAGAGACTAGGAGTAGATGGATTGGAGTGGTGGGGCGCCTTTATATGAGAGTCCAAATTGTGTTGCATTACATCGTGTTGGCTCAATTCTGCTTCTCCAATTAATTCCCTCTGCATGCTAATTGAGGACGCATCATTGACCGTTCAACATCTCGAGAACCGCTACCCTCTCCCTCCTTGGCATTCAAGCCGTATCAACGTAAATGCGGGTCAAGAAGAGACTAGTCATTACTACATTGTGCACCGCGACCAAGGCGGAGGGGAAAATGAGAGAACTTAATATTTTTACTGTAGTACTACCATTGCATGCAATGAACTGACCACAACCTGCCGTGCTAGGTACTCTCAAGGCATTAAAAACATACACGACCCACGTCTCTTATTGGTTGGTTCCTTTATTCATGTCAAGAAACAAGAAACGAGGTCGAGTTAATCCACCACGCCTAAGTGTTTTGGGATTATAAAGGTTTTCGTAAGCGATCGACACAATAACTGTAAGATCTGCATCCGACGGTGGCACCTATTTAACGCAAACAGCAATAGAAAAGAAATGCCACAAAACTGCGACACCACGCCCCCCTCCCCTACACATAAGACTGGCAGGCGAGCGTACGCAACTCCCATGTTCGTGTTGCACTTGGCTCTTTGCCTCTTCGAGAAGTCGAACAATGATGTCATTTACGACTGGAATAAAAATGCCATATACTAATAAAACATTAAGGCCACGAGGCGATGCAGTGCTGGTTACAGGAGGCAACAAGAAAGATGCATCCATCGACGACCTCCTCCTCCTCGACTCAAGCCGCCAGCCCACCCAACGGCGGCTAAGTAGCAGCGGCTTTCGTGGCCAGGTCAACGTGCTTCCGAACAATGGCGTCCAAAGATTCCAGCCGATGGAAGAAGGACAACGTCTTTCTGTCCTTGATGGCCTTGTAGTGGCCTATGTAGATGATTTCCTCGTAGACGTGGATGTGCAGGTCGACGGTTTCTTGCATGGCGAGGCGCTGCACGGCGAGTGCGGCCTCGAGGTGCACATTCTTTGTCGCGACCTCCGGCAGCTGCAAGGCCACCAGTGCTTCAAAGAGTTCATCACCTTGGAGGCCGATGAGGGTGGCAGGCAACGAGGAGCCTGGGCGCGCGGGCTGGAGGAGTACGGCAAGGTCGTCCGCGTGCTTCTTGACGGCGATGAACTTGCGGATGGAGCCGACCATCATCTCGCACATGCGAGAGGCGAAGCCGGCGTCGACGAGGGCTATGACGCCGGCGGTCGCCAGCACCGTCTGGAAACGCTGCGCGGTGCGGGGCCACAGGCCAGCATCTTGGACGATCCGGCGCAGCCAATTGCCGCTCGCGTCCATCGACACCATGGGTGCTTGTGGCTTCTGGTCACTTGGTCTTGGTCTTGGATTGGAGTGGGCAGTGTTGCATAGAGACTAGGAGTAGATGGATTGGAGTGGTAGGGCACCTTTATATGAGAGTCCAAACTGCGTTGCATTCACATCGTGCTGGCTCCATTCTGCTTCTCCAGTTCCTTCCCTCTGCATGCTAATTGAATGAGGAGGCATCATTGACCGTTCAATGTTTCGGGAACCGCTACCCTCTCCCTCATTGGCATTCAAGCCGTATCAACATAAATGCGTGTCAAAAAGAGAAGTTGAACGGTCAAACTAGCCCTCATGTGTGGATACTTTAGGGCTATTTGAGCCCAATCTAGCTCAAACTAACTCTAACCCGTGGATCCAAATAGGGCCAAAGAAGAGAGAGAGGATTAGAGTAACAGAGTTGGTAGATACCGTATCATGTTAAATGCTATGCTACTTTATGTCATGCATGGCAATAAATATGATCATCTATGATACTACTCTATGATGGTACTATGCACTATGGAGATAGTATCATACACTAGTATCATATGCATGATACTAGTATATGATACTCCCCACTCTGAGTAGCCTTAATATTTACTCCCTCCGTTCCTAAATATTTACGGTATAGATTCACTCATTTTTCTCCGTATGTACTCATTACGGTGTAGTCACTTGTTGAAATCTCTAGAAAGACAAATATTTAGGAACGGATGGAGTATTTGCTAACTAATACCATTGCATGCAATGAACTGACCGCTGCATGCCGTGCTAGGTGCGTCTGAAGGCATTAAAAACATACACGGCCCACGTCTCTTATTGGTTGATTCCTATTCATGTCTAGAAACAAGAAATATGGTCGGGTTTGTTTTGGGATTATTTGATTTTCGTAAGATGACTATAACTAGTAATCGCCACAATAACTGTAAGATCTGCATCTGACGGTGGCACATATTGGACGCAAACAGCAATAGAAAAGAATTGCCACAAAACTGACACACCACGCCCCACCCCTACACATAAGACTGCCATGCGAGCGTTCGCAACTGCCACGTTCGGGTTGCGCTTGGCTCTTCGCCTCTTCGAGAAGTCGAACAATGATGTTACTACTTCTACAGTATCGAATCAAGTGTTGCATGTCCCGTCCACCGCGTGGGCGAGGGAGAGCATGTTGTAGGATTAGTAAAAGCAAAAGGCTCTCCTCGTCTGCGAGCCACCGCGCGCATGGGCGAGGGAGAGGGCATACTACTAGTAATCAAGCTTCTCCTTGTTGTACGAGTTGACGCGACACATCATAGCACGGGCCCCACATGTTGCCTCTAAACTTGGCTAAAAGACACACATTGTACAATATTTGCTGCAACCTCTAACATTTACCCCACCACAAATTAAAATATATATTCCTCTCTTGACCAGATCAGCGTGCAAACTAAAATAACCAGGATGACAGGTAGGGCCAGAAGATTATTTTAATAAAAAAATGCTTCGAGACGGCCTCATAGAATGGAGCCGACTCCAACGATTTTAAGCTTAGAGGCACAGTACATGCTATCCTAGACTCTGTTACTATACTACCTCCCCTACACATGAAACTGCCACACGAGCGTTCGGGTTGCGCTTTGCTCTTCGCCTCTTTGGGAAGTCGAACAATGATTGTACTACTATAGTGGAGTACTACTAGTATGCTTCGAGCAAGTACAATAAGCTTATGTAAGCAGGCTATAAGAGTTAAAATATTATATTCCTGCAGACATGGAGAGGAGAGAAGAGGAGCCGGCTACAGAATAAGAGTCGGCTGCAACACGTGCTCCTAGGCACTATGTGAGAGTGGAACGTGGGCCATGCATTAATAAAGTAGCACATATTTACATCTAACTATTGTGCGTGCCGGCTATAGCCTTGGCTATAGATGACATGGCAACATCATATAGCCATCAGCTAGTTGTACTATTAGACCTCCTCCAATGCACTGGTGCTAAGAAGAGGTGCTAAGCACATTAAAGAGCTAAGAAACTGACGTCCCCAATGCAAAGGTGCTTAACTTGTTGTATCTAAGCATCCTTCATTTAATGATTTTGCAACTAAAGTTATCCATGCATTGGTGGGCTTCTTTCATTTAAGTGTTTTCCCTAGGTTCCTGCGCTTGGCATTGTTTCTTCCTGGGGTCACCAAACCCATCTCTCTCCTCTTAATTACCTTGCCACATCATCTTTTTTGCCTATGTGGCAGTCTTAGCACTTGTACAAGGTGGAGCATTGGGAGGGGCCTTAACCATGCTCTTCTGGTCATCTGACACCGAATGAACTATTGCATCTCCACCTTGTGCGGGAGGAAGAGCGTGTAGCAAAAGCTTCTCCAAGTCCTGCGAGCCACCATGCTCATGGGCGAGGGAGAGGGCGTTGTAATCAAACTTCTCCTTGTTATACGAGTTGACGCGACACATCAAAGCAGTGCACTCGATATATTTCAATAATTTGCATTTACCGATGCATTAATTACACCGCATGCATGCATGCATGCGTGACTTTCCTTTTGATACTTGCATGTGTTGATTTAATGCACCTTGAAGTAGTATGAATATGTGATGGTAAAGCTTTGTAATGCCCCGGCCCTAAAGCAAGAGATGGTGGTGCACGAGGAGGGCGAGATCATGCCGACGGAACAGGACCCGACGATGGAGCTCTCTATGGTCTCTATGGACCTCACCTTGCTCCACTGCCCCTTGTGCCTCCGGCCCTTGAAGCCTCCAGTGTACGAGGTTCAAATACACCTCGTTCGTTTGGCTGATCGAGCAAGGTGCAGATTTCTTGATTGATGTGCTGTTCGATTGATTTGTGCAGTGCAAGGGAGGGCACCTGGCCTGCGCGACTGCCACGATGAGCGCCCCAGGAACCAGCGGCAGTGCCAGAAGTGCGAGCGCAGCGGCGGCTTCGATGTGCGGAACACGGCGATGGACGCCGTCCTCTCCTCGGTGAGGGTGGAGTGCCCGCACGAAGGCCGTGGGCTCTACGTCACTTACCACAAGCTCGCCGATCACCAGAGCGTGTGTCCGCTCGCGCCCTGCAAATGCCCCGTGCCCATCTGCGGCTACAAAGGCCCGCCGCCGGCGCTCCCCCACCACATCAGCACCGTGCATCCCATGCCCGTGCAGAGGATCCAGTACGGCAAGGTGCTTCAGCTGCAAGTGCCAGTGTCGGAGCCGCGGCTCTTGATGTTCGCGGAGGAAGACGGTCGCATGTTTTTCATGGTCGGCGGCGTGCTCGACATCGGCACGCCTATCGCCATGTCGGTCGTCTGCATCAGAGCGAGGGCGTCCCCACCGCCGCACTATGCGGACAAGCTGTGGGCGAACGGCCCGCCGGGGGAGCCCAAAGGCAGGACTGACGCCGTCAAGGTGGAAATCGAGGTGACAAGCAGCAAGGAACCCGACGCCATTGCCGTGCAGGAGCTGACCTTCTTCATAGTTCCACCCAAGCTGCTGGTCGGGGCTGGGTTGTCGAGGACGGTGTCCCTCCACATTCAGATTGACAAGCTCACCTCCTAAATGATTCTAGAGTGCCTTCTGTTTATCTTAGTAATATGCTAATATAGGGGTTAGCTCGGTCTACTTTAGCTTAAGAGATGGTGGATTTTGGTGGCGATGCAGCAATTACTTCGACATCAGATAAGCAGTTAAAGTAATTTCCAACAGTCGAACGGATATTTTATGTCTGTTGGATATAAAGATCCTTTGGGTAAGGAGTATAAGCTGCTTACATGCTTGTTTGTTGAGGAAGTGTTGCATACTTCTGCGAGTTGACGCAACACATCAAAGTAGTACTACTACTAGTAGTACTCACCCGACTGTGCACCAGGTAGACGAAGCTCGTGTCGTATTGGTGCCGTGTGTGGCCCGCACATTAACTAAAACCTCGCGCCTCCAGCTTAACCTCCATGTTTTAAACTTCTCAATCTCAAGGCCAAGGAGCAACAGGAACCTATGATAGAGCCAATAGGATGGTTGTGAACACTACAATTCGTAGCTACAGATGCGTGTGTGAGAGAGGACGGGTGCGTGCGTGCACCTCTTCTCTTCGTGTATAAAATACTAAACTCAGAGTACAAGTGTATGTGGGTGGCATCGACCTAGGAAGCTAGAGATGGTGCGTGCGAGAAGTCCCGAGAGACTAGGTGTGTGCGTGGGAAAGAGAGAGAGAGATGATATGTGTCGATGTAATGCGTGTGAAAAAAAGACTACTCTATAGCTCGCCACGAGGCTATTCCTGGCGAACGCACCAATAACCATAAGATATGTATCCGACAGTGCCAGTTATTGCACGTACACAGCAGTAGAAAAAGAAGTACCGTGGCATATTACAAAACTGCTAAACCACGGCCGAGAACGCGTGCCCACATTAAGCCATCCGGGAATAGTGGCGCACTTCGAAACTAGAACCGTTAATAAATTTTGAGCTTGCGTCTCATCACATTCCAAATTACTACCACGCTATATTTAATTGCAAACCTGTTCACACCGATCAAAACCTAAATGGTTTCCCACTTAGGAGTGTATTAGTACTCGGTTATAAATCCTTTACTCCAAGATGACTGCACATTCCTCCGCAACTCCTCATCCACAAAAATAAACAAGTGTTTCATCGTCATTCCCTTGCGTCTGCCATGGCCCGCATGAGTTTTGGGTCAAGAGATTACTACCAGGGAGAGGCGAGCATGGAAGCAGAAGCACGAGAGATGTCCCGCCTCGCCGTGAAAGCAGCCGACATGTCCCGTCGCGACGCCGTAGCAGCACAGAGGTCCCGCCGCGCCATCAATGCAGCAGACTGGTCCGGCCGCACCGCGGAAGCAGCAGAGATGTGCCGCCGCGCTGCGAATGCAGCAGGGAGGTCCTCCCGCGCCGCGGCGGCCAGAGAAAATGTCTCGCGGGCAGGCGAGGACTCTCACAGGCGCATTCACGCTATGCTCGATGGACTGATGGGTCGAATCTCCAGCTGGATGAAGCTGCAGGACGAGATGAATGCCTTGTTTGAAAATGTTACCGGCATCATCTAGCGACTAGGGGAGGACAAGGCGAAGCTCCGCACCGAGCGCGACCTGCTGAGGGTGAAGATCGCCGGAAGGGCGAAGCAGGCGGAGGAGACCGCTGCCTTGTTGAAGAGGACAAGCGTCATCGTCAAGAAACTTATGGACGAGAATGCCATGCTCCGCATCAAGCGTGAAGGCTAGTGGAGGAATCCGTGGATGCTGCCAAGCAGCGTATTGAGGACATGAAACGGATGCAAGATATCATCGCCGCTCACCGTGAGAACTAGTCTCCGTGACCTGCAGCGCATCAAGAAAGTAGAGATTAGCGAGCCAGATCGTTGTATGCGTCTTCCTTCTTCTTTTGCCCTTGTGTATTTCGGGCGTAGCCGCATGTGGCTTTTTTAATTATCTTCCTAAATACTCCCTCCGTCCGGTGAAAAGTGTACGTTTGGCTTTAACATTTGTCCACAAAAGAGTGTACATTTATCTTCTCAATGCACATTAAAGTAGAAAAATGCTTCTCTCTCATCACACGGTAATCAAGACCAATAGCATTCTACACATGGTCTCCTTAATTTTTACATGCACTTAGGTCATTGGGGGTAGGATAATTAAAGAGGAGAGAGATTGTGGCTTGCACATTTCCAATGCATTTTTTACATCACTCCATAATTTGTCCTAAAATTTGTATATGTACACTTTTCACCGGACGGAGGGAGTATGTAAGACAATTATTATCCACTGTCATCGTCCTTATATATTCATCAGTCTTGCTATAAGTCGCAGTAGATGCTATATAGGTCCGTCGGATCTTACATCAAGATCCGTGCAAAATTTTCTTTTCAGATTTTCTTTTTTCTCTCTTAAATCTCAATCGAGTGAGACATAGCCACGCCATTAAACAGGGGCTCGGGCGCCATTAATGGAGACGTTGGGAGAGAGGTGGGCGTCAGATGGAGGTCAAAGGGCTCTCCTCCCGATAAGCATGCGTAGGGGTCTGATCGCACGCCTCCCATACTAAAATAGCTACCCCGCACGGCGCCTCCTAGCCAATAAAAAAGGGGACGCGTGGCGGCACGTAAATGGTAAGTAGAACGCCCACGGTTTCAATAATACTTGTGTTTCCGATTGTAACGTGACAGTACTTGTTCCAAAATGACTTTGTTGATTGTTAATGTGTGCGCCTTCACAAATCGGACAGCAAAATTACCACAGCATGTTGGTGCCATGTCATGACACCAAGCCAAGTTTCATGATTTTCATGCATGTTTTGGATTTACAGGAATTATAAAACCAAGTTTCTCAATGTTTCCAGCCGAGCCACGACGCCCAGATGTTTAAATTTCAGTCCCATTTCTTGCATGGGACCTAGAAATTCACCCGAGGACACACATGTGATTTTTCAACCAACTTTGATGCACTGGAGCATGTGCCTGTAGTTCAAATTTGAATTATGCACATTAAATGATTAGAAACTCAATTAATGTATAAAAAAAGGCCAAACGAAACCGGAATAATTCCAAATTTTAACACGGCACTCATATAGTTCTATGTTGCCTCTGTAAAGAAAATCAGGGGGCAGCGTATATCGTTTCGCACACAAAGGTGACACGTTCCCTCTCAGAACCATGAGCCTTCTTGAGAGAAGCTCTAGTTTGCAAGAAGCTTATACCAAAACTTGTTCCAATTCAGCCAATTTTTTTACCATAGCATGTTAGTGCCATGACATGACACCATGCCAAGTTTCATGATTTTCAGGTGAGTTTTGTATTTACAGGAATTTAAAAACCAAGTTTCTCAATGTTCTCGACCGAGCCACGACGCCCAGATGTTTGAATTTCATTCTCATTTCTTGCAAGGGACCTAGAAATTCACCCAAGGACACACATGTGATTTTTCAACCAACTTTGGTGCACTGGAGCATGTGCTTGCAGTTCCAATTTGAATTATGCACACTAAATTACCAGAAACTCAATTAATGTATAAAAAAGGCCAAACGAACCAGGAATAATTCCAAAATTTAACATGGCACTCATATAGTTCTATGTTGCCTTTGTAAAGAAAATCAGGAGGGAGGCAGCGTATATCATTTCGCACACAAAGGTGACACGTTCCCTCTCGGAACCATGAGGCTTCTTGAGAGAAGCTCCGGTTTGCAAGAAGCTTATACCAAAACTTGTTCCAATTCGGCCAAAAAAATTACCACAGCATGTTAGTGCCATGACATAACACCATGCCAAGTGTCATGATTTTCAGGCGAGTTTTGGATTTACAGGAATTTAAAAATCAAGTTTCTCAATGTTCTCAGCCGAGCCACGATGCCCAGATGTTTGAATTTCATTCCCATTTCTTGCATGGGACCTAGAAATTCACCCAAGGACACACATGCGATTTTTCAACCAACTTTGGTGCACTGGAGTATGTGCTTGCAGTTCAAATTTGAATTATGCACATTAAATGACCAGAAACTCAATTAATGTATAAAAAGGCCAAACGAACCCGGAATAATTCCAAAATTTAACACGGCACTCATATAGTTCTATGTTGCCTCTATAAAGAAAATCAGGGTCGAGGCAGCGTATATCGTTTCGCACACAAAGGTGACATGTTCCCTCTCGGAACCACGAGGCTTCTCGAGAGAAGCTCTGGTTTGCAAGAAGCTTATACCAAAACTTGTCCCAATTCGGCCAAATTTTATACATATAAAAATAGGGTTTAGATTATCCCGAACATCTCGCTACCTAGACATATGTACTGTGATTTGAATTCAACATAAAATGGATACAAATATTTGAATTGGAGATCGTATGGTATATGTAGTTCATATTTAAATATGATTACTACTATATGCATGTTTTTTGTTATCAAGATAATATTTAAATGACGGTATAACTTGACAACAATCATATTCAAATAAGGAAAATTGATTCAAATTTAGTCCATATGGTAGACGACAATATATATATATATATATTCATAGGGTGGAGTAAAATGTTCATACAAGATGGAAGATTAAATTGTAGGACTACATCCATTGTAAACCGCAAGATCACCGAACGATATATTCGAATTCAACATAACGTGGATTCAAAAATTGAAATTCGAGATCTTGGCATTTGTAATCATATAAAAGGGACATGACTCTTTCTTGTGGTGGGAATTGATTTGTTTTTTGTTGTTGTTGAGGGAAGTGTGAATTGATTTGGTACTGTACATGCTAATCTTGTTCTCCCAATTTTTTTATATTTTTCTTGCAGTTTTTCAATGGCATTTATAGCAATATAGTAAAAGGGGACATGACTCTCTTGTGTCTTGTATGAATTGTCTTTTTTTTGTACATGTTAAGTTTGTTCTGCCGAACATGGAATCTGTGCCTTGTTATCCCGAAATTTTCAAGCTCAAGTATTTTTTGTCTCTTCTGCTGCGAAAGTCCCGCCTCTACAACCCGCGCCGCGTTATCCCGAAATTTTGACGCGCGCGAAAACTCCCTCCTCATCCGAAATTGGTCCCGCAGCCCAGACACGTGAAATTCCCCTTCTACCCCTCAGCCGGAAGTGCCGCCTCGACGTCGCGTGGTCAAAACCGGTGGGGGTACGTTTGTAACTTACCCCACATTTCAGACAAGCGCGTCCCTAAGCCATGGCTCCCCCTACCTCCCCCTTTGTACCCCGCCATTCGTACACCGAAGCCGCCAAAACCCGCGAAACCCCAAGCTCCTCCGTTGGCCTCCTGACCGCCGTCCAGCCGGAGCCTCTTCCCCGACAACGTCGCCCACAACAAAGGCTCGACGTCCCTCATCCACCTCACTGGATGAGGATCCGTCGTCGATCTCATCATCCCGCCGGATCAGCCGCCCCATCCTCCACCTCCAAGGAGCTGCCCCGATGTTCGCCTCGTCTATCGGGCCACCTCCATCCCCACAGCGCCGTCTTGACCTGCCCCACCAGAACCGCAGCACCCTCACCAATTCCTTCGATGAAGCCGAGGCCTACTCAGCGCCACCAAGGAGGTTCTGCACTCACCGCTGCATTTTATCTTTTATTCGATCTCACGGGGCTGCCGGTGCTCGATACCGAGCAGCCATGGCGGGTCTCCATCGACGGCGCTGTTGCTGGCCACTTCCTCCACGGAGTCTCTCCCCATGTCGTTGCTTCCTCGGCGGCGACTTTCACACCAGCACTAGCTGCTGCTGCTCCGGCTCTCGCTCACGCTGTGGCTCTGCTCTTGCTGGCGGTCGCGCTGCTGCACTGCTCTTGCTTTCATTCGCACTGCTGCTCTGCTCTGCTCTGCTCTTGTTGTCAGCCGCGCTACTGCTCCGCTCTTCCTCTCGTTCGTGCTGCTGCTCCGCTCTTGCTCTCGTTCATGCTACTGCTCCGCTCTTGCTCTCATTCCTGTTGCTGCTCTGCTCTGCTCTTGCTCTCGCTCGCACTGCTGCTGCTACACGACCTGCGACAGCTACAGGAGTTGGTGCTTTAGCACTCGCTCGCGGTGCTGCTGCACGAGCTGCTCTCTGCTAGTGTGTTCCCTGCTTGAGCGGCTGCTAATTTAGATCACTGTTTCTCTGCTACCAGTGCTCGAACGCCCTAAACTTCTATTGCAGTGCTGTGCTACTAGTTCAATCAGTTTTGTCAGTAAAATTCAGTTTCGACAGTAAAATTCAATTTCGACTGTAAACTTCAGTTTCTTCAGTTAAGTTCAGGGTCAACAGTATTTACAGCATCTGTCAGAGCGGCCGTGGCGCGGCTGATGCATTTTACATCTAGCCCTTTTTGGTGATGTATTTTACATCATCTATTGCACATGCTATTAGACTCCCACTTCAGATTAACATTGTCTGTCTTGTCCTGCTTCAGCCTCGCCGTCGTACACCTCACCAGAGCTACTCCAACGATGGAACCATCCATCATAGCGGAGCAGTACCCTCAGCACCGTCTCCAGAGGCCTCAGATCTTCTTCCCCGCCTCCGACAGTCATACCAGCCTCACCATCCTCTACGTCCAACCCAATGATGCTGAGGTCGACAAGGCTATGCCAAAGAGGTTGTACACTCGTCGCATCACTTTGTTACTCTACATTCATGTCGATCCCTTAGGAATCCTTTGGTTCAAAGCAGTTGCAAATCTAGAAAGAAATGAATCATGGTCACAAAGTTAACAGGAAGAAAACTAAATGCTCTTTTGAACCACAATTTGAATCAGTTTAGCAAGATAGCCATTATATGATATTCATGTGGACCAAATATAAGCTCACAAAATATTTCGAGGGCAGGCTTCAGCCTGTTGAAGACTGCCTACTAGAATCGCCACTGGTTCAAAGAAAAAGTGAAGGAAAACATAGGAATTGGAAACTTTACTATGGTACTACTATTCGTGCATTTGGTTAGAAGGAATGGAGCAAAGCAAAACTAGAGGATTTTTTTTCCTTTGGTGTCTCTTCCAAAGAAAAAACGTAGGAATTTTAATATCCACTTGGATGTCCTTTTCAAATTAATATGCATGAAGAACAGGACTAAGTGCATTACCGGCATAATAAGATTCTTATTTTACATTTTCATGTGGTTTGACTTTAATTTGACCATGTTTCTCCCTTCCTGTGTTCTTCCAATTCATGTGAACCAAACACTCAGGTTGACAGAAATCCTATGTTTGCAAATGCTCTGTTTTGCACGTGCATTCCTATCCTATTCCTGTGTTTTTCCTGTCCCTGCATTTTTAGAATCCTCCAATTCTAAGGAGCACTTACAGATTTACTTCATTTTCAGATAGGTGTCAAGGAAAACTCTGTGTGTTTTGTCCTGCTCCTGCCATACCGTCATCCACCCCACCCGAGGTGCACCA
This sequence comes from Thinopyrum elongatum, assembly GCA_011799875.1. Classification (NCBI taxonomy): domain Eukaryota; kingdom Viridiplantae; phylum Streptophyta; class Magnoliopsida; order Poales; family Poaceae; genus Thinopyrum; species Thinopyrum elongatum. The sequence goes on from CM022299.1 coordinate 567,528,548, forward strand.
TCGACGGAAGCGTTCACGGCAGCAGAGGTTCCCCCTGCGGACCTTCTTTCGCCGCCTCAGATCATCTTCCCCGTTGCCGGCAGCCACGCCAACTGCATTACCATCATCGACTGAGCAGATGAACCTGAGGACTACCTAGTTCCGGAAGAGAGGTCGCACTCTTTTGTGTCTGCTTACATTATACATCAGTTATTATTACCTGCTACTTTATCGTCCTGTTCACCTCTTAGACACCGAGTCAGGTCCAAACTAATGTTCCAATTTAAGTTTGAAAATGCCCGTTGGGCACATATCGAGGCAGCAACGAATAGTATCTATCTACTATCTGGTTCATCTGGGGTCTTTTGTGTGGTTCATGTTCGGTGGGCAACAAACAGTAGATGAGCCATCGTCTATCTTTTTAAACTGAAGCTATCATCTGCCTGCTATCATTAGTTTTGGATCTATCCACTCGTTTGCTACCATCAGTCTTGATTTCTGCATGCACCCCTTAGGCCTTACATAATCTAACTATGTTTTTTTATTATGTATGTCAGTTATTGTACACAATCGTACTGAACATGTAGAGAAAAAGAGAAGACCGTTGTGTGGGAATATAATGTCATGCAGATGCCGCTCCATGGTGGGCGAAGTGGGGGCCCCCCTCCCCCCATTCCAGATTGTATTCCAGAGGAAGATAACTGTTCAGAGGGGGATTCAGAGGGAGCCGACCACTCCTATTTACCCCCTGAGGTGTTTGCTCTAACCTAGCATGCTGATGTTGGTCATATCATGCATATGGCGCCTCGCATTTCTTACTTTATACATCTTATATGTCATCAGCTTAGTTTAGATTTGCTTTGTGTGAATGCCACCTGTTTGGTTTCTATATCATACTCCTATATGTGAATTGTGCAATGCCATCTTCTTTAGCTAGGCATCATATACGTGAATCATGCAATGCCATCCTGTTTAGCCAGTCATCGTATATGTGAATTGTATCGTGCCATACTATTTTTTTATAATGTATTCCATTTGTTAACAATGTTTGTACATTCATCTACTCTTCCTGTGCATCAGCCATTTGAGTCGGTGATGGGAAAATCTGGAGTGAAAACAAGGTCTTCTGAGCAGTCAGTGCTACCTGTCGATGCAGATTTCTTGCTGGTTACCGATAGCTCCTCAGAGGAGGATTCAGAGATAGATGACCAGTCATATCCCCCCCCCCCCCCCCCCCCCCGAGGTGTATGCTCTAACTTGGCAGGGTTATATTGCTTATCTCATGCATATGGTGTCTTGCATTGCCATGCCATCTGCTTAGATTAGACATGCTTTGTGTGAATGCCTCCTGTTCGCTTTCTATATCAGATATGTGAATTATGCAATGCCATGTTTTTTAGCCAGTTATCATATATGTGAATTATGCACCACCATCCTCTGTAGCCAGGCATCATATATGTGAATTATCTCATGCCATCCTTTTTTCATTACGTATTCCATTTGTCGACAATCTGCCTATATTGAACTACTCTTCATGTATCAGCCATTTGAGCCGGTTATGGAAAAATCTGGAGTGAAAACAAGGTCTTGAGAGCAGGCAATGGTACCTGTTGAAGCATATATCTCGATGGTTATAGATAGCTCCTCAGAGAAGGATTCAGAGATAGATGACCAGTCCTATATCCCATCTGAGGTGTATGCTTTAACTTGCAATGTTTATATTTCTCATATCATGCATATGGTGTCTTGCATTGCTTAGTTTAGACATCATGTACACAATATTCAATGCCATCTGCTTAGTTTAGAGATCATACATGCGAGTGCCAACTGCTTAGTATATGAATCAATTATGTGAATTATATCATGCCATCATGTATACTTAGACAACATGTATGTGAATTATTTCATCCCAACCTATTTTAGAAAGACATCATATAGTTTTGTCATATCATCCTGTTTAGATACTCATCATATGTTGAATAATGCCATTATATCCTATTAAATTTTCCATCTTATATCTGGAACTATGTCATGCTATCCTGTTTAGTTTGCCATCATATATGTGAAATTGTGTCATGTTGTCCTGTTTGGTTAGACAACATATATGTGAATTACCACATATGTCTATCATACAATGTCTGTATATTAAATTTCTTTTCTTGTTTATCAGCCATTTGAATTGGAGGGGGTGATGGCAGTATCTAAGTGAGTAAAAACCCGTTCTTCACAAAAGACGGTGCTACCCGTCTATGCAGATAGAACCATGGTTGTACTGGCTCATGAACTAGCCCCACCACACATAATCGAGACTCTTCCAGATTGTACTCTTACATCGTTGGACATAGAACCAGCTTCACCCCATCTAACCCCAACCCCAGCAGATAGTAACCCACTTCTAGTTGACACAGCACCATGTCCACCACAAAGTACCCCCACACGAGCAGTTTGTAAAGCAACTGCAGTGCCCAAAGCACGAAGACCAACAAAGCAAACCCAAGCTCCACGTTTAAAGCAGAAAAGCAACTGTTCTCAGGTCAAATTCTGTAGCTATGGTCCATACTCCTTTTCTCTTGCATCGCTGTATTTACTCAAACCTACTAATTTCGAATTTGAAGGATCCAATTGAAACTCCAATGGCGCAACAGGTATGTTTAAAACCTATTTCTTTAACTGGATTGATGTTCTAACTTCTTGCTCTATGTTGATTTTAGTTTCAGTTGTATAAACAGTTATGTTCTCATGTCATGCACATTACAAGTGTTATTAGTGTTGTGTAGTTTCCCACACTTATATTATGTCTATGCTGCTTTGTCTTAAATAGATACGATTTGAATTGTGTCTCTATCACTACTAGGGAAAAGCCTAGCAGTAGCGCTGGCTTTTTGCCTATCAGTAGCGCGGGATGCTGCGCTACTGATAAGGCGCTACAGCTAACATGTAGCAGTAGCGCGTCTTGTCCCACGCTACTGCTATACATGTCTAGCAGCAGCGAGCTTTAGTGAAACGCGCTCCTGCTAATAGATGCAGCGCTTTTAACTAGGACGTGCTACTGGTAAGAGCGTGCTGCTGCTAACTTTATTCCCCTCGCTACTGCTAGTTTTATTAGTTTCTATTTTTTTCTGCATATTTGTTTTGTATTTGAACAGGCTTTATACAATAATCTTTAGCATATCATACACATACAAATGTAATCATAGCATATACATACAAATTGTCTCATCAAATCATGTCATCATCATAATCATCATCCAACACAAAGTGGTCTCTCGTCATCATCTCGAAAATAAAGATACAAGTCTCGATTACTTGCAACTACATCATCATCCATCTAAACAATGATATACGCGAGAAGAGCTATCACTATGAGTGAGAGCGGAACTATGCAGTACATGAGTTCGTATCCCTCTCTCACATTAGCGTGAACCTAAACTAACTGCTGGCTGTCACTCGGAAACCGGAAACCGGTACACCTGGGCCTGACACTCCGGCCACTCGTCGTATACTCCTAGCATAGCACTTCTTCGCCATCGATGATCTATGCACCTGCATCGTCACATGAGTCGATGATATGCAACATATATAGTTGAGCAACAGAAAGAGACAGACTTGGCAAAAATAGAAGCAACATATCATAAGCATAAATAACAAAGTTCATCATACCCAAAATGCCCTAACTAGAGTGATCTTCGCTAGTTGAGGAGGACAGTTCAATTACATCACAAATAAAGTTTCATCGTGCATAACTCAAAGTTTTGTCATACAGAAAGTATGGACTAAACGGACACATTGTCATATATCGTCAATCACTCCAACATGTCGTGCCATCCATCCAAGTCAGGGAGATAGTCCCCGAGCTTAGTGAAAGGCTTCAGGTCGAGACGCTGAGCGGCTACACGTGTTCGGACGTCTTCCCATGACATTTGCCCTTCCTCGTAGAACATCCCTATTTTTTCGAGGATGCCTTCATGATGATTTGGGCAAGTTCACGCTGGATGTGATAGAACTCGGCTCGAAGTCGATGATCCGGGATATCTCCTAGGTTCTTTGCCCATTGCAGAATATGGGCATCGCTGGATGTAGGTGACATGCGAAGGTTCTGCTGATCCCGTCTGTACTCCAGCATGTGATGGAGGACATAGAATCCATCACTAAGAGTACCACTCGGTTGCTGGATGCAGCAGAAGTTGGTCTTATGGCCGAAGCAGGGCCTGCGGTCCCTTGTCTTCTTGGCCTTGATCTCTCCACCCCGTGCGCCGTAGATAAAGATAGCACTGTCGAGAACAGACTTGATGTGGGTGTAATCCTTTTTCTTCATGTTCTTCGACGAGTCCAAGTAAAGAGCGTGGGAGAATCGGGGGTAAAGGATGATGAGGACGGCGCGCCCGTCGCTGCGCAAAATAAGTACACCTCAAATTAGCCTCCAACGTGCAATTGAATGATTGAAATCGAAGGAAGGATATCCGCGCGGATGACTTACATGGGATGATAAGGCATGAGAATCGTCTCCTTGTCCTTATTGGCGACCATGAAATTGGCGATGTAGTCCCTCGCATATTCACGGTGCTCTGGGCAGACTGCCAAGAAGGCCTCGTGCATGAAGTACGGGTCAGCGACATAGATATAAGGTATGTGCTCAATCCTGATGATGTAGTTCATGTGCAAGGCAAAAAGGAGGACAAACATAAAATCCAGCTTTTTCAAGTGAAACATGTCGAAGATGTAATCGAATCGAAGGAAGAACTTCTCCGCGGGGAATGTGTCGACGTAAAACCTTTGCCGCGGCACGTTAACCACGTAGAGTGGGTATCCTGGATTTTTCGAGGCGATTAGGCTTTTCTCTCTCTGCAGCACATCATCATGAAGTCTCCTTAGATCGCCGTATATGGCCTCTAACGCTGCCTTAGGTAGGATTGGATGACCGGGGATATGGTGTTTTGCCGCACCGGGGATAGGTATACGGTCTTGAACCTGAGGCTGCGGAGGCGGCTGGATCATAGAAGCAGCTTTGTTGCCTTTCCTCGCTCTCTTCCTATGCTTCTTTAGTACTGGAGGGTCGTCTATAATACGTTCAGCCTCCGGAGGCGGCAATTCAGGCACCGACTCATGACGCTCAAACCATGAGTACTCATACTACTGAGCCATCAATCCTCCGTCGTCATAGGCGCCAGTATTGATAAACTGTAGAGTGTCATCGTCATCCTCATCCTCATCCATGGCATCAATATCTTGCATTGCTTCTTCGACGGTGGCGACATCATCAGCGACTAATGGAGCCTCTTCCTCACCCCGTCCGCTATCACCCAGAACAATAGGCGACGCTAATTGGGTAGGTGGGGTGTTGATGTTCATAGCTTGCTGAGGCTGCGTGGTCGTGGGTGTGCTCCCGGCCGCCTCCAGACGAAGCAGACTCTTTGGCCACAACAGGACCCACCTCTTGCAATCGCCAAGCCACCGCGGGGTCTCGTCGTCATCTTCCCCTGGTACCGGAGGAGCCAAATTCTCGTGGCCCGGTTTGACACTGGCCACGGAAACCTTGTAGACGTCAGGGGGGATCGGCCGGCTGTGGAACAATGGTTCCTTCAGATTCACTATCATCGCCTTCCCCACGTCCACCTTCTGGCCGCTGATAGTGTACAGTATGGTGCACGGGGTTTCATCGGCCTGCAAAGACATGTCTGCGACATGAGACATCCGAAAGGCAACGGAAGCAGGAGATTATACATTTATTGAAGAGGGCCGGTGAGACAGGTACCGTGAGGGCGTCGAGCTCAGCCAAAGACGAAGCACCGCCGAGCACGTCTGAGATGGAGGACGGGCTGCTATGAGCAGGTGCAGGAGCTGGTGCAGGAGCTGGTGCGGGAGCAGGTGCTGGTGCAACGCTAGTCGAGCAGCTCCCGAAGAAGTTGGCAAGGGGAAAGTCCGTTGCATCTTTATTTGGATTTTCCCTGCTCCAAGCAACGATAGCCGGAAGCAACACACCATACGAAGCTGCCATTTTCTCTTTTGCGGCAGCTACCGCTGCTTTGACTGTCTCGGTTGATTTCTTATCAACCGCAATCGCAACCTTCTTGTCGATGTTTTCTTCAGTTAATCTTCGTCTTCCTTTCTCTCCTCCGTGGTCTCACGGTAGTACTTCTTCCATGTGGCACCGTCTCCAATGCCGTGCACGCGTCCATACGACGGCCGAGTGTCCACCGGGAGTCCTTTCAATATGTTCAAGGCCCGATTGAATGGAGTGTCCCACTTGGGCCTCGCCAACGCCTCATACGGCGAGTCGCTTTCGGCCGCGATCCTGTGCTGCTGTCTCTGCAAAAGGAACAAGGATGTTTACAAATATGACTAAACATGCAGTCGAATTGATCAGAAGCTAAAATTAGGGGGTAATTAAAAATTACCAGCAGTCTCATGAACTCCGTCGTGACTGGGTCCGTCTCGAAAACCTTCTTGACTGGGTCCCAATGGTACCGAGCCCTGAGGACTTCACGCTCCTGCGGGACGGTGAACTCCGCCAAGGGGTCTGGGATGCCCAGACTTTCGCGTTTCGCGTCCTCCTTGGCCCATATGGACCTCTTCCCCGCGTAACCAAGGCTTCCGAGGTGGTGGCACCCCATGTTCCTCTCTTGAAGCCCCTTCATGTACTCTGACTTTTCTTTGGCAGCTTCGGCAATGCAAGCCGCTTTGAATATTTCAAACTGCTCTTCCGTAATTGTCAGATTATCCTTTACAATCGCGGAGTAGGGCTCCTTTTTGTCGATGATCCTTGCTTTCACCCTTACTTTCCAGGCGGACAACGCGCCGCTAAACATGCCCATGGTGTGTCTGTTTATCTTCTTCATTGTCGGGTCTTTATCTAGATTTTTATATTTGCTTTCATCCCGGCCCAGGAAATAGAACACCTGGTGCAGCTTCGTTAGGAGGGACTGCTTCATATCTGGTATCTTCTGTAGTTTCACATCGTTGATGGTGGCGCAAGCCCGTAGTATGCAGCCTGTTTGATTGCTGTAGCACGCGCGCGCTTCCGCGGGCTCTTTTGGCTCAAAATTGCCGCCGTCCATCTCCGTGACCACCACTCTAGTAGTGATGAGCTGGTTTGGGCGCTGTTGCCTCTTTGGTTACGGTTCTATACCGGCTCCTCCAGTCTCGGCGCCGGTCTCGGCGCCGGTCTCAGTCTCAGCGCCGGTCTCGATGTCGGTCTCAGTCTTCGATGTGACAGGTGGGCCCTGCAACAACTGTTGCTCATCGAGAAGGTTCAAATAGGCGTCTGCCGCCTCGTAGACATTGAAATCACCAGAACCCTGTCCTTCATCATTGCTAGCCATGTTTCCTACGATTAAATCTAGTCAATTAATTCTAGACCTAATAAAATGGATAATGACATAAAAAAAGGCCTATGTTTTGCTAGAACGTTGATTCATTCCCGGTGCAGCAAATCCCGGGCACTCGATATGTCCTAGTTTGTAGCACAAGTCATGCCGAAATTCACGAAAAATTTCGGCATGACCTTTGCTAAAAAGTGGATAAATCGAGCACCTGAAATTTGCCGGAACGGAAATGAATCAACATTCCGGCAAAACATAGGCCACTCGGAATCATTCCCTGCAAACAACAAATGGCCACTTGGGCACAATCGAACAACTTCAATGTTGCATATAACAGGACCACTTAAGAACATGTACATGAGCAACTACAACAGTAGATAAACATGAGCAAACACAATTGAGGAATTTGCATATATCATGAACACTTCAATGTTTGACACTTCAAGAAAATCTACACAAATTTCAAATTATGAACGCTAGAACTCAATTCAAATTATGTCCTAAATTTCTGTCATAATAAAAAATCAGTAAAAATTAGGAACCTAGTACACTTGCAGTACTGATAGAAATTTATATTTTTATACGGAATTTTTCTCTAAAATAAACCCTACTACCCTAATTAACATCTAGTTAAACCCTACTGCCCTAGTACTTAAGCATTTACAAGTACTAACTAATTAGATGAACCCCAGCTAGCTACTTAAGCATCTACAACTACTTAAGCACCCATTGATGAACCCTAGGAATTATACAACTACTTAAGCATACATTGGGTGCAGAACAACTATATAAGTACTTAAGCAACTATATATACAACCCTATAATATATTTAGTTAACTACTTAAGCATATACAAGTTTGTCCTAAAAATAATATTTAGTTAAGTACTTAAGCATATACAAATTTGTCCTAAAAATTCAGTTAACTACTAATTTCTTTCATTTAGGTCATTCATTTAACTTCACCTAATTAACCTAGTAAAACCCTACTTCCCTAACTAAAAAACATCTAATTAACATCTACTAGTACCACTACTGCCCTAACCTAATTAACCTAAGTTAATTCCTAGGGTCCTGTTATATGTTGCTGCTCTACTGCCCTAACCTAATTAACCTAAGTTAATCTAATTAACATCTACTAGTACCACTACTGCTAATTCCTAGGGTTCATAACTAAATTCACCTAAGTTAATTTACCTAGAGAGGAGGGGTGGGGCTTACAGAGAGGTGGGCGTTGAGGGTGGCTTGGGGGAACGGTTGCGGGGAGGCAGGGGCGTCGAGGGAGGCAGGGGCGGTGAGGAGCGGACGAGCTAGCTCCGGGGGCACGCGGCTCCGGTGGCGGCGATGGCGCACGGCTCCGGTGACGGCGACGGAGGCAAGGGAGACAAGGGAGCAGGGGTGGCGAGGAGCGGACGAGGGTGTGGCTCCGGGGGCGTGCGGCTCGGGTGTAGGGGCGATCGACGGCGGCGACAGATCGACGGTGGGCGAGGGTGGGGGGAGAAGGGGAGAGGGGGAAAAGGACTTAGCAAAATTTTGAGCCCGCGCATGTGGTTAAGTCAAACAAGCAGTAGCGCTGGCAAGGAAAACGCGCTATAGCTAAGGTAGCTATAGCGCTTTCCACTAAAACGCGCTACTGCTACTGGAAGCAGCTATTTATTTTCCTTTTTCTTTTCCTTTTATCTAAGGAACTTAGCTATAGCGCGCGACCAGAAAAGCGCTACTGCTAAAGTAGCTATAGCGCTTTGTGAGAACAAGTGCTACTGATATGCCTTTCTCCTCTATTTTTCTTTTTCTTTTCTTTTTCTTTTTTTCATTTCTCCTTTTTCTATTTCTTTCATTTTCATTTATTTTTCTTTTAATTTTTCTACTTATTTTCTTTTTCTTAGCAGTAGTGCTCTACCATAGAAACGCGCTGCTACAACGCACTTAGCAATAGCGTGTTTCACACAGGCTCGCTACTACTATTCCTAGCCTACCGGCAACAGTGTGGGAATTATAGTAGTAGCGCGTTTTTGCGCAGAGGCGCTACTGCTATAACTATAGTTGTAGCGTGCTTTTGTGACGAGCGCTACTACTAAGTAGCAGTAGCGCTTAGTTTTAACCAGCGCTGCTGCTATACCTTTGTGTATAAGGTTTTCCCTAGTAGTGTATCTTCATTTGGCAACATAAACTAGGATGATATAGACAATACAGTGACCATAGTACATAGATATATATTTGTTTCATGCTATTATCCTGTCCACCATACTACTAAACCGGTTTACCAAAATGAGTTGCATATACTACATGCTAAACCTGTGATGTGTCTGCTTGTTTCTCTTGTAGAATGTGAACAGAATATTGGAGAAGAGCACCCCATTATGCAATGTTAGAGAAAGTAACGCAGATAAGGTTCAAGATAGTGAGACAACCCTATTGGTCTCCAGGAAAGGTGATAAAAACTATCTTGTAGATAGTGAGACAACCCCAAAGTCCTGCGTTGATGTAGTGTTCGAGTTACTAGCCACTACCGCTGGCAGAAGCTCTTCGAACTCGCTGCCTGAATCACTTCGGCTTCTGCAGTCTCAGCTACAAGCTGAAACGCATCAGTCAGCTGTGCTGCAGCAAGAAGCCGAAGGACTAAGGAAGTCCCTGCAGAATTCAGATTCATACTTTCTGGTGCAACAGCAAGCGCTGGACGATTTTAGCGCCAAACAAGAGAAAACTAATAAACTTGCTAAGCTTCTTGCCAGCATGGTTGGTATCCAGGATATCGTTTGTTGAGCTCTTCTGAAGTGGTTTCAGTTCTGGACTTGTTTTGCTGCCGCATTTATTTTCACTGGTGGCCAATTTAGACGCCCAATGTATGTAATATGTTGTTTTGTTCACTATATTTGCACTAGTGGCGAACTTTGATGCCCAGTGGATGTAATATTTGTAATAGCCGTAATAGCCTAGCGTAAGTTGCTTACTTATTTATTTCCTTATTGTCTTGTTTATTTTTTTGCTTGTAGTCGCTGCAGTTCTTTTTCTGTGGTAACCTTTTATTTAGAACTAGGCCACAATAACCATGGGCAACATACGGACTGTTGTAACCATGGTCTTTCTGCCTGCTGTAGTGGGCCTCCTAAGGTCCATATGATCCATGGGCCTTCTACGGGCCGTAGATTCAATGGGGCTTCTACGGGCCGTATGATGGATTTGCCAAACATGGGCCGTACTTTCGTGGACAATTAATGGACCGCAATATGGGCCGTAAACGGGCTATAATGCGAATCATCTATTTATGGGCTGACCATAACGGGCCGTTAATATGCCCATGTGTACAACAGGCTTAATTCTATCGGCAGGCATAACGGGTCGTTAATGGGCCATATTTGATGACGCTCTGAAAATGGCCCAATGGATTAAAGGGCCACAGACGGGCCGACTTTAACCACGGGTTGAATATGGCCCACAAGCGGAACAGGCCAGTAACGGACCGTAAGTAATCGAATGCCGGAAATGAGCCCAATAATAAATGGGCCCTTAGAAGGATGAAAGATAACACAGGCTGAAATGGCCCAATGAAATAATGGGCTGTTAATGGGTATAAAGTGATACACTGTTCATTATGGGCCAGTTTCACCACGGGCCGTTTATGGGCCAAGATTTACAAAGGGCCTCATATGGGCCGAAAGACGTCATGGGCCATACATGGGCCGGAAGTTATAACGGGCTGGAATCATATTGGACGGCCCATATGGCGCTACTGGGCCTAATTCGGATAGGCTATAACGGGTCGTGAGTTAGCGGGCTGTAAATGGGCTATATGCGAGCAGGTCGTTAACAGGCCTTCCGTGGGCCGGGCCGCTACCTTTCGACTAAGTCAAACGGGCCGGCCTTTTGACCTGAATGGGCCACTGTTGGGCTGAGCCACGTGTCAATGTATCATAGGCGCGTCCCGTCCATTCGCTGGATGACATCTGGCCTAGCACTGAGCTGACACGTGGATACTCCGGCGAATGAGAATTTTACACATGGAAAATCCCCATTGGTCGAGGCTGTTAACGGGTTATCGGATCCAAACTGGAACCCGATAGCTTAACGGCGACCCGTTACGGTGGATACCACGTGTCGGCTACCCTTGACGAAAACACTTCCATGACGCGCGATTTATCGTCATGGAAGTGGATACTTCCGTGATGATAATTTTGGTATTATCATGGAACACTTCTATGACAGCACAGGTATGACTATCTTAATTCTATCATAAAATTGTCATGGATGTACATGCATGACAGAAAAGGAGACCTACTATGACAAACATGTATTATCACGGAAGTGGTTTTTTTTGTTAGTGCATGTACTCAAGTCTCTTTCTTCGGAGGTGGTGATGCAATGTTCTTGGCAATAATGCCCTTCAGAATGCGATTCTCCTCTTCAAGCTTTTGATTTTGCTGCTTGAGGTCCATATTTTCCTTGCGAAGTTTTCCTGTGACAGTTAGAGCGCCGTCCACCCATGGATGCAACCTAGCTGCGGGGGGAAAAGCAACACTCTTTTTCATGTTATTATAAGAGATAAACTTAGCACCGGGTGGTTTTACTGAATCAGGCAGGACTTAGCTCGTGAATTCCTCGTGCCAGCCATCAGGTCGGGGAAGAGAAGTGACTTCTTGATCCTCCTCCATAGCGTCCACTCTATTCAGGTCGGCTTCCATCTCTTCCTCCGTTGACGACCCAAAGGGTTGAGCTTCGTTGTATGCTCTTGGGTCCAGTGTCGGGTGAGAGACACGACTCTCCCCGACCGACTCTTGCGAAGACATCTTGCTCTAAATCTACTGCAGAAATAGCTCGAAACAAGAACAGAGGATATTGCTGTGGTACGGTGGTCAAAACCTTCAGGAGATTATATAATGAATTTTTACCATGCAAAAGAAGTATTCTGGGATAAAACGGAGTCCGGAGGGCACACGAGGTGGCCACAAGCCTGGGAGGCACGCCCCCACTACTTGTCGACTCCTCGTACACTTTTCGGACTACTTTTTATTTTCTGAATTTTTTAAATATTACAAAACGGAGTAAAATTGCTTTTGGGAAAGTTTTGGAGTCGGTTTACTTACCGTATCACATACCTATTCCTTTTCAGGGTTCTGGAGCGTTCTGGAAGGTTTCCCTTATGTACTCCTCCGGTGTTATGGTATTAATAATATTGGTCTCAACATTTATGGGCGTACCTGAGATATAATGTTTGATTCTTTGCCCATTCACCACCTTCGGGTTATTGCCCTCAGCATTGTTGATCTTGATGGAACCGGAACGATAAACTTCCTCGATAATGTAAGGCCCTTCCCATTTAGAGAGAAGTTTTCCTGCAAAAAATCTTAAACGAGAATTGTATAGCAAGACATGGTCGCCTACATTAAATTCACGCTTTTGTATCCTATTGTCATGGCATCTTTTAACCTTTTCTTTAAACAATTTGGCATTCTCATAGGCTTGGGTTCTCCATTCATCAAGTGAGCTAATGTCAAATAACCTCTTCTCACCAGCAAGTTTGAAATCATAGTTGAGCTCTTTAATTGCCCAATAAGCTTTATGTTCTAGTTCAAGAGGTAAGTGACATGCTTTTCCATATACCATTTTATACAGAGACATACCCATTGGATTTTTATAAGCAGTTCTATAAGCCCATAATGCATCGTCAAGTTTCTTAGACCAATTCTTTCTAGATCTATTAATAGTCTTTTGCAAGATCAATTTTATTTCTCTGTTACTTAATTCTACTTGACCACTAGACTGAGGATGATATGGAGATGTGATTCTATGGTTAACATCATACTTAGCAAGCACTTTACGGAAAGCACCATGAATAAAGTGTGAACCACCATCAGCCATTAAATATCTAGGGACACCAAACCTCAGGAAAATAACTTCTTTAAGCATTTTAATGGAGGTGCTATGATCAGCACTACTAGTTGGAATAGCTTCTACCCACTTAGTAACATAATCAACAGCAACCAAAATATGTGTATACCCATTGCAGGAAGGAAAAGGTCCCATATAATCAAATCCCCAAACATCAAATGGTTCAATAACAAGTGAATAATTCATAGGCATTTCCTGACATCTACTTATATTACCAATTCTTTGACATTTATCACAAGACAAGACAAACTTACGAGCATCTTTGAAAAGAGTAGGCCAATAAAAACCAGATTGTAATACCTTGTGTGCAGTTCTATCTCCAGCATGGTGTCCTCCGTAGGCCTCAGAGTGATACTTGCATAGGATCTGTTCCTGTTCATTCTCAGGTACACAACGTCTAATAACACCATCTACTCCTTTATAAAGGTGTGGGTCATCCCAGAAGTAAAGTCTTAAATCATAGAAAAACTTTTTCTTTTGTTGGTATGTAAAACTGGGTAGTATAAATTTAGCAACAATATAATTAGCATAGTCCGCATACCATGGAGTACTACGAGAAGCATTTATAACAGCTAATTGTTCGTCAGGAAAGCTATCATCAATAGGTAGTGGATCATCCAGAATATTTTCTAACCTAGACAAGTTGTCTGCTACGGGGTTCTCAGCTCCCTTTCTATCAATAATATGTAAATCAAATTCTAGTAGCAAGAGAACCCACCTAATGAGTCTAGGTTTAGCATCTTTCTTTTCCATAAGGTATTTAATAGCAGCATGATCAGTGTGAACAGTTACTTTGGAATCAACAATATAAGATCTGAACTTATAACAAGCAAACACAACTGCTAAAAATTCTTTTTCAATAGTAGCATAATTTCTTTAAGCACTGTCTAGAGTTTTACTAGCATAATGGATAACATTTAATTTCTTATCAACTCTTTGTCCTAAAACAGCACCAACAACATAATCACAAGCATCACACATAATTTCAAAGGGAAGGTTCCAATCAGATGGTTGAACAATAGGTGCAGAGATTAAGGCTTTCTTAAGGATTTCAAATGCTTCTACACAATCATCATCAAAAACAAATGGAACATCTTTTTGCAAAAGATTAGTAAGAGGCCTAGAAATTTTAGAGAAGTCTTTGATAAATCTCCTATAGAAACCAGCATGACCAAGGAAACTTCTTATACCTTTGATATCTTTAGGACACAGCATTTTTTCGATAGCATCAACTTTAGCTCTATCAACTTCAATACCTCTTTCGGAGATTTTATGCCCCAAGACAATACCTTCATTAACCATAAAGTGGCACTTCTCCCAATTCAAGACAAGATTACTTTCCTCACATCTCTGTAAAATACGATCAAGGTTGCTTAAGCAATCATCAAAAGAAGTTCCGTAGACGGAGAAATCATCCATGAAAACCTCAACAATCTTTTCACAAAAGTCAGAGAATATAGCAGTCATACATCTTTGAAAGGTAGCAGGTGCATTGCATAAAAAAAGCATACGTCTATAAGCAAAGGTACCAAAAGGGCATGTAAAAGTAGTTATTTTCTTGATCCTCTTGTGACACAGGTATTTGGGAAAAACCAGAATATCCATCTAGAAAGCAAAAATGTGTATGTTTTGATAGTCTTTCTAGCATTTGATCAATGAATGGCAGAGGATAATGATCTTTCCTAGTAGCTTTATTTAATTTTCTAAAATCAATTACCATTCTATACCCTGTGACAATTCTTTGTGGAATCAATTCATTTTTATCATTAGGAACAATGGTAAGACCTCCCTTCTTAGGGACATAATGAACAGGACTTACCCATCTGCTATCAGCTATAGGATAGATTACCTGGTTCCAGAAGCTTTAGTATTTCATTCCTTACCACTTCTTTCATCTTAGGATTCAACCGTCGCTGGTGATCAACAACTGGTTTAGCACCAGGTTCCATATTAATTTTATGCTGACATAGAGTGGGACTAATGCCCTTAAGATCATCAAGAGTATATCCAATAGCGGCACGATGCTTCCTCAGAGTTTTCAATAACCTCCTTTCTTCATGCTCTGAAAGGTTAGCACTAATAATAACAGGATATATCTTCTTTTCATCAAGATAAGCATATTTCAGAGTATTAGGTAATTGTTTAAGATCGAACACAGGATCACTCTTGGGTGGTAGAGTATCTCCAAGAGTCTCAACAAGAATTTGTTTAAAGAATATCTCATATATTTCATTTCTTTCATTCATGAACATGTTGTGACGCCCCCGATTCAATCATACACTAGTCATACACGCAAATGTGTACGATCAAGATCAGGGACTCACGGGAAGATATCACAACACAACTCTAGACACAAATTGAAAGAATACAAGCTTCATGTTATAAGCCAGGGGCCTCGAGGGCTCGAATACAGAAGCTCAAATAGAAATGAGTCAGCGAAAGCAACAATATCTAAGTACAGACATAAGTTAAACAAGACTGCCTTAAGAAGGCAAGCACAAACACGATACAAATGGAAAAGTCAAGGCCTCCTGCCTGGGACCTCCTAACTAATCATGGTCGTCGGCGGTCTCCACGTAGTAGTAGGCACCCTCGGGGTAGTAGTAGTAGTCGATGGGGGTGGTATCTGGCTCCTGGGATCCGCCATCTGGTCGCAACAACCGGAAATAAGAAAGAAGGGGGGAAAAGGGTAGCAAAGCAACCGTGAGTACTCATCCAAAGTACTCGCAAGCATCAGATCTATACTAAGTATGCATTTGTATCAACAAAAGGGATGTATCTGTGGACTGAACTGCAGAATGCCAGAATAGAGGGGAATGCCTAGCCTATCGAAGACTAGAATCTTCAAGCATCTTGCTGCATTTAGAAGAGTAAAGAATAGCATTTTATAATTAACAAGCATGTTGTAATATTAGCGCCCAGAGATCCTTCCTCAACTACCTGCGAGAAAGCAATCCCGGAGCCAACATAGCCATCTCATGTCTCAAGTATCCATTTCTAGTTGTAATAGATCGGGATACAACTCCGAGCATCCGTTACCGTGGACACGGCTATTCGAATAGATAAATTCCCTGCAGGGGTGCACCACATTACCCAACATACTTGATTACCTTGGCCGGACACACTTTCCTGGGTCATGCCCGGCCTCGAAAGATCAACACGTCGTAGTCCTACCTAGGCTCCGCAGAGAGGTCCCCGCCAGTCTACATCCTAAGCTCCGGGGTCTTGGGCCCATTGCCCATTGCACTCCGGGTCGTTGCGAGCAGGGTGGATACCAGCACCACCTCGGATGGTCGGCACGATCCGACCATGCCAAAATGCTGAACTGGATGTCTGATAGAGCTTTTGGAAGAAAGGTACGACGCCGAGTGCCCATATCTGTTCCCGCGTGGTGGTTAGTGCGTATAGGCCAGTGGCCAACTCAGAACAAATACCCAAACATGTTAGTGCATTACTAAATGAAGTGACGGCTGTCGGGACAAGTCCGGAGCTACCACCACATCCTGGGTGATACCGCTAAACAGCCAGCCGCCACCGTAACTCTCGCGGGTGCTCTCTGGGCCCGCCCGAGTTTCACAGGTATCTCTCGCGGGTGCTCTCTGGGCCCGCCCGACTTTAACAAAGGTCTGAAGTAAAGTCAAGGTAACCGTGTGTCCAAAACATCAAGGAGGAAACCCGAGGAATCACCCTCGATGGATTCCACTCGATGTAATCATCAAGGTGAACATAGTAGGAATCACCCTCGAGGTTCACACTTGAGGGGTTGCACGACAGAGTCGTCGTCGGGAGTGGTGGAGGAGGAATCACCCTCGATAGACCACGACCGACTATCTTCATAAGTGATGTACGAGGTATCACCCTCGGCACTCGATAGTAACTCTGCAGAGTCATACAACTAAAGGGGGGTGAGGTGATGTGACGGGCTCTGGTCGTCGATCACGTTGATCAAGTCATCGGTCATCATGTCGGGGCAACTAGGACAAGGTGAGGGGTCACTGGTGGATTACTAACCAACCTATACTAAGCAGTTTAGGATAAGCAGGTAAGGTACAACAGCAGGTTACAAAAGCAGGCTATGCATCAGAATAGGAGCAATCAGTTACAGTAGCAAGATCTAATGCAAGCATGAGAGAGAATGGAATCGGCGATATCGGAATGATCAAGGGGGGTTTGCTTGCCTGGAAGCTCTGCTGAAAAGAAAGAAGGGTCATTGGTCACGTAGTCGATCACAGTGGCATCAGCAGCGGTCTCGGGGTCTACCGGAGAAAAGAGGGGGGAAGAAACAGTAAATACAAAGCACACATATGCATTACTAAGCATGACATGACGATATGCGGCGCTAGGGGTGTTCTAACGCAGTGCTACACGATACCGGCGAAGGGGGAAAACATCCAGGAATGTTTTCCCGGTGTTAGGCATTTTCGAATAGATGAAACGGAGGGGGACGGTTGCATGTTCGCTATGCTAGGGGCACGTGACAGATGAACGGAGAGCGTATTCGGAATCGTCATATTTTTCTGAGCAACTTTCATGTACAAAGTATTTTAATCCGAGTTATGGATTATTTTGTATTAATTTTCAAAGTTTTAATCAATTTTTGAAATTATTACTATTTAATTTAATTTGAAAATGGAATTATGGCATCAGCATGACGTCACCATGACATCAGCAGTCAACCAGTCAATTGACTGCTCAACCTAACAACCGGGGCCCACTATCATTGTCACAGCAGCTAATCTAACAGTTTAATTAGACTAATTATGTAATTAGGTTAATTAAGTTAATTAGTTAACTAATTAAACAAGTTTAGTTAGTTAATTAAGTTAAAACACCGTAACCTGCCCGGGGCGGGGCGAGGCCGTGGCCTCGACAAGGCTCACCGCAGCGGAGCGCGAGGGCCACGGCGGGCGGAGCCGATAGCCGCGGCGGGCGGCAGGGCGGCTCGCCGGGGGCAGCGGCGGACGCGGCCGGTGCGGCGGGGCGTCGGCGGCCACGGGAGGCACGCGATGCGGGTAACGGCGAGCGCAGATGGCGGTAGCGGCAGCATCCAGCAACAACAGCAGGCGGGGAGGGAGCACGGCGGCGCGGGGTGAGCAGTGGGCACAGCCGATGAGCGAGGCACGCGGAGGCGAGGTGCGCGCAGCTGGGCAGGCAGCGGCGTTTAGGGGGGGCAGCACCAAGCAAGAAGCAGCCGGCAGGCGCGGGCGGCGAGCGAGGCCGGCGTGCACAGGCCGTGGGAGGGGACTAAGGACACGGCCAGGTGGGCGAGCATGAGGCATGGGTGCCTGTGGACGCGCATGGGCCAGTCGGGAGCGAGGAGCGGGCGCGGCCACCGGGAAGTGAGCGCGAACGGCGGCGACCCGTACGGGAGCTCGACGGAGTCAATGTCACGGGCGCGTTCGAGATGAATGAGTGGGCTAGGGGGCTCTACATGACTCGGTGAGGCTAACAGACACACTCGCTCGACCATTTGGTCACCGGTGACACACCGGCGACGAGCTTGAGCGGGGACGGGGATAGTGGCTACGGGCAAGGAACAAGAGGGGAAACAGAGTGGAAATGGTGCGGTGCTCACAGCGGGGTCGCAAAGGTGGTCGGCGAGCTCGGGGAGGGCTCGATGCGGTCGGAATCAACGACGACGTCGCGGTGGCCGAAGGTGGATGACGACTTCGATCCGGCGAGGGAGGGCGCCCGGCGTCTTATGGCTTAGAGGAGAGGACGAGGACGACGTGATGGAGCTTCTGGACAGCTCGAGGGGACGAGGGGGAGGCGTTGGCCATGCTAGGGCGAGGCCATGGCAACGACGGCGCACTAACAAGGGAGGAGGAGAAGGGCGAGCGAGGGAAGAGGTGGAGAGGGCGAGGGGAAGTAGGATCTGGGGCAGCTAGGGTTTGTCTAGGGCTCGGGGGAGACCTTATCTGCGTCAGGGAGCCACGGGATGGACGCCGCTTGGCCATCCGCGGCCATGGACGGGGTGTGCGTGTCCACGGCGCTCCTGGTGAGCAGTAGGAAGGAGGAGGTGGCGAGGTGGGCTGGGCTCCCACTATTGACCTAGAGCCCAGTCCACCAGTAGTGTAGGTATTTTCTTATTTTTCTTTTCTGTTTCTTTTATGTCTTCTCTGATTTATAAATTGTTAGGCCACCCATTCACTTTTGTAAAATATGAGACTTGGCTCAATAAATTACATGCAATATTTAGCACTGCCAGAAAAAGGTTTGGAGGCAAGATGATTTCATTTGAATTTTGTATTAATTATAAATGTGATAAATGTTGCTATTTTGGCACTATTTTAATTAATTTAGGACACTTAAATACTTTCTAAAAAAGTTGGTTCACCACCATAGTTACCTATGAATTATTTACTATAGATTGTACTATTTAGTTTTGACATTTGAAATCTTTAATTATTTGACTTTAATTCAAATTTGAATTTGAACCGGTTTGAATCAAAGTGACTCCTAGCAACAGTAAAAGTGATGACATGGCATCGTTAGCAGGGGATTGCTGTAGCTTAATTATCCGGGCGTTACAAATCTCCTCCACTACAAGAAATCTCGTCCCGAGATTTAGGAGGTAGACGGAAACAAAGCGGGGTTTTCATCACAAAGACGATTCTCACGTTCCCAAGTGGATTCATCCTGAGAATGATTTGACCACTGAACTTTTAGAAATTTGAAAGCCCTCTGACGGGTGTGACGTTCAGCTTGAACGAGAACGCGGATCGGATGCTCTCTGTAAGTGAGATCATCTTGCAGGGGTTGAGCTTTATAAGCCATGTGGTTGTTGCAATAAGACTTGCGACTCAGGGCATCGGCCATGACATTAGCCTTGCCAGGGGTATAAGACATACCGTAGTCATAGTCTGTGATTGTTTCCATACATCGCTGCTGACGGAGATCCAGATCTAGCTGAGTACAGATACTTCAGACTTTGATGATCGATGAAGATCTCGCCACGATTACCAAGAAGGAAATGGCCACCACAACTTGAGTCCAAATGTAACTGCAGCAAGTTCAAGGCCAAGGACTGGGTAGTTCTTCTGGAAAGACATCTTGGAATTCACAAACGACTGGAGTGTTTTCAATTCTCACAAGAGGAGAAGCGTTTACGCATTCAAGGAATAAATCCGTGCTTCGGTATTACAAACAAGATGAGCATGGTAGCTTACTATCTCACTTGAAGGGTGTAGTAGATGGACAGTTTTAGTGGCGCAAATGATAGAAGCGGTATGTGTTTTCAACCATTCCATTCCCAGAATAAGGTCGATATGGGATGACTTCAAAACAATGGGGGAAACATGGAATTCCAACCCTTCAATTTCAACGGGGACGTTGTCACTAACCATGGTGGTTCGACATTGACCCGCCGAATGCAGCTTGGAATTCTGTCCAAGTGCTGGCGGTTCCAATAGATAAGGAACGCATGTGGCTGTCCCACCATCGAGCAGTGGGACCTTTCAGTTAATAAGCCATGAAGGTGACATAGTTGGCAGGGGCTACATAAGCAGACTCCAACTCGAAAGTGATGTCACGGAGCCAGTCATCAGCATCAAGGGGTTGTGTTGAGCTGCGGTAGATGACAGGGTTGATACGCGCAAAGTCTTGCAGAGTCATGATATGTCTCCAATGTATCTATAATTTATGAAGTATGCATGCCATGTTTGCAACAATTTTATATGGTTTTGGCATGATTTGATTAGAACTAACCCGGACTAACGCTGTTTTCAGCAGAACTACCATGGTGTCGTTTTTTTGTGCAGAAATAGAAGTTCTCGGAATGGGCTGAAAATTTACAGTGATTTTTTATGGACCAAAAGAGACCCGCGAAGCACAAGAGCTGGGCCAGGAAGTGGACGAGGAGGCCACAAGCCCTCTAGGCACGCCCACCCCCCTAGAGCGCGCCCCTAAGGCTTGTGGGCCCCTTGGGCACCTCCTTGACTTGTTTTCGATGCCAAAAATTCTTATAAATATAGAAACCCCAAAAAATAACCCTAGATCAGAAATTCTGCCGCCGCAAGCCTCTGTAGCCACGAAAAACCAATCGGGAGCCCGTTCTGGCACCCTGCTGGAGGGGGAAACCATCACCGGAGGCCATCTTCATCATCCCGGCGGTCTCCATGACAAGGAGGGAGTAGTTCACCCTCGGGGCTCAGGGTACGTACCAGTAGCTATGTGTTTGTCTCTCTCTCTCTCTCGTGTTCTTGATTTGGCACGATCTTGATGTATCGCGAGCTTTGTTATTATAGTTGGATCATATGGTGTTCTTCCTCGTCTACCTTCTTGTCATGAATTGAGTCTTGCTCTTTGAGGTTTCGTTAGGTTGGATTGAGTATTGGATTTGAGAACACTTGATGTATGTCTTGCGATGGGATATCTGTGGTGACAATGGGATGTTCTATTGATTCACTTGATGTATGTTTTGGTACTCAACTCGCGGATTCCCGAGGTGACATTGGTGTAATCTATGCATAGGGGTTGATGCACGTTTTCGTCCTACGTTCTCCGATAGAAACTTTGGAGTGATTCTTTGTTGCACGTTGAGGGATTGTTATATGATCCAATTATGTTATCATTGTTGAGAGAATTTGCACTAGTGAAAGTATGAGCCCTAGGCCTTGTTTTCAAGCATTGCAATACCGTTTTTGCTCACTTTTGTTACTAGTTACCTTGTTGTTTTTATATTTTCAGATTACAAAAACCTATATCTACTATCCATACTACACTTGTATCACCATCTCTTCTCCGAACTAGTGCACCTATACAATTTGCCATTGTACTGGGTGTGTTGAGGACACAAGAGATTTCTTGTATTTGGTTGCAGGGTTGTTTGAGAGAGACCATCTTCATCCTACGCCTCCCACGGATTGATAAACCTTAGGTCATCCACTTGAGGGAAATTTGCTACTGTCCTACAAAATTCTGCGCTTGGAGGCCCAACACGAGTCTACAAGAAGAAGATTGCGTAGTAGACATCAAGCTCTTTTCTAGCGCCATTGCCGGGGAGGTGAGTGCTTGAAGGTATATCTTTAGATCTTGAAATTGAATCTTTTAGTTTCTTGTTTTATCACTAGTATGGTATATAAAAGAAAACTACAAAAAAATGGAATTGAGGTTGCCTCATATACTTCATCTTTATAATGTCTTTCGTGAAAATGATGGAAAGGAAAATTGTACTCAAGTTTTAGAAGAAGAAGTTAATAAAATGTTTGGCACTAAATATTTGAATGATGAGCATGATTGCAATGTTGTTAGTATGAATTCCTTGAATATCCATGATGTTAATGATATGCAAAGCCATAAGCTTGGGGATGCTATGTTTGATGAAGATGATATTTTTAGTCCCCCAAGTTTTGATGAGAAAATTTATTATGATGAAAGCATTCCTCCTATTTATGATGATTATATTGATGAAAGTGGGTTTGGAAGAGTGTCAACTCTAGTTAATGATCCCACTATTTTGGAGTGTGTTGAATCTTATTGTAATAATTATGAAAGTCGATTTGGAGAGGTCATGACTTTATTTAATGGTGATCCCACTATTTTGGAAGAGGTTCCAATTGATTATGAGAACAAAGTTGCTATCTATGATAATTATTGTGATGACATGTATGATATAAAGAATAATGATAAACATGAAACTTGTCATCATGATTTTAATTTTCAAGTGGATTATGCCAATCAAGTATCATGTGATAGTTATTTTGTTGAGTTTGCTCCCACTACTATTGATGAGAAGAAATTTGCTTATGTGGACAGTAATAAAAATTCTATGCTTATGGATCATGAAAAGAATGCTCTATGTGATAGTTATATTATTTAATTCATTCATGATGCTACTGAAAATTATTATGAGAGAGGAACTTATGCTTTTGCATATCTCAATAATATCAAGTTTCATCTCTTTATGTTGTAAGTTTTGAAGTATTGCTTGTTTTTCCTTCCTATGCTAGTTGATTCTTGTTCCCATAATTTGTTTGATCACAAAATCCCTATGCATAGGAAGTGGGTTAGGCTTAAATGTGCTAGTCATATTCTTCATGATGCTCCCATTATGTTTTAATTCTTATCTTTTATGTGAGCATCATTGAAATCATCATGCCTAGCTAAAAAGGCATTAAAGAAAAGCGCTTGTTGGGAGACAACCCAATATTTACCCCTACTGTTTTTGTGTCTTCACATGATTAAGCTACTGTAGTAATCATGTTTTATAGCTTTTTATTGAATAAAGTGCCAAGTAAAGCCTTTGGGATAGTCTGGTTGATAGTTGATTTGATTCTGTGCAAAAACAGAAACTTTTGCGTCAAGTAACAGAATTGTTAAAATTCACTGAAAAGTGGAAAAACTCTGAATTGTTTACAGAGGATTGATATACAAATTTTCTACGTTATCATAATTTTTCAGAAATTTTGGAGTAACAGAAGTATGAGCATAATTCAGATCTTTACAGACTGTTCTGCTTTTGACAGATTCTGTTTTTGATGCATAGTTTGCTTGTTTTCTATTTTCTATGGCTTATATTGCTCAATATAAATTGTAGAAATGATAGGGTACAGTAGGAATCATGTGAGAAAAATTTTGAATCTTGTCTTGAAAGTACCTAAAAGTGGAGATTTGTTTTATCATTCTAACAGATCTTACGAGTTTTCTGTTGAGTTTTGTGTTGTGAAGTTTTCAAGTTTTGGGCAAAGTTTTGATGGACAACGGAATAAGGAGTGGCAAGAGCCTAAGCTTGGGGATGCCCAAGGCACCCCAAAATAATATTAAAGGACAACCAAGCATCTAAGCTTGGGGATGCCCCGGATGGCATCCCCCTCTTTTGTCTTCAATCCATCGGTAAATTTACTTGAGGCTATATTTTTATTCACCACATGATATGTGCTTTGCTTGGAGCGTCTTGTATGATATGAGTCTTTGCTTTTTGGTTTGCCACAATCATCCTTTCTGTACACACCTTTTGAGAGGGACACACATTAATCGTGAATTTATTAGAATACTCTATGTGCTTCACTTATATCTTTTGAGCTAGGTAGCTGCTCTAGTGCTTCACTTATATCTTTTTAGAGCACGGCGGTGGTTTTATTTTATAGAAATTGATGAACTCTCATGCTTCACTTATATTATTTTGAGAGTCTTTAAACAGCATGGTAATTTTCTTAGGTTATGAATTTAGTCCTAATATGATGGGCATCCAAGAGGGATATAATAAAAACTTCCATATAAGAGCATTGAATAATATGAGAAGTTTGATTCATTGCATTTGTTTTGAGATATAAAGATGGTGATATTAGAGTCATGCTAGTGAGTAATTGTGGATTGGTAGAAATACTGGTGTTAAAGTTTGTGATTCCCGTAGCATGCACGTATGGTGAACCGTTATGTGATAAAGTCAGAGCATGATTTATGTTTTGATTGTCTTCCTTATGAGTGGCGGTCGGGGATGAGAGATGGTCTTTTCCTACCAATCTATCCCCCTAGGAGCATGCGTGTAGTAATTTGTTTCGATAGCTAATAAACTTTTGCAATAAGTATGTGAGTTCTTTATGACTAATGTTGAGTCCATGGATTATACGCACTCTCACCCTTCCACCATTGCTAGCCTCTCTAGTACCGCGCAACTTTCATCGGTGCATTAAACCCACCATATACCTTTCCTCAAAACAGCCACCATACCTACCTATTATGGCATTTCCATAGCCATTCCGAGATATATTGCCATGCAACTTTCACCGTTCCGTTTATTATGACACATACCATCATTGTCATATTGCTTTGCATGATCATGTAGTTGGCATAGTATTTGTGGCAAGGCCACCGTTCATATTTTTATACATGTCACTCTTGATCATATCACATCCCGGTACACCGCCGGAGGCATTCATATAGAGTCATATCTTGTTCTAGTATCGAGTTGTATTTCTTGAGTTGCAAGTAAATAAAAGTGTGATGATCATCATTATTAGAGCATTGTTCCATGTGAGGAAAGGATGATGGAAGCTATGATTTCCTCACAAGATGGGATGAGACTCCGGACTAAAAAAAAGAGGCCAAAGAGCCCAAACAAAAAAATGAGAGAAAACAAGAGAAGGGACAATGTTACTATCCCTTTTCCACACTTGTGCTTCAAAGTAGCACCATGATCTTCATGATAGAGACTCTCCTATTTTGTCACTTTCATATACTAGTGGGAATTTTTCATTATAGAACTTGGCTTGTATATTCCAATGATGGGTTTCCTCAAATTGCCCTAGGTCTTCGTGAGCAAGCAAGTTGGATGCACACCCACTTAGTTTTCATTTTGAGCTTTCATACACTTATAGCTCTAGTGCATCCGTTGCATGGCAATCCCTACTCACTTGCATCGATATCAATTGATGGGCATTTCCATAGCCCATTAATTTGCGTAGTTGACGTGAGACTTTCTCCTTCTTTTTGTCTTCTCCACAACCACCATATTCTATTCCACCTATAGTGCTATATCCATGGCTCACGCTCATGCATTGCGTGAAAGTTGAAAAAGTTTGAGAACACCAAAAGTATGAAACAATTGCTTGGCTTGTCATCGGGGTTGTGCATGATGAAATACTTTGTGTGATGAAGATGGAGCATATCCAGACTATATGATTTTGTAGGGATAACTTTCTTTGGCCATGTTATTTTGAGAAGACATGATTGCTTTATTAGTATGCTTGAAGTATTATTGTTTTTATGTCAATATTAAACTTTTGTTTTGAATCTTATGGATCTGAACATTCATGCCACAATAAATAAGATTACATTGATAAATATGTTAGGTAGCATTCACACTTCATAAATTCTTTCTTTTATCATTTACCTACTCGAGCACGAGTAGGAACTAAGCTTGCGGATGCTGATACGTCTCCAATGTACCTATAATTTATGAAGTATTCATGCCATATTTGCAATAATTTTATATGGTTTTGGCATGATTTGATTAGAACTAATCCGGACTAACACTGTTTTCAGCAGAACTACCGTGGTGTCATTTTTTTGTGCAGAAATAAAAGTTCTCGGAATGGGCTAAAAAATTACAGTGATTTTTTATGGACCAAAAGAGACCCCCGAAGCACAAGAGCTGGTCCAGGAAGTGGACGAGGAGGCCACAAGACCTCTAGCCGCGCCCACCCCCTAGGGCGCGCCCCTAAGGCTTGTGGGCCCCTCGGGCACCTCCTTGACTTGTTTCCGACGCCAAAAATTCTTATAAATATAAAAACCCCTGAAAAGAACCCTAGATCGGAAATTCCGCCGCCGCAAGCCTCTGTAGCCACGAAAAACCAATCGGGAGCCCGTTCCGGCACCCTGTCGGAGGGGGAAACCATCACCGGAGGCCATCTTCATCATCCTGGCGGTCTCCATGACAAGGAGGGAGTAGTTCACCCTCGGGGCTCAGGGTATGTACCAGTAGCTATGTGTTTGATCTCTCTCTCTCTCTCTCTCTCTCTCTTTCTCTCTCTCGTGTTCTTGATTTGGCACGATCTTGATGTATCGCGAGCTTTGTTATTATAGTTGGATCATATGGTGTTCTTCCCCCTCTACCTTCTTGTGATGAATTGAGTCTTGCTCTTTGAGGTTTCGTTATGTTGGATTGAGCATTGGATTTGAGAACACTTGATGTATGTCTTGCGATGGGATATCTATGGTGACAATGGGATGTTCTATTGATTCACTTGATGTATGTTTTGGTACTCAACTCGCGGATTCCTGAGGTGACATTGGGGTAATATATGCATAGGGGTTGATGCATGTTTTCGTCCTACGTTCTCCGATAGAAACTTTGGAGTGATTCTTTGTTGCACGTTGAGGGATTGTTATATGATCCAATTATGTTATCATTGTTGAGAGAATTTGCACTAGTGAATGTATGAACCCTAGGCCTTGTTTTCAAGCATTGCAATACCGTTTTTGCTCACTTTTGTTACTAGTTACCTTGCTGTTTTTATATTTTCAGATTGCAAAAACCTATATCTACTATCCATACTACACTTGTATCACCATCTCTTCGCCGAATAGTGCACCTATACAATTTGCCATTGTATTGGGTGTGTTGGGGACACAAGAGATTTCTTGTATTTGGTTGCAGGGTTGTTTGAGAGAGACCATCTTCATCCTACGCCTCCCACGGATTGATAAACCTTAGGTCATCCACTTGAGGGAAATTTGCTACTATCCTACAAAACTCTGCGCTTGGAGGCCCAACACGAGTCTACAAGAAGAAGGTTGCGTAGTAGACATCAAGTCACTGGGGCTGGCTGCTGATTCATATTGGGACGTGGGAACTGAGCCATGACTCCTTCCATGAACTGACGATTTAGCTCAAACTGTTGTATCATTCCGGCCATGTATTCGGGAGGTGGTGGATTTTCGCCACCACGGTCACGACCAGTGGGTCTAACCATCCTGCTTAAATGTAATAGGGGGTAGTTTAGCATTGAGCAATTGTAGAGGCAATGATTCAATTATGAGGTAACAAGCACAAAGAAAGAGGTGCGATAGATACATCATAGTAGTCAATGAAGACATATAGATCCATGCACAGAGTTCATTAAAAACGGCGACATGAGTTCGGATACACAAGAAGCTAGACCACTAGGCGGTGTGTAGGCACGCGGTGGAGGGATACAACAACGAGACATAGCAAAGGCTACATCAACGTCGGAGAAAACTGTTGGAGCGAGGAATCTGTAAGGGACGACACAGGGTGCCCTCGATAAAAGGATCTTGCGGTCCATGAATATTGTGAAGCAGATCCTGGCTCCCAATTCAAGAAGGGTGTAATGCAAATCTCTGGATGGATGTGATCACAAGAACCTATTGATAGAGTTAGCAAAATCATTTAATTTGAATAGAAGAGAGATCAGAATCCCAGAGTAAGGACGTGGAATAAAAGATCCTAATACCACCCATTTGGCAACGTGGGCCCTTAAGCCACATAGCCATGTTAGTAAAACTGTTTTTCAAAGACTAGACTCAACTTCGGCCAAGGAGTTGGAAAGGGGGGTTCCTACAGGCAGTTGATAACCCACAAGTATAGGGGATCGCAACAGTTTTCGAGGGTAGAGTATTCAACCCAAATTTATAGATTTGACACAAGGGGAGCCAAAGAATATTTGCAAGTATTAGCAGTTGAGTTGTCAATTCAACCACACCTGGAGATTAAATATCTGCAGCAAGGTGATCAGTAGCACAGTAATATGATAGTTTTGATAGCAGTGGTAACAGTAACATTAGCAGTAACAGTGATAGCAATGATTTTGTAGCAGGTGTAACAGTAACAGCAGCAGTAGTAACTTAGCAAGAACAATATATGGAAAATTCATAGGCATTGGATCGGTGAATTAGTTGGATGATATTCATCATATAACATTCATAACCTAGGGCGATACAAAACTAGCTCCAGTTCATAAATATAATGTAGGCATGTATTCCGTATATAGTTATACGTGCTTATGGAAAAGAACTTGCATGACATATTTTGTCCTACCCTCTCGTGGCAGCGGGGTCCATAAGGAAACTAAGGGATATTAAGGCCTCCTTTTAATATAGAACCGGAACAAAGCATTATCACATAGTGAATACATGAGCTGCTCAAACTACGGTCATCACCGGAAAGTATCCCAATTACTGTCACATTAGGGTTTACGGATCATAACTCGTAATAGGTGAATATGACTTGCAAGATCGGATCTAGAACATATATATAATGGTGAAAACATAAACGGTTCAGATCTGAAATCATGGCACCCGGGCCCTAAGTGACAAGCATTAAGCATGGCAAAGTCATAACAACATCAATCTCAAAACATAGTGGATACTAGGGATCAAGCCCTAACAAAACTAACTCGATTACATGATGAATCTTGATACATCTCCAATGTATCTATAATTTTTTATTGTTCCATGCTGTTATATTCTCATTCTTGGATGTTTTACAATCATTTTATAGCAACTTTATATCATTTTTTGGGACTAACCTATTGACATAGTGCCAAGTGCCAGTTGTTGTTTTTTGCTTGTTTTTTACTTTGCAGAATATCAGTACCAAACAGAGTCCAAACGCATCGAAACTTTTTGGAGATTTTTTCTGGACCAGAAGACACCTGTTGGGCCAAAGAAGTACCAGAGGGGGGCTCCGAGGGGAGCACAACCCACCTGGGCGCGCCTGGGGGCCCAGGCGCGCCCTGGTGGGTTGTGCCCACCTCGGCCGCCTCCCGCACCGCCTCTTTGCTTTATAAATACCCCGAAAATCCAGAAACCCTAGGGGAGTCGATGAAACACAATTCCAGTCGCCGCAAGTTCCAGAACCACGAGATCCAATCTAGACACCATCACGGAGGGGTTCATCATCCTCATTGGTGCCTCTCCGATGATGCATGAGTAGTTCATCATAGACCTACGGGTCCGTAGGCAGTAGCTAGATGGCTTCTTCTCTCTTTTTGATTCTCAATACAATGGTCTCTTGGAGATCTATTTGATGTAACTCTTTTTGCGGTGTGTTTGTTGGGATCCGATGAACTTTGAGTTTATGATCAGATCTATATCCACGAAAGTTATTTGAGTTTCTTTGATCTCTTATATGCATGATTACTTATAGCCTCGTATTTCTTATTCGAATCTTTGGTTTAGTTAGGCCGACTAGATCGATTTTTCTTGCCATCGGAAGAGGTGCTTTGTGATGGGTTCGATCGTGTGGTGTTCTTTCCCAGTGACAGAAGGGGCAGCAAGACACGCATGTATCTTTGCTATTAAGGATAACAAGATGGGGGCTATTCTACATGAATAGATCTCGTCTACATCATGTCATCGTTCTTAATGCATTACTCCGTTTCTCCATGAACTTAATACACTAGATGCATGCTGGATAGCAGTCGATGTGTGGAGTAATAGTAGTAGATGCAGGCAGGAGTCGGTCTACTAATCTTGGACATGATGCCTATATAATGATCATTGCCTGGATATCGTCATAATTATTCGATGTTCTATCAATTGCCCAGCAGTAATTTGTTTACCCACCGTATGCTATTTTCTTGAGAGAAGCCACAAGTGAAATCTACGGACCCCGGGTCTACTATCTCATCATATATTTTCAGATCTTCATTGCCATTTGCTTTTTCCTTCGTTTGCATCTTTTATTTTCAGATCTATATTATCAAAAACCCAAAAATACCTTGCTGCACTTTTTCGTTACTTATTTTATTTGAAGTTTTATTCAGATCTATTTATCCAAACTCATACTATTTAATCTGTCTTTTTACCGAGGAGGGATTGACAACCCCTCTTACGCATTGGGTTGCGAGGTTTTGTTCTTTGTGTGCAAGTACATTTTACATAGTGTTGCTTGTTTCTCCTACTGGTTTGATAACCTTGGTTTCATAACTGAGGAAAATACCTACCATAGCTGTACTGCATCATCCCTTCCTCTTTGGGGAAATACCGACACGGATACAAGCAATCAGTCGTCGGTGGTCTCCACGTAGTAGTAGGCACCCTCGGGGTAGTATTAGTAGTCGACGGGGGTGGTATCTGTCTCCTGGGATCCGCCATCTGGTCGCAACAACCGGAAAGAAGAAAGAAGGGGGAAAAGGGTAGCAAAGCAACCGTGAGTACTCATCCAAAGTACTAGCAAGCGTCAGATCTATACTAAGTATGCATTGGTATCAATGAGAGGGATGTATCTGTGGACTGAACTGCAGAATGCCAGAATAGAGGGGAAGTCCTAGCCTATCGAAGACTAGCATCTTCAAGCATCTTGCAGCATTTAGAAGAGTAAAGAATAGCATTTTATAATTAACAAGCATGTTGTAATATTAGCGCCCAGAGATCCTTCCTCGACTCCCAGCGAGAAAGCAATCCCGGAGCCAACATATCCATCCCATGTCTCAAGTATCCATTTCTAGTTGTAATAGATCGGGATACAACTCCGAGCGTCCGTTACCGTGGACACGGCTATTCGAATAGATAACTTCCCTGCAGGGGTGCACCACATTACCCAACACGCTTGATTACTCCGGCCGGACACACTTTCCTGGGTCATGCCCAGCCTCGAAAGATCAACACGTCGTAGTCCTACCTAGGCTCCGCGGAGAGGTCCCCGCCGCTCTACATCCTAAGCGCTCCAGGGTCTTGGGCCCATCGCCCATTGCACTCCGGGTCGTTGCGAGCAGGGTGGATACCAGCGCCACCTCGGATGGTCGCATGATCCGACCGTGCCACAATGCTGTACTGGACGTCTGACAGAGCTTTCGGAAGAAACATACGACGCCGAGTGCCCATATCTGTTCACGCGTGGTGGTTAGTGCGTCTAGGTCAGTGGCCAACTCAGAACAAATACCCAAACCTGTTAGTGCATTATTAAATGAAGTGACGGCTGTCGGGACAAGTCCGGAGCTACCACCACATCCTGGGTGATACCGCTAAACAGCCAGCCGCCACCATAACTCTCGCGGGTGCTCTCCGGGCCCGCCCTACTTTCACAAGTATCCCTCGCGGGTGCTCTCTGGGCCTGCCCAGCTTTAACAAAGGTCTAAAGTAAAGTCAAGGTAACCGTGTGTCCAAAACATCAGGTGGGAAACCCGAGGAATCACCCTCGATGGATTACACTCGATGTAATCATCAAGGTGAACATAGTAGGAATCACCCTTGAGGTTCACACTTGAGGGGTTGCACGACAGAGTCATCGTCGGGAGTGGTGGAGCAGGAATCACCCTCGATAGACCACGACCGACTAGCTACACTATAGAGATCTCATCAGAAGTGTTGTACGAGGTATCACCCTCGGCACTCGATAGTAACTCTGCAGAGTCATACAACTAAAGGGGGTGAGGTGATGTGATGGGCTCTGGTCGTCAATCACGTTGATCGAGTCATCGGTCATCAAGCCGGGGCAACTGGGACAAGGTGAGGGGTCACTGGTGGATCACTAACCAACCTATACTACGCAGTTTAGGATCAGCAGGTAAGGTACAACAGCAGGTTACAAAAGCAGGCTATGCATCAGAATATGAGCAATCAATTACAGTAGCAAAATCTAATGCAAGCATGAGAGAGAATGGAATGAGCGATATCGGAATGAGCAAGGAGGGTTTGCTTGCGTGGAAGCTCTGCTGAAAAGGAAGAAGGGTCGACAGTGACGTAGTCGATCACAGTGGCATCAGCAACGGTCTCGAGGTCTACTAGAGAGAAGAGGGGGAAGAAACAATAAATACAAAGGACACAGATGCATTACTAAGCATGACATGACGATATGCGGTGCTAGTGGTGTCCTAACACAGTACTACACGATGCCGGCGAAGGGGAAAAACATCCGGGAATGTTTTCCCGGTGTTAGGCATTTTCGAACAGATGAAACAGAGGGGGACGGTTGCATGTTCGCTATGCTAGGGGCACGTGTCAGATGAATGGAGAGAGTATTCGGAATCGTCATATTTTTCTGAGCAACTTTCATGTACAAAGTATTTTAATCCGAGTTATGGATTATTTTATATTAATTTTCAAAGTTTTAATCATTTTTTGAAATTATTAATATTAATTTATTTCAAAAATAGAATTATGGCGTCAGCATGACGTCATCATGATGTCAGCAGTCAACCAGTTAGTTGACTGGTCAACCTGACAACCGGGGCCCACTGTCATTGTCAAAGCAGCTAATCTAATAGTTTAATTAGACTAATTATGTAATTAGGTTAATTAAACATGGTTAATTAAGTTAATTAATTAATTGATGTTTATTATTTTTGTTATTTTTTATTTCTTTTTTGTCTCAAGGGGGCGGGCCCCGCGTGTCTGTGGTCGGGGGGGCTAATGGGCGGCGGTTAACGGGGCGGGCGCCCGTGGTGGCCGTAGCCTGCCCGGGGCCGGGCGAGGCCATGGCCTCAACGAGGCTCACCGCAGCGGGGCGCGAGGGCCACGGCGGGCGGAGCCGGTAGCCGCGGCCGGCGGTGGCAGGCGGCAGGGCGGCTCGCCTAGGGCAGCGGCGGACGGACCCGGCGCGGCGGGGCATCGGCGGCCAGGGAAGGCGCGCGATACGGCAACGGCGAGTGCGGACGGTGGTAGCGGCAGCAGCCAGCAACAACAGCAGGCGGGGAGGGAGCATGGCGGCGCGGGGCGAGCAGTGGGCGCAGCCGGCGAGCAAGGCACGCGGAGGTGAGGTGCGCGCGGCTGGGCAGGCAGCGGCGTTTAGGAGGAGCAGCAGCAAGCAAGCAACAGCCGGCGGGCGCGGGCGGCGAGCAAGGCCGGCGTGCACGGGCCGTGGGCGGGGGCTGAGGACACGGCCAGGTGGGCGAGCATGAGGCGCGGGCGCCTGTGGACGCGCACTGGCCAGTCGGGAGCAAGGAGCGGGCGCGGCCACCGGGCAGTGAGCGCGAACGGCGGTGACCCGTACGGGACCTCAACGGAGTCAACGTTACGGGCGCGTTCGAGATGAATGAGTGGGATAGGGGGGCTCTACATGACTCAGTGAGGCTAACTGACACACTCGCTCGACCATTTGGTCACCGGCGACACGCCGGCGACGAGCTCGAGCGGGGACTGGTTCGGCCATGAGGGGGACAGTGGCTACGCGCAAGGAACGAGAGGGGAAACAGAGTGCAAATGGTGCGGTGCTCACAGGGGGGGTCGCAAAGGTGGTCGGCGAGCTCGGGGAGGGCTCGATGCGATCAGAATCAACGACAATTTCGCGGTGGCCGAAGGTGGACGATGACCTCAATCCGGCGAGGGAGGGCGCCCGGCGTCTTGTGGCTTAGTGGAGAGGACGAGGACGATGTGACGGAGCTTCTGGAGGCGTTGTCCGTACTAGGGCGAGGCCATGGAGACGACGGCGCACTGACGATGGAGGAGGAGAAGGCCGAGCGAGGGAAGAGACGGAGAGGGCGAGGGGAAGTGGAATCTGGGGCAGCTAGGGTTCATCCGGGGCTCGGGGTAGACCTTATCTGCGTTGGGGAGCCACGGGATGGACGCTGCGTGGCCATCCGCGACCATGGATGGGGCGCGCGTGCCCACGGTGCTCCTGGTGAGCAGTAGGAAGGAGGAGGTGGCGAGGTGGGCTGAGCTCCCACTGTTGACCTAGAGCCCAGTCCACCGGTAGTTTAGGTTTTTTCTTATTTTTCTTTTCTGTTTCTTTTATTTCTTCTCTAATTTGTAAATTTTTAGGCCACCCATTCACTTTTGTAAAATATGAGACTGGGCTCAATAAATTATATGCAATATTTAGCACTGCCTGAAAAAGGTTTGGAGGCAAGATGATTTCATTTGAATTTTGTATTAATTATAAATGGGATAAATGTTGCTATTTTGGCACTGTTTTAATTAATTTAGGACACTTAAATACTTTCTAAAAATGTCCGTTCACCACCATAGTTACCTATGAATTATTTACTACTGTTTGTACTATTTAGTTTTAACATTTGAAATCTTTAATTATTTGACTTTAATTCAAATTTGAATTTGAACTGGTTTGAATCAAAGTGACTCCTAGCAACAGTAAAAGTGATGGCATGGCATCATTAGCAGGGGATTACTGTAGCTTAATTATCCGGGCTTTACACATGCCATTTTCATGGTCTAGAAAATATTGTTCTAAAGGATCAGTAGGAGGCACGGCAATAGAAGCAAGACCAATAATTTCATCTTTACTAGGCAATTCTTTATCACGAGGTTGTCTACGAAATTTGGAGAAATTAAACTCATGAGACACATCCCCGAAGCTTACACTAACAGTTTATGTCTCACAATTTATCTTAGCATTAATAGTGTTCAATGGGACAAAAATCATCTTGTGGGGAACCAAGAACTAGAAAATCAGTAGGGTATTTTATTTTCCCACACAAGACTTCAATATCTCTAACAATCCCTAATGGTGAGATAGTATCTCTATTAGCAAGCTTAATAGTAACTTCAATATCTTCTATTTCAGCAGGTGCAATATCATTCATAATTTCTTGATATAAAGTAAAAGGGATTGCACTCACACTAGCACCCAAATCATATAAGCCATGATAACAATGATCTCCTATTTTAACCGAGACAACAGGCATGCCAACAACAGGTCTATGTTTATCTTTTTCATCGGGTTTAGCAATTCTAGCACCTTCATCACAGAAATAAATAGCATGCCCATCAATATTATCGACCAACAGATCCTTAACAATAGCAATACTAGGTTCAACTTTAATTTGTTCAGGGGGTGTAGGTGTTCTAGTATAACTCTTACGGACTACAGCTGAAGCTTTAGCATGTTCTTTTATCCTAACAGGAAAAGGTGGTTTCTCAATATAAGCAGTAGGAATAACTGGATCAACATTATAAGTAATGGTTTATTCTTCGGCTTTAATGGGTTCTACTATTTTTACTTCAATGGGAGGGTGATATTTAAACCACTTCTCCTTAGGGAGATCAACATGAGTAGCAAATGATTCACAGAAAGAAGCTACTATCTCAGAGTCAAATCCATATTTAGTGCTCAATTCACGAAAAGTATCGGTATCCATAAAAGATTTAACACAATCAAACTTAAGGTTTATACCTGACTCCTTTTCTTCGTCGAGCTCCCAATCTTCAGAGTTGCATTTAATTCTTTCCAAGAGATCCCATTTGAATTCAATAGTCTTCTTCATAAAAGAACCAGTACAAGAAGTATCGAGCATGGATTGATCATTACGAGAAAGTCGAGCATAAAAATTCTGAATAATAATTTCTCTTGAGAGCTCATGATTGGGGCATGAATATAACATTGACTTAAGCCTCCCCTAAGCTTGAGCGATACTTTCTCCTTCACGAGGCCAAAAATTATATATATAATTCCGATCACGATGAACCAGATGCATAGGATAAAACTTCTGATGAAATTCCAATTTCAATCGATTGTAATTCCAAGCTCTAATATCAGCACATAACCTATACCATGTCAATGCCTTTCCCTTCAAAGATAAAGGGAAGACCTTCTTCTTGACTTCATCTTCGGGTAAACCTGCAAGCTTAAATAATCCACAAACTTCATCTACATAGATTAGGTGCATATCAGGATGTAGTGTTTCATCTCCTACATAAGGATTAGCTAGCAGTTTCTCTTCAGTAGGTGCAGTAGGTTGAGGAGCAACTCTTTGCTCTTCCGATCGAGGTGAAGATACCCCGAACAAGCCCCTCAAAGGATGACTTTCCATAGTGACAAGTGACAATAAATTTCAGCACGTAATATGAATGTTTTCTTACCAAATTCCACTTACCAAAGGCGCTTCACTCCCCGGCAACGGCGCCAGAAAAGAGTCTTGATGACCCACAAGTATAGGGGATCAATCGTAGTCCTTTTGATAAGTAAGAGTGTCGAACCCAACGAGGAGCAGAAGGAAATGACAAGCAGTTTTCAGCAAGGTGTTTTCTGCAAGCACTGAAATTATCGGTAACAGATAGTTTGGTGATAAGATAATTCATAATGGGTAACAAGTAACAAGTGGAACAAAGGTGCAGCAAGGTGGCCCAATCCTTTTTGTAGCAAAGGATAAGCCTGGACGAACTCTTATATAAAGCAAAGCGCTCCCGAGGACACATGGGAATTATTGTCAAGTTAGTTTTCATCATGCTCATATGGTTCGCGTTCGTTACTTTGATAATTTGATATGTGGGTGGAACGGTGCTTGGGTGATGTCCTTACTTGGACAAGCCTCCCACTTATGATTAACCCCTCTCGCAAGCATCCGCAACTACGAAAGAAGAATTAAGATAAATCTAACCATAGAATGAAACATATGGATCCAAATCAGCCCTTTACGAAGCAACGCATAAACTAGGGTTTAACCTTCTGTCACTCTAGCAACCCATCATCTACTTATTACTTCCCAATGCCTTCCCCTAGGCCCAAATCATGGTGAATTGTCATGTAGTCGATATTCACATAACACCACTAGAGGAAAGACAACATACATCTCATCAAAATATCGAACGAATACCAAATTCACATGATTACTTATAACAAGACTTCTCCCATGTCCTCAGGAACAAACGTAACTACTCACAAAGCATGCTCATGTTCAATATCAGAGGGGTATTAAATATCATTAAGGATCTGAACATATGATCTTCCACCAAATAAACCAACTAGCATCAACTACGAGGAGTAATCAACACTACTAGCAACCCACAGGTACCAATCTGAGGTTTTGATACAAAGATTGAATACAAGAGATGAACTAGGGTTTGAGAGGAGATGGTGCTGCTGAAGATGTTGATGAAGATTGACCCTCCCTCGATGAGAGGATCGTTGATGATGACGATGGCTTCGATTTGCCCCTCCGGGAGGGAAGTTTCCCCGGCATAATCGCTCTGCCGGAGCCCTAGATTGCTCTTGCCTAGGTTCCACCTCGAAACGGCGGCGCTTCGTCCCGAAACTTCCTTCTTATTTTTTTCTAGGTCAAAACCTTTCATATAGCAGAAGAGGGGCACCAGACGATGGCCAGGGGGCCCACAAGCCCTGGGGGCGCGCCCCCAGGCTTGTGGCCACCTGGTGGGTCCCCTTCGGTAGTTTCTTCGCCCAATATTTTTTATATATTCCAAAACAATTCTCCGTAAAATTTCAGGACTTTTGAAGTTATGCAGAATAGGTATCTCAGATTTGCTCCTTTCCGGCCCAGAATTCCAGCTGCCGGCATTCTCCCTCTTTGTGTAAACCTTGTAAAATAAGAGAGAAAAGGCATAAGTATTGTACCATAAAGTGAAATAACAGCCCATAATGCAATAAATATCAACATAAAAGCATGATGCAAAATGGACGTATCAGGATATCACAATATCTCTTATTTAATAATGCATCTATATACTTGGCAGTGTGTAGAAGGCTCGGTCTTTTGTCTGGTATTTTGTTCCACTCATTCCGCCTTATTTTCCGTCATACCGGTGTTATTTTCCTTGATGAGCGCCTCTAACACATGTGGGGTATTATGGGGCTCCCTGATCATTCTCTTAGGATAGAACTCTTCCAGCAAGGCCCAACTTTGGTTTTAAAATTTGCCAACATAATAATACTGATAACTTATTAATGCATAGAGAGTTAGTGCTACCTGCGGATTCTTAATTCAACATAATACAGGTGGGCCAGTGCCGATAGTGTTGGTCCGAAACGGGTAAACTGCGGGGACACCGCGGGAAACTCGAGGATTGGTTTTACTCGTAGGATGTCCCATCCGGTCGTGTCCTGAGAACGAGATACGTGCGGCTCCTATCGGGGTCGTCGACAGCCGGGAGGTCTTGCTGGTTTAGTTTTATCTTTGACGAGTGGCTTGTCCACCGAGATTCCTTATCGTAAACATCGTGTTATCGCGGTGTGAGGTGATTCCATCGAATGCGTGTGGTAATTTATAATGCGTATGGTAATTTATAATGGACTACTTGGAGCACCCCTATAGGGTTAAATCTTTCGGAGAGCCGTGCCCGCGGTTATGTGGTGACTTAGAAATTTATAATATCCGGTTGTATAGAAATTGACACTAAATAAAATTAAAATAAACCAACCGCGTGCATAACCGTGATTGTCTCTTTTCGAGGGAGTTCAGGAAGAGAACACGGTGGGGTTATAAATGACTCGAAAGTAGTTCAAGATCACTTCTTGATCATATCAATTTGCGACCGTTTATGCATATTTCACTCTTCTTATTCTTGTACTCGTAAATTAGACACATACAAATGCTTAGTGTTTGCTGCGACCTCATCACTTAACCATTCCATACTCATTAAGCTTTGTTCATTTTGATACCCATAATAATGAGATTGCTGAGTTCCCGTGGCTCACAGATTACTACAACAACAGGTGCAGGTACAGGTACAGGTAAAGCGATGCTTTGACGTGAGAGCGATGCATGTTTGCTTTTGGAGTTCTTCTTCTTACTCCTCTTCGACGATCATAGGATGGGTTCCGGGTCGGGAGCCTGGGATTAGCAGGGTGGATGTCGTCCTTCTTTTTCGTTTGATTTCATCTGTAGTCGGATCCTGCTCTTCTGTATGATGATTGTTATGTGTTTATGTATTCATTTTGTAGCTTGTGACGAGTATAAGCCTTTATCTGGTATTCTTATCCATTCAGTACATGGTATGTTGTAATGATATCCACATTTGCGAAGCGCCTCTGATATGCGCTTCTATCCTTGAAGCGACTTTCAAGTTCCTCGAGGATAGGAGTGCATATTAAACGTCGCAACGCTGCGGTTTAACATGCGATGGTGTTGAGTGGTTGACCATTATTTTTTATTATTTTTTTGAAAAACATCAACCACTTTATTAATTAGAAATAATGGTTACATCGTCTATAAGTAGAGATACAATATTTCCCTTAGGCTCCTCAATCCAATCCCTCGTCACCGAATATTTTGTTAGTCGAGCCAACTCATGCGCTACCTTGTTCGCTTCCCTATTACAATGTTCAAAACTAGTAAGAGGAAAATCACAAGCTATAAAAAAACTGTTATCAAAAATTGCCGCTGCCGCTCCTACAAAGTGTCCTCGGTTTTTCATTGCGTCAATGACTTCCATATTATCAGAGTTGATAATAAGACGATTGCAACCCACCTTCTGTGATAGCGATAAGCCAAACCTAAGTGCTAATGCTTCACCATTAAATTAGCCATGCCTACCACACAACGACTGAACCGTTTTCCTCATGGAGGTCGAACACTGGCGGGATCCTTAGGCAAGAGAGAAAATACTACGGGCCTGGCCCTTGGCCTATGGGGTGCAAATACTCCTGTATGAACAGTAAATTATACATAAATAGTAAATAAATATTAAAAATTCTGATTCTTTTTAGTTGTTTTTATTAGTGTAACAAGCGTGTTTGTCAATTTTCATGCGAAACGGATAGTAGTGCTTTATCGGTGGAAAAACAAAATTAAGTGTAACATTTGAAGATAACATGTGGAGTTCAACTTATTATTTTTGCGTAGGACAAAATGCTTAACCTTTTCCCATCAAAATTTGCAGGTAACATTTGGGTGTGACAATGACCACATCTGTTTTTTTTTCAAAAAATAAAATAAAATTTACAAAAATTATTTTTGGTTCGCAGGAGCGTATGCTCTCAAGAGCTGAATTGGATTTCCGAAATATCACACACTAGATCTCCCAAGATAACCTGCTATATCGTGCGGCAAAAGAGAAAATATCACCCGCTAGACTTCAAGACAATCTGCTATATGAGTGCACGTTCAGCAGCAGAATTAGCTCCAGCATGCAAAATGGATTGAGGTGAGATCTTACCGGTGACCACTGAAGAGCGTGTACGTCCTGGTGCGGCAGCAGGACAGGGACGTTCGTCTGGAGTCAATTATGAATAGATCAGAAGTTATTGACTTTCGCGTTAAGGAATGCCGAAAGCAAGGAGTGTCACAAACATGGGGCTAGTAGCCCAAGGTACCCTCCACAGGAGTTACTTGCGGGGGCTGCTGGGCCGATGCGTGGCAGCATGCAGGAGGGACGCCTTGCAGGGGTGTTGCGAGTTTATGTGAAGAACATTATGGCATCATAGTCAAAGAACTCAGGAATGCAAAACTCATAGGAGTAGTACATTCGCAAGTCTTGTGCTCTTCATTGCAGTTCAGCTCAACAGATGTGACATTTCCATTTTATTCGAAGAGCAACAACAAACCTTGGAAGAAAGACTTTCATGCCCAGGACATTGGTAAAATTCAACTAGCAAAAGCATTGTTAATCGAGCACTCAATAGATAAAAGATGCATTCTATCATTGTTCATCTGCACAAGGCTTCTTCCTTCCGACCCTCCACAGAGCACATTATGGCATCGTCACCAAAGGCATATATTTACACATAACATTAGCCTCTGCTTAATTAACCCTCAGCCGAGCAGAGAGCTTACACAGAGATACTGTACAGCCAGCCATGGCACACAAGGCAGACAAATAGTTGCTGCTTTATTATCTTGCTACGGTTGATCTGATGGTTTTAGGAAATTGTGGCATTCCAGCTGCTGCATTTCTCCTCCATTGACTGGGTCAAACTGGCACCGGTAGAAGCTGCAAGCCAAAAAAAATAGATATAGAAATCTGATCGTTTGTTTCAAGAACTAAAGATTACATGTCCTTACCTTCCATCCATGCCAACAACAGCCACAGTATTCTTCTCATGGCCAAATGCAACAATGTACTGCTCGCCCTCGTGGAGCCTGAATTGAGCAACAGACCACTCCGAGTGGAAATATTTAGGTAGCACACCTGCCATCAATGAAATAGACATGCTTAATGCTAGATGGAAAACTGAAAAGTGTCTTCAGCACTTCAATCTCAAGATCAAGGTTTTCAGCACTTCAATCTCATGATCAAGGTCAACTTCATGCAATCCCACTCCCACCTAAACATGCACTAAGACCCAATTTTTTTTTAGTTTGCGCACACTCTAAACCATCAAAATACAGAACATAACCAAATAAGACACCAACAAGTGCAGACCAAGCATGCATGCTCAGTTCCAAGCTTCAAGCAAAAGAACATATCAACAGATATGTAAAGCGGTAACTTGGAAACAGATAAGGAGTAAGAGGCAAAAATATCATGGGAACTACTGTAGAACCTACAGAACATTCATGTATACTAACTACACTGTAAACCAATCAAACATTATACGCAGTGTCAAACATGCGGTCTACACTCAAAGAGAAACAGCTAACCAGAGCGTTTTTTATTTAAGTAGAAAATGCCACAAACAAATCTGAAAAGCTAAAAATCATGTTGTAATGGGGAAACTCAACCAAAAAAAGTGTATTTCATTACTGAATGTCAACAGTTCTTTAGTCTTACTTGGAATAGAAAGAAAGGAAACACATAGTATCCAGCAGTGAATACGGTTGATCCAGCATTTGCTACAATTTAATCCATAACAGGAGCAACTCACTACTTATAGGTTACCTAAAAGCTTAGTTCTTGGTTTGTAAGTTATGAAGATGAATTTTTCAAGCGAATTACATGTAATGACATTAAACACACAAGAAGCTGAGAAAAACTTCATTATTGCAAACAAGAAGATGTATGCAACTCAAGATATCTGAATGATTAGGAATTTACCTTTAATAAAGGAAAATGATGGGCTCATATGGGGAACATCAGCGTCTGGAGCTGGCAGAGGCTTATCATTTGTGGTCAAACCAACATTTATTTTTAAATTGAACACATGAATTGTTCCTTTATCACTAGATACGGCCAAATACTGTAAATTATTTGAGAAAGCCAAGCTATATATCTCTGCTCTGTCAGCACCTCTCCTTACCTGCAACAGAACAAAGCAGACAACAATTAAAAGCTATATCCCCAGCAGCAAAAGGTAAGGTCATGTGAGAGACTTCATGCATCATAAGCTTCCCACTGATTAGGAGTTCGCAGATTATAACTTGATATGTGGTTACCAACTCAGTGTCCTTCGTCCGCATAATTTGGCAGTAATTTCAGTGTTCCATAGCCACAGGCACAACTTGGGTAAGTTAAATATTGTTAGATCAAAATGTGGGAAATCTAGTGGTTCTTTTTATCTGACTGATCTCGGTACTTGCTTCAATTATTTGAGCAATTTGGTGCTTGCAATACATGATTGCAACACCGGTACTGAAATGATATATTACAAACAAGCAATGAAATCAAATCATCGAAAAATGCTCTGAAATCTTTACGAAGCAACGATTAATAGAAACAACAAGAAATGGCTTTGTCCTATATGACAATAAGTTGCATACTACATTTTTTAATTAATCTATGGCCAACAGAATATACCAAGTTAAGAGCCCTTCAAAGATACACAAGAATGTACAGATCTTCACACCACCAAACAATGGGTACGGTTTCTCCAGTTGATGTGGAATCTGTACTACAGATCCTCCAACCTCAATAATGCTAACTGTCCAAGGTTTCTAAGGAGAATTATGAGAAATAGACTACAGAGCATCCAATGACGAGAATGTTTGTTGTGACTAAGATTTCCAAGGGCATTATGAGAGACAGCCATCTTCAGAACCAGGGAATTCGCTTATTAGGTATTTCCA
Organism: Thinopyrum elongatum; assembly: GCA_011799875.1. Lineage (NCBI taxonomy): Eukaryota > Viridiplantae > Streptophyta > Magnoliopsida > Poales > Poaceae > Thinopyrum > Thinopyrum elongatum. The sequence goes on from CM022299.1 coordinate 567,571,765, forward strand.
GTTTTCAATATTAATCATGACAAATGAGTATAAGCAAAGCAAAGCAAACCAAATGGTGTATGAAAGCTACATGTTACAGAGTACTGACCATGATGGACCACCAAAGAAGGATCACAATGTAACAATTCCAATGATGTTAACTTACTTATTAAACATTTCCTTCAATGAGAATTTCAAGAATTCATCATACATCAGTGCCAACATTTGATAACAAGTGTCAGCAGCGATGTATGAGATGTATTTACTTTACTAAGCAGATGGTTAGCATCATACTGCTAGGTAAATGTTACACCTATAATTATAGGACAAACACCGTTTCTGGTGTCAGTTCACAAATGGTAGTTGAATCGGCATGGCATAAAACCGGAAGGCACAATAAGGAATAAAGACCATCACTCTTGAACTAGTATAGTATCAAGAGTTACTTTCCTTCTTTTAAGATGATATTTATTATGAAGTCCCTGATGGGTCGATCAATCAGGTCCAGGTTATTTAAAATATAGAAAAATCCACCAAAAATTCTATTTATCCCACATTCAGTTTTACTCCATATTCAATTTTATTCAAATAAAAAAAACCACACTGGATTTTAAAGAACAAAGAAAACAAAACATCAATAAGGACTGATTGCTAAACAAGCAAGACTAATAAAGATCATGAAAACAACCAAACTAACTATCCAAAATTTATGGTCCTACTAAGGCAACGGAGTACCAAACTTCTGCTCTGCCACATCAAATGGGGTGTAGAAAACATAATGACACATGGTTTAATTTGTACTACTATCTTCCTCACTGTAAGTCTGAAAAAAAGGGCAGCCCGGTGCATGTAGGTCCCGCTTGCACAGGGTCAGGGGAAGGGTCCGACCTCACTGTAAGTCTGAGTGCACAAAAAATGTGAAACTTACAAAGCTTCAATTTGGATGCTCATTGAAAACCTTCTAAACTGAAAGCTGTAAATTTCATAAACTCTGTTTGGGGAGTTTCCTTGTGGAAGATATCAACTTTCAACTATTGCAGTTGCCAAACAAAATGCAGCATGCAGCATTAGCAGAATAGGTAGCATTTTATTGTTCAGTTGAAAAACTAACCAATGTTACGACATGTATTCCTCTAAGAACGAAAAGTAGAGTTAATCCTTTGATTGTTGTTCTACCAACCTAAGTCACATGGTACTATTGGCATCGGCGAAAAGTCAAACCTTTTTATAGCATAGTTGTCACGTACTAACACAATTAATCACAGACTACTCCTACAGCGCTTACAATAATCACCAGAAAATTCTCAAAGTAACAGGGTGAACCGAACATCTGATTGCATCAGTCAAATATAACACTCCCCATCATTTATCAACTTATATTCTACGCTAAACACCGATGCATCATGGTTCAATTTGGACAACTATATTCTACGCTAAACACCGATGCTGCGATGCCATCATGCATTACAAAGCTTCAATCTGGATGCTCATTCAAATCCTTCTAACCTGAGAGTTGTAATTTTCGTAAACTCTGTTTAGGGGGCTTCCTTATGTAAGATATCAGTACAAGTAATAGTAATCACTAAATGTGGTTTCAAACTTCCCATGATCGTAGTTGCCAAAGAAAATGCAGCATCAAGCATCAGCAAAATTGATAGTAATTTTTGTCCAGTTGAAAAACTAAAACCTAACCAATGCTTCTTGACATGTACTATTCCTTAAGAGGAGTATAAAGCTAAGCCTGCAATCATTGCTCTAGCAATCTAAGTTGCATGGTACTAGGGGCATCAGTGCAAAACCAAATCATTTTTTAGCATAGTTGCCGCATAGTAGCACAATCCATTAGAGACTAGTACAACTTATAGATTATCATCCAAAAAGTTTCACAAGTCAGCAGGGTTTTTCCTTTTTCAGTTAACCCAACATTTGAATGCATCAGTCAAATATATGTGTCCCCATCATGTATCACTTGAATGAATGTATGCTGAGAAAACTTACTTCCTGGAGAAGGTTGCCCTCGGCAGCATTAAAGATCCTTACAAGCGTCCCTTTGGTGCTTGCAGTGGCAATGAGCCTCCCATCCTGGGACAACGCAAAGCACGCAACACGGGAAGCATGCGCATTGATAAACTTGGTCTTCCTAGCACCATAGTGCTCGACCCTGATCTGGCCCTTCTGCGCGCCTGGGCAGACGAGCACGATGGACCCGGGTTGCTGCGACACGGAGCAGAGGCCCTTGGGGTTGGGCGCCGTCTCAATCTGGTGCACCAGCTTGAGGTCAGCAAAGTTGTAGACGAAGATCTTGTTCTCGAGGACGACGACGATGCGGTCGCGGCGGAGGCGGACGCCGCGGACGGGGGACTTGAAGGAGAGCTCCCCGATGCAGCGGCTCTGGTGGTCGTCCCAGATCATGACCTTATTGGGCGGGTAGTGCGGCGCGTCCCCGCCGCCGACGAGCGCCAGTATGTTGCAGCGGAAGAGCATCTCGACGACGCCGATGCCGCCCCCGCCGCCGCCCGCGGCGGCAGGGGGCTGGTGGAGGGCCTGGGCGGCCTGGTCGTTGTCGGACGTGGCGGCGGTGGGGGGGGAGGGGCCGAGGTCGCGGCGGAAGATCTCGCGGAAGGGGTCGCAGTTGTAGATGCGGAAGCCCGTCTTGGTCCCCGCCGCGAAGCAGCCGTAGTCCTGGTTGTAGGAGATGTGGAGCAGGTCCGTGGCCGGCGGGAACGGCCTCTCGGCCCCGCCCCCCGCTTTGGCGGCCGCGGTCGCGTCGGTGGCGGTGGATGAGACGGAGGAGACGGACGAGGAGTCGTCGCCGTCCTCCTCCCCGCCGGATGGGGTGGGCTCGATCGCGTCGGTGGGCGGCGGCGGCGGCTCCGGGCCCTCGTCCTGCTCGGGCTCGGTCTCCTCCGGCGCGTCTTCCTCCGGATCCTGCGGCACCGGCGGCTCCCGCGCGTCCGGGTCCCGGACCTTGGGCTTCCACACCTTGGTCTCGCGCCGAGCCTTGGCTTCCCGCGCCGCCGGCTCGGGCGGCAGCGGGTCGTCGAGGAGAGGGCTAGGGTTTGGTAAGGCCGGCGTCGCCATGATAGGGGAGGGGACAGGGTCTGGGGATGGAGAGAGGAGGAGAGTCGGGGCGGCACGATAACTCTGCCTCGCCTGGTCTGGTCCGGTCCAAAGAGGTTGCGGCCGCAGGGGTAGGAAGGAATAGTTACACAACTAGGAGGAAGCAACCTAGGTTACTGGCAAGTGGGGCCATCTGGGCCGGGCTTGAGCCCGCACCCGGCAGCGTGGCTTGTGCAGTGACGGTACGGGCGGGCTGGGTTGGATGGCGTGCATGGGGAGGCAAGGCAGCGCGTACCTTTCGTGCCGTCCGGGCCATACTGTCTCGCACGTACAGTAGCACGTACTCGGTGATGTTTGCGACACGCACTACGTCACGAACGCCTGAGGAGCCTGAGCAAGTCTGAAAGGAAGAAGAAGGGCTCGCTGAACCGGTGCGAAAGGTTGTCCCCCCAGACACCGACCCGCACGGTGCGTTCCGCCTCCGCGTCGACGAGGCAGGGTAAAATTTTGTGTTTTGACTCTTTTCTAAAAGTTAATCGAGATTCGATTTTAGTTTATAAAAATTTCAGAATCTGACCCTTTTATTACCGTCAGAGTCCATGGCGATAGGGTGTAACAGCCTACCGTCAGGGACCTTAGCGGTAGAAAACAAAACTACTGCCAAACAGATTGGCGGTAGCCTGTACAACTCTACTGCTAAGGTGTCCGGCGGTAGGCGCAAGCACGCACTGTGTTTTATACTTAGAAAAAATTTACGGTAGGGCGTGCAACCCTACCGTCAGGGACCTTGGCGGTAGGCTGTTATACCCTATCGTCATGGACCCTGGCGGTAAGAAAATGATCAAATCCCGAAATTTTTACAAGGCAGAGTCATATCTCGATCAAGTTTCAAAAAAAGGTCAAAACACGAAATTTAGCCACAACGGGCACATCCGACGAGACGGCCAACCACCCCACCGCCGCCCTATGCTATGTGCTACGCTGATGGTTTGCCCACGTCGCCGCCGTGAGTCAATCCATTTTATTACTGCGTGGTTGCTTTGCTTCCATCCCGTTGTTCCGTCTTCTCTCCCAAGAAAGAATCGGGTGGTAGCTAGCATACATGGTAACGATGGGAACACGGCTAGCCGGCCGACGACAAAGATAATGGCGTGGGCTGGGCACCATCTCCCACATCCATGTTGCGCTTGCTAGTAGGAGTATGTCCGAGTCGTTCATTCGTTCACATCGTTTTGGTCATGCATGTCACGTCCTTAGAGTATCTCCAACGGTAACTCATAAAAAAAACACACCCGTCCAGGGACAGGGGGCCAGTCTGCGGAGATGAATACGGGAGGCAGCCATCTAACGCTAGCCGCATACATTTTTACAACAACTCGAACCAACCGGACGATATTCGTGCAAACACGACCGGAATTCATATAAACATGACGGATTTCATATAAAAATGCCGGATTTTAATATAAACATGAAGGATTTCATTACAAATACATTAAAAGCGGTGCTAGGCGAGCTCTGTAGTATAATTAATACATAATCTAAATGATCGCCGGCATCCATTCTCCATGTCCGGCCATGAACCAAGAGAACGGAAGCTTCGCTTTTTCCAGCTCCACCTCCGGAGCCCCAGGAACTGAAGTTGTCCACCTCGACGTCGCCGCCAAGCGACTAATCCGCCGAAGATGCTGAGCCCACCAAGCTTGGCGTCGACGGGAGAGGAGGAGCGGTGGCCTTCCTGGGATACGAGCGGCGGCGACCTACCGCGCACTACTCTTCCTCGCTGTCGGCGGCGCTCGTGGATGTGCCGACTTCTTCGTGGTCGGGGCATCGGGGCGCGGCATCATCGTCGTCGGTGTCACCGAACAATGCCTCGCCTGCCTCATCGTCGCACTCCTTGCCGGCGGCCTCCACCTCAGCCTCCTGCTCCGCGGGTGGAGCGGTAGGACTCAAGCAGCGCCTCCTGCTCCGCTAGGTCCACGTCCGGCGTGACCGCCCTGCCAGCGGGGACCTGCTCCTCCATTTGCAGATGCTCTGGGAGGAGGTTGTGGTTGTAGTCGGCGTCCGCCTGCGCTTCCCGGAACTGCTCCTCCCGCATCATCTCCATATAATGGGCACAGGCCTCGCCGATGGTCATGGTGCAATGCACTGGCGAGGGTGTAGCGGAGGAGGAGGGTGCTGCGGAGGAAGGGGAGGGTGGCGCTGGCTCGTCGGAGGAGGCGTCCTCCGGTTGCCTGCCGGCCTGCCAGTCGGCAGCAATGGAGGCCATGGCCTTCTTCTGCCCCGACGTCAGCCCGTCCCAGAGAGCTTTGGTGGTGGAGGGATCCATGGCGGGGAGAGATGCAGAGAGGGAGGTCTGTTGCTATGGCCGGGGCAGCGGTTTATATAGCACCGGTGGGCGGCAGAGGGACGGATGAATGGCGCCGGAGGAGACTCCTCGGCAACCGCGTGCCGTCAATCCGGGCGGCAGACGGACGGACGGGCGGCCATTGTGTCGTTTGAACGCGCGGCAGTCGCCTGCACCGGGAAGCGGTGCGGGCGTCGCTCTCTCGGTCGGCGCGCCGCTTCAATGCTGGTGCCAGTGAGCGATCGCGCCCACTCTGGCCGGGCATGAATGCGGGCGGTAACGCTCTGGAGCGGCGCGGACCGAAAACACGCGGGAGGGGAGGGGTTTTTGGTGGGTCAGAGCGGTCAGAAGCGGACTTAGGATCGGTCCGGACTCCCGCAAACCTTCCCCACTTTTGTATCCTGTTTGCCGGAGAAATCACGTCTGGACCGCCCCGCGGACCGATACAGTCCCGCGTTGGATGGCTTTCGCGGTCCGGACCGTTGCGGGAGGTTTACGGCTCGGCGTTGGAGATGCCCTTTACGCCCAATGCAACGGCCACTAAAATGACCGCTTTTTACACTAAAAAGAATGAACCGCTTTTATGCTTCAAACCTTTTACCCAAAAAAACACCACGATCATCGAATTAAAGCCTAAATTTACAATTATTTTACATTCTACCGGAAGATAGTACTATCTCGATTTATGTTTTGCAAATATATTTTTTATACGGATCCACCACACCAACCTCCAAGCTTGATCCCTAAATATTAGTGACCCACTACCTTCGGTCTCACCTCGATATATATACCCATCTAATTGTCTTGTGGTCTTCGTTCGATGGCCCTTCACCTACATCATCTTTCACATGTCAAGACAAGACTTGGGAGGAAGAGGAAGCGGTGACGGTTAGGATCTAAGAGTTAGACACGTGTAGCATGTTTGGAATAGTAGGCATACAGGAATATGTTCATTGACAGTGTGTGAAAATTGGTGTAACTGACCTAATTACGGGCAGTGGTTTGTGATTGGAGGTCACTTGTTTCAACAAGAGACTAAGAGTTGCACATCGACGAAAAACAGATGCGTGCCTTGGGACGTTCTTTGCTCTGGAGCGCTTCCCTGTCTCTGAGGGGGTGCTTCTTTGTTGTATTTTTTCGTGGAACAGTTGTTGTTTGGTTTTTTCTTTGGGCCTTCTATCATTCTAGCTACTTACTGACAAAGCTAAATGTCATTGTAGAAATAAAATAAAGCCCGTGTGAATTAAGCTTGAGAACAAAAATGATAAATTCAGCATGAATGGTGTCACGAAAAGACAAAGGCAAAAACCACACTATTCACATTTGTATTTTGTTTTTGTTTTTCTATGTGTATATTGATTTTGATTTTGATTTTTTTAGGAGCTGTAGACATATGTCTTCTGAATATCCACAACAAAATTTGATATTTTTTGAAAGATGGAAATTTGATTTCCAAATGTGGAAGCGTGGGGGCATGTGATATTCTTCTCCCTTAGGTGTTCCTATGACGAACGATTATACTGAGACCCACGTCATTGCACGTCATTTGGTGCTTAATTGCATCCAATTGCACTCCCGTTGTGAATCTTCTCTCCCAAGAAAGAAAGAGGTGGTTGCCGGCATATATGGTCGGAATACGGCTTGCCAGCCGACGACAAAGAGAATTGTGTGGGTCGGGCACCACCTCCCATGCCCATGTTGTTGCGCTTGTTATTTCTGCTTGTAGTGGAGAATGTGATACACTAGTATCATGCATATGATACTATCTATGTAGTGCATAGCATCATATGTTAGTATTTTAGGAGTAGTTGACATTATTTATTATCATCCATGATTAATAACACATCATTTATTATGATACAATATTGAAATATGATATCAAATCCCCTCTTTCTTCATTTAATTATATCCCACCTTATCAAAATTGTCAAGTTGGCATACATGATAGTATTTGCTATGATACCCCATTTGGGGGGGGGGGGGGGGGGGGGGGTGTCTAAGTCACTCAATCATTCACATCGCTTCTGCTTCAGCCATGCACGTGACCTCCTTACACGTGACACAACTACCATGGTATTCCAGATGAATTCTGTGTGACGGGTGCAGTTGTGACTTATGAAGCCAGCCGATGATAAGTATGTTTGGCAACGTGACCATCGAGCATTGCATGTGAGAAGTAAATGGAGTAGCACGTGAACTTGCTTGCGTAGGTTATAAAGAGAGAATGTCGGAGGTGTGGCATGATCACCCTTCTGAGTTCTTTATTCCCTGTTGTAACATATAATATTATAATTTAACTGACGTCCCAAAGTTTTAAAAAAACTACCACTAAAATGAATCACATTTAGGCTCCAATCTGTTCACTGAAACTACAAATAGAAGGGTGAATTAACATACGAATTTTCATTGGTAAATGCTTGCACCCGGTCGACCGACCGAGTGTTGCGCCGGTCTCACGCGCGCGACGCCTGTACTTCGTGGGACCGAGCGGAATCTTATCCTTTCTCGTATGCGACAACCACCATTCGTCCCCCACCTCTCGTTCCTCTCTCTCCCTCTCTCAAAACTCATCCAGCAACCCGGCGACCCGCCGTCGACGCTGCCAGATTCGATAAGGAGGTTCTCCGGTGACGAGCACCGCGTGCTGCAACCGCAGCGACAGGGTGCAGGGTGCTACCATGGCGGTGACCATGTGCTGCAACCGTGGTGGCCGGGTGTCCGTCAAGGCAGTGACCGGCTACGACGGAGACCACCAGCACCACGGCGACGGCGACCAAGGGTGCATTGCATGCTGCAACCGCGGCGGCGAGGTGCTACCACGACGGTGACCACGTGCTGCAACCGTGGCGGCCGAGGGTGTGTGACGGTGGTGACCGAGGTGACCGCGAGCTACAACCCGTGTGGGGGTATGCTGGAACCAGTGAAGGAGAATGCTGCAATGGCGGCCCTACCTGACGATGGCGGCCGACGAGTGCTGCAACCGCATTGCAGAAAGCTGGAACCGTGTCCACCGGATGCTGGAACGCAACCATCGAAGCTTTTCCAGTGGTGATCACGCACTCAACGGGATGCTGCAACCGTAGTGTCCGAATGCTGGAACCGGCAACCAACGATGCTACATCTATCTTGGACGACGGCTACGACCGGCCGCTGCACCGACGTGAATGCTGGAACCGCAGACGCGCTTTGCTACAACCGGCATCGCGTTTTGCTGCAAGGTGGTACACCTGTCCAGCGCGGCAAGTGGTGTCGGCGAACGGAGCCGACGAGCAGCGGTGGCGGGCGGGGCTACGGTGTTGCAGAGGAGGCGGGGGGAAGGCTGCAGATGGCGACGAGCCGATGCTTTGCGGCTCCTGACGTGAGCACGAGAGAGACGACCTGTTTTGTGTGCGGAGGGCAAGGCCAGGTGCCATCCGATGGCTCGCGCGCATCCAAATTGGGCGCATCTTGCGGCTGGAATACGACCGGCCCAAAACTAGCGCCGGTCCGCCGGCGCGTATCATTGCCCATTTTCATTGTACCAGAAGGATGTATGATCTTGATTTGGGCTTTGTAAATAGGGAAACGTTTGGGATCGGCAGGCCGGCCGAGTCTTGGGCCGGCGCCTCACCCACGCGTCCGCTGCGTTTCTATTTCCAAGTGACACGTAACCTTGTGGGACCCCATCTAGTGCCTTATCTCTTCCCGTCCACTACTTTTCTTTCTTCCCAGCGCAATCCTCATCCAGTCCCCCTCATCTCGTAAACAAGCCCACGTCCTTCATTTTTCCAATTCCGATGATTTGCTGCTCCGGCGAGCGGTGCCCAGAGTTACTGCGGGGGCAAGGAGTGGCCGTTGCGTGCTAGGAACAGAGCCACCCGCTGTTGCGAGCGGTGTCGGAGCTGAGCAGGCTGCAGCCAACGCTCGTCGCCATGGGTGCCCGCTACTGCGAGCGGTGACCGGAGCTGAGCGGGCTGCAGTCATGACAGTGCTGCAACCAGCGCTCGTCGCCATGGCCGCCTGCAGCTGGGTTCGCTGCTCTCCATGGCCGCCGCAGTAGGATTTTTGCTACAACCATGTTTTGCTTTTCCTGGAACCAGCCCATATTTTTGCTACCACCCACCCACCCAAAATCCGCTACCACGGTGATTTTTGCTGGAACCGGCGAACCATTTTGCTACAACCGTTTTGGTTTTTGTTACTACCAGTGTTTGTGGATTTTGCTACATCCATCTCCATTGACATGTGAGCCCGTGACTCTGTTTTTCTTCAACCAATCATTTTTTTTGGTGGAACCATCAGGCATTTTTGCTCGAACTAGCTATTTTTCCATGAATGCGAGTACGGAAGCATTTTTCTTCGTTGGGATCAGCAAGCCATTTTTATACAACCCGCGAGCAGTTTTTGCTTCAATCAGTATCTATTTTTGTTGGTGCCCGTGTTTTCGAGAGATGCAAAGCATTTTTCTTCGTTGGGATCAGCAAGCAATTTTTGATACAACCGGTGAGAAAATTTGCTTCAACCAGCATCTAGTTTTGTTGGAACCAGCAATTCCGAAGCTGCGATGAACGAAGCTTTTTTAGAGCCATGATGGGTCACAACTGCGAGCTGCGACAAGGTCGCCGGGGCTGTTGGAACGGCGGCCCCGGGGGAGGCGGAGGTTAGAAGCAACCCGGTAGCAAGGGCGCCAAGCCGGCGAGCAGCGCTGGCGTGGTTTGGGGGAAAAGTCAAAGAGAAGAGCGCTTTGAGGATGAAGGCCCTAATCTGATGGTTAAAATACAGCGTATCGAACGGGTACGGTGCGACCGGCCCAAATTTGGGCCGGCACGCCGGCGCCTAGTGGTCGCCTATAAATATTTATTTAATGCACAACTATCACACCAACCTCTGCTCTCATTCCGTAAATACTAGGGTCACACTGCCTTCGGTCTCAGCCCGATATATACCAATATATCTGTCTTTTGGTCTTCTTCCTAGGCCATTCACCTATAGCATCTCGCACATGTCAAAGACTTTTTTTTTTGCGGGGGATGTCAAGACTTAGGAGGAAGATGAAATCGTGGCACTTAGGATTTAGGTGTTAGATACGTGTAGCGTTTTCGGAATAGTGGGCATACAGGAATATGTTCATTCATGTTGTGTTTAAACTGGCGTCACTGACCTAATTACGGCCTCCACGGTAGACGTGACCGCTAGGAAAAAAAGTTTCTGCTGGATGGAGACGCAAGGGAGTGCGTAGCTTTTGTGGCTTCCGGGCCACAAAGTTGAACCCCTATTTCCATTTCAAATATCTAAAACGCCGACCCGGTTAGTGACCGGTCAAAAAAGCTGACCCAATCGAATCCCTCATTTTCATCCTAAACGTCCAGACTAACCGGCGTACCTCAGACCCGCCTCAAATATTGGGGCAATATGAGGCTGCCCGGTCAAGGCCGGGCACCTCCACTTGACCCCACCTGCAGCCACTCAAACATGCCGTTCTTCGCGTGCTGGTGCCGCGTGCGTGACGGCGCGCCGCTGGCCGCCGTATTCGTGCCGACCGTCGCGTCCGCGCAGCCCGCGGCCTGGCCGTCGCTCGCGTGCCGCAGCTTGCATGCCAGCCGCCGTGTGCGTGCCAGTGCGTTTGTGTCGGCCGCCGCGTCCTGGCTGCTGCCCGCGTGTGTGCCGGTCGCCGTGTGCATGCCGCCCGCAGTGTCCGCGCAACCAGCGCATGCCGGCGCTGCGTACGCACCGCGCGCTAGCTGCACACTGCCGTGCCGCTGATGTGTGCGTGCTGGGCGCCGCCACCGCGTGCATGCCAGCCGCCGTGTGCGTGCCACTGCGTTAGTGCCGGAAGCCGCGTCCGTGCAGCCCGCGTCCTGGCTGCTGCCCGTGTGTGTGCCGGTCGTCGTGTGCATGCCGCCTGCAGCATCCGCGCAACCAGCGCCTGCCGCCGCGTCCGCGCCTCGCGCTAGCGGCAGTCTGATGTGTGCGTGCTGGGCGCGGCCACCGCGTGCTAGCAAGCTAGCTGCTAGCCGTGCGTGCTAGCTAGCTGCGCGTGCGCGTGCTGCCCGGCCGCCTCTGTGTGTGATGCCTTGCCTCCGCTGCGTATATGCGCTGCCGCGCGATGCATGCGTGAAGCAGCATGTGCTACCCAGCTGCCGCCGCTGCCTGTGTGTGTTGCCGCGCGGGTTGGACACCGCCACCGCTTGTGTTGTCCGCGCCGTCGCTGCGGTTGCGTGTTTGCCGAGCGCCACAACATGCGTCCACGCGTGCTGGCCGAGACCGTCGTGTCAGCGCGTGTGAAGCTCGACACCGGAGCTCGCCACGACCACTACCACTGCTTGCTATGTCTACTTCTAATGTCTCAGTACGTAGGTCGTTCGTTGGTTTCGTTCATTTCCCACCCTTCCATCGATCGATGTATGGCCCTACCCCGCGATCTCACTCCCACCGATTTTCCCCCACCCTTCGAAAACCAACGGCGGTTTTAATTCATCACCAGACCCACACGTTCAATGCACAGAAAAACCAAACCAAACCTTCCATCCTTCAAGGGATCCCACCCTTTCATATAACACACCAACCCTTCCACCCTTCAAGCGATCCCACCTTTCCATGTAAGACACCAATCAAATCATATCGAATGGTCGGTTTAAAACCTTCCATCCAAAACATCTCTACTCCTAATGGAGCAGATCGTTTCGTTAGGACTCCAATGATCCTCCTCCCCCCTCCCGTAGATTTTTTTTTCTATCCCTATAAAAATCGGTGGAGAAAACCCCTTGTTAAAAAAATCATGTATTTTGCTCCCACGCTTGGTCCTACTCCTCCTCCCGTTTCGCTTCGCTCGCATCCCCGTACGAAAAAACCAGAGCCCCGCACACCCAGCCCACCAAAACCAATCTCCACCTCTCACACGCGCATATGCGCACCGCCGCCAGCCGCCTCCGCCGTAGACTCCCTTTTCCTCCTTGCCACCGCCACCCTGTGCCCTAGCCGCACCGCCGCCTACTCCGCCCGCGCCCCGATGCCTCAGCCATGTCCGCCGCCGGCAACGCCGGTCCCTATTCATCTGCCGCGTCAGGTTGGCCACGACGAGGAGATGAACGCGACCGCGTCGTCCCATCGACCTCCGAGGCAGCACATCATCTACCTTAATCAAGACAATGGCGCCGCCTCAGGCCGATTCCCCTCGTCGGGAGGTGCGTGCCGACGCATCCCTGTCACTTCTTGACCTTGCTCTCTTCGGGAACGGGATGTCGACGCCTTGTGGGCTCAGTCCTCTCTGTCCCTCGACTCCTCAGCAATTGACCTTATCCTCCTTCATGTTCTGCTGGTGGTGCTACAGCCGGTTGCTTTCCCATTATCGATTAATGGTTCTTGCCTTCTGGGTATGTGCACTGCGGCGAAGCTGATGAATTGGGGTGGCTGGTGCAGCGTCATAATTTTGCATCGTCGAGGTACTCCGCTCTCTTGCCCAACTAAACAAGCTGCATCATGTACACCTGCAAATGGCGCATTATCTTGTTGAGCATGGTGGTTGGTCTGAACTGTAACTGAGACCGGATTATGATGCCATGAAACTTTATGCTCAGATATTTGCTTGGAAGAGCTCCCGAATGAAAGGACAAACACTAGGAAGTTGGAACCTGTACGTGAAGAAGGTATAAAATTCATTCAATTCAGCTCCTGGCCACTAAGTAGTAAGTTAGTAATAATTAAACAAGAGCAATTACGTGTATGTACGCATGGTTTTGCTTCAGTTTGTTGGTGGTGACCGGTGGCAGCGGTGCCCAACATATATGCATGTTTGGAAATCGCAGCGGTTAGTACTGATTTACCCAGAGAGAGAGAGGGAGGGAGGGAGGGAGGTGTTCTAATTGACAAGGCAGTTTTCAGAAGTTTGTTTTTCAGAAACTTGAAAAGATTAGGTCTAAATCTCCGCAAAAAATAGGTTTAAATGATTAAGCATCACTTCTCCAGCCATTAGTGGCAAAACTTTCTTTGTTCAACTACCTTATGTGGGGTCTATGGGTACGAAAGAAAGAAAACATTGGTTCGACAGTTGCTGCAGAGTAAACATTGGTTCAACGCATGGGCGGTTACCTAGCAATTTTATTTCCCTTAGTTATATCTGCATTATTGTCATGGAAGAATATGTTCATTGGTTTGAATTGATTACCCTCATGGCCAGTATTATATATTCTAAGTATTCAGATGCCTGCAAAATAATTACGTAATAGATATCTATTCCAGGTTGTCATATAATTTACACCTAAATTGAGATAGAAATTAGTTCCTTTGCTTATTTCAAGTATCAAATTCATTTAGACTTTTCTTAGTTTTGGCTTTGGTTTTCATGCCATATTATTTACTGAACCGGTGATAAACTATTAGCATGACAACATGATCGCTATTTAAACTAAACCAAGTATTTTTCGTAACTCGGTTAGTTGTTGTTTTCTCTTTGGAGTACTCTGCATCTAATTGTGCCCCTTTTGTTCTATGATGACAACCAATCTATCATGTGTTGATGATCCCTGCCTTGTTTACTTACAAGTACTCGTTTATGTGTCATGTATGGTATGAGGACTACTATGCTAAATTGCTAATAGGATTGATGAGGCATGTTATCTTTTGTATTTTTCTTACAAACATACCTACTGAAGTGTCTTAATTCCCCCTTCATTTCGTTTAAGTTGTTGTCATTCAGTGTCTATAGTTGTGCATAACTAAGAGACCTGCAAATTGACCTATTATGTATGTGATGTTGGCAGTAGAGCAATAAGTATGCTTCTGTGCAAGTAAAACATTGTAGTTCTTGTGTTGTTTCCACCTTACATTCATGTGCCATGCCTGGGATTGGTTTCAAACATGTAGATTTTCGAATTACTTCCTATTCCTATATGACGTCCATACCAGATAACCCTGGGCACCTGGGGCCATGGCCCGGGGCGCGGCGACTGCATACGGGCTTCCGGTAGTATCATTGTAGAACATATGTAGCTATAGTATGAACTACTACGAAGCAAGCCTGGGGCCTGGTCCAATGCTGCCTCCATCCCTGGTTCCATTGTCAATTTAGGGGGACATGGTGATAACCTATTACACTGGTGTTAGTGACTCTCTCTCAGACATGAAGCTATTTAATATATTAATGTGTCAGGAGGACAAGTCCAGGTTCCTCATGTCATGTACTATAAGTTTCACTCTAAAGAAATTTACTTTATACGACAAGACGATACTTATTGTGATTTTTACATGTCGTCATGGTTCTTCCTTGGATTGTGGTTGTGGGGTTTGTGTCAGTGGCTGCAAGCCGAGGTTGTCTTTGTTGCCACTGACAAGGATTTTTTATCGAGCAAGGCACTATATTCTGTTCCTTATTTCGGTGAGAAGCTAATCGTAGCTCTTCTATTATGATTAACCGTGTTACGGTAAATACTAAAAATTTCATCAGCAGAGTTTTTAACTGTTTTGGGTGCATATAAAAGAAACAAGCATGTATTGCTGCTGAACCACGACAGAGTTTGGCAAGTAGGCTGTAAGAGAAATAGGGAGAATCATCTAAGGGATTGTAAATGGTTCAGATAACAAAATATGCACATCCGATATTGATTCGGTTTTCTATGAAAGAATTTTACATTGTAGGGATCTCCTCTTGGGGAAAGTTTTGGTGTCAACGAGAAATGCAAGGAGCATGAGCATGTGAGAGAAATTGGGGAGTGCAGAGAGCAGGGATTGGATGTTTCGTCATGGAGTTGTGTCATAGTAGCTAGCTCGAGCAACGATGCATGCAATCCATGAAATTGTCTCATAGTAGCCAGCTAGAGGGGGTCGTGATAGTCAGCTAGAGGAACGATGCATGCAGTCCATGAAATTGTCTCATAGTAGCCAGCTAGAAGGGGGTCGTGATAGACCCATTTGTTAGCCCGTGGCAACGCACGGGCATTCTACTAGTATAACGTTTATATCTGTGTATACACTGTATATTGTATTTGTACACTTCGTGTACCCTTATCTATATGAGATAGCCACACCCATATTAGGTGTCGTGCAGTTTCCCGCAATACCGCGTTTTACATGGTATTAGATTAGGTCATCGATCGATGTCTTCAGCTACTGCTGCGATCGTCCCGATCGCCTCTGGCGGCACCGCCGCCGCCCAAGCTGCCGCCCAAGCCGCCGCCGGCCAGGCCGCCTCTGCTCACGCAGTCGCCGCATCCCCGTTTTTGTTTTCGCGGCCCCTGGCCTCCCTGGCTAGTGCCTCCCAAGCCGCCGCAGCGCTGGCTGCTTCGTCGTCTCCTGCAATCGATCGATATGCTGCCCAACCAATCGTACATGATTCCTTGCTGTCACCTGGATCTGCCCCGCAGCCCCCGCAAGTCTACGGGCCGCACGGCGCCCAGCAACTCTACGGTGCCCCGCAGCCCTCTGGCGCTCCGTCCGTGGGCTACCCTTGGTGGGGGTATGCGCCGATCCACGGCACTCAGTAGCCGCCGATTCCCTCGTAGATTCCTGGCGCGGCTACGACGTCTTTTGGTGCGGCTACGACGCCCTACGCGGCTCTGCCCGTGACACCTCACGGCGCACACCAGCCGGCGATTCAGTCGCCTTATCAGCCGTACGACGCATCTACAGCACTCTACGCTGCATCCTCCGGGGCGCTCCTAGCGCCGTACTCCCCGTCGGCCCTGCGCCCTCGACGGATCTGGTCAGAGCCTCGTCACAACCTGGTGGTGCTCCACCTCCGAGCTACTACGCTCTGCCCTATAGCGCTGCGCCGCCGCCGGATCATGTCGCTGCTGCACCGTTCTACTTCGCGCATCTTATCCCGGTGAAACTCACGACGGATAACTATCTATCGTGGCGTACACAGGTGTTGCCGCTCCTCCGCAGTCGCTATTTGGAGGGTTACGTTGACGGCACACTGCCGTGCCCTCCGCCATATCATCCGGCGCATCATGCTTGGGTGGCTCAGGATCAAGCCATCCTATCTGCTATCCAGTCCTCTCTCACGGAGGGAGTCTCGTCGCTGGTCATCTTCGCCGCTATGTCTCGGGATGCGTGGACGGCTCTTCATACCAGTTTTGCTTCGCAGTCTCAAACACGGGTTCACGCCATCTGCACTGCGCTTGGGGAGGTGAAGCTTCATGATCTCACCGTCACCGACTACTTCAACAAGGTGACGGGTATGTCCGACACTCTTGCCTCCATTGGCAAGGCTCTTGGCCCGGAGAAGTTCACCTCTTATGTGCTCAATGGACTGGGTGATGACTATGATAATTTGATGGAGAATATCAATGGTCGTGACACTCAAATCCAGCTGCGTGAGTTGTACGCGCGTCTCCTCGCTACGGAACAGCGCATCCAGGCTCGCCGGTCTACACCGAGTTTCCCTTCCACCAACGCTGCAACGCGTGGGAAGGGCAAGCCCTACAGCCACCAACTGGTGGCAAACCTCCGCCGATCCTGCTTAATTTGCGGAACACCACTACCTCCACGGGACGTCGAGTCCGTGCCTGCTGCCCTTCATGTGGTGCTCAGGTCCCCTGCTAGCTGTGTGGACTTGATTGTCACCTTGCCTCCCGTTGTCATTGTCGCTTCAAGCAGGATTTCTTGGGGATCGGGAACAATGGCAAGGGTAATGAGAAGCAGGCTGCCCTGGCGAGTCATGAGCAGGGGCATACTCATTCCTATCCAGTTGATGCATCTTGGTACATGGATACGGGAGCTACCAATCACCTGACGAGTGAAATGAGCAAGCTCTCTACACAAGAGCCATACCGTGGACACGATCAGGTTCGCACCGCTAATGGGGAAGGTATGCACATCTCACATATTGGTCAGGCATCACTTCTTACACGTCGATCCACACAATTACGTCTTCTTAATGTCCTTCGTGTTCCCTCTGTTTCACGTAGTTTGCTTTCAGTTCCTAAACTTACTCATGATAATAATGTTCTTGTTGAATTTCATCCTTTTTATTTTTTTGTTAAGGACCGGGACACGAGGGACGTACTCCTTAGAGGTCGACTGCGCCATAATGGTCTCTATGCACTTGATGTGCCACCCGCTCCTAGTGCTTTCAGTGGTGTTCGTGTGTCACCATCACATTGTCATGCGCGCCTTGGTCATCCTACCACTCCCATCGTTCGCCATGTACTTCATCGTCATGAGCTTCCAGTCGTGTCCCATAAACATGTTGATGCAGTTTGTGATGCCTGTCAGCAAGGCAAGAGTCATCAGCTTCCTTTTTCTGAGTCGAGTCGTGTAGTCAATAAACCGCTTGAACTTGTGTTTTCGGATGTATAGAGCCATGCCCAAACCTCTGTTAGTGGTCATAATTACTATGTCAGTTTCATTGATGCTTACAGTCGGTTCACTTGGCTTTATCTTCTTAAACGCAAGTCTGATGTGTTTAACGTTTTCTTGCAATTCCAAGCGCATGTTGAGCGTCTACTCAGTCATAAAATCATTCATGTGAATCCGATTGGGGGGGGGGGGGGGGGGGGGTGTGAGTATCACAACCTCAATGCATTCTTTAATAAGTTTGAAATTACACATCGTGTGTCTTGTCCTCATACACATCAGCAAAATGGTGTAGCTGAGCATAAGCATCGTCATATAGTTGAAACTGGTCTTGCTTTGCTTGCTCATGCCTCCGTTCCTTTCCGGTTTTGGAGTGATGCGTTTTCCACCGCATGCTTTCTCATTAACAGACTCCCTACACGACTCCGTCAGATGAAAACACCACTTGAGCTCTTGCTGATGAAATTCCTGATTATACGTTTCTCAAGGTCTTTGGGTGTGCATGTTGGCCACATCTTCGTCCATATAACCAACGCAAGTTGGAGTTTCGGTCTAAACAGTGCGTGTTTCTTGGTTATAGTTCTCTTCATAAAGGGTACAAGTGTCTTCATGTCCCCTCTAACCGCATCTATTTCTCATGCGATGTGGTGTTTGATGAGAATGTTTTCCTTTTTCCGCACTTTCGGTCACCTCCACCACTCCAACTGCACCTGAGAAATCTGTTTTATCTTTGCTTGGTCAATTTGTTGATGCTGCATATACCCCCCTTGTTGCTACCTAACCATGGTGCAGGTACTGGGCGCGGAGCACGCCTCGAGCTTCTGGATGAGCAGCCGCCCGCGTCCCCTCGGACGTCCGCCGAGCCCGCTCGCGACACCCCTCCGTCACCTGGCTTGCCGACGGGGCTGGCCGAGCCGGGCCCTGCCACCTCGGTCCAGCATGGGGCTACCACGTGTTGGCCGAGCCGGCCGAGCCGGTCGAGCCAGTTTCGCCCGAGCCAGCCTCTGCCGCGGGGGCCGAGCCAGCGTCCACGCCTTCCTCGCCAGGCCGGTCGCCTGGCGCGACTGGCTCTGCGTCTGGGGAGCGGTCTGCGTCGTCATCGCCATCTTCATCGACCCCGTCTCCGCCGCCACCTCCCGCTATTCTGCGTCCTCGTACGCGCAGTCAGAGCGGTATTGTTCGGCCGAAGGAGCGCACTGACTGCACGGTTGCGTGGATTGCGGCGTGTATGGCACAGACAGATGCTGACCCCACTGTTGAGCCTCGGCATTTTCAGGCAGCTCTTCGGATTCCTCGTTGGCGCAGTGCCATGGAGCAGGAGTTTCAGGCACTACAGAGGAGCGATACTTGGCGCTTGGTTCCTCCTATGTCTGGTGTCAACATCATTGACTAAGTGGGTATTTAAGGTAAAGAAGCATGCTGATGGTTCTATTGAGCGATACAAGGCACGGTTGGTGGCCAGAGTAAGCAACGGTATGGTCTTGATTATGAGGATACCTTCAGTCCAGTTGTCAAACCTACCACCATTCGTCTGCTTCTGTCCTTGGTTGTTGCAAAAGGGTGGTCTCTGCGTCAGCTTGATGTTCAGAATGCTTTTCTCCATGGGGCCTTGGAGGAAGAGGTTTACATGCGGCAACCTCCAGGTTTTGTTGATCCTGCTCGTCCACATCATCTGTGTCGTCTTGTTAAGGTGCTTTATGGACTCAAGCAGACTCCTCATGCATGGCATGCCCGACTTGGCTCGGTTCTTCGACATCTTGATTTTGCTCCGTCCACTGCTGACACGTCTCTTTTCATGTTCCATCGTCCTGAGGTTACTATGTATCTGTTGGTTTATGTTGATGACATTATTCTTATCAGCTCCTTAGTGACTGCCGCTGATCGTCTGCTGTCTGCTCTGAGTGGTCATTTTGCTGTCAAGGATCTGGGTGCTCTCCATTACTTCCTTGGTCTGGAGGTTTCACGGTCCCCTGCTGGCCTGACTCTCACTCAACATAAGTATTCCTTGGACTTGCTGCGACGTGCTGGTATGTTGCAATGCAAGCATGCTACCACTCCTATGTCTGTGACTGATCGGTTATCAGCCTTGGATGGTGCCTTGCTTCCTTCAGATGATGCTACAGAGTATCGCAGTATTGTTGGTGGCTTGCAGTACTTGACTATCACATGGCCAGACATCTTCTATGCGGTCAACCATGTGTGCCAGTATCTTCATGCTCCTCGGACTTCACACTGGTCAGCTGTGAAGCGTATACTGCGGTATCTCTCTCATACTGTCTCCTATGGCTTGCATCTTCGGTCTACCTCCTCGAGTGCTCTCTCGGCGTTCTCTGATGCAGATTGGGCTGGGAGCCTGGATGACCGGCGATCAACGGGGGGCTATGCTGTCTTCTTTGGTCGCAACTTGATCGCCTGGAGTGCGCGCAAGCAGGCCACAGTATCTCGGAGTAGCATTGAAGCAGAGTACAAGGCGGTTGCCAATGCCACAGCTGAGCTCATTTGGGTACAGTCTCTGTTGAGAGAGTTGGGAGTCTCAAGAGCAGCCACCGGTTCTTTGGTGTGATAATATTGGTGCGACGTATCTTTCATCTAATCCAGTTTTTCATGCTTGCACCAAGCACATCGAAGTTGACTATCACTTTGTGAGGGAACGTGTTGCAGAGAAACTTCTTCATATCAAGTTCATCTCCTCCAAAGATCAACTTGCTGACATCTTCACGAAGCCACTTCCACAACCTCAGTTTAAAGGTTGTAGGCGCAATCTTAACTTGCTTTGTACTTCAGGCCACAGTTAAGATTGAGGGAGGGTGTTAGATAGTGTTTATATCTGTGTATACATCTGTGTATACACAGTATATTGTATTTGTACACTTCGTGTACCCTTATATATATGAGATAGCCACACCCGTATTGGGTGTCGTGCAGTTTCCCACAATACCGCGTTTTACACTGCTGGTTGAGCATTGGAGGGCCGGCCGTCGGTTTTTCCGTCGCGGCGTGCTCTGGCCGTGTCGCACGTAAGCTGCTTGTCGAAATGTCCCAATATGAGGAGGCCAATTTAAGAGGCGTGAATGTGAACGTGGGTAAATGAGGCCTCAAAGCGGATGGTGGATGCGCCCGGACACTGACCGAGCACGTCCGCGGACGTTTAGGGGCTCTGTGAACCATTGAATGGAAGGCCATGGCTGGCTACCTTGAGACAAAAGAAAGTACCATGGCTCAAGAAGAAATAATTGTGCAGGATAGTCCTTTTCACTTGATCTGTACCCGACTTTGTACGATTACGTTTGGAAAAGAAATCTAGCCAATGCGATACGAGAGCTAGAACGTACGGTCCATCGTGCTGATACACAGTGGCAGAGCTAGCGGCGGCGACGGCGAAGCTGAATAAAGAACCTCTAGATTCTTCTCCGGCGAGACAATCGTCTCTATTGTCGATGAAGGATCTGGGAACCAGTCTGTTCAAGCGGGGATGTCGTGGCGGCGGCGGCATCTTTGTGGTAGACATGTGTCCTCGGGCTCCGCCGTTGCGACGACGTCTGCTCCAACGTCGGCGCGGAGCTTGGGAGGTAGTCGAGGAGCGAAGGCAGATTGTGGTCTGCATCGACGACATCTGGAAGACGAAATGTGTGTTGGGCTCGTGGTTCGTGGATGGCAGGTATGATTTCCTCCTTCGACGTCTTAGTCATGTGGGGGTGCCAAATCTGGAGTTCGATGGCGCGTCTGGGGTGTTGCCCCGGTCAGATTCGTTCAACGGTAATGGTTTCGTCTTTGGCGAAACATCTTGGAGGTCCGCAAAGCTGCATATCAGCGATGGAGCCATGTCGAGCTTGGGTGAGAAGGTGATCCGTCATTTTTTCTTTCGGTGGCTGTTATGGTGGTGCCGGATACATGTGACGGGCGTTGGTGTCAAGCTCAGAGACGTTCTGCTGTCTTTTCAGTTTTGTCATGTCGGTCTTTATGTGACGGGTACTTTAATCTTATAATATGAATGAGACACATATTACCATGCAAAAAAAAGAGCTAGCGGAGAATCAACGAGGGGGGAAGGGAAAATATGCACCTTTGGGGGGGCTAAATGACAACAATCTTTTTATTTTATTTTAAGGCTCTTAATTTTTTTCTTTTAGAAAATATGCAACAGCTGGGGGAGCACTGCAGTACGTTGATGTCATTGTGAGTTCCTGGCATACCAAAGAAGGAGTGCCAAATCCAGAGGTCCTGTGTGGCCACTGCCTCAAGTACCACACTGCAACCGCCTTTGGTGCCTTTGTACATCCCCTGCCAAGCAAATGGACAGTTTTTCCATTTCCAATGCATGCAGTCGATGCTTCCAAGCATCCTAGGAAATCCTCTTGCTGCATTCTGTGCTAGGATCCGATCAGTGTCTTCAGCATTGGGTGATCGCAAGTATTGCGGTCCAAACACTGCCAACACTGCCCTGCAGAACTTGTAGAAACACTCAATGGTGATGGACTCGGCCATGCGCTCATAGTCGTCGAGTGAATCATCAGGAGCTCCGTATGCAAGCATCCTCATAGCTGTCGTGCACTTCTGGATTGAGGTGAATCCAAGTGTGCAGGTGCAATCCTTCTTGCACTTGAAGTAGCTGTCGAACTCCCGGATGGAATTCACAATCCTGAGGAAAAGCTTTCGGCTCATCCGATAACGGTGCCGAAATACTTTGTCACCGTGCAGTGGAGCGTCGGAGAAGTAGTCGGAGTAGAGCAAGCAATAGCCTTCCAGTCGATGCCGGTTCTTTGCTTTCAGCCGCCCCGGTGCCGAGCCACCTCGCCGCGGCTTTGCATTGCTCGCGAGCAGGCTGGCTAGGGCGGCGAGGACCATGAGATGCTCTTCGTCCTGGACGTCGGCATCAGCTTCCTCCTCTAGTAGCGCCGCGAGCGCCTCCTCGTCGTCCGAGTCCATCGCCGAGCAGACAAATCGCCGAACACCTGGCGGGCGTGGTGGGGCACACAGCCGCCGGTATCCCGCCCTGCGCGGCCGGAGCGCCGGAAAACTCGCCCAGGAAGGTGGTGGAGAGGTTGCCGCGGCGAAACCCTCTCTCTTTTCCCGCGGGGAATGGCCTATCTAGTGGTGGTGGTGGTGGTGGTTGTGGTGGTGGGGGGGGGGGGGGGGGGGGGGCGGCGCCGATCGGCAAGGTGGCGGAGGGCGCGCACGCGGGGGAGGTGAATCTGGACGTTTGTCTTGACTTTTCGCCTGACAGTGTGGCCCAGACGTGGTTTTCCCTTCCGCCGAGCACCCGCGCCCCAGTGCGCTGGGTTCGGCTTGGGATCGCCGGGCCCAAAAACGGGCCAGCCGGCGGATTCCGGCGTCTTTGGGGCGCGACTGGGTGTTTTTTTTTCGGCGCCGGCGCGAAAAAATTCGCCCTGGGGGGCCTGTTGGGGCGCGGCTGGAGATGCTCTAACCTTAGTCATGCCACAATACATTAGCATGTAGTATTTGATTATTGCCACAGTCGTAGCTTGCCATTCTCTGCTATATGGTCCAAATATCATAGGCTCGGTTTTTGCCAAACTGTCTTCCTTGTTCCTGTAGGTTTCACGTCCCCTGCTGGCCTGACTCTCACTCAACATAAGTATTCCTTGGACTTGCTGCGACTGCTGGTATGTTGCAATGCAAGCATGCTACCCACTCCTATGTCTGTGACTGATCGTTATCAGCCTTGGATGGTGCCTTGCTTCCTTCAGATGATGCTACAGAGTTAATCGCAGTATTGTTGGTGGCTTGCAGTACTTGACTATCACATGGCCAGACTTCTTCTATGCTATGCGGTCAACCATTGTGCCAGTATCTTCATGCTCCTCGGACTTCACACTGGTCAGCTGTGAAGCGTATACTGCGGTATCTCTCTCATACTGTCTCCTATGGCTTGCATCT
The DNA here is from genome assembly GCA_011799875.1 of Thinopyrum elongatum. Taxonomy (NCBI): domain Eukaryota; kingdom Viridiplantae; phylum Streptophyta; class Magnoliopsida; order Poales; family Poaceae; genus Thinopyrum; species Thinopyrum elongatum. The sequence continues at coordinate 567,595,319 of CM022299.1, forward strand.
TCGGTCTACCTCCTCGAGTGCTCTCTCGCGGCGTTCTCTGATGCAGATTGGGCTGGGAGCCTGGATGACCCGCGATCCAACGGGGGCGATGGTCTGTCTTCTTTGGGTCGCAACTTGAATCGCCTGGAGTGCGCGCAAGCAGGCCACGTATCCTCGGAGTAGCATTGAAGCAAGTACAAGGCGTTTTGCCAATGCCACAGCTGAGCTCATTTGGGTACATCTCTGTTGAGAGAGTTGGGAGTCTCAAGAGCAGCCCACCGTTCTTTGGTGTGTAATATTGGTGCGACGTATCTTTCATCTAATCCAGTTTTTCATGCTTGCACCAAGCACATCGAAGTTGACTATCACTTTGTGAGGGAACGTGTTGCAGCAGAGAAACTTCTTCATAATCAAGTTCATCTCCTCCAAAGATCAACTTGCTGACATCTTCACGAAGCCACTTTCCACACCACCTCAGTTTAAAGGTTGTAGGCGCAATCTTAACTTGCTTTGTACTTCAGCCACAGTTAAGATTGAGGGAGGGTGTTAGATAGTGTTTTATCTGTGTATACATCTGTGTATACACAGTATATTGTATTTGTACACTTCGTGTACCCTTATATATATGAGATAGCCACACCCGTATTGGGTGTCGTGCAGTTTCCCACAAATACACCGCGTTTTACACTGCTGGTTGAGCATTGGAGGGCCGGCCGTCGTTTTTTCCGTCGCGGCGTGCTCTGGCCGTGTCGCACGTAAGCTGCTTGTCGAAATGTCCCTATATTACACAAGAGCCATACCGTGGACACGATCAGTTCGCACCCGCTAATGGGGAAGGTATGCACATCTCACATATTGGTCAGGCATCACTTCTTACACGTCGATCCACACAATTACGTCTTCTTAATGTCCTTCGTGTTCCCTCTGTTTCACGTAGTTTGCTTTCAGTTCCTAAACTTACTCATGATAATAATGTCTTGTTGAATTTCAATCCTTTTATTTTTTTGTTAAGGACCGGGACACGAGGGACGTACTCCTTAGGTCGACTGCGCCATAATGGTCTCTATGCACTTGATGTGCCACCCGCTCCTAGTGCTTTCAGTGGTGTTCGTGTGTCACCATCACATTGTCATGCGCGCCTTGGTCATCTCTACCACTCCCATCGTTCGCCATGTACTTCATCACGTCATGAGCTTCCGTCGTGTCCCATAAACATGTTGATGCAGTTTGTGATGCCTGTCAGCAAGGCAAGATCATCAGCTTCCTTTTTCTGAGTCGAGTCGTGTAGTCAATAACCGCTTGAACTTGTGTTTTCGGATGTATAGACCCATGCCCAAACCTCTGTTAGTGGTCATAATTACTATGTCAGTTTCATTGATGCTTACAGTCGTTCACTTGGCTTTATCTTCTTAAACGCAAGTCTGATGTGTTTAACGTTTTCTTGCAATTCCAAGCGCATGTTGAGCGTCTACTCAGTCATAAAATCATTCATGTGCAATCCGATTGGGGGGGGGGGGGGGGGGGGGGGGGGGGGGGGGGGGGGGGGGTGTGGGGGGGTGAGTATCACAACCTCAATGCATTCTTTAATAAGTTTGAAATTACACATCGTGTGTCTTGTCCTCATACACATCAGCAAAATGGTGTAGCTGAGCATAACGCTCGTCATATAGTTGAAACTGGTCTTGCTTTGCTTGCTCATGCCTCCGTTCCTTTCCGGTTTTGGAGTGATGCGTTTTCCACACCGCTTGCTTTCTCATTAACAGACTCCCTACACGACTCCGTCAGATGAAAACACCACTTGAGCTCTTGCTGATGAAATTCCTGATTACTGTTTCTCAAGGTCTTTGGGTGTGTGCATGTTGGCCACATCTTCGTCCATATAACCAACGCAAGTTGGAGTTTCGGTCTAAACAGTGCGTGTTTCTTGGTTATAGTTCTCTTCATAAAGGGTACAAGTGTCTTCATGTCCCCTCTAACCGCATCTATTTCTCATGGATGTGGTTGTGATGAGAATGTTTTCCTTTTTTCCCGCACTTTCGGTCACCTCCACCACTCCAACTGCACCTGAGAAATCTGTTTTAATTCTTTGCTTGGTCAATTTGTTGATGCTGCTATACCCCCCTTGTTTGCTACCTAACCATGGTGCAGGTACTGGGCGCGGAGCACGCCTCGAGCTTCTGGGAGACAGCCGCCCGCGTCCCTCCGACTTCCGCCAGCCCGCTCGCGACCCCCCTCCGTCCCCCTGCTTCCGACTGGGCTGGCCAGCCGGCCCTGCCACCGCCTGCCCCGGTCCGATCTACCAGTCGTTTGGCCGAGCCGGCCGAGCCGTCGAGCATTTCGCCCAGCCAGCCTCTGCCGCGGGGCCAGCCAGCGTCCACCCTTCCTCGCCAGGCCTGTCCCTGGCGCGACTGGCTCTGCGTCTGGGGAGCGGTCTGCGTCGTCATCGCCATCTTCATCGACCCCGTCTCCGCCGCCACCTCCCGCTATTCTGCGTCCTCGTACGCGCAGTCAGAGCGGTATTGTTCGGCCGAAGGAGCCACTGACTGCACGGTTGCGTGGATTGCGGCGTGTAGGGCACAGACAGATGCTGACCCCACTGTTGAGCCTCGGCATTTCTCAGGCAGCTCTTCGGATTCCTCGTTGGCGCAGTGCCATGGAGCAGGAGTTTTCAGGCACTACAGAGGAGCGATACTTGGCGCTTGGTTCCTCCTATGTCTGGTGTCAACATCATTGACTAAGTGGGTATTTAAGGTAAGAAGCATGCTGATGGTTCTATGAGCGATACAAGGCACGTGTTGGTGGCCAGAGTAAGCAACGGTATGGTCTGATTATGAGGATACCTTCAGTCCAGTTGTCAAACCTACCACCATTCGTCTGCTTCTGTCCTTGGTTTTGCAAAAGGGTGGTCTCTGCGTCAGCTTGATGTTCAGAATGCTTTTCTCCATGGGCCTTGGAGGAAGAATTTTACATGCGGCAACCTCCAGGTTTTGTTGATCCTGCTCGTCCACATCATCTGTGTCGTCTTGTTAAGGTGCTTTATGGACTCAAGCAGACTCCTCATGCATGGCATGCCCGACTTGGCTCGGTTCTTCTTCGACATCTTGATTTGCTCCGTCCACTGCTGACACGTCTCTTTTCATGTTCCATCGTCCTGAGGTTACTATGTATCTGTTGGTTTATGTTGATGACATTATTCTTATCAGCTCCTTAGTGACTGGCCGCTGATCGTCTGCTGTCTGCTCTGAGTGGTCATTTTGCTGTCAAGGATCTGGGTGCTCTCCATTACTTCTCCTTGGTCTGAGGTTTCACGGTCCCCTGCTGGCCTGACTCTCACTCAACATAAGTATTCCTTGGACTTGCTGCACTGCTGTTATGTTGCAATGCAAGCATCTACCACTCCTATGTCTGTGACTGATCGGTTATCAGCCTTGGATGGTGCCTTGCTTCCTTCAGATGATGCTACAGAGTATCGCAGTATTGTTGGTGGCTTGCAGTACTTGACTATCACATGGCCAGACTTCTTCTATGCGCGTCAACCATGTGTGCCAGTATCTTCATGCTCCTCGGACTTCACACTGGTCAGCTTGTGAAGCGTATACTGCGGTATCTCTCTCATACTGTCTCCTATGGCTTGCATCTCTCGTCTACCTCCTCGAGTGCTCTCTCGGCGTTCTCTGATGCAGATTGGGCTGGGAGCCTGGATGACCGCGATCAACGGGGGGCTATGCTGTCTTCTTTGGTCGCAACTTGATCGCCTGGAGTGCGCGCAAGCAGGCCACGTATCCTCGGAGTAGCATTGAAGCAGAGTACAAGGCGTTTTGCCAATGCCACAGCTGAGCTCATTTGGGTACACTCTGTTGAGAGAGTTGGGAGTCTCAAGAGCAGCCACCGGTTCTTTGGTGTGATAATATTGGTGCGACGTATCTTTCATCTAATCCAGTTTTTCATGCTTGCACCAAGCACATCGAAGTTGACTATCATTTGTGAGGGAACGTGTTGCAGAGAGAAACTTCTTCATATCAAGTTCATCTCCTCCAAGATCAACTTGCTGACATCTTCACGAAGCCACTTCCACACCCTCAGTTTAAAGGTGTAGGCGCAATCTTAACTTGCTTTGTACTTCAGGCCACAGTTAAGATTGAGGGAGGTGTTAGATAGTGTTTATATCTGTGTATACATCTGTGTAAACACAGTATATTGTATTGTACACTTCGTGTACCCTTATATATTGAGATACCACACCCGTATTGGGTGTCGTGCAGTTTCCCACAATACCGCGTTTTACACTGCTGGTTGAGCATTGGAGGGCCGGCCGTCGTTTTTTCCGTCGCGGCGTGCTCTGGCCGTGTCGCACGTAAGCTGCTTGTCGAAATGTCCCATATGAGGAGGCCATTTAAGAGGCGTGAATGTGAACGTGGTAAATGAGGCCTCAAAGCGGATGGTGGATGCGCCCGGACACTGACCGAGCACGTCCGCGGACGTTTAGGGCTCTGTGAACCATTGAATGGAAGGCCATGGCTGGCTACCTTGAGACAAAAGAAAGTACCATGGCTCGAAGAAATAATTGTGCAGGATAGTCCTTTTCACTTGATCTGTACCCGACTTTGTACGATAAGTTTGAAAAGAAATCTAGCCAATGCGATACGAGAGCTAGAACGTACGGTCCATCGTGCTGATACACAGTGGCAGAGCTAGCGGCGGCGACGGCGAAGCTGAATAAAGAACCTCTAGATTCTTCTCCGCGAGACAATCGTCTCTATTGTCGATGAAGGATCTGGGAACCAGTTCTGTTCAAGGCGGGATGTCGTGGCGGCGGCGGCATCTTTGTGGTAGACATGTGTCCTCGGGCTCCGCCGTTGCGACGACGTCTGCTCCAACGTCGGCGCGGAGCTTGGGAGGTAGTCGAGGAGCGAAGGCAATTGTGGTCTGCATCGACGACATCTGGAAGACGAAATGTGTGTTGGGCTCGTGGTTCGTGGATGGCAGGTATGATTCCTCCTTCTCGACGTCTTAGTCATGTGGGGGTGCCAAATCTGGAGTTCGATGGCGCGTCTGGGTGTTGCCCCGGTCAGATTCGTTCAACGTAATGGTTTCGTCTTTGGCGAACATCTTGGAGGTCCGCAAAGCTGCATATCAGCGATGGAGCCTGTCGAGCTTGGGTGAGAAGGTGATCCGTCATTTTTTCTTTCGGTGGCTGTATGGTGGTGCCGATACATGTGACGGGCGTTGGTGTCAACTCAGAGACGTTCTGCGTGCTTTTCAGTTTTTGTCATGTCGGTCTTTATGTGACGGGTACTTTAATCTTATAATATGAATGAGACACATATTACCATGCAAAAAAAAGAGCTAGCGGAGAATCAACGAGGGGGGAAGGGAAAATATGCACCTTTGGGGGGCTAATGACAACAATCTTTTTATTTTATTTTAAGGCTCTTAATTTTTTTCTTTTAGAAAATATGCACAGCTGGGGAGCACTGCAGTACGTTGATGTCATTGTGAGTTCCTGGCAACCAAAGAAGGAGTGCCAAATCCAGAGGTCCTGTGTGGCCACTGCCTCAAGTACCACACTGCAACCGCCTTTGGTGCCTTTGTACATCCCCTGCCAAGCAAATGGACTTTTTTTCCATTTCCAATGCATGCAGTCATGCTTCCAAGCATCCTAGGAAATCCTCTTGCTGCATTCTGTGCTAGGATCCGATCAGTGTCTTCAGCATTGGGTGATCGCAAGTATTGCGGTCCAAACACTGCCAACACTGCCCTGCAGAACTTGTAGAAACACTCAATGGTGATGGACTCGGCCATGCGCTCATAGTCGTCGAGTGAATCATCAGGAGCTCCGTATGCAAGCATCCTCATAGCTGTCGTGCACTTCTGGATTGAGGTGAATCCAGTGTGCAGGTGCAATCCTTCTTGCACTTGAAGTAGCTGTCGAACTCCCGGATGGAATTCACAATCCTGAGGAAAAGCTTTCGGCTCATCCGATAACGGTGCCGAAATACTTTGTCACCGTGCAGTGGAGCGTCGGAGAAGTAGTCGGAGTAGAGCAAGCAATAGCCTTCCAGTCGATGCCGGTTCTTTGCTTTCACCGCCCGTGCCGGAGCCACCTCGCGCGGCTTTGCATTGCTCGCGAGCAGGCTGGCTAGGGCGGCGAGGACCATGAGATGCTCTTTCGTCCTGGACGTCGGCATCAGTTTCCTCCTCTAGTACGCGCGCGAGCGCCTCCTCGTCGTCCGAGTCCATCGCCGAGCAGACAAATCGCCGAACACCGGCGGCGTCGGTGGGGCACACAGCCGCCGGTACCCCGCCCTGCGCGCCGGAGCGCCGGAAAACTCGCCCAGGAAGGTGGTGGGAGGTTGCCGCGCGAAACCCTCTCTTTTTCCCGCGGGAATGGCCTATCTAGTGTGGTGTGGTGGTGGTGGTGGTGGTGGGGGGGGGGGGGGGGGGGGGGGGCGGCGCCGGGATCGGCAAGGTGGCGGGAGGGCGCGCACGCGGGGGAGGTGAATCTGGACGTTTGTCTTGACTTTTCGCCTGACAGTGTGGCCCAGACGTGGTTTTCCCTTCCGCCGGAGCACCCGAGCGCCCCCAGTGCGCTGGGTTCGGCTTGGGATCGCCGGGCCCAAAAACGGGCCGAGCCGGCGGATTCCGGCGTCTTTGGGGCGCGACTGGGGTTTTTTTTTCGGCGCCGGCGCGAAAAAATTCGCCCTGGGGGGCCTGTTGGGGGCGCGGCTGGAGATGCTCTAACCTTAGTCATGCCACAATACATTAGACATGTAGTATTTGATTATTGCCACAGTCGTAGCTTGCCATTTCTCTAGCTATATGGTCCAAATATCATAGGCTCGGTTTTTGCCAAATCATGTCACACTTGTCGTCGTTATCTTATTCACCACACTTTGTGGCAGCAACACAACGTTAATCATGAACAGAACATGCTCTTAGTTGCATTCGACCTCCCACCGTTGATCTTCGCTCTCAAGAAAGATACATATATATGGTTGGACATGTGTCAGAACATTGCTCGCCGGTGGGGCGCCACCTCCATGCTAATGTGCTTGTTATTTATGGACATTGCATTACCATACATAATCAAGTAGTTTTGTGCGTGTATTGATTCTTCCCAAGTTTATTATTGTGTTAATTAGAACATCACATGACATACTATGCACCAGTCTACATTTATGTAGGATCGGTACATATAAGTCGTTCACTCATTTCCATCACTTCATCCATGTGATTCTCCTTCTAGTGGATGCAACAACAATTGAATTGAATCGTGTTTCCACTAGCTCGATATTATTACTAGGTGATAGTATACAACGGCCATCGAATTGAAGTGTGAAATTACATATATGAATGTACATTGCAATAAAATAATATTTTTGATCTTTATTTGGGCTTGTAAATACTTAGTGTGCACCCACTGCACCAACCTTGGATCTCATTTCGTAAATATTAAAGACGCACTACCTTCAATATTAGCACTGTATATATATCCATCTAGTGGTCTTGTGGTCTTCCTCCTATGACCTCCTGCCTACACCGTCTTTTAGATGCCAGGACTTCAGAGGAAAAGGAAGCGGGTGGCACTTAGGATCTAGGGTTACACACATGTAGCATGTTTGGAATAGGAGGCTTCCATGAATATGTTCATCCACGCAACCCTCAACTTGGTGTAATTGACCTAACTACGACCATCATGAAAGGCACCACAACTAGACAGAGAGTTGCTCGTGGAGGTAGTGTCATGTCAAAAAGAGAATGAGGGATGCATGTTGAGAAGACTGTAAGAAGACGTGCACCTTGTCGCGCCATCTTCCCTACCACATTTTTTTTATTTGGTTGTATTTTTTTGTGGGATGATCTTTTTTGTGGGCCTTTAATCTTTCTAGGTCCCAATCGACAAAATTGTATGCCAATGTGGATACAAAACAAAGCCCATGTGAATTCGGCCAACCAAAAAAACATAATGCATACAACCACTAGCAGGACATGCACTCCATGCCTATAAGATAAGCTATGCTCTTTTTGAACAACTGCGTTAAACTAGAAAAAGTAAGAACAGTTGAACAAGCACGAAAGGTTGTCCCCTAGAAACATGCCTAGCCAGAGCAAACATGCACGGTGTTACTTGTCACCTCACATTTTTCAAGGTGGTTCTTTGGCGTGCACGCCCGACAAGATAGTGAGCAATTGCCACATGCCCCTCTGCCTTTACCCTATGCTATGATGATAGTTTACCCACGTCACCATTGCAAGTCAGTCAGTACTTAATTGCATCCGATCAACCTTTTGTTGATCTTCTCTCCCAAGAAAGATCATGGTCGTGGCGAACATATATGGTCGGTACATTGCTCGTCGACGAGCGACAAATATAATGGCGTGGGACAGACACCATTTTCCGTGTCTATGTTGTTGCACTTGTTCTATTTTTAAGTCATTCATTCATTGCCAGTGATGAGGGCGCTTGTGAATGCCCCTTCCCTCCTTGAAGGCACCTCCCTCAACACTGGGTCGTATCGTTGGAGTGGTAGCCACAATGGTGGTTGTTGGAATGGCAGGATCTTTCTCGATGTTCGGTACTTCGGTGGGTCAATAATGTGTGGGTCCTACCAAAAGTTTGTGGTCAATGGGGGTCGATGTCAGTGATGATGGCGTCTATTGGGGGGATGACCCCTAGGTATGCTCAAGGAGACAAGTCAACATTTCAAAACATCGGGAGGACTCAACGCCCTCATAGCCGGGTGACCCTTTGGCCGGCTCCCTCTGCAGGAGGCCGGCTGGATGAGGCGCCTCGGCTGGGCCAGCTGGTGGCAGCCGTCAGCCGGCGAGGTCAGCGCCCGTCGCATCCATCCTGCAGTGGAACAGACTAGAACTGAAGCAATCACACACTGTATTCATTCACAGAGGAGTACATATATACCACTACATAGGCACAACGTGCACACGCTAACTGACTAACTAAGTTCCTAGATGCTAGCTGCATGCGATCAGAGTGGAGGAAGGAGCGCAGGCAGTTGGGAGCAGGGACGTGGTCACGTCGGAGCTCCATGGGCTGCATGTGCGGATACATGCGTCCAACACCCCCCCGCAGTGTGAGCGTCGGTGGCGCTGTCGACGACGCACAGACTGGATCTGAATTCCGCAAAGGTTGCAGCGGGTAGGCCTTTCGTCATAATGTCAGCAAATTGTTGGCTGGCTGGGACATGATGAACACGAACTTGGCCAAAGCGCAACTTTTTCGCGGACGAAATGAACGTCAAGCTCGATGTGTTTAGTGCGTTGATGATGTACTGGATTCTGTGAGAGATAAACAGCGGAGACGTTGTCGCAGAAGACAACAGTAGCTTTGCCCAAGTCGGAGTGGAGCTCGTGTAGGAGCTGTCGCACCCAACAGCACTCGGCGACCGCATTGGCCACGGCTCGATATTCAGCTTCGGCGCTCGAGCGAGAGACGGTTGGCTGCCGCTTGCTGGACCACGAGATGAGCGAGCCACCGAGGAAGACGCAGTAGCCGGATGTCGACCGGCGAGTGTCCGGGCAGCCGGCCCAGTCGGCGTTGGTGTAGGCGACGAGGTCGGTGGGCGACGTGGCAGCGATGGAGAGCCTGTGCGCAGTGGTGCCGCGCACATACCGCAGTATGCGTTTGACCATAGCCCAATGTGGTTGTCGAGGCACGTGCATATGGAGACAGACTTGTTGAACAACATATGTCAAGTCTGGGGCGCGTGAGAGTGAGATATTGCAGAGCGCCAGTGATGCTGCGATAGAAGGCGGCATCCTTGACAGGGTCGCCATCGTTTGCCGAGACATTGGCCTTGGTGTCGACGGGGGTCGGGGCGGGGTGACACGAGGTCATGCCAGCCCGCTCCAGAAGGTCCTCGGCGTACTGTGCTTGGTGCAGGAGAAAGCCGCGGCTAGAGCGCTGGACCTGGATGCCGAGGAAGAACTTGAGGGGCCCGAGGTCTTTGAGAGAGACAGCGGCGTGCAGCTGGCTGATGATCCGCCGAAGGAGAGCGTCGGAGGAAGCAGTAAGCACAATGTCATCGACATACAACAGGAGGTAGGCGACGCCGTGCCCTTGCTTGAGGACGAACAGAGATGCGTCAGATCGGGTCGCCGTAAAGCCCAGCTGAGATAGACACCCGGCGAACTTGGCGAACCACGCCCGGGGAGCCTGCTTGAGCCCGTATAGGGACTTGGAGAGCAGGCATACGTCGGAGGAGCGCGAGGCATCGACAAACCCAGCCGACTATTGACAGTAGACATGTTCAGTGAGCTCGCCGTGGAGAAACGCGTTCTTGACGTCAAGTTGGTGAACTGGCCACAAGCGAGCCGCCGCGAGCTAGAGAACGAGCCGGATCGATGCGGGCTTGACGACCGGGGAGAAGGTGTCGGTGTAGTCAATCCCCGGCCGCTGAGAGAAGCCACACATGACCCATCGTGCCTTGTATCGGTCGAGAGAGCCGTGGGGGCGCAGCTTATGTCTGAAGATCCATTTGCCGGAGATAAGATGGGCACCGGGCGAACGCGGGACGAGCGTCCATGTGCGGTTCGCACATAGGGCATCATACTCCTCTTGCATGGCACGGCGCCAAGCTGGATCACGAAGGGCAGCAGTCACCGACGTGGGAAGTGGCGAAGGCGCGGTAGCATCGGCCGTGAGCACATAGTCCGCATCATACTTGGTGTTGCGACGACGGATGCCAGCCATGGCGCGTGTGATCATGTGGTGACCGGGGCCCGATGGGGTTGGAGAAGAGGCCGATGGTGCAGTTGAGTCGATGAAGGGCGGCGTGGTCGCGGCGACGGCGGAGGAGCCGGGCGAGCCATCAGGTGAGGGAGGTGGCGAGTTCGTCACCGCGCGGGACGCAACGAAGGGCGTCGGGGAGCCCGGCGAGCCTGTGACTGGGACGGAGGAGCCGGACGATTCAGCCGGCGAAGGTGGTGGCGAAGCCATCGTGGCGCGTGACACCACGGGGGGCGGCGAGGAGCGCGGCGAGCCTGTGGCCAGGACGAAGGAGCCGACCAATGCAGCAGGTGATGGAGGTGACGAGTCCGTGGTCGAGGTCGAAGTCGAGCCACCGGTCGATGTCGCAGGTGCGGCGGCCGAGCCGAAGGGGTTTGCGGTGGACGGTGCGGGCAAGGTAGAGGCCGCGGCAGCAGTCCCAGGTGGTGTAGCCGGTGACGGGGGCACGCCGCTAGGCGCGAGGCGGAGGAACGGCTGTCGGGCTGTCGTCGCAGAGGAGCGGCGAAGGCGGAGCCGATGGCGAGGCGGAGACGGCAAAGACGTGTGCAAAGGGAAAGACGCGCTCGTCGAAGAACACGCTGCGTGAGATATAAACGCGGCCAGTCAGAGGGTCGAAGCACTTGTAGCCAGCATGATCCGGAGGGTAGCCGAGAAAGACGCACACTCGCGAGCGGGGGGCGAGCTTGTGCGGGGAAGTAGCGGTGGTGTTTGGGTAGCAAAAGCAGCTGAAGACGCGGAGGTGCTGGTAGGATGGTGGGGAGCCGTGGAGGAGCTCGAAGGGAGTGGTGAGCCACCGAGGGCGGCACGGCCGTCGGTTAAGGAGGTACGTGATTGTGGCGAGGGCATCGGGCCAGAATTTAGGGGGTAGGGAGGCATGGAAGATTAGGCTACGGAGGCCCTCGGTAAGGGTGCGTATGGTGCGTTCAGCTCGGCCGTTCTGTGGCGAGGAGTATGGGCAGGAGAGTTGGAAAGCGATGCCGTTCGTGGTGAGGAAGGCGCGAAAGCCGCGGTTGTCGAATTCACTACCGTTATCAGTGCGGAACGCAAGGATCGGACGCTGAAACTGGGTGCTCACGAACGCATGGAAGGAAACTAGGATCTCAAACACGTCAGTAGGGGTGGATTAACGAGCAGCTCGGCTCGTTAAGCTCGTACTCGTTAAGCTCGTGCTCGTTAAGGCTCGGCTCGTTAAGCTCTTTAAGATTAACGAGCAGAAAACCTTGCTCGGCTCGGCTCGTTTGAAGCTCGTTAAGCTCGTGAGCACTCGCGAGCGCTCGTTAATAGATTATAATGTGTTACGATATACATGATGAATGTGTAGGTGTGGTTTTCAAGATGAAATATGGTGACTACAAAAAGAACTGCAGTAGTTTGTTGCCTCATATGTCAATTAGATTAAATAGATGGGCTGAGGTGCTACAAAAAGTTTGTCATGTAAGATGAAAATATGTGTTGTGTTGTTACTAACGAGCTTAACGAGCTACTCGTGAAACTCGTTAGCTTGCTCGTTAAGCTCGTTAAGCATAACGAGCTGAAATCAATGATTGGCTCAGTTCATTAAGAAGCGAGCTACGAGCTTAACGATCCGAACTATCGAGCGCTCATTAAGCTCGCGAGCTACGAGCTTTTGGTCCAGCCCTACACGTCAGATTTGCGATGGAGAGGGAAAGTCCAGGCAAAGTGGGTGTGATCATCCAATACAACCAAAAAATAAGCAAAACCAGAGTAGCTAACAATGGGAGATGTCCATACATCACAGTGTAACAAATGAAAAGGAGCAGTGGCAATGGTGGAAGAGGTAGAGTAGGGCTGCCGAACACTTTTACCAAGCTGGCAGGCATGGCAAGTATGGTCCTGCATTTTATTACACTGGAAATCAACAAATGATGTTATTGCAGAGAGGGCGGCGCGTCCGGGATGCCCGAGTCTCTGGTGCCACAGGTCAGTGGAGACAGCGACAAGCATGGCAGAAGGTTGCTGGACGTCGGCGTTGGGGCGGAGTGGATACAGATCACCAGAGCTGTTACTTCGGAGGAGCACTGTCCCGGAAATGAGATCCTTAATAGAGAAGCCAAACTGGTCAAATGAAACAGCAACAAAGTTATCACGGGTAAAAGTACGAACAGAAATCAGATTTTTAATGAGATGAGGGGAGATGAGCACATTGCGAAGGGTGAGAGGCGAGGAAGAAGTGGGAATGAGTGCATCGCCGGTGTGGGAGACGGGCATGGTGGCGCCGTTGCCAACGATGATGCCTGGATGCGTGGGGGTGAGGGAATGAAGTGGAGAGTATACCAGGATCAGCAGCCATGTGAGAGGTGGCCCCCGTGTCGAAGAACCAATCCCCGCCGCCGGAGTAGGGCTGCGGCATCGACATGAGGGTGGTCTAGAGTGAGGACATGTCCCAGGCGGCGGCAGAGGGCGGAGGCGAGGTGTTGGGGCTGGTGGACGCGAGGAGCCCCTGAGCCGATGGGCAGGGGCCGAGCACGCCGGCGCCGGGCGGGCGTGGCAGCACGGGCCAGGCCTGGAAGGTCCCGGTCCAGGGGTTGAACCCTGGGAACCAGGGCGCTTGGGGCGCTGGGGCACGCCGGAGTTGTGGAAGAGGGTGGGGGCAGAGCCGCTAGCCCCGCCGTGGCTGGCAGGAGAGCCATAGCCGTCGTTGACACCTTTGCCGCCGGTGCCGCCGGTGCCGCCTTTGCGTCTCTTGCGGCCGTGTTGGCCGCTGTTGTTGTTGGAGGAGCCCGTGTGTGGAGGAGGTGGAGGCGGGGTGGGCGCCGCGGTGGGCGCGGGTGCGGCGGGAGCACGGGCCATTGCGTGGAGCGCGGTGGCGGGCTCGTGAGCAGTAGCGCGATCGATGCGCCGCTCCTCCTGCAGCAGATAGGAACGCGCCTGAAGGAACGTCGGGAGCTTGGTCTCATCGTACTTCATGGTGCTGATGGCGTGGCTGAATTTGTTGGAGAGGCCACGCAGCATGTTGGAGACGAGGCCGCGGTCCGTGACGCCCATGTCATAGTCGCGGAGGGTGTCGGCGAGGGTCTGCAGGCGGGTGAAGTAGTCCATGATGGAGAGCTGCTCCTGACGAAGAGAGTGGAACTCCTCGAGGGCAATCAGGCCGCGCTGAGTCCGGTTGTCCAGAAACAGACTGCAGATGGCCTTCCACAAGGTGAAGGCGGAGGGTTGGTCCTGCGGAACCATACCTTGGAGTTCGTCGGAAATCATGGTGTACAGCCAACGGACGATGCACCAGTCCACCTGTGTCCAGGCGATGTCGTGGCGGCGGTGCTTGGCGTCGACGGAGCCGTCGACGTGGTCGTAGATGCCGTAGGACATGAAGAGGGAGTGGAAGAAGGAGCACCAGAATTTGAAGTTGGGAGGGTTGAGGTTGAGGGTGACGGGGATTTGGCCATGGATGTTGAGAGTGAGAATGGTGGAGAGAGGAACATAAAGAGGAGGCTGGCCGGAGCGGCGAACGGATTGTTGCTGGAGGAGCCACCGGAGGTCAGGTCAGAGAAGTCCATGGGAGGGAGGCGGAAGCGAGAGGTTCGGATCGGGGAAGGGAATTAGGTATCTGATACCATGTAGTGGAACAGACTAGAACTGGAGCAATCACACACTGTATTCATTCACAGAGGAGTACATATATACCAATACATAGGCACAACGTGCACACGCTAACTGACTAACTAAGTCCCTAGATGCTAGCTGCATGCGATCAGAGTGGAGGAAGGAGCGCAGGCAGTTGGGAGCAAGGACGTGGTCACGTCGGAGCTGCATGGGCTGCATGTGCGGATGCATGCGTCCAACACATCCGTACCAACTACAGGGACAAGACGTCTCCCACATCGTGGACGGCGTGGCTACAGTGCCGCCGGTACGGCTGACCAGGGCGACCAACTCCCGGATGGCCCAGCACTGTGGACGCACCGTGTCAACCACCCCATGACGCCATGGTCTACACGCTACAGCCAATGAGCAGCCGGTGGGCCCCATGGCCAACAGGACCCGTAGCCGGCGGGCCCCAAGGGCGGCCCGAGACACTGGCAGCGGGGGCCCACCCTCTTCCATAGATATTTTGTAACCTGGGAAGTCCAAGTATAAGACCTCCCAGAAGCCCCCCAGGGCGGGGGTCGGCTCATTCTCACCACCATACCCACACACTCGAGATAGAGAGCAGAGCTAGAGATCTCTTCCTCCTCCATTGATACAGCTCCAGGAGCAACCATGTATTCCCTGTGATCCCCATAGTGATCCTTGCAGGATTAGGGGTATTACCTCACTCGGAGGGCCCTGAACCTGGGTACGTCTCTGTGTCCTCAATGCTCGTGCCTAATCTCGCATCCGGACGCCGCCGGCGCTCATCGGCCCCAAACCACTCGATAAGCCACCGCATGGCATTTGCTGTGAGAACACCATGATAGAGTGCTTGTGTGTTGCTTCCATTCTTGGAGGTGTTTTGAAGACCTCGCTTAATCGCTCCACGTGTACACCATCTTACGTGATGGTGTTCTATTTGGATTGACTTTAGGGTTGTGTTTTTCCCCTTGCTGAGTGTGGTTTTTGGCCTAGTTTCCCTTATCAAAAGATATTTTGTATTTTCACATTTTCCTATCTTATTAATGGTAGAGCTCTTGCATTGCATGAGTAAATCATTCATTTCAGCAGGCATGTGATTCTCCTTGTACCAGTCAGATGGAACGACCATTGAAATGAACTGCATTTACACTTCAATCTTGTTATGAAAAGATAGCACAATCATCGAATTGAAGCCTGAATTTATATATGAATTTTCATAGTCCTCGAATATAGTACGATCTTGGTTTTAGGATTTTGTAAATATTCAATGCATAACCACCACACCGACCTCCAATCTCGTTTTAAAAATACGAGCACAAATGCCCGTGCGTTGCAACGGGAGAAAATAACTATCGATAGTAGAACTTTCAAAATGCACCATGGCATAGTATGTGTTACTTTCAGACATCAAAATAAGGTTTGTCGGTGTAGCATTACAGGTCGTCAAGTACAGACTTCACAGTAAACCTCTGCAAGTTTTTCTCTTCTTTTAGCACACTTAAACACAAATTCTGGTTTCATAGGATAGCAACAGTGAACTCTGTAATTTTGAAGCGGTATAAAGCTGGAACTAATTCGTTGTGCAACAATATATTCCCCTAACTAAATGGCATAGCCAAGACATTTCTGTAGGAGATGGAGCTAATAATGTGAATGGAATTAGAGCACCACAAGTCAATCCATGATTACAGAACGGGATTGCCACTTGAGGATTGCAAATGGGAAGAGTACCCTCATGTTTATGCCTAGTAGATGGACGAATCAAGGACCAAAGCAGCCTGCCCAAGATAGTCTCCCAAATCTTGCCTTTTTTCAGTGACATAAATATTCACCCAAATCTGAAACAGTTAGCATAATCCCTTTTGGCTAATGGCCAGGAGTCGCGCCGCCTCGGACAGGCTCCCGGGAGCTACGGGCAGGCATCAACATGTCGGGTTCCCAGCGCGGCCGCCGGACCTGGCTTCTTCCTGACGGCGAGAGGGTCGTGTTGTCCGCCAACGCCTCCAGCTGCGTCCGCAGCCCACCATAGACTATATTTCTTCTTTATTTGTTTTTTGTTGTTACCTCGTGTCCGTTTCTTAGCCCACAACATATATAGAAGGTTAATTAGTCTAGCTTTCCTTCCTCTTTTTCCTGCCCCAATGATCTCTGAGAGACGGCTTCCTGATACCCAAAAATCTGGACTATTTAAGAGTTGGATCAACCTTTGTTTCTACAGGTAGTAGAAGGTAGCTCAGTTGGTAGCGCACTATGTGATCAGTATTTGGTTTTGAGTTCGACTCCCGTCACCAGCATTTATTTTTGCCTCAAACGGGATAGGTGGGTCCGACTTAACTTATTGGGCAACAGTGCACGAGCGACAAATTACGTGCCAAAGGTTTATTGGGCCTCATCGCACTGTAGGAAAAATTGACGCAGTATCAATTAGTACCACCTCAGTTGCTCAAAAAAAAAAAAAATTAGTACCACCTCACGTATAAAAAAAATCATCTACAGCTTGTCGAAAAAAAACTAAACGGGACGAAACCAAGAATATCACGTTACTTCATTAGTAGGTATAGATATAGATTAGGAACGTACTACATTTGGACTCAGGTCGATATATACCTCTTTAATTGCCATGTGATCTTCATCCTGTGGCCTCCAATCTACACCATCTGTTAAATGTCGACACTTAAGATGAAGAGGAAGCGATGGCACTGAGGACCTAGAAGATACACATGTATAGCTTGTTTGGAATACTAGGCATCCACTAATATGGTTATTTATGTGCTCCTTAAACTTGTGTGGTTGATCTGATTATGATCATCATGGCATGCATCACAACTAGAGAACAACTGGCTCGTCCAAGAGGCATACCTTCTCAAAGTCAATCATAGTTGTATGTCGAGAAGGATATAAGCAGACGCGTTCCTTGTGCTTCTTCGTAGTATTTCTTAGGGGGAGGGGGGCACAACTAGTTGGGCTTACCCCTGGTAACCCCATGTGGAGGTCACACACGACCGTTCGGGCCTGGCACGTGGCTACTCACTAGGGAGCGCTCGCTCAGGAGGATGAAAAATGTCGGGAGGAGACTATTGTTGTCTTTTCCCTTGGTATTTTTCTTGTCTTCTTTGTTTTCTTGTGTATAGGTTGCACCGGGAGTATGGGTTGTACTGCGTGTGGAGTACAAGTTGCACCTTCAAAGCAGCACATGTTGTATTGTCATGTACATGTGAAGTGCAGTTTGCGTTGGAAGTATGACACTAGTAGAAAACAGGGCTTTCGTCACAGCCGGATCGGAGCATTAGTCCCGATTCGAGCGGCTAGGGCGCTGGGCAGGCATTAGTCCCGGTTCAAATGGGACATTTAGTCCCGGTTTGAGCCACGAACCGGGACTAAAGGGTCGCACCCTTTAGTCCCGGTTCGTGGCTCAAACCGGGACTAAATGTTAGACCTTTAGACGAACCGGGACTAAAGGGGTTGAGGGTTTAGTCCCGGTATAAGTCTCGGTTGGAGCCACGAACCGAGACTAAAGAGGTTTTGAAATTTGTTTTTTGTTTTTCCATTTGTTCTTTGTGTTTAGTTTCTGTTTTAAATTGCTTATATCTTTTAGGATATTTGATGTTTTTGAGTGATTCTTTTTGCATTAGATTCAAAATTTTGTCTAGTTTCTGTTTGTGCCATTAGTTTTCAAATTTGAATGATTTAAATATGAATTTGTTTAAATTTACTTCAAACCCTAGATTGTGAATAATTTGAGTTTAAAAGTAGTTTTTAATTTAATTCTTTTTGCTCCTAGTCACATGTTAGACGGTGCTAGCAGATGTAGTCGACGGTAGGATTGGATGGACACCATCCCGGACTAAAGAGGTTCAAACTCTACCCCCCCTGTGTATCGCCATTTCAGTTTTGTAAAAAACAAAAGAAATTGATAAAAACTTCAAAAATTAAAATCCTTCGAGATGTAGTTATGTTACTACATCTACTAGTTAGAAAAATTAAAAAACTTAAATTTGGACATGTTTTGCAAAGAAGTGTTATGAAAAAGTAAAACGACCATATCTTTTGCATACGATGTAAAAAAACCCGCATAATATATCAAAAAAATCAGCATGAAAATCCGCATCCGATTTCAACTGCCGAAGGCGGTTTTGCAAATTTTAGAATCCTCAAATTCTTAAAGGAAAAAAAGTTATGCTCAAATTTCAGTTTTTTGAATTTTGGTTAAATCTGGTCAAACTATGGTCAAACTACTTATTCAAGAAATATTAGTGTTACTAAATAATTATTTTAGTTTTTTTGAATTTTGGTCAAACTGTGGTCAAATCTGGTCAAACTGTGATCAAACTATGATCAAACTACTTATTCAAGAAATATTAGTGTTACTAAATAATTATTGTTTTTTAGGATAATAGTTTCAAACTCAAACGGTGCTTAATGCTCAAGTTCAACTCCTAAGGGTTAATAGGATTGACAGCTTAGTATTGTCAGGAAAACAACAAGTGCAGACTTGGAAACTAGGGGCAATAGAACTCGAAAGTTAAGCGTGCTCAGGCTGGAGTAGTGAGAGGATGGGTGACCGGCCGGGAAGTTAGACGATTTGGAATGAGTGCTGATTAGAGATTAAATTATGAAGCAATGAGGAGAGATGGGTGATTAGAGATTAAATTGCCAAATAATTCATGATTAGAGATTAAATTGTCAATTAATTCAAAGATTTGAAAATCAGAAAAAAAAATTCCTTTAGTCCCGGTTGGTAACAGCCCCGCTCCAGCCGGCAGCCACGTGGACCCACAAAAGCCCTGTTTTCTACTAGTGTGGATTGCACCGTGCAAGGAGTACATGTTAATTAAAAGTTGTACTGTGCGGGGAGGATAAGTTGCACTATACGGGGATACATTGTGCATGGGGGAGTACACATGTTATCTGCGGGAGTACATGTATGGTTCAGGAGCACAAGTTTGTTGTATTTGGGAGCATAAGTTGCGTTCAAAAAAAGTTCGTCGAAGCTTATCAACATAAGATCTAGTTTTGTATATGTCAGACTTTTCCAACCTTTATCAAAAAACAACAAAAGGACAACACATAAACAAAAAGAGGAGCATACCTTAACATATACCACACACTCATGAGAAAGGAAAGGACATATAATCTATTCACTCAAGTTTTTTAAAGACTAGAGGCCCAATCATTCCACTCATCATTCTCATTGTCGTATCCATGTGTTGAAAGATCCAGCAAATTGCTGGCTTCATTAGATTTAGCAGAAAACAACGGAAGAACAACCTGGGGTGGATCCGAAGATCAAAGAAAAATAAAAAGGAAACAACAACCCTATTAGCTGCAGATCAGCACTACACTCTCATGGTGGAACGCCATCCACCCGCGGCAAGACAACACAGCTCCGACTCCGATGGAGAAACTACGAAGAAGAACTAGGCAAGTGGGCGCCACGAAGGATCACCGAACGGACCAATAGGGCCCCGCCACCACGGCTTCGACTTCACAACAACAAATAGCCGAGGCAGTCCCACGGACACGTCGGAGAAGGATCCGACTACCCCAAGCAATGCCACGTCTCCGACATCGTTCACCCCGTCGCCGTTGCCACAGGAGCCCAACCGCCCACGTCGCCCGACGAGCACCCCTCCGCGAGCCGCCATCCACCACCATCACAAGCCACAAGTCCCTCTGACCGGATCCACCTCCAAGACGATGCCCCCAAGAGGGAATGCTGTGCCGAGCACAGCTACTAGCGCCGCCGTCGTCCGATCCGGAAAGCCGGATCTAGGGTTTCCCCCAGAGAAATCGGGAAGGAAGGTGAGAACTGCGACATCGATGCCTTCACCAAGGGAACGACGCCCGGCAGGCGCCGCCATCGACGACTCCGCCAACTGCCGGAGTATGGCTTTCGCTGGCAGCCTCAACCTTCCAACCCATGGACCCGACCAACCCACCTCGCCAACATCTCCGCACAAAGTTCAGTGCGGCCTCAACCCCGCCGACCACCAACCACCTCCACCAGACCGCCTGGATGCCATAGCAACAGATCGGGCCGGAGACTAGCCCAACCTGCGCTGCCATGTACAGATCCAAGGCGCCCACCACGCAGCAGCCGCACGCCCTGGCGCCAAGAGCACGCCCTCCAGTGGCCAGAGGTGCCACCAGCAAGAACGCCGGCCGCAAGCACAGACGGGCCAGATCTGGCCCGCCCACCCGAGCAACCGTCCGCCGCCAGGCCAGCGGTCGAGGCCGCGTCAGCCCTAGCCCCTGCGCCGCGGCTGCCAGCACCGCACGCCGGCGACACGCCCGCGTGCCTCCGAGTGGCCCGAGCCCGACCACTCCAGCCCACGCCTTGCTCCTCGACGATCCGCACCACCCCGCAACACCAGCCCACACGCTACGCCCAGCTCGCCAGCACGAGATGCGCAACACCTCCACACGCCCGGCACCACGCAGTCCATCCTCCGAGCCGCCCCGGCAGCCATCGCTCATGAAACGGGCGAAGGGCCCCGCCGTCGCCTTCCTTAGAGCCGGCGCAGACTTCGCCGGCTGCTCCTTCGGTGACGGTGAGACGAGGGGAGGGAAGAGAGGTGGTGGCGCGCTCGATCTAGGGTTCCCCCGTGTTGCCAGAGAGGGCGACGCGGAGGCGAGACTTAATGTCTTGGCCTTGTCGTATCCATGTGATTCCCATTTTACGGGATGCGGGGACGGGGGACCATTGAATTGCACATTTACACTTCCATCTTTTTATTAAAATATAGTGTACAACAACCATCTAATTAGCATGTGAATTCATATATGGATTTTCATTGTACTAAAAGTATGGTCATGATTTGGTGCTTTGTAAGCATTTAATGCACACTCACCACACCAACCTCCAATCTTGTTCTCTAACTATTAAGGATCCACACTTCCTTCAATATTAGCTCGATATATATGTATCAAGTTGTCATGGATCTTCTTCCTATGGCCTCCGGCTTACACCATCTCTCAAATATCGAGAATTAATAGGAAGAGGATGCAATTGCACTTTGACCTAGGAGTTAGACACACATGCGTGTTTGGAACAGTACTATACTCCCTACATTCCTTTATATAAGGTGTATTTGTTTTTGGAAAAGTCAAACGAGTGCAAATTTGACTAAGTTTTTAGAAAAATATATCAACATTCATAATATGAAATTTATATCATTTGATCCATCATGAAAAGTAGTTTCATATTTTATCTACTAAGTATTGCAGACGTTATTTTATTCTATAATCATGGTCAAACATTTAAATGGTTGACTTGCACGGAAATCAATACACCTTATATTCTAGAATGGAGGGAGTAGTAGGCATCTAGGAATATGTTCATTCAAGTGTTTTTAAGGGTTGTGTAACCGACCTAATTATGGTCAATCATGACAGGCACAACACCTAGACAAAAGATATCTGCTACAGCAGGCATAGTTTACGAAGAGAAAATAGGGATGCATGTTGAGAAAACTAGACACGCTCCTTCCCATGTCGTTTTCCCTGGAGTAATTTTCATTTATTATTTTGGAGTTTCATACTCATCTATTGTAGTACATTTTTGTGTGACAGTTGTTGTTATTTGCCCTTTTTTACGTCTTTTATTTTATATTTGTCGGTATCAAACGTCAAAACCATTTTTTGTTGAGCAAAACCGAACGACAAAGCCAAGCTGCTAACACAGAAAGAAAGAAAGTCCATGTATGTGAATTAAGCCAGCCAAAGGAAAATGGCACAAAAATAAAAATAGTCTACCTTTCTTTAGGATTAGTACATGGTGTATCTAATTTGAAGGGCACGTTTGAAGTTCCCATTTCAAGAGGCAGTTGACTTTCCTTTGTTCACATTATCACGTCTCATTGATCCATTAGGGCATTTCTAACCGATCCCCAATAAATAGTGGAGTATCCGGTGAAGTAAACCCTTGGCGGAGTAAATTTATTCCAGTAAGTTTTTAGATTTTTTTTGAAACTATCACATTTTTTATAGAAAATTCGGAAACTATATCACCTAATGCAAAAAAATCAGAACTATGACC
Source organism: Thinopyrum elongatum (assembly GCA_011799875.1). Taxonomy (NCBI): domain Eukaryota; kingdom Viridiplantae; phylum Streptophyta; class Magnoliopsida; order Poales; family Poaceae; genus Thinopyrum; species Thinopyrum elongatum. The sequence goes on from CM022299.1 coordinate 567,617,656, forward strand.
TCGTCGGCCTCGCGTGGGCCGAAGAGGGTCTTTTCGGTCAGTAGTTGGCCGAAGAGGGCACTTCGGCCTGAGTTTGACCGAAGACGTGCTTATCTTGGCCGAAAAGGACTCTTTGGTCAGCAGTAGGCCGAAGAGTTCTCTTTGGTCAGCAGTAGGCCGAAGAGTCCCAGGCGCCCAATCTCTTGCAAAAAGATATTCCTTTTGTTTTTGATAATGATTGTGTAGAAGCATTTGAAATACTTAAGAAAGCCTTGATTTCTGCACCTATTGTTCAACCACCTGATTGGAATTTACCCTTTGAAATTATGTGTGATGCTAGTGATTATGCTGTTGGGGCTGTTCTAGGACAAAGAGTTGATAAGAAATTAAATGTTATCCATTATGCTAGTAAAACTCTTGACAGTGCCCAGAGAAATTATGCTACTACTGAAAAATAATTTTTAGCAGTTGTTTTTGCTTGTGATAAGTTCAGATCTTATATTGTTGATTCCAAAGTAACTGTTCACACTGATCATGCTGCTATTAAATATCTTATGGAAAAGAAAGATGCTAAACCTAGACTTATTAGATGGGTTCTCTTGTTACAAGAATTTGATTTGCATATTATTGATAGAAAGGGAGCTGAGAACCCCGTTGCAGACAACTTGTCTAGGTTAGAAAATATTCTTGATGACCCACTGCCTATTGATGATAGTTTTCCTGATGAGCAATTAGCTGTCATAAATGCTTCTCGTAATACTCCATGGTATGCTGATTATGCTAATTACATTGTTGCTAAATTTATACCACCTAGTTTCACATACCAGCAAAAGAAAAAGTTTTTCTATGATTTAAGACATTACTTTTGGGATGACCCACACCTTTATAAAGAAGGAGTAGATGGTGTTATTAGACATTGTGTACCTGAGCATGAACAGGAACATATCCTACACAAGTGCCACTCCGAGTCTTACGGAGGACACCACGTTGGAGATAGGACTGCACACAAGGTATTACAATCCGGTTTTTATTGGCCTACTCTCTTCAAGGATGCTCGTAAGTTTGTCTTGTCTTGTGATGAATGTCAAAGAATTGGTAATATTAGTAGACGTCAGGAAATGCCTATGAATTATTCACTTGTTATTGAACCATTCAATGTTTGGGGCTTTGATTATATGGGACCTTTTCCTTCCTCTAATGGGTATACACATATTTTAGTTGCTGTTGATTACGTTACTAAGTGGGTAGAAGCTATTCCAACTAGTAGTACTGATCATAACACCTCTATTAAGATGCTTAAGGAAGTTATTTTTTCGAGGTTTGGAGTCCCTAGATATTTGATGATTGATGGTGGTTCACATTTTATTCATGGTGCTTTCTGTAAGATGCTTGCTAAATATGATGTTAACCATAGAATTGCATCTCCATATCATCCTCAGTCTAGCGGTCAAGTAGAATTGAGCAATAGAGAGATTAAATTGATTTTGCAAAAGACTGTTAATAGATCTAGAAAGAATTGGTCTAAGAAACTTGATGATGCATTATGGGCTTATAGAACTGCTTATAAAAACCCAATGGGTATGTTTCCGTACAAAATGGTTTATGGAAAGGCTTGTCACTTACCTCTTGAACTAGAACACAAAGCTTATTGGGCAATCAAAGAGCTCAACTATGATTTCAAACTCGCCGGTGAGAAGAGGTTATTTGACATAAGCTCGCTTGATGAATGGAGAACCCAAGCCTATGAGAATGCCAAGTTGTTTAAATAAAAAGTTAAAAGATGGCATGACAAGAGGATACAAAAGCGTGAGTTTAATGTAGGTGATCTTGTTTTGCTATACAACTCTCGTTTAAGATTTTTTGCAGGAAAGCTTCTCTCTAAATGGGAAGGTCCTTACATTATCGAGGAGGTCTATCGTTCCGGTGCCATAAAAATCAACAACGCCGAAGGCACAAATCCGAAGGTGGTAAACGATCAAAGAATCAAACATTATATCTCAGGTAATCCCATAAATGTTGAGACCAATATAATTGACACCATAACACCGGAGGCGTACATAAGGGACACTTTTCAGAACGTTTCAGACTCTGAAAAGGAATAGGAATGTGGTGCGGTAAGTAAACCGACTCCAAAACGTTTCCAATGATAATTTTTCTCCGTTTTGGAATATTTAAAAAATTAGGAAAATTAAAAGTAGTCCGAAAGTTGCACTAGGAGACCACAAGGGTGGAGGACGCACCCTACCCCCTGGGCACGCCCCCTGCCTTGTGGCCACCTCGTGTGCCCTCCGGACTCCGTTTTCTTGCACAATACTTTTTTTGGTCGGTAAAAATTCATTATATAATCTCTTGAAGGTTTTAACCAAAGTACCACGTCAAAACCCCTATTTTTGTTTTGAGTTATTTCCGTAGCAGATTTGGAGCAAGATGTCTTCGCAAGAGTCGGTCGGAGAGAGCCGTGTCTCTCATCCGACACCGGGGCCAAGAGCAAATAGCGAAGCTGATCACTTCGGGCAATCAACGGAGGAAGAGATGGAGGTTGACTTGAAAAGAGTGGATGCTATGGAGGAGGATCAAGAAGTTACCTCTCGTCTTCAAACGGGATTCATGCTGGAGGAACTTCAGAGCTCAACAATTCCAAATTCGGTCATTCCTCCCGATGCTAGATTTCTCTCTTATGAAAATATGAAAAAGAGTGTTGCTTTTTCCCCCGCAGCTATGAAACATCCATGGTTGATTGGAGCTCTAGCCGTCACGGGTAAACTTCGCAAGGAAATAATGGATCTTAAGCAGCAAAATAATAAGCTCGAGGAGGAGAATCGCATCCTAAGGGGCATCATCGCCAAGAATATCACATCACCGCCTCCGAAGAAAGAGACATAAATACATGGGTATGGGCACTCCCCTTGGCAACTGCCAAGCTTGGGGGAGGTGCCCCGGTATCGTATCACACTATCACACCTTTACTTCTATCGTTTTTCTTAGTTTGATCCTTTTGGTTATATCTTGATCTAGTAGAATAAAGTTTTAGTATGATCTAGCTTTGAGTTTTGCTTTATGTTCCCTCTATGTAATCGAGTCCGTGAGTTATTTATAATAAAGAGTAGTTTTGAGTTGAGGGCTTTGCTTTTTTGCTATGATCTTGAGGGAATAAAAATAAGAGAAGGAAATAAAAGGAAATAAAGAGATCATATATTGATCTTATGGAGAGTAATGACTTCACATATAAAGAGTATGATGAATAAAATTTGTTGGGAGTTGACAAACATAGTTTTGGTCATTGTTGCAATTAATAGGAAGTAATAAAGAAAGAGAGGTTTCACATACAAATATACTATCTTGGACATCTTTTGTAATTGTGAGCACTCATTAAAATATGACATGCTAAAAAGTTGATGTTGGACAAGGAAGACAACATAATGGGTTATGTTTTCTTATATCCGAATAGAAGTTATATTGTCATGGATCCTCCAACATGTTGAGCTTGCTTTTCTCTCTTATGCTAGCCAAATTCGTTGCACCAAGTAGAGATACTACTTGTGCATCCAAACATCCCTAAACCCAGTTTTGCCATGAGAGTCCACCATACCTACCTATGGATTGAGTAAGATCCTTCAAGTAAGTTGTCATCGGTGCAAGCAATAAAAATTGCTCTCTAAATATGTATGATCTATTAGTGTGAAGAAAATAAGCTTTATACGAACTTGTGATATGGAAGAAATAAAAGCGATGGACTGAATAATAAAGTTCTTTATCACAAGCGGCAATATAAAGTGACGTTCTTTTGCATTAAGATTTTGTACATCCAACAATAAAAGTGCATGACAACCTCTGCTTCCCTCTGCGAAGGGCCTATCTTTTACTTTTATCTTCTACCCTTATACAAGAGTCATGGTGATCTTCACCTTTCCTTTTTACATTTTTTTTCCTTTTGGCAAGCACTATGTGTTGGAGAAAGATCCAGATATATATATATATATATATATATATATATATATATATATATATATATATATATATATCCACTCGGATGTAGGTCATCATAAAGTATTATTGTTGACATTACCCTTGAGGTAAAAGGTTGGGAGGCGAGACTATAAGCCTCTGTCTTTCTCTGTGTCCGACTGAAGCTTTGAACCCATAAGTATCGCGTGAGTGTTAGTAATTGTGAAAGACTAAATGATAGTTGAGTATGTGGACTTGCTGAAAAGCTCTTGAATTGACTCTTTCCGATGTTATGATAAATTGCAATTGCTTCAATGACTGAGATCATAGTTTGTTAGTTTTCAATGAAGTTTCTGATTTATACTTTACCTTGTGAATGAATTGTTACTTTGGCATAAGAAATTATATGACAATATATGTTACTGTTCTAAAGATGATCATGATGCCCTCATGTCCGTATTTTATTTTATCGACACCTCTATCTCTAAACATGTGGACATATTTTTCGATTTCGGCTTTCGCTTGAGGACAAGCGAGGTCTAAGCTTGGGGGAGTTGATACGTCCATTTTGCATCATGCTTTTATGTTGATATTTATTGCATTATGGGCTGTTATTACACATTATGGCACAATACTTATGCCTTTTCTCTCTTATTTTACAAGATTTACATGAAGAGGGAGAATGCCGGCAGCTGGAATTCTGGGCTGGAAAAGGAGCAAATATTAGAGACCTATTCTGCACAACTCCAAAAGTTCTGAAACTTCACGAAGAGTCATTTTGGAATTAATAAAAAATATTGGGCGAAGAAAGCACCAGAGGGGGGCCACCAGCCATACAAAAGGGTGGAGGGCGCGCCCCCTGCCTTGTGGGCCACCTGGCAGGCCCCCGATGCCCATCTTCTACTATATGGTGTGTTTTGACCTGGAAACAAAATCAGAAGGAACCTTTCGGGACGAAGCGCCGCTGTCTCGAGGCGAAACCTGGGTAGAACCAATCTAGGCTTCCGGCGGAGCTGTTCTGCCGAGGAAACTTCCCTCCGGTAGGGGGAAATTGAAGCCATCGTCATCACCAACGATCCTCCCATCGAGAGGGGGTCAATCTCCATCAACATCTTCACCAGCACCATCTCCTCTCAAACCCTAGTTCATCTCTCGTATCCGATCTTTGTCTCAAAACCTCAGATTGGTACCTGTGGGTTGCTAGTAGTGTTGATTACTCCTTGTAGTTGATGCTAGTTGGTTTATCCGGTGGAAGATCATATGTTCAGATCCTTAATGATAACTAATACTCCTCTGATTATGAACATGAATATGCTTTGTGAGTAGTTACGTTTGTTCCTGAGGACATGGGAGAAGTCTTATTATAAGTAATCATGTGAATTTGGTATTCGTTCGATATTTTGATGAGATGTATGTTGTCTTTCCTCTAGTGGTGTTACGTGAACGTCGACTACATGACACTTCACCATGATTTGGGCCTAGGGGAAGGCATTGGGAAGTAGTAAGTAGATGATGGGTTGCTAGAGTGATAGAAGCTTAAACCCTTGTTTATGCATTGCTTCGTAAGGGGCTGATTTGGATCCATATGTTTCATGCTATGGTTAGATTTATCTTAATTCTTCTTTCGTAGTTGTGGATGCTTGCAAGAGGGGTTAATCATAAGTGGGAGGCTTGTCCAAGGAAGGGCAGCACCTAAGCACCGGTCCACCCACATATCAAATTATCAAAGTAACGAACACGAATCATATGAGCATGATGAAAACTAGCTTGACAACAATTCCCATGTGTCCTCGGGAGCGCTTTGCTTTATATAGGAGTTTGTCCAGGCTTGTCCTTTGCTACAAAAAGGATTGGGCCACCTTGCTGCACCTTAGTTACTTTTGTTACTTGTTACCCGTTACGAATTATCTTATCACACAACTATCTGTTACCGATAATTTCAGTGCTTGCAAAGAATACCTTGCTGAAAACCGCTTGTCATTTCCTTCTGCTCCTCGTTGGGTTTGACACTCTTACTTATCGAAAGGACTACGATAGATCCCCTATACTTGTGGGTCATCAACTGTCATGTCGAACACCAACTTGGCCTTGGTCATCCAATAATGCCGATCTCTAGTGCACAATCCAGAAATCCCAACTGGGCACCTAGATAATATAGCCTGATGCGAGTATGGCTCCCAGATAACTTGATCCTCGTGCAAACTATCAAACTGCACCGTGAAGGACGGGTAGCAGCCCCTCACCTGGCTATGCGCAAACTGTCTCTGTGCATGACAACAAATAAGCATTAGTAATACTATTGAATGGAAAGAAATAATCGAATTAATTGTTACTTAATATGAAAGTACCTCTCTCCGTGCCCAAACAGATCCCATAGTAGGTAAGTCGCCGATAGAAGGCACATAAGTCCCAGCTATGTCCTCCAAACCAAAAGGTTTATTAACGTAGACATAGGGTCGTCCAATAGGGAATCTCTCGTATGACCAGAGCTGCAACAATAATGGACATCCAACAAGACCTGATTTTCTAGACTTCAACAAGCAAGCTTTGCACAGACCTTTGTACGTAGCCGCTAACACAGCAGAACCAAAACTCCCCTGCAAAATGTCCCCAGGGCAACGTGCGTCAGCTATCTATCATGCAATACTGATGAGTCGTGCATCGACAGTGGTCACGTGGTTCTCCGTGAACATCGTCTTGCCGAACAGCTAAAGAATATATGCCTCTAGGGATCGGTCAATCTGTGCCTCTGACAACTGAACATCGGGATATCCTAACGAGACAATCTACATAGAAACAAAATGATTGTATGAACATCGGGCAACTATAAAAACAACATTTGTTTAAGTGGCCGTGAAGGTTACCTGAAACTGGCTCAACCATCTAAAAAGAGGCCCGTGAGTATCGTTGTCTATGCCGGTAGCAGTTGGCACCGCAGCCAAAAAACGGGTCTGCATCGATGCTAGCCAACCAGGTTCTGCCTCTAAAGGACCTTTGGCAGCATCGGCCAGAGGTAATCCCAACAAGTAAGACACATCCTGTAAAGTAGGCGCCATCTCTCCCCAGGGAAAGTGAAACGTATGTGTCTCTCGTCTCCATCTATCTACTAAGCAGGTAAGGAGTGACTTGTCGTAAGAGAAACATTTCACTTGCCTCTTGCGTAACTGCATTGGTTCACCTGCCTCATCTAAGTCTGGACCATCAACCCACTCATCCAATGTACCCTCAACCAGCCGTGCCAAGGGTAAAAGTCCAGCCCAACTTAGCCTACAAAATAAAGAGAATGTAGCATACTTTTAGCGGCTATCAAAAGTATGTCAAACATAGTAAGTCATTATATGGATTCCATTATATGCACACATACCTATTAACCCATAAAGGGTGTATCATCCAGTTACACTTTGGGGTGCGAGTGACCAACACGTCTAAGTTCTTGCCCGCTTCCATAAGGGCGGTCCGATGCCCTCTATTGATATTACCATTAAGCAACGGATACGAAGACATATCTGCAATTCAAACAACAAATCTCAGGTGCAAATAAAACATAGTACAAAAAAATTACAAAGTAAAACATAGTTCAGACATATTCAAAATTAAAACATAGTCCAGACATATTACAAATTGAAACATAGTCCAGACATATTACAAATTAAAACATAGTCCAGACATATTACAAATTAAAACATAGTCCAGACATATTACAAATTGAAACATAGTACGACACATTATATAGCTTGTGAGTTATTTCTTCCTCGTACACCCCTTCGGCCTCGACTGCCACGACCACGTCCGCCTCTTGCTCCTATTGTCGATGTGGAAGCACCATCTTGTTCAGGTCAGGACAATATTTCATCCTATGCCCATAAGCCGCGCATAACAAACATTGTCTGGTTGCTCCAGCAGCTTCAGATTGGTCCATATCATTTCGGATGCGACGGGCCTTTCGTCTGCCCCTACTTGTTCGGCGAAGTTCTGGATCCGGGATGTATACTCTCTCACCATCGTTTACCTTGTTGAAATTGCTGACGACTCTAAACCCTGTCATCTCACCTATCCATGTGTTGAGTATTGCCTCTTTTAAATAGTATGGGGACACGAAGGAGATAGCGTCCAACTCAATCTGGCCACAGGCAGCCAACACATGTGAGCAAGGTAGGTGCAACAACTTCGGTTTGTTGCATGTACACTCACGTTGGATAAAATTCCGTTCCAATTTTTACCTCGTGCGTCTTCACCTCATTTGCAGAACCAAAACCATCGGTAGGAAGCTGAACCTCATACCTCCTTTCCTGATTACCTATGAGTCTGACAGTGTGCTTCTTTGCTTTCTCTATCTTCTTTGCCATGTACTCCATGACACGGCTACAATAAGGTGTGTTGTGATTATCTGCATGTTGGGGAACGTTGCATGGGGAAAAAAAATTCCTACGCTTACCAAGATCAATCTAGGAGATGAACATCTACGAGAGGAGAGATTGCATCTACATACCCTTGTAAATCGCCAAGCGGAAGCATTAAGAAATGCGGTTGATGTAGTCGAACGTCTTCGTGATCCAATCATGATCCGTCCCGCGAGCTCCCGATCTAGTGCCCAATGGACGGCACCTCCGCGTTCAACACACGTATGGCTTGATGACGCCTTCACCTCCTCGATCCAGCGAGCGATGGTGAAGTAGTAGGTCGAGTCCTCCGGTAGCACGACGGCGTGGTGGCAGTGGTGGTGGAGAAATCTCAACAGGGCTTCGCCAAGCCTCACGGATAAGAAGAAGGACTACGAGGGAGAGCGAGGGCAGCGCCGTGGCATAGATGGGTGTTGCTGCCCTCCCTCTCCTCATCTTTATATAGGGGGAAGGGGGAGAGGGGGGCGCCCCTAGGGGATCCCATTTAGGCCGGCGGCCACTAGAGGGAAACCCTAGATGGGTTTTCCCCCTTAGGAGACTTGGCCCCCAAGCCAAAGGGGTGGGAACCCTAGGGGGGCGCGCCCACCTCCTCTAGCAACGTGGAATGGGGTGAGGGGGGCACACAGCCCCTTAGTGGGATGGTTTGCCCCCTCCCATTGGCCCATGAGGCCCCCCAACACTTGTCGGGGCCCCCTGAAACCCCTTTCGGTCATGCTGATCATCACCCGGTACCCCCGGAACAATTCCGGACTCCAATACCCTTCGTCCAATATATCAATCTTCATCTCCGGACCATTTCGAAGTTCCTCGTCATGTCCGTGATCTCATCCGGGACTCCGAACAACCTTCGATAACCACCATAATGACTCAACTATACTTATATCGTCACCAAATGTTAAGTGTGTAGACCTTGCGGGTTCGAGAACTATGCAGACATGACCGAGACACCTTTACGGTCAATAACCAATAGCGGGACCTGGATGCCCATATTGGTTACTACATATTCCACGAAGATCTTATCGGTCGAACCTCGATGTCAAGGATTCAGCTAATCCCGTATGCAGTTCCCTTTGTCTATCGATATGTTACTTGCCCGAGATTCGATCGTCGGTATCACCATACCTAGTTCAATCTCGTTACCGGCAAGTCTCTTTACTCATTCCGTAATACAAGATCCCGTGATTAACTCATTGGTCACATTGCTGGCAAGCTCATTGTGATGTTGTATTACCGAGTGGGCCCTGAGATACCTCTCCGTCATACGGAGTGACAAATCCCAGTCTTGATCCATGCCAACTCAACAGACACCCTTGGAGATACCTGTAGAGCACCTTTATAGTCACCAGTTACGTTGCGACGTTTGGTACACACAAGGTACTCCTCCGGTGTCAGTGAGTTGCTTGATCTCATGGTCATAGGAACATATACTTGACATGCAGAACACAATAGCAATAAACTTGACACGATCATATGCTACGTTCATAGTTTGGGTCTTGTCCATCACATCATTCTCCTAATGATGTGATCCCGTTATCAAATGACAACTCATGTCCATGGCTAGGAAACCATAGCCATCTTTGATCAATGAGCTAGTCCGGTATAGGCTTACTAGGGACACGTTGTTGTCTATGTATCCACACATGTATTTGATTTTCCGGTCAATACAATTCTAGCATGGATAATAAACGATTATCACGAACAGGGAAATATGATAATAACTAATTTATTATTGCCTCTATGGCATACTTCCAACAGTCTCCCACTTGCACTAGAGTCAATAATCTAGTTCAAATCACCATGGGATTAACACCCAATTAGTTGTGGGGTTTGATCATGTTTTGCTTGTGAGAGAGGTTTTTGTCAATGGGTCTGCAACATTCAGATCTGCATGTACTTCGCAAATTTTTATGTCATACTGTAGATGCTGCTACCATGCTCCACTTGGAGGTATTCCAAATGGCTGCTCTACTATACGTATCCGGTTTGCTACTCAGAGTCATCTGGATTGGTGTTAAAGCTTGCATCGACGTAACCCTTTACGCCAAACTCTTTATCACCTCCATAACCGATAAACTCTACTCAGATTCATCCGGATTAGTGTTAAAGCTTGCATCGACGTAACCCTTTATGCCGAACTCTTTATCACCTCCATAACCAAGAAACATTTCCTTATTCTTCTAAGGATAATTTTGACCGCTGTCCAGTGATCCACTCCTGGATCACTCTTGTACCCCCTTGCCAGACACGTGGCAAGGCACACATCAGGTGCGGTACACAGCATGGCATATCATATAGAGCCGATGGCTAAGGCATAGGGGACGACCTTTGTCCTTTCTCTTTCTTCTGCCGGGGTCGAGCTTTGAGTCTCACTCAACTTCACACCTTACAACTCAGGCAAGAACCCCTTCTTGGACTGATCCATTTTGAAATTCTTCAAAATCATGTCAAGGTATGTGCTCTGTGAAAATCTTATCAGGCGTCTTGATCTATCTCTATATATCTTGATGCCCAACATGTAAGCAGCTTTACCCAGGTCTTCCTTTGAAAAACTCCTTTCAAAAAACCCTTTATGCTTTCCAGAAATTCTACATCATTTCCAATCAACAATATGTCAATCACATATACTTATCATAAATGTTGTAGTGCTCCCCCTCACTTTCTTGCAAATACAAGCTTCTCCGTAAACTTGTATAAACCCAAACGCTTTGATCACCTTATCAAAGCGAAAGTTCCAACTCCGAGATGCTTGCACCAGTCCATAAATGGATCGCTGGAGCTTGCACACCTTGTTAGCATTCTCTGGATCGACAAAACCTTCCGGTTGCATCATATACAACTCTTCCTTAAATAAACCATTAAGGAACGTTGTTTTGACATCCATCTGCCAGATTTCATAATCGAAAAATGCAGCTATTGCCAACATGATTCCGACGGACATAAGCATCGCTACAGGTGAGAAAATCTCATCGTAGTAAACTCCTTGAACTTGTGAAAACCCCTTTGCCACAAGTCGAGCTTTATAGACGGTGATATTACCATCCGTGTCCGTCTTCTTCTTGAAAATCCATTTATTCTGAATGGCCTTTCGCCTTTCAGGTAATACTTCCAAAGTCCATACTTTGTTTTCATACATGGATCCCATCTCGGATTTCATGGCCTCTAACCATTTACCGGAATTCGGGCCCACCATTGCTTCTCCATAGCTCATAGGTTCATCGTTGTCCAACAACATGACCTCTAAGACTGGGTTACCATACCACTCAGGAGCAGTACGTATCCTTGTCGACCTACGAGGTTCGATAGTAACTTGATCCAAAGCTTCATGGTCACTATCATTAGCTTCCTCTTCAACTGATGTAGGTGTCACAGAAACTTCTTTCTGCGCTACACTACTCACTGTTTGAAGTAAAGATTCAACAACCTCATCAAGTTCTATCTTCCTCCCACTCAATTCTTTCGAGAGAAACTCTTTCTCGAGAAAGGACCCGTTCTTAGCGATAAATACTTTGCCCTTGGATCTGAGATAGAAGGTATACCCAATCGTCTCCTTTGGGTATCCTATGAAGACGCATTTGTCCGCTTTGGGTTCGAGCTTTTTCGGCTGAAGCCTTTTAACATAAGCATCGCAACTCCAAGCCTTAAGGAACGACAACTTAGGTTTCTTGCCAAACCGCAGTTCATACGGTGTCGTCTCTACGGACTTAGATGGTGCCCTATTTAAAGTGAATGTAGTTGTCTCTAATGCATAACCCCAAAACGATAGTGATAGATCGGCAAGAGACATCATAGAACGCACCATATCCAATAAGGTACGATTACGATGTTCGGACACACCATTACGCTGTGGAGTTCCAGGCCGCGTCAGTTGTGAAACAATTCCACATTGCCTTAAGTGATTGCCAAACTCATAACTCAGATACTCTCCCCTTCGATCAGATCATAGGAATTTGATCTTCTTGTTACGATGATTCTCAACTTCACTCTGAAATTGCTTGAACTTTTCAGACGTTTCAGACTTATGCTTCATCAAGTAAATATACCCATATCTACTCAAATCATCGGTGAAGGTGAGAAAGTAACGATATCCACCGCGCGCGTCAACACTCATCGGGCCGCACACATCAGTATGTATGATTTCCAACAAGTCAATTGCCCGTTCCATTGTTCCGGAAAACGGGGTTTTAGTCATCTTGCCCATGAGGCATGGTTCGCATGTGTCAAGTGATTCAAAATCAAGTGACTCCAAAAGTCCATCAGCATGGAGTTTCTTCATGCGCTTTACACCAATATGACCTAAGCGGCAGCGCCACAAGAAAGTGGTATTATCATTATCAACTCTACATCTTTTGGCCTCAATGTTATGAACATGTGTATCACTACGATCGAGATTCAATAAACCATTCACATAGGGTGCATGACCATAGAAGGTATTATTCATGTAAACAGAATAACCATTATTCTCTGATTTAAATGAACAACCGTATTGCAATAAACACGATCTAATCATGTTCATGCTCAACGCAGACACCAAATAACATTTATCTAGGTTCAACACTAATCCCGAAGGTAGAGGGAGCGTGCGATGGTGATCACATCAACCTTGGAAACACTTCCAACACACATCATCACCTCGCCCTTAGCTAGTCTCCGTTTATTCCGTAGCTTTTGTTTCGAGTTACTAATATTAGCAACTGAACTGGTATCTAATACCCAGGTGCTACTAGGAGTACTAGTAAGGTACACATCAATAACACGTATATCAAATATACTATTGTTGAAGTTGCCAGCCTTCTTATCTATTGGGGTAGTTCCGCTACCAGTGACTGTTCCCCTTACAATAGAAGCACTTAGTCTCGGGTTTGGGTTCAACCTTGGGTTTCTTCACTGGAGCGGCAACTGGCTTGCCATTCATGAAGTTTCCCTTCTTTCCCTTGCCCTTCTTGAAACCAGTGGTCTTGTTAACCATCAACACTTGATGCTCCTACTTGATTTCTACCTTCGCGGCCTTAAGCACCACGAACAGCTCCGGGATAATCTCCATCCCTTGCATGTTATAGTTCATCATGAAGCTCCAGTAGCTTGGTGATAGTGACTGGAGAACTCTGTCAATCACTATCTTATCTGGAAGATTAACTCCCACTTGATACAAGCGATTATAGCACCCAGACAATCTGAGCACATGCTAACTGGCTGAGCTATTCTCCTCCATCTTGTAGGCAAAGAACTTGTCAGAGGTGTCATACCTCTCAACACGGGCATGAGCCTGAAATACCAATTTCAACTCTTGGAACATCTCATATGTTCAATGGTGTTCAAAACGCCTTTGGAGCCCCGATTCTAAGCCGTAAAGCATGGCGAACTAAACTATCAAGTAGTCATCAAAATGTGTCTGCCAGATGTTCACAACATCCACAGACGACGCTAGAGGGGTTGGCACACCGAGCAGTGCATCAAGGACATAAGCCTTCTGTGCAGTAGTGAGCACAATCCTCAGACTACGGCCCTAGTCCGCATAATTGCTTACATATCTTTCAACTTAGTCTTTCTCTAGGAACGTATTAAAATAGGGAGCTACAACGCGAGCTATTGATCTACAACATAATTTGCAAAGACAACTTAGACTATTGTTCATGACAATGAGTTCAAATAATCATATTACCTAAGAACTCCCACTCAAATTGACATCCCTCTAGCCATTCGAGTGTAACACGATCCAAATTCACCAACCCAAGTCCGATCATCACGTGAGATGAGGTGGTTTCAATGGTGAACATCTCCATGTTGATCATATCTACTATATGACTCGTGTTCGACCTTTCGGTCTCTTGTGTTCCGAGGCCATGTCTGTACATGCTAGGCTCGTCAAGTTTAACCCAAGTGTTCCGCATGTCTAAAACTGGCTTGCACCCGTTGTATGTGAACGTAGAGTCTATCACACCCGATCATCACGTGGTGCTTCGAAACGACGAACTTTCGCAACGGTGCACACTTGGGGAGAACACTATTTTATATTGAAATTTTAGTGAGCGATCACCTTATAATGCTACCGTCATCCTAAGCAAAATAAGATGCATAAAAGGATTAACATCACATGCAAATCATAAGTGACATGATATGGCCATCAACTTGTGCTTTTGATCTCCATCTTCAAAGCACCGGCATGATCTCCATCGTCACCGGCATGACACCATGATCTCCATCATCGTGTCGCCATCGGGGTTGTCACGCCAACCATGCTTCTACTGCTATTGCTACCGCTTAGCGATAAAGTAAAGCATTACATAGCGCTTAATGATTGACACACAGGTCATACAATAATTAAAGACAACCCTATGGCTCCTGCCGGTTGCCATATGCATTGACATGCAAGTCGATATAAACTATTACAAACATGATCATCTCATACATCAAATATATTTCATCATGTCTTTGGCCATATCATATCGCAACATACCCTACAAAAACAAGTTAGATGTCCTCTAATTGTTGTTGCATGTTTTACGTGACTGCTATGGGTATCTAGCAAGAACGATTCTTACCTACGCAAAGCCATAACGGTGATATGCAAGTTGCTATTTAACCTTCTACAAGGACCGCCTTTGTCGAATCCGATTCAACTAAGGTGGGAGAGACATGTTGGAAATATGCCCTAGAGGCAATAATAAAATGGTTATTATTATATTTCCTTGTTCATGATAATTGTCTGTTATTCATGCTATAATTGTGTTATCCGGAAATCGTAATACATGTGTGAATACATAGACCACAACATGTCCCTAGTAAGCCTCTAGTTGACTAGCTCGTTGATCAATAGATGGTTACGGTTTCCTGACCATGGACATTGGATGTCATTGATAACGGGATCACATCATTAGGAGAATGATGTGATGGACAAGACCCAATCCTAAGCCTAGCACTAGATCGTGTAGTTCGTTTGCTAAAGCTTTTCCAATGTCAAGTAACTTTTCCTTAGACCATGAGATTGTGCAACTCCCGGATACCGTAGGAGTGCTTTGGGTGCACCAAACGTCACAACGTAACTGGGTGGCTATAAAGGTGCACTACGGGTATCTCCGAAAGTATCTGTTGGGTTGGCACGAATCGAGACTGGGATTTGTCACTCCATGTAACGGAGAGGTACCTCTGGGCCCACTCGGTAGGACATCATCATAATGAGCTCAATGTGATCAAGGAGTTGTTCACGGGATGATGTGTTACGGAAACGAGTAAAGATACTTGCCGGTAACGAGATTGAACAAGGTATCGAGATACCGACGATCGAATCTCGGGCAAGTATCGTACCGATAGACAAAGGGAATTGCGTACGGGATTGATTGAATCCTCGACATCGTGGTTCATCCGATGAGATCATCGAGGAGCATGTGGGAGCCAACATGGGTATCCAGATCCCGCTGTTGGTTATTGACCGGAGAGTCGTCTCGGTCATGTCTGCGTGTCTCCCGAACCCGTAGGGTCTACACACTTAAGGTTCGGTGACGCTAGGGTTATAGAGATATTAGTATGCGGTAACCCGAAGGTTGTTCGGAGTCTCGGATGAGATCCTGGACGTCACGAGGAGTTCCGGAATGGTCCGGAGGTAAAGATTTATATATGGGAAGTCCTATTTTGGCCACCGGAAAATGTTCGGGATTTTTCGGTATTGTACCGAGAAGGTTCTAGGAGGTTCCGGAGTGGGGCCCACCTGCATGGGGGGACCCACATGAACGTGGGTAGTGGGGGCAAGGCCCCACACCCCTAGTCAAGGCGCACCAAGATTCCCCCTTAGAAGGAATAAGATCATATCCCGAAGGGATAAGATCAAGATCCCTAAAAAAGGGGGATAACAATCGGTGGGGAAGGGAAAGGATGGGATTTCTTTCCTTCCACCTTTGCCAACGCCCCAATGGACTTGGAGGGCAAGAAACCAGCCCCCTCCACCCCTATATATAGTGGGGAGGTGCATGGGAGAAACAGCTCAGCCCCTGGCGCCTCCCTCTCCCCCCCGTGACACCTCTTCCTCCTCCAGTAGCGCTTGGCGAAGCCCTGCTGAAATCCCGCTGCTTCCACCACCACACCGTCGTGCTGCTGGATCTCCATCAACCTCTCCTCCCCCCTTGCTGGATCAAGAAGGAGGAGACGTCTCTGCTCCGTACGTGTGTTGAACGCGGAGGTGTCGTCCGTTCGGCGCTCGGTCATCGGTGATTTGGATCACGACGAGTACGACTCCATCAACCCCGTTCTCTTGAACGCTTCCGCTCGCGATCTACAAGGGTATGTAGATACACTCCCCTCTCACTCGTTGCTAGATGACTCCATAGATTGATCTTGGTGATGCGTAGAAAATTTTAAAATTCTGCTACGTTCCCCAACAGTGGCATCATGAGCTAGGTCTATGCGTAGTAT
Source organism: Thinopyrum elongatum (assembly GCA_011799875.1). Taxonomy (NCBI): domain Eukaryota; kingdom Viridiplantae; phylum Streptophyta; class Magnoliopsida; order Poales; family Poaceae; genus Thinopyrum; species Thinopyrum elongatum. The sequence goes on from CM022299.1 coordinate 567,634,383, forward strand.
CTTGCACGAGTAGAACACAAAGTAGTTGTGGGCGTCGATTTGTCAATATTCTTGCCGTTACTAGTCTTATCTTGATTCGGCGGCACTGTGGGATGAAGCGGCCCGGACCGACCTTACACGTACGCTTACGTGAGACAGGTTCCACCGACTGACATGCACTAGTTGCATAAGATGGCTAGCGGGTGTCTGTCTCTCCCACTTTAGTCGGATCGGATTCGATGAACAGGGTCCTTATGAAGGGTAAATAGAAATTGGCATATCACGTTGTGGTTTTGGCGTAGGTAAGAAACGTTCTTGCTAGAAACCTATAGCAGCCACGTAAAAACTTGCAACAACAATTAGAGGACGTCTAACTTGTTTTTGCAGCAAGTGTTTTGTGATGTGATATGGCCAAAGGATGTGATGAATGATATATGTGATGTATGAGATGATCATGTTCTTGTAATAGGAATCACGACTTGCATGTCGATGAGTATGACAACCGGCAGGAGCCATAGGAGTTGTCTTAATTTATTATATGACCTGCGTGTCATTGAAATTCGCCATGTAATTACTTTACTTTATTGCTAACCGTTAGCCGTAGTAGTAGAAGTAATAGTTGGCGAGACAACTTCATGAAGACACGATGATGGAGATCATGATGATGGAGATCATGGTGTCATGCCGGTGACGATGATGATCATGGAGCCCCGAAGATGGAGATCAAAAGGAGCAAAGTGATAATGGCCATATCATGTCACTATATTGATTGCATGAGATGTTTATCATGTTTTTGCATCTTATTTGCTTAGAACGACGGTAGCATATATAAGATGATCCCTTACTAAAATTTCAAGAAAGTGTTCCCCCTAACTGTGCACCGTTGCGAAGGTTCGTTGTTTCGAAGCACTACGTGTTGATCGGGTGTGATAGATTCTAACGTTCGAATACAACGGGTGTAAGCCAGATTTACACAGCAATACACTTAGGTTGACTTGACGAGCCTAGCATGTACAGACATGGCCTTGGAACACAAGAGACCGAAAGGTCGAGCATGAGTCGTATAGAAGATACGATCAACATGGGGATGTTCACCGTTGATGACTAGTCCGTCTCACGTGATGATCGGACACGGCCTAGTCGATTCGGATCATGTAATCACTTAGATGACGAGAGGGATGTCTATCTGAGTGGGAGTTCATTACATAATTTGATTAGATGAACTTAATTGTCATGAACTTAGTCTAAATGTTACATATCTATCTTGTAGATCAAATGGCCAATGCTAATGTTACCCTCAACTTCAACGCGTTCCTAGAGAAAAACAAGCTGAAAGACGATGGTAGCAACTATGCGGACTGGGTCCGTAACCTGAGGATTATCCTCATAGCTGCCAAGAAATCATATGTCCTTGAAGCACCGTTAGGTGACCCACCTGCTCTCCCAGCACTGCCAGACGATTTGAACGTTTGGCAGACACGCACCGATGATTACTCCTTCGTTCAGTGCGGCATGCTCTTCAGCTTAGAACCGGGGCTCCAAAAGCGTTTTGAGCATCACGGAGCATATGAGATGTTCGAAGAGCTGAAAATGGTTTTCCAAGCTCATGCCCGGATCGAGAGATATGAAGTCTCCGATAAGTTCTACAGCTGTAAGATGGAGGAAAATAGTTCTGTCAGCGAGCACATACTCAAAATGTCTGGGTTGCACAGCCGCTTGTCTCAGCTGGGAGTTAATCTCCCGGATGACGCGGTCGTTGACAGAATCCTTCAGTCGCTTCCACCTAGCTACAAGAGCTTCATGATGAACTTCAACATGCAGGCGATGGAAAAGACCATTCCTGAGGTATATGCGATGCTGAAGTCAGCGGAGGCAGATATCAGAAAGGAACATCAAGTGTTGATGGTGAATAAAACCACTAAGTTCAAGAAGGGCAAGGGTAAGAAGAACTTCAAGAAGGACGGCAAGGGAGTTGCCGCGCCCGGTAAGCCAGCTGCCGGGAAGAAGTCGAAGAATGGACCCAAGCCTGAGACTGAGTGCTTTTATTGCAAGGGAAACGGTCACTGGAAGCGAAACTGCCCCAAGTACTTGGCGGACAAGAAGGCCGGCAATACCAAAGGTATATATGATATACATGTAATTGATGTGTACCTTACCAGCACTCGTAGTAGTTCCTGGGTATTTGATACCGGTGCGGTTGCTCATATTTGTAACTCAAAGCAGGAACTGCGGAATCAGCGTAGACTGGCAAAGGACGAGGTGACGATGCGCGTCGGGAATGGTTCCAAGGTCGATGTGATCGCCGTCGGCACGCTACCTCTGCATCTACCTACGGGCTTAGTTTTAAACCTCAATAATTGTTATTTAGTACCAGCTTTGAGCATGAACATTGTATCTGGATCTCGCTTAATGCGAGATGGCTACTCATTTAAATCTGAGAATAATGGTTGTTCTATTTATATGAGAGATATGTTTTATGGTCATGCCCCGCTGGTGAATGGTTTATTTTTATTGAATCTCGAACGTGATGTTACACATGTTTATAATGTGAATGCCAAGAAATGCAAGGTTGATAACGATAGTCCCACATACTTGTGGCACTGCCGCCTTGGTCATATCGGTGTTAAACGCATGAAGAAACTCCATGCAGATGGACTTTTGGAGTCTCTTGATTATGAATCATTTGACAGATGCGAACCATGCCTCTTGGGCAAGATGACCAAGACTCCGTTCTCCGGAACAATGGAGCGAGCAACCAACTTATTGGAGATCATACATATTGATGTGTGTGGTCCAATGAGTGTTGAGGCTCGCGGTGGTTATCGTTATGTTCTCACCCTCACCGATGATTTGAGTAGATATGGGTATGTCTACTTGATGAAGCACAAGTCTGAGACCTTTGAAAAGTTCAAGGAATTTCAGAGTGAGGTTGAGAATCAACGTGACAAGAAAATAAAGTTCTTACGATCAGATCGTGGAGGAGAATATTTGAGTCATGAATTTGGCACGCACTTAAGGAAATGTGGAATTGTTTCACAACTCACGCCGCCTGGAACACCTCAGCGTAATGGTGTGTCCGAACGTCGTAATCGCACTCTATTGGATATGGTGCGATCTATGATGTCTCTTACCGATTTACCGCTATCCTTTTGGGGTTATGCTTTAGAGACTGCCGCATTCACTTTAAATAGGGCACCGTCAAAATCCGTTGAGACGACACCGTATGAATTATGGTTTGGGAAGAAACCTAAGCTGTCGTTTCTGAAAGTTTGGGGATGCGATGCTTATGTGAAGAAACTTCAACCAGAGAAGCTCGAACCCAAGTCGGAAAAATGCGTATTCATAGGATACCCTAAGGAAACTATTAGGTATACCTTCTACCTAAGATCCGAGGGCAAGATCTTTGTTGCCAGGAATGGATCCTTTCTAGAGAAAGAGTTTCTCTCGAAAGAAGTAAGTGGGAGGAAAGTGGAGCTTGATGAGATGACCCTCGAACCGGAGAGTAGCGCAGCACAGGAAAATGTTTCTGTGGAGCCTACACCGGCTAGAGAGGAAGTTATTGATAATGATCATGATCAAGCTACCACTGAACTTCGAAGGTCCACGAGGACACGTTCCGCACCAGAGTGGTATGGCAATCCTGTCCTGGAAATCATGTTGTTAGACAACAGTGAACCTTCGAACTATGAAGAAGCGATGGCGGGCCCGGATTCCGACAAATGGCTTGAAGCCATGAAATCCGAGATAGGATCCATGTATGAAAACGAAGTATGGACTTTGACTGACTTGCCCGATGATCGGCAAGCCATAGAAAATAAATGGATCTTTAAGAAGAAGACTGACGCGGATGGTAATGTGACCATCTATAAGGCTCGGCTTGTCGCTAAGGGTTATCGACAAGTTCAAGGGGTTGACTACGATGAGACTTTCTCACCCGTAGCGAAGCTGAAATCCGTCAGAATAATGTTAGCAATTGCCGCATACTATGATTATGAGATATGGCAAATGGACGTCAAAACGGCATTCCTTAATGGTTTTCTTAAGGAAGAGTTGTATATGATGCAACCGGAAGGTTTTGTCGACCCTGAGAATGCTGACAAGGTATGCAAGCTCCAGCGCTCAATCTATGGGCTGGTGCAAGCATCTCGGAGTTGGAACATTCGCTTTGATGAGATGATCAAAGCGTTTGGGTTCACACAGACTTATGGAGAAGCCTGTGTTTACAAGAAAGTGAGTGGGAGCTCTGTAGCATTTCTCATATTATATGTGGATGACATACTGCTGATGGGAAATGATATAGAATTCTTGGAAAGTATAGCTTCGACACAGATCCGGATGACTCCAAGTCACAAACCGGATACGTGTATATTTTGAATGGTGGAGCGGTAAGCTGGTGCAGTTGCAAGCAAAGCGTCGTGGCGGGTTCTACATGCGAAACGGAGTACATAGCAGCCTCGGAGGCAGCACACGAAGCAGTATGGATGAAGGAGTTCATCACCGACCTAGGAGTCATTCCAAATGCGTCGGGTCCAATGGCTCTCTTCTGTGACAACACTGGAGCTATTGCCCTTGCCAAGGAGCCCAGGTTTCACAAGAAGACCAGGCATATCAAGCGTCGCTTCAACTCCATACGTGAACATGTTCAAGATGGAGACATAGATATTTGTAAAGTGCACACGGATTTGAATGTAGCAGATCCGTTGACTAAACCTCTTCCACGAGCAAAACATGATCAACACCAGAACTCTATGGGTGTTCGATTCATCACAATGTAACTAGATTATTGACTCTAGTGCAAGTGGGAGACTGTTGGAAATATGCCCTAGAGGCAATAATAAAATGGTTATTATTATATTTCCTTGTTCATGATAATTGTCTGTTATTCATGCTATAATTGTGTTATCCGGAAATCGTAATACATGTGTGAATACATAGACCACAACATGTCCCTAGTAAGCCTCTAGTTGACTAGCCCGTTGATCAATAGATGGTTACGGTTTCCTGACCATGGACATTGGATGTCATTGATAACGGGATCACATCATTAGGAGAATGATGTGATGGACAAGACCCAATCCTAAGCCTAGCACTAGATCGTGTAGTTCGTTTGCTAAAGCTTTTCCAATGTCAAGTAACTTTTCCTTAGACCATGAGATTGTGCAACTCCCGGATACCGTAGGAGTGCTTTGGGTGCACCAAACGTCACAACGTAACTGGGTGGCTATAAAGGTGCACTACGGGTATCTCCGAAAGTATCTGTTGGGTTGGCACGAATCGAGACTGGGATTTGTCACTCCATGTAACGGAGAGGTACCTCTGGGCCCACTCGGTAGGACATCATAATAATGAGCTCAATGTGATCAAGGAGTTGTTCACGGGATGATGTGTTACGGAAACGAGTAAAGAGACTTGCCGGTAACGAGATTGAACAAGGTATCGAGATACCGACGATCGAATCTCGGGCAAGTATCGTACCGATAGACAAAGGGAATTGCGTACGGGATTGATTGAATCCTCGACATCGTGGTTCATCCGATGAGATCATCGAGGAGCATGTGGGAGCCAACATGGGTATCCAGATCCCGCTGTTGGTTATTGACCGGAGAGTCGTCTCGGTCATGTCTGCGTGTCTCCCGAACCCGTAGGGTCTACACACTTAAGGTTCGGTGACGCTAGGGTTATAGAGATATTAGTATGCGGTAACCCGAAGGTTGTTCGGAGTCTCGGATGAGATCCTGGACGTCACGAGGAGTTCCGGAATGGTCCGGAGGTAAAGATTTATATATGGGAAGTCCTATTTTGGCCACCGGAAAATGTTCGGGATTTTTGGGTATTGTACCGAGAAGGTTCTAGAAGGTTCCGGAGTGGGGCCCACCTGCATGGGGGGACCCACATGAACGTGGGTAGTGGGGGCAAGGCCCCACACCCCTAGTCAAGGCGCACCAAGATTCCCCCTTAGAAGGAATAAGATCATATCCCGAAGGGATAAGATCAAGATCCCTAAAAAAGGGGGATAACAATCGGTGGGGAAGGGAAAGGATGGGATTTCTTTCCTTCCACCTTTGCCAACGCCCCAATGGACTTGGAGGGCAAGAAACCAGCCCCCTCCACCCCTATATATAGTGGGGAGGTGCATGGGAAAAAGAGCTCAGCCCCTGGCGCCTCCCTCTCCCTCCCGTGACACCTCTTCCTCCTCCAGTAGCGCTTGGCGAAGCCCTGCTGAAATCCCGCTGCTTCCACCACCACACCGTCGTGCTGCTGGATCTCCATCAACCCCTCCTCCCCCCTTGCTGGATCAAGAAGGAGGAGACGTCTCTGCTCCGTACGTGTGTTGAACGCGGAGGTGCCGTCCGTTCGGCGCTCGGTCATCGGTGATTTGGATCACGACGAGTACGACTCCATCAACCCCGTTCTCTTGAACGCTTCCGCTCGCGATCTACAAGGGTATGTAGATACACTCCCCTCTCACTCGTTGCTAGATGACTCCATAGATTGATCTTGGTGATGCGTAGAAAATTTTAAAATTCTGCTACGTTCCCCAACAAGACAGACACCCGCTAGCCATCTTTATGCAACAAAGTCACATGTCAGTCGATGGAACCGGTCTCATGTACGTGGACATGTAAAGTTGGTCCAGGTCGCTTCTTCCCACAATACCGCTGAATCAAGAAAAGACCAAGGAAGGAAGCAATCTGAATATCAACGCCCACAAACTCTTTTGTGTTCTACTCGTGATGTCATCTACACATATACCTAGCTCATGATGCCACTGTTGGGGAACGTTGCATGGGAAACAAAAAATTTCCTACACTCACCAAGATCAATCTAGGAGATGAACATCTACGAGAGGAGAGATTGCATCTACATACCCTTGTAGATCACTAAGCGGAAGCGTTAAGAAACGCAGTTGATGTAGTCGAATGTCTTCGCGATCCAATCACGATCTGTCCCGCGAGCTCCCGATCTAGTGCCGAACGGACGGCACCTCCGCGTTCAACACACGTACGGCTCGATGACGCCTTCACCTCCTCGATCCAGCGAGCTATGGTATAGTAGTAGCTCGAGTCCTCCGGCAGCACGACGGCGTGGTGGCGGTGGTGGTGGAGAAATCTCAGCAGGGCTTCACCAAGCCTCACGGAGAAGAAGAAGGACTACGAGGGAGAGGGAGGTCAGCACCGTGGCATAGACGGGTGCGGCTGCCCTCCCTCTCCTCATCAATATATAGGGGGAAGGGGGAGAGGGGGGTGCCCCTAGGGGATCCCATCTAGGGCCGGCGGCCACTAGAGGGAAACCCTAGATGGGTTTTCCCCCTTAGGAGACTTGGCCCCCAGGCCAAAGGGGTGGGAACCCTAGGGGGCGCCCACACCTCCTCTGACAATGTGGGATGGGGTGAGAGGGGCGCACAACCCCTTACTGGGCTGGTTTGCCCCCTCCCCTTGGCCCATGAGGCCCCCCAACACTTGTCGGGCCCCCCCGAAACCCCTTTCGGTCATGCTGGTCATCACCCGGTACCCCCGGAACAATTCCGGACTCCAATACGCTTCGTCCAATATATCAATCTTCACCTTCGGACCATTTCGGAGTTCCTCGTCATGTCTGGGATCTCATCCGGCACTCCGAACAACCTTCGGTAATGACCATAATGACTCAACTATACTTATATCGTCACCAAACGTTAGGTGTGTAGACCCTGCGGGTTCGAGAAGTATGCAAACATGACCGAGACACCTCTACGGTCAATAACCAATAGCGGGACCTGGATGCCCATATTGGTTCCTACATATTCCATGAAGATCTTATCGGTCGAACCTCGATGTCAAGGATTCAGCTAATCCCGTATGCAGTTCCCTTTGTCTGTCGGTATGTTACTTGCCCGAGATTCGACCGTCGATATCACCATACCTAGTTCAATCTCGTTACCGGCAAGTCTCTTTACTCATTCCGTAATACAAGATCCCGTGACTAACTTATTGGTCACATTGCTTGCAAGCTCATTGTGATGTTGTATTACCGAGTGGGCCCTGAGATACCTCTCCGTCATACGGAGTGACAAATCCCAGTCTTGATCCATGCCAACTCAACAGAAACCATCGGAGATACCTGTAGAGCACCTTTATAGTCACCCAGTTACGTTGCGACGTTTGGTACACACAAGGTACTCCTCCGGTGTCAGTGAGTTGCATGATCTCATGGTCATAGGAACATATACTTGACATGCAAAAAACAATAGCAATAAACTTGACACGATCATATGCTACGTTCATAGTTTGGGTCTTGTCCATCACATCATTCTCCTAATGATGTGATCCCGTTATCAAATGACAACTCATGTCCATGGCTAGGAAACCATAGCCATCTTTGATCAACGAGCTAGTCCGGTAGAGGCTTACTAGGGACACGTTGTTGTCTATGTATCCACACATGTATTTGAGTTTCCGGTCAACACAATTCTAGCATGGATAATAAACGATTATCATGAACGGGGAAATATGATAATAGCTAATTTATTATTGCCTCTAGGGCATATTTCCAACACTGCAATATGCTTCCTTGCTAACTCGTGCCTTCCTTTGAAATATCTCAAAGTGCCATGGAATACAGCCTCCACAATAGCTGTGATTGGCAGTGCTCTATTCCCTCTGAGTACAAAGTTATACACCTCTGCAAGATTGGTTGTCATGTGGCCATACCTAGCTCCATGGGTGTCATGCAACAAAGACCAATTCACTGGAAGCTCTTTCTCTATCCACTCGGAAAAATTCTTTATTGTCCTCCCCTTCTTTCTCGTAGTATTAGGAGGGTCAATTGCTGGCAAGTCACAAAGACCTACTGGCTCCTCTAGCTCCGCGATGAGTGCTGCTAATTTAACCTGATCTTGTTCCATTTTCTTCCTCACACGGACCTGCTTCTTAGTAAACTCATCTAGTTTTGACCAAATAAATCCGTATTTGCGCTGCTGGTTCTGCTTGCATAATTTTTTGAACAAGTTCATCAACCGCTTGTTCTTGAACTATGTGAAAAAATTAGCCCCAAGATGGCGCATGCACCACCGGCTCTGCAAGTCCCTCCAAGGTGTTGGTTCGCCAGCTGTTGGATTCCTTAGAGTCTTCACGACCTTCAATATACCAGCATGTCTGTCATGAATGACACACACGTTTGGTCGGTCCTGCATGATGGCAATTTTCACTTGCCGGAAGAACCATACCCAGCTCAGAAAGTTCTCACCCTCCACAAATGCCATGGCAAGTGGGATGATTTGATTGTTCCCGTCCACACCAATAGCAGTCAGGATTGCCCTTTGTACTGATCGGTCAGGAATGTACCATCCACAAACATAACAGGAGGACAATGCCGGAAAGCTTCGATGCACATAGCGAAAGAGAAGAATACTCGTTTCAACACCATGAAATCTGGTATACTCAGCAACCTCGTGTGTTGTACGTTCACATAAGTGCCAGGTTTCCTCTCCTTCGGTATGTCAAGGAGACGGACAACATTATCATATGAGTCGAAGAACGTCCCAAACCTTTCCTCCATAGCCTTCTGCTTAGCCCTCCAAGCCTTCCCATAAGGAATGACATAATTCCATCTGACCTTCACTACTGTCTAGATGTGTTTTGCCTCCATATCTTTCTTCTCTACTATCTCAGTATACATGAGTTGCGCAATGAGAGTTGAAGTCAGGTTTGGACGATTCACCAGAAGGTTTTTCCTCACAAAATTATGTGGGATGACATCGGTGACAATCCAGTGGATGTCATACTTCGGCACGTGCCCGTGCACCTTCCCAGGACAACCTGTTTCAACACATTTCACGGTATAGTTTGTTGGACTTGATATGTGTGTCCGAAAAACCCTCTGCATAGACATAGCCCACTTTATCACCGCATACTTCAATTTTTTCTTTGTATCAAACATTGCCCCTATCTGGACTTGGTTTAGAATATACTGCCATGGAGTCTCATGGCCATCGTTGACCGTAAGGCCGGTGGATATGTCCTGATCCCATGCAGAAGGAATCGGTACCTCCACTTCATCCTCAGAATTTTCAGAATCCAGATCCTCCGCCAATCCATCCTCGTCCTCTTCCTCCATCACCCTCTGCATTTAATCCCCTTCCTCATCCCCATCAGGAAAACCAGAACCAGCTAATATTATCGACTGACTACTCTGCCCAGTATCATGACCAAAAACATTGTGTGGCACGTAGTCCGACTCTTTCTCGAGTTGGCTAGCATCCACATCAGGTGGCTGCGACCCGGATAAATCAATCTCGTTAGCCACTTGAGTGCCCTGGCCGAGTTCATACCCCCTGTGGAGTGGTACGATATTCTCCTCCTTCGCCACAGGTTGCACAAGGGCATATGGGTGGATTCTTCGGTCTCGGCAACGTCTTAACAGGGTCAACCAATGTTGGCTCCTATCTATCGGCATCAACTCCCACTTGACATTTCTACAGGATTTGGTCCATAATGCATGAATACTGACGAAACATACTTGAGGATCCAGCCCGAAACTAGTTGTCAACCAGTACTTCAACTGTCTAATGTCCAGTCTGTCCGGGTCTGCTAGTGTCATGACGCCATTTTTAAAATCGCTAAGATCAACCCCCAACTCATTATATCAAACATTACCAGTGCCGTAGTAAATAGTCAAATTTACTGATTCAGACATTTTCACCTGTCAGACATTGTCATCTTCTCATTAATCACAACGAACACAATTATTACCCGCTACACTAACTATCCGCTAAAATGCCACCACAGACAAATTAACACTACAATTTGCAATATGACTTATCTACACTAACTAAACTATACAACTAAAAATTTTGTGAGGACATGGTTATACCTTCGACATGTGTGTCCCCAGCTTCTTGCTCCTTGATACGTCTCCAACGTATCTATAATTTTTGATTGTTCCATGCTATTATATTACCCATCTTGGATGTTTTATATGCATTTATATGCTATTCTATATTATTTTTGGGACTAACCTATCAACCTAGAGCCCAGTGCCAGTTTATGTTTTTTCCTTGTTTTTGAGTTTTGTAGAAAAGGAATATCAGACGGAGTCCAAACGAGCTGAAAATTTACGATGATTATTTATGGACCAGAAGAAGCCCCCGAAGCACAAGAGTTGGGCCAGAAGAGTCCCGAGTCAACGACAAGGGTGGAGGACGCGCCCACCCCCCTAGGGCGCGCCCCCTGCCTTGTCGCTGACTCATGGACCCCCCCTCACGTGAAACCGACGCCAAAAATTCCTATAAATCCAGAAACCCCCAGAAAGAAACCTTGATCGAGAGTTCCGCCGCCGCAAGCCTCTGTAGCCACGAAAAACCAATCGGGAGCCCGTTCCGGCACCCTGCCGGAGGGGGAAACCCATCACCGGTGGCCATCTTCATCATCCCGGTGGTCTCCATGACGAGGAGGGAGTAGTTCACACTCGGGGCTGAGGGTATGTACCAGTAGCTATGTGTTTGATCTCTCTCTCCCTCTCTCTCGTGTTCTTGATTTGGCACGATCTTGATGTACCGCGGGCTTTGTTATTATAGTTGGATCATATGGTATTTCTCCCCCTCTACATTCTTGTGATGAATTGAGTTTTACCTTTGAGGTTTCACTATTATCGGATTGAATACTATTATGGATTTGAGAACACTTGATGTATGTCTTGCGTGGGATACCCTTGGTGACAATGGGGTATTCTATTGATTCACTTGATGTATGTTTTGGCACTCAACTCGCAGATGCCCGAGGTGACATTGGGGTAATCTATGCATAGGGGTTGATGCACGTTTTCGTCCTTGTTTCTCCGGTAGGAATCTTGGGGCACTCTTTGAGGTTCTTTGTGTCGGATTGAATATTATGAATCTGAAGTTGTTTGATGCATATCGTATAATTGACCCACGGATACTTGTGGTGACATTATAGTATCTAGGTGACATTAGGGTTGATTGATGTGTGTCATATGGTGTTATTTTACTACGAACTCTAGGGCTGTTTGTGACACTTATAGGAATAGCTCAATGGATTGATCGGAAAGAATAACTTTGAGGTGGTTTCGTACCCTACAAGCAATTTCATCTTATGTTCTCCGCGATAGGAACTTTGGAGTGACTTTTGTCGCACGTTGAGGGATTGCCATATGATCTAATTATGCTATCATTGTTGAGAGAACTTGCACTAGTGAAATTATGAACCCTAGGCTTTGTTTTCAATCATTTCAATACTGTTTTTGCTCACTTTTGTTACTAGTTACCTTGCTGTTTTTATTTATTCAGATTATAAAAACCTATATCTACCATCCATATTACACTTGAATCACCATCTCTTCGCCGAACTAGTGCACCTATACAATTTACCATTGTATTGGGTGTGTTGGGGACACAAGAGACTCTTTGTTATTTGGTTGCAGGGTTGTTTGAGAGAGACCATCTTCATCCTACGCCTCCCACAGATTGATAAACCTTAGGTCATCCACTTGAGGTAAAATTTGCTACTGTCCTACAAAACTCTGCACTTGGAGGCCCAACAACGTCTACAAGGAGAAAGGTTGCGTAGTAGACATCAAGCTCTTTTCTGGCGCCGTTGCCGGGGAGGCTAGGTAAGCGGCACTCACATCCCGTCAACGAAGCTCTTTTCTGGCGCCGTTGCCGGGAAGGTTAGTGCTTGAATGTATATCTTTAGATCTTGCAATCGAATCTTTTAGTTTCTTGTTTTATTACTTGTTTAGTCTATAAAAGAAAACTACAAAAAAAATGGAATTGATGTTGCCTCATATGCTTCATCTTTTTAATGTCTTTCGTGAAAATAAGGATTCCGATAATTGTGCCAAAGTGTTAGAAGAAGAAGTCAATAAAATGTTTGGCACTAAATCTTTGAATGATGAGCATGATTGCAATGTTGTTGGTATGAAATCTCTGAATATTCATGATGCTAATGATATGCAAAGCCATAAGCTTGGGGATACTATGCTTGATGAAGATGATATTTTTAGTCCCCCAAGTTTTGATGAGAATATTTATTATGATGATAGCATGCCTCCTGTTTATGATGATTATATTGATGAAAGTGGGTTTGGAAGAGTGTCAACTCTAGGTAGTATTGATCCCACTATTTTGGAGGGTGTTGAATCTTTTCACAATATTGACAAAAGTGGATTTGGAGAGGTCATGACTTTGTTTAGTGATGAATCCACTATTTTGGAAGAGGTTCCAATTGATTATGAGAAAAAAGTTGCTATCTATGATGATTATTGTGATGACATGTACAGTGGCGGAGACAGGGGGACCAGCAGGGGCCCTGCCCCCCCTAACAATGTTGTATTAAGCCTAATATGCATGCTAATAGATGATCAATGGTTGCAAAAATGGCGTATTCTTATGAGCTGGCCCTCCCTAATAAGGATTTACTACACTTGGCCCTCCTCACACTATATTCCTGGCTCCGCCACTGGACATGTATGCTATAAAGAATAATGATAACCATGAAACTTGTCATCATGATTTTAGTTTTCAATTGGATTATGCCTCACATGATAGTTATTTTGTTGAGTTTGCTCCCACTACTATTCATGAGAATAAATTTGCTTATGTGATGAGTAGTAAAATTCCTATGCTTGTGCATCATGAAAATAATGCTTTATGTGATAGTTATATTGTTGAATTCATTCATGATGCAACTGAAAATTACTATGAGAGAGGAACATATGCTTTTACATATTGCAATAATATCAAGTTTTCTCTCTATGTGTTGAAAATCTTTGAAGTTTTGCTTGTTTTGCCTTCCTATGCTAGTTGATTCTTGTTCCCATAAATTGTTTGCTCACAAAATCCCTATGCATAGAAAATGGGTTAGACTTAAATGTGCTAGTCATATGCTTCATGATGCTCCCGTTATGTTTCAATTCTTATCTTTTATGTGAGCATCACTGAAATCATCATGCCTAGCTAAAAAGGCATTAAAGAAAAGCGCTTGTTGGGAGACAACCCAATATTTACCCCTACTGTTTTTGTGTGTTCACATGATTAAGCTACTGTGAGAATCATGTTTTATAGCTTTAGTTTGAATAAAGTGCCAAGTAAAGCCTTTGGGATAGTGTGGTTGATAGTTGACTTGATTCTGTGCAAAAACAGAAACTTTTGCGTCCAGTACAGAAATTCCTATATTTTACTGGAATGTGGAAAACTTCTGAAATTTTTACAGTTGATGGGCATACCAATTTTCTACGTTTTCCTAATTTTTCAGAATATTTGGAGTTACAGAAGTATGACCTTAATTCAGATCTTCACAGACTGTTATGTTTTTGACAGATTCTGTTTTCAATGCATAGTTTTCTTGTTTTCTAGTTTCTATGGCTTATATTGCTCAATATAAATTGTAGAGATGATAGGGTACAGTAGTTATCATGTGAGAAAAACTTTGAATCTTGTCTTGACTGTACCAAAGTGAATGATTTGTTTTATCATACTAACCCATCTCACGAAGTTCCGTTAAGTTTTGTGTGATTGAAGTTTTCAAGTTTTGGGTGAGATATCAATATGAGGAGAATAAGGAGTGACAAGACCCTAAGCTTGGGGATGCCCAAGGAACCCCAAGGTAATATTCAAGGAATATCCAAGCAACTAAGCTTGGGGATGCCCCGGAAGGCATCCCCTCTTTCGTCTCCAACATTATCGGTAACCTTACTTGGAGCTATATTTTTATTCGTCACATGATATGAGTTTTGCTTGGAGCGTCATTTCATTTTATTAGTATTTGCTTGATGTTATTTAGATTAATGTTTTGCATCTTTTATTTCAATAGAAGTGTCAAGTATAGCCTTTACCATGCTTATTTTGCAAGTCTATATGTTGCTGTTTTGAAAACAGAAAATTTTCTATTGTTGTCTGAATTCTTCTGGAAAGTCAGAACATGATAAAATCTTGAAATTTTTACACAATTAGTAACAAAAAATTTAATACAGTGTGCTAATGTTTCAGAATTTTTGGAGTTAGGTAAGTATGAGTACAATTGCACTCTTTACAGACTGTCCTGTTTTGACAGATTGCTGTTATGTTTGCATTGTTTGCATATGTTTGCTTGTTTAATGATTCTATTTGAGGATAGGAGTATTAAATATGAAGAGGCATTTAGTATGAAATTCTAAATAATAATTTTAGTGATTTTCTACAGTAGAGAATGATAAGGTTTTGCATTTGATTTATACTAACTTTTCTCACAAGTTCTTGTTGAGTTTTGTGTGGATGAAGTTTTTAAGATTTAGGGAAACCGTGATATAAAAGG
The DNA here is from genome assembly GCA_011799875.1 of Thinopyrum elongatum. Taxonomy (NCBI): domain Eukaryota; kingdom Viridiplantae; phylum Streptophyta; class Magnoliopsida; order Poales; family Poaceae; genus Thinopyrum; species Thinopyrum elongatum. Next base: position 567,649,649 of record CM022299.1, read on the forward strand.
AATTAAGGAGACACAAAAGCTCAAGCTTGGGGATGCCCAAGGCATCCCTAGTTAATATTTCAAGAAGTATCAAGCATCTAAGCTTGGGGATGCCCCGGTTGGCATCCCACCTTTCTTCTTCAACAATGATCGGTCAGTTTTGGTTGAGCCTAAGTTTTTGCTTCTTCACATGATATGTGCTATCCTTGGAATGTCATTTTATTTTGTTTTGCTTGCTATTTGAATAAAGTACTTAAGATCTGAAATTCTTTTATGAGAGAGAGTCCTCACATAGCAACATAATTATTTGACTAATCAATGATCTTCACTTATATCTTTTTGGAGTAGTTTGTCAGTTGCTCTAGTGCTTCACTTATATCTTTTTAGAGCACGGCGGTGGTTTTATTTTGAAGAAATTGATGAACTCTCATGCTTCACTTATATTATTTTGAGAGTCCCTAAACAGCATGGTAATTTTCTTAGGTTATGAATTTAGTCCTAATATGATGGGCATCCAAGAGGGATATAATAAAAACTTTCATATAAAGTGCATTGAATACTATGTGAAGTTTGATTCCTTATGATTGTTTTGAGATATAAAGATGGTGATATTAGAGTCATGCTAGTGGGTAATTTTGGATTGGTAGAAATACTAGTGTTAAAGTTTGTGATTCCCGTAGCATGAACGTATGGTGAACCGTTATGTGATGAAGTCGGAGCATGATTTATTTATTGATTGTCTTCCTTATGAGTGGCGGTCGGGGACGAGCGATGGTCTTTTCCTACCAATCTATCCCCCTAGGAGCATGCGTGTAGTACTTTGTTTCGATAGCTAATAGACTTTTGCAATAAGTATGTGAGTTCTTTATGACTAATGTTGAGTCCATGGATTATACGCACTCTCACCCTTCCACCATTGCTAGCCTCTCTAGTACCGCGCAACTTTCGCCGGTGCCTTACACCCACGTTTTAACTTCCTCAAAACAGCCACCATACCTACCTATTATGGCATTTCCAAAGCCATTCCGAGATATATTGCCATGCAACTTCCACCGTTCCGTTTTATTATGACACGCACCATCATTGTCATATTGCTTTGCATGATCATGTAGTTGACATCGTATTTGTGGCAAAGCCACCTTTCATAATTCTTTCATACATGTCACTCTTGAGTCATTGCACATCCCGATACACCGCCGGAGGCATTCATATAGAGTCATATCTTTTGTTCTAGTATCGAGTTGTAATATTGAGTTGTAAGTAAATAAAAGTGTGATGATCATCATTATTAGAGCATTGTCCCAGTGAGGAAAGGATGATGGAGACTATGATTCCCCCACAAGTCAGGATGAGACTCCGGACGAAAAAAAGAAAAGAAAAAAAAGAGGCCAAAAAAAAGAGAGAGCCCAAAAAAAACAAACAAAAAAAATGAATGAGAGAAAAAGAGAGAAGGGGCAATGCTACTATCCTTTTACCACACTTGTGCTTCAAAGTAGCACCATGATCTTCATGATAGAGAGTCTCCTATGTTGTCACTTTCATATACTAGTGGGAAATTTCCATTATAGAACTTGACTTGTATATTACAACGATGGGCTTCCTCAAATTGCCCTAGGTCTTCATGAGCAAGCAAGTTGGATGCACACCCACTTAGTTTTCTTTTGAGCTTTCATAAACTTATAGCTCTAGTGCATACGTTGCATGGCAATCCCTACTCACTCACATTGATATCTATTGATGGGCATCTCCATAGCCCGTTGATATGCCTAGTTCATGTGAGACTATCTCCTTCTTTTTTTGTCTTCTCCACAACCACCATATTCTATTCCACCTATAGTGATATATCCATGGCTCATGCTCATGTATTGCGTGAAAGTTGAAAAGGTTTGAGAACATCAAAAGTATGAAACAATTGCTTGGCTTGTCATCGGGGTTGTGCATGATTTAATACTTTGTGTCATGAAGATGGAGCATAGCCAGACTATATGATTTTGTAGGGATAACCTTCTTTGGCCATGTTATTTTAAGAAGACATAATTTCCTTGTTAGTATGCTCGAAGTATTATTGTTTTTATGTCAATATTAAACTTTTCTTTTGAATCTTATGGATCTGAATATTCTTGCCACAATAGAGAAGATTACATTGATAAATATGTTAGGTTAGCATTCCACATAAAAAATTCTGTTTTTATCATTTACCTACTCGAGGACGAGCAGGAATTAAGCTTGGGGATGCTTGATACGTCTCCAACGTATCTATAATTTTTTTATTGTTCAATGCTATTATATTATCCATCTTGGATGTTTTATATGCATTTATATACTATTTTATATTATTTTTGGGACTAACCTATTAACCTAGAGCCCAGTGCCAGTTTCTGTTTTTTCCTTGTTTTTGAGTTTTGTAGAAAAGGAATATCAAACGGAGTCCAAACGAGCTGAAAATTTACGGTGATTTTTTATGGACCAGAAGAAGCCCTCGAAGCACAAGAGTTGGGCCAGAAGAGTCCCGAGTCAACGACAAGGGTGGAGGACGCGCCCACCACCCTAGGGCGCGCCCCCTACCTTGTCGCTGACTCGTGGACCCCCCTGACGTGAAACCGATGCCAAAAATTCCTATAAATCCAGAAACCCCCAGAAAGAAACCTAGATCGGGAGTTCCGCCGCCACAAGCCTCTGTAGCCACGAAAAACCAATCGGGAGCCCGTTCTGGCACCCTGCCTGAGGGGGAAACCATCACCGGTGGCCATCTTCAGCATCCCGGCGGTCTCCATGACGAGGAGGGAGTAGTTCACCCTCGGGGCTGAGGGTATGTACCAGTAGCTATGTGTTTGATCTCTCTCTCTCTCTCGTGTTCTTGATTTGGCACGATCTTGATGTACCGCGAGCTTTGTTATTATAATTGGATCATGTGGTGTTTCTCCCCCTCTACCTTCTTTTGATGAATTGAGTTTTACCTTTGAGGTTTCACTATTATCGGATTGAATACTATTATGGATTTGAGAACACTTGATGTATGTCTTGCGTGGGATACCCGTGGTGACAATGGGGTATTCTATTGATTCACTTGATGTATGTTTTGGCACTCAACTCGCGGATGCCCGAGGTGACATTGGGGTAATCTATGCAAAGGGGTTGATGCACGTTTTCGTCCTTGTTTCTCCGGTAGGAATCTTGGGGCACTCTTTGAGGTTCTTTGTGTCGGATTGAATATTATGAATCTGAAGTTGTTTGATGCTTATCGTATAATTGACCCACGGATACTTGTGGTGACATTGGAGTATCTAGGTGACATTAGGGTTGATTGATGTGTGTCATATGGTGTTATTTTACTACGAACTCTAGGGCCATTTGTGACACTTATAGGAATAGCTCAATGGATTGATCGGAAAGAATAACTTTGAGGTGGTTTCGTACCCTACAAGCAATTTCATCTTATGTTCTCCGCGATAGTGACTTTTGTCGCACGTTGAGGGATTGCCATATGATCTAATTATGCTATCATTGTTGAGAGAACTTGCACTAGTGAAAGTATGAACCCTAGGCCTTGTTTTCAAGCATTGCAATACCGTTTTTGCTCACTTTTGGTACTAGTTACCTTGCTGTTTTTATTTATTCAGATTGTAAAAACCTATATCTACCATCCATATTACACTTGAATCACCATCTCTTCGCCGAACTAGTGCACCTATACAATTTACCATTGTATTGGGTGTGTTGGGACACAAGAGACTCTTTGTTATTTGGTTGCAGGGTTGTTTGAGAGAGACTATCTTCATCCTACGCCTCCCACGGATTGATAAACCTTAGGTCATCCATTTGAGGGAAATTTGCTACTTTCCTACAAAACTCTGCACTTGGAGGCCCAACAACGTCTACAAGGAGAAAGGTTGCGTAGTAGACATCACTCCTCTCTTCAACTCAGCAGCACTGGCCACCTCGCGGAGTACTTGCACCACCGGACAACGACAGCACCACTGCCGCCCCCTCGACGACCGGAGGTTCAACTCCGGATACAACCCAAGCCGCACCTCCTCCTCACCACCTCTTCCACCTAAGCTGTTGCTCGCCCTCACCACCACCTCCTTCCCAACCGCACCTCCTCCACCCCACCATGGCTCCTCCTCCCCAAATGCACAAAAAACTATCCCATAGCAAAAAATGACACCGTAGGCCGTCGAGGATTGCTACGACCTACCTATTCTGTGGCTTGGATGTGAAAATGGGTGGAAATGGAGGAGATCGGCGCGGGGTGGTGAGGTATACAGAGAAGAATGAGAGAGAGAGAGAGAGAGAGAGGAAGAACATAGGCGAGCAAACGAGAGGAAGGAGACGAGTGCGTCGGCCTTATCCAGACCTCTTCGGTCAAGGGATGGCCGAAGAGCTCTTCGGTCACTGCCAGGCCAAAAACGGCCCACTTCGGTCACTCGTAGGCCGAAGCTACTATTTTCAGCCGGCCCCCCACCGACGCCAAGATTTCGGCCCAGAAAAGCCCATCTTCGGTCAACCGTAGGCCGAAGTGCCCTCTTCGGCCAACTACTGACCGAAAAGACCCTCTTCGGCCCACACGTGGCCGACGGGGTCATAGTTTTGATTTTTTTTGCATTAGGTGCTATAGTTTCCGAATTTGCTATAAAAACGTGCTAGTTTTGAAAAAAAAAATCAAGTTTTTACCGGACCTAAATGATTCCCTATATATAACGGAGTAAAAAAAACTCATTGCATTTCATTTTCGGCCTCCGAAACACATTTCTTTGCTTCTTTATTTCATTCAATCATATTTTGATACATTGGAGTACATAATTCACCAATTCTTCGCACGAGAGCAAAACCAAAGAAAACAAGAACCCTAATTAGACATTTTAAAAGATATCCAACTTCCATAACTGCTCCCACTAGTTGGATTAATATCTTCTTTATGTCTTCATTATTGATCTGTGGCTTCTCTGGATTGCACACTTTTTTCTTCTTCGATTCTAAAGAAGTAGACATTGCTTCGCATCTAATCTCATCTCTAGCCTCTGTTCTAGCAACGAGTGCATGAACATCTATAAAATTTCATGTTATCACTAGATCGATGTACTCTTCTTCCCCATACCAAAACTTGCATCCATCCTACACATAAATTTGAGCAAACAATGAGCTACCGAAATTGCGCTGAATTCGGTCACATACCCAATTATTTTTGCACTTGATGAACACCCATCCGGGATGGTGCGACCTGGTAGAAACTCGGCGCACCACCTGTCGCAGGCAGTCGTCGCATTGTATGACCGACAACGGCGAGCCGGCGAGCCACTGGGCCAGCGCCGAGCCTGGACGACGGCCGTGCGTGTCTTCTCCGGCGAACCACCAACGAGAGAACTTCGAGTGGCTAGAGGTAGAGTCGATACCTAGATGCGGCTTGGAAGCGTTGCCAAGGCTGTGTGGTCCGGTTCCCGGCCAATCCATGGCAAGGCACAGTCGGCGGCGGCCGGAAACACCAATCCAGCAGCGCCACCAGTTCTGCGCCGAGAACGGGACGAGGAGGCACAAATCCAAGTGGTCGCGGCCAGCAGCGAAGCCTATGGAGCGTCCGCGGCGGCAGGCGGGTGCCGGCATGGGGAGGGAGGGGCGGCGCTGGCGTAGTTGCGGCACGGGAGTGGGGGGGGGGGGGAGGCAGTGGAGGAGAGGCACGGCTTTTACTCAGTCGCCGAGCGGTGGAGTAGATATAGGGAGATTTGCCGCGGTTAAGTATAATTTTTACTCACTTAGAGCATTTCTAACCAATCCCCTATATCTCCTTAGTGGAGTAAATTTGGCTTTTTACTCCACAAAGTTTGACCTAGCCGATCCCCTATACGGCTTAGTGGAGTAAAATTTTTACTCCCTCCCTAAAAATCTGAGTATATTTACTCCATCTCTACTCGGCCGAGTAAAATCGGCGCCTCTTCTCCCCCCGCACCGCCGCCGGCGCGTCCCCCGCCCTCCCTCACCGCTCCGATGGCTGGACATAGTGGCCGCCGGTCCCCGCCGCCGATCCGCAGCGCGGGTTGAAGGAAATATGCCCTAGAGGCAATAATAAAGTTGTTATTTTATATTTCCTTATTCATGATAAAGGTTTATTATTCATGCTAGAATTGTATTGATCGGAAACTTAAATACATGTGTGAATACATAAACAAATTACGTGTCCCTAGTAAGCCTCTACTAGACTAGCTCGTTGATCAAAGATGGTTAAGGTTTCCTAACCATTGACATGTGTTGTCATTTGATAACGGGATCACATCATTAGGAGAATGATGTGATGGACAAGACCCATCTGTTAGCTTAGCATAATGATCGTTCAGTTTATTGCTATTGCTTTCTTCGTGTCAAATACATATTCCTTCGACTATGAGATTATGCAACTCCCGGATATCGGAGGAATACCTTGTGTGCTATCAAACGTCACAACGTAACTGGGTGATCATAAAGATGCTCTACAGGTATTTCTGAAGGTGTTTGTTGAGTTGGCATAGATCGAGATTAGGATTTGTCACTCCGAGTATTGGAGAGGCATCTCTGGGCCCTCTCGGTAATACACATCATAAGAAGCCTTGCAAGTAAAGTAACTAATGAGTTAGTTACAGGATGATGTATTATGGAACGAGTAAAGAGACTAGCCAGTGACGAGATTGAACTAGGTATGAAGATACCGACGATCGAATCTTGGGCAAGTAACATACCGATGGACAAAGGGAATTACTTATGTTGTCATAACGGTTCGACCGATAAAGAACTTCGTAGAATATGTAGGAGCCAATATGGGCATCCAGGTTCCGCTGTTGGTTATTGACCGGAGAGGTGTCTCGGTCATGTCTACATAGTTCTCGAACCCGTAGGGTCCGCACGCTTAACGTTCGTTGACGATATAGTGTTATATGAGTTATATGATTTGGTGACCGAATGTTGTTAGGAGTCCCGGATGAGATCACGGACATGACGAGGAGCCTCGAAATGGTCGAGAGGTAAAGATTGATATATAGGACGATGGTATTTGGACACCGGAAGTGTTTCAGAGAAAACCGGATAGTCATCGGAGTACCGGAGGGGGTACTGGTCACCCCCGGGAGAGTATTGGGCCTATTGGGCCATAAGAGGGGAGCACACCAGCCCACAAGGGGCTGGCGCGCCGCCCATGGCAGCCGCCCAAGTGGGGAAAGGAAAGGGGGTAGGATTCGGCCTCCCCTTCCTTCTATCTTCCCCCCTTTCCTTTCTTCTCTGGCAAATAAGGAAGGGGGGGGGGGCGCCACTTGGGGAGGACCCCAAGTAGTATTAGGCCTACTTGGGGCACCCTCCTGGCTGCTCCCTCCTCCCCCCACCTATATATATGTGGGAAGGGGGCGCCTAGCACAAGCACAACAATCCCTTAGCCGTGTGCGGCGCCCCCCTCCACCGTTTACACCCCCGGTCATATTTTCGTAGTGCTTAGGCGAAGCCCTGCGGAGATAGCTTCACCTTCACCGTCACCATGCCGTTGTGCTGCCGGAACTCATCCACTACCTCGCCGTCTTGCTGGATCAAGAAGGCGGAGGACGTCATCGAGCTGAACGTGTGCTGAACGCGGAGGTGTCGTACGTTCGGTGCTCGATCGGTTGGAACGCGAAGAAGTTCGACTACATCAACCGCGTTGTCAAACGCTTCCACTTACAGTCTATGAGGGTACGTAGACACACTCTCCCCTCTCATTGCTATGCATCTCCTTGATAGATCTTGCGTGTGCGTAGAATTTTTTTTGTTTTCCATGCAGCGTTTCCCAACAGTGTTATCAGAGTCAGGTCTATGCGTAGATGATATGCACGAGTAGAACACAAAGAGTTGTGGGCGGTGATAGTCATACTGCTTACCACTAACGTCTTATTTTGATTCGGCTGTATTGTGGGATGAAGCGGCCGGACCAACCTTACATCTCCACACACATGAGATCAGTTCCACCGACAGACATGCAACTAGTTTTGCATAAAGGTGGCTGGCTGGTGTCTGTTTCTCCTACTTTAGTTGAATCGACTTTGACTATGACCGGTCCTTGAAGAAGGTTAAAATAGCAAACTTGATGAAACACCGTTGTGGTTTTTGCCATAGGTAAGAACGGTTCTTGCTAGAAGCCCGTAGCAGCCACGTAAAAGTTGCAACAACAAAGTAGAGGACGTCTAACTTGTTTTTGCAGGGCATGTTGTGATGTGATATGGTCAAGACATGATGTGATATACGTTATTGTATGAGATGATCATGTTTTGTAAATTAACGGCAACCAGCAGGAGCCTTATGGTTGTCTCTTTATTGTATGAAATGCAAACGCCATGCAATTGCTTTACTTTATCGCTATGCGTTAGCAATAGTTGTATGGTTGGCGAGATGACCATGACGCAACGATGGACATCAATGTGTCGAGCCGGTGACGATGGAGATCATGATGATGCTTTGGAGATGGAGATCAAAAGCACAAGATGATGATGGCCATATCATGTCACATATTTTGATTGCATGTGATGTTTATCTTTTATGCATCTTATTTTGCTTCGAACGATGGTAGCATTATAAGATGATCCCTTCACTAAATTTCAAGATAGAAGTGTTCTCCCCGAGTATGCACCGTTGCCAAAGTTCGTCGTTTCGAAGCACCACGTGATGATCAGGTGTGATAGACTCTACGTTGACATACAACGGGTGTAACACAGTTTTGCACATGCATAATACTTGGGTTAAACTTGACGAGCCTAGCATGTACAAACATGGTCTCGGGACACTGGAGACCGAAAGGTCGAACATGAGTCATATAGTAGATACGATCAACATGGAGATGTTCACCATTGATGACTACCCCATCTCATGTGATGATCAGACATGGGTTAGTTGATTTGGATCACGTATCACTTAGATGACTTGAGGGATGTCTATTTAAGTGGGAGTTCATTAGTAATTTGATTAATTGAACTTAATGTATCATGAACTTAGTCTTATAGTTTTGCATATCTATGTTGTAGATCAATGGCCCGAGCTACCGTTCCCCTGATTTTAATGCGTTCCTAGAGAAAGCTAAGTTGAAAGATGATGGTAGCAACTACACAGACTGGGTCCGTAACTTGAGGATTATCCTCATTGCTGCACAGAAGAATTATGTCCTTGATGCACCGCTAGATGAAAGGCCTGCTACAGGAGCTGAATATGATGGCAAGCTCGATCTGATGACTACTCAATAGTTCAGTGTGCCATGCTTTACGGCTTAGAACCGGACTTCAAAAATGTTTTGAACGTCATGAAGCATATGAGATGTTCCAGGAGTTGAAGTTAATATTTCAAGCAAATGCCCGGGTTGAGAGATATGAAGTCTCCAACAAGTTCTATAGCTGCAAGATGGAGGAGAACAGTTCTGTCAGTGAATACATACTCAAAATGTCTGGGTATTATAATCACTTGACTCAGCTGGGAGTTGATCTTCCAGTTGATTGTGTTATTGACAGAGTTCTTCAATCACTGCCACCAAGCTACAAAGGCTTCGTGATGAACTATAATATGCAAGGGATGAACAAAACAATTCCCGAGCTCTTCGCAATGCTCAAGGCTGCGGAGGTAGAAATCAAGAAGGAGCATCAAGTGTTGATGGTTAACAAGACCACTAGTTTCAAGAAAAAGGGCAAGGGAAAGAAAGGGAACTTCAAGAAGAATGGCAGGCAAGTTGCCACTCCCGGGAAGAAGCCCAAAGCTGGACCCAAGCCTGAAACTGAGTGCTTCTACTGCAAAGGGACTGGTCACTGGAAGCGAAACTGCCCCAAATACTTGGTGGATAAGAAGGATGGCAAAGTGAACAAAGGTATATTTGATATACATGTTATTGATGTGTACCTTACTAATGCTCTTAGCAGCGCTTGGGTATTTGATACTGGTTCGGTTGCTCATATTTGTAACTCGAAACAGGAGCTGCGGAATAAACGAAGATTGGTTAAGGATGAGGTGACGATGCGCGTCGGAAATGGTTCCAAGGTCGATGTGATCACCGCCGGCACGCTACCTCTACATCTACCTTTGGGATTAGTTTTAGACCTCAATAATTGTTATTTGGTGCCCATGTTGAGCATGAACATTATATCTGGATCTTGTTTATTGCAAGATGGTTATTCATTTAAGTCAGAGAATAATGGTTGTTCTATTTATCTGAATAATATCTTTTATGGTCATGCACCCTTGAAGAGTGGTCTATTCTTGTTGAATCTCGATAGTAGTGATACACATATTCATAATATTGATGCCAAAAGATGCAAAGTTGATAATGATAGTGCAACATACTTGTGGCACTGCCGTTTAGGTCATATTGGTGTGAAGCGCATGAAGAAACTCCATGCAGATGGACTTTTGGAATCACTTGATTATGAATCATTTGATACTTGCGAACCATGCCTCATGGGCAAGATGACTAAAACTCCGTTCTCCGGGACAATGGAGCGAGCTAATGACTTATTGGAAATAATACATACCGATGTATGCGGTCCAATGAGTGTTGAGGCACGCGGAGGGTATCCTTATTTTCTGACCTTCACAGATGATTTGAGTAGGTATGGGTATATCTACTTAATGAAACACAAGTCTGAAACATTTGAAAAGTTCAAAGAATTTCATAGTGAAGTGGAGAATCATCGTAACAAGAAAATAAAGTTTCTACGATCTGATCGCGGAGGCGAATATTTGAATTACGAGTTTGGCCTTCAATGTGGAATAGTTTCACAACTCATGCCACTTGGAACACCACAGTGTAATGGTGTGTCCAAACATCGTAACCGTACTTTATTAGATATGGTGCGATCTATGATGTCTCTTACCGATTTACCACTATCGTTTTGGGGTTATGCATTAGAGACAGCCGCATTCACGTTAAATAGGGCACCATCTAAATCCGTTGAGACGATACCGTATGAACTGTGGTTTGGCAAGAAACCTAAGCTGTCGTTTCTTAAAGTTTGGGGTTGCGACACTTATGTCAAAAGGCTTCAGCCTGATAAGCTTGAACCCAAATCGGAGAAGTGCGTCTTCATAGGATACCCTAAGGAAACAATTGGGTACACCTTCTACCACAGATTCGAAGGCAAGATATTTGTTGCCAAGAATGGAACCTTTCTAGAGAAGGAGTTTCTCTAGAAAGAAGTGAGTGGGTGAAAAGTAGAACTTGATGAGGTAATTGTACCTTCTCTCGAATTGGAGAGTAGCACATCACAGAAAATTGTTCTAGTGATGCCTACACCAACTAGAGAGGAGAGCAAATGATGTTGATCATGAAACTTCAGATCAAGTTACTACTGAACCTCGTAGGTCAAACAGAGCACGATCCGCACCAGAGTGGTACGGTAATCCTGTTCTGGAAGTCATGTTACTAGACCAAGGAGAACCTACGAACTATGAAGAAGCTATGATGAGCCCAGATTCCAATCAATGGCTTGAGGCCATGAAATCTGAGATAGGATCCATGTATGAGAACAAAGTGTGGACTTTGGTGGACTTGCCCGATGATCGGCAAGCCACTGAGAATAAATGGATCTTCAAGAAGAAGACTGACGCTGATGGTAATGTTACTGTCTACAAAGCTCGACTTGTCGTGAATGGTTTTCGACAAGTTCAAGGAGTTGACTACGATGAGACTTTCTCACCCGTAGCGATGCTTATGTCTGTCCGAATCATGTTAGCAATTGCCGCATTTTATAATTATGAAATCTGCCAAATGGACGTCAAAACTGCATTCCTTAATGGATTTCTTAAAGAAGAGTTGTATATGATGCAACCAGAAGGTTTTGTCAATCCTAAAGGTGCTAACAAAGTGTGCAAGCTCCAGCGATCCATCTATGGACTGGTGCAAGCATCTCGGAATTGGAATATATGCTTTGATGAGGTGATCAAAGCATATGGTTTTATACAGACTTACGGTGAAGCCTGTATTTACAAGAAAGTGAGTGGGAGCTCTGTAGCATTTCTAATATTATATGTGGATGACATATTGTTGATTGGAAATGATATAGAATTTCTGGATAGCATAAAAGGATACTTGAATAAGAATTTTTCAATGAAAGACCTCGGTGAAGCTGCTTATATATTGGGCATCAAAATCTATAGGGATAGATCGAGACGCTTAATAGGACTTTCACAAAGCACATACCTTGATAAAATTTTGAAGAAGTTCAAAATGGATCAGTCAAAGAAAGGTTCTTGCCTGTGTTACTAGGTGTGAAATTGAGTCAGACTCAAAGCCCGACCACTGCAGAAGATAGAGAGAGAATGAAAGTCATTCCCTATACCTCAGCCATAGGTTCTATCATGTATGCTATGCTGTGTACCAGACCTGATGTGTGCCTTGCCATAAGTTTGGCGGGGAGGTACCAATGAAGGAGTGGATCACTGGACAACAGTCAAGAACATCCTGAAGTACCTGAAAAGGACCAAGGATATGTTTCTCGTTTATGGAGGTGACGAAGAGCTCGTCGTAAAGGGTTATGTCGATGCTAGCTTCGACACTGATCCGGATGACTCTAAGTCACAAACCGGATACATATTTATATTGAATGGTGGAGCTATCAGTTGGTGCAGTTCCAAGCAAAGCGTCGTGGCGGGATCAACGTGTGAAGCGGAGTACATAGCAATTCGGAAGCAGCACATGAAGGAGTCTGGATGAGGGAGTTCATATCCGATCTGGGTGTAATACCCAGTGCATCAGGTCCAACGAAAATCTTTTGTGACAACACTGGAGCAATTGCCTTGGCGAAGGAATCTAGGTTTCACAAGAGAACCAAACACATCAAGAGAGGCTTCAACTCCAATCGTGAAAAGGTCAAGGATTGAGTCATAGAAATTTGCAAAGTACATACGGATCTGAATGTGGCAGACCCATTGACTAAGCCTCTTCCGCGAACAAAAGATGATCAGCACCAAGACTCCATGGGTGTTAGATTCATTACAATGTAATCTAGATTATTGACTCTAGTGCAAGTGGGAGATTGAAGGAAATATGCCCTAGAGGCAATAATAAAGTTGTTATTTTATATTTCCTTATTCAAGATAAAGGTTTATTATTCATGCTAGAATTGTATTGATCGGAAACTTAAATACATGTGTGAATACATAAACAAATACCGTGTCCCTAGTAAGCCTATACTAGACTAGCTCGTTGATCAAAGATGGTTAAGGTTTCCTAACCATTGACATGTGTTGTCATTTGATAACGGGATCACATCATTAGGAGAATGATGTGATGGACAAGACCCATTCTTTAGCTTAGCATAATGATCGTTCAGTTTATTGCTATTGCTTTCTTCATGTCAAATACATATTCCTTCGACTATGAGATTATGCAACTCCCAGATACCGAAGGAATACCTTGTGTGCTATCAAACGTCACAACGTAACTGGGTGATCATAAAGATGCTCTACAGGTATCTCCGAAGGTGTTTGTTGAGTTGGCATAGATCGAGATTAGGATTTGTCACTCCGAGTATGGGAGAGGTATCTCTGGGCCTCTCGGTAATACACATCATAAGAAGCCTTGCAAGCAAAGTGACTAATGAGTTAGTTACAGGATGATGTATTACGGAACGAGTAAAGAGACTTGCCGGTAACAAGATTGAACTAGGTATGAAGATACCGACGATCAAATCTTGGGCAAGTAACATACCGATGGGCAAAGGGAATTACGTATGTTGTCATAACGGTTCGACCGATAAAGATCTTCATAGAATATGTAGGAGCCAATATGGGCATCCAGGTTTCGCTATTGGTTATTGACCGGAGAGGTGTCTCGGTCATGTCTACATAGTTCTCGAACCCGTAGGGTCCGCTCGCTTAACGTTCGTTGACGATATAGTGTTATATGAGTTATATGATTTGGTGACCGAATATTGTTCGGAGTCCCGGATGAGATCACAGACATGACGAGGAGTCTCAAAATGGTCGAGAGGTAAAGATTGATATACATGACGATGGTATTCGGACGCCGGAAGTGTTTCGGAGAAAACCGGATAGTCATCGGAGTACCGAAGGGGGTACCGGTCACCCCCGGGAGAGTATTGGGCCTATTGGGTCATAAGAGGGGAGCACACCAGCCCACAAGGGGCTGGCACGCCCCCCATGGCAGCCGCCCAAGTGGGGAAAGGAATGGGGGGAGGATTCGGCCTCCCCTTCCTTCTCTCTTCCCCCCTTTCCTTTCTTCTCTAGCAAATAAGGAAAGGGGGGGCGCCACTTGTGGAGGACCCCAAGTTGTATTCGGCCTACTTGGGGCGCCCTCCTGGCTTCTCCCTCCTCCCCCACATATATATATGTGGGAATGGGCGCCTAGCACAAGCACAACAATCCCTTAGCCGTGTGCGGCACCCCCCTCCACCGTTTACACCCCCGATCATATTTTCGTAGTGCTTAGGCGAAGCACTGCGGAGATAGCTTCACCATCACCGTCACCATGCCGTCGTGATGCCGGAACTCATCCACTACCTCGCCGTCTTGCTGGATCAAGAAGGCGGAGGACGTCATCGAGCTAAACGTGTGCTGAACACGGAGCTGCCGTACGTTCGGTGCTCAATCGGTTGGAACACGAAGAAGTTCGACTATATCAACCGCGTTGTCAAACGCTTCCCCTTACGGTCTACGAGGGTACGTAGACACACTCTGCCCTCTCGTTGCTATGCATCTCCTTGATAGATCTTGCGTGTGCGTAGAATTTTTTTTGTTTTCCCTGCAACGTTTCCCAACAGTGGTATCAGAGTCAGGTCTATGCGTAGATGATATGCATGAGTAGAACACAAAGAGTTGAGGGCGGTGATAGTCATACTGCTTACCACCAACGTCTTATTTTGATTCGGCGATATTGTGGGATGAAGCGGCCGGACCAACCTTACATGTCCACGCACATGAGACCGGTTCCACCGACAGACATGCAACTAGTTTTGCATAAAGGTTGCTGGCGGGTGTCTGTTTCTCCTACTTTAGTTGAATCGAATTTGACTACGGCCGGTCCTTGAAGAAGGTTAAAATAGCAAACTTGATGAAACACCATTGTGGTTTTTGCCGTCGGTAAGAACGGTTCTTGCTAGAAGCCCGTAGCAGCCACGTAAAACTTGCAACAACAAAGTAGAGGACGTCTTACTTGTTTTTGCAGGGCATGTTGTGATGTGATATGGTCAAGACATGATGTGATATACGTTATTGTATGAGATGATCATGTTTTGTAAATTATCGGCAACCGGCAGGAGCCTTATGGTTGTCTCTTTATTGTATGAAATGCAAACGCCATGTAATTGCTTTACTTTATCGCTATGCGTTAGCAATAGTTGTAGAAGCAATAGTTGGCGAGACGACCATGACGCAACGATGGAGATCAAGGTGTCGAACCAGTGACAATGGAGATCATGATGATGCTTTGGAGATGGAGATCAAAAGCTCAAGGTGATGATGGCCATATCATGTCACATATTTTGATTGCATGTGATGTTTATCCTTTATGCATCTTATTTTGCTTGAACGGCGGTAGCATTATAAGATGATCCCTTCACTAAATTTCAAGATAAAAGTGTTCTCCCCGAGTATGCACCGTTGCCAAAGTTCGTCGTTTCGAAGCACCACGTGATGATCGGGTGTGATAGACTCTACGTTCACATACAACGGGTGTAAGACAGTTTTGCACATGCAGAATACTTGGGTTAAACTTGACGAACCTAGCATGTACAAACATGGTCTCAGAACACTGGAGACCGAAAGGTCGAACGTGAGTCATATAGTAGATATGATCAACATAGAGATGTTCACCACTGATGACTACCCCATCTCACGTGATGATCGGACATGGGTTAGTTGATTTGGATCACGTATCACTTAGATGACTTGAGGGATGTCTATTTAAGTGGGAGTTCATTAGTAATTTGATTAATTGAACTTAATGTATCATGAACTTAGTCTTATAGTTTTGCATATCTATATTGTATTTCAATGGCTCGAGCTACCGTTCCCCTGATTTTAATGCGTTCCTAGAGAAAGCTAAGTTGAAAGATGATGGTAGCAACTACACGGACTGGGTCCGTAACTTGAGGATTATCCTCATTGCTGCACAGAAGAATTATGTCCTTGATGCACCGCTAGGTGGAAGGCCTGCTGCAGGAGCTGAAGCTGATGTTATGAACGTCTGGCAAGCTCGATCTGATGACTACTCAATAGTTCAGTGTGCCATGCTTTACGGCTTAGAACCGGGACTTCAAAGATGTTTTGTACGTCATGGAGCATATGAGATGTTCCAGGAGTTGAAGTTAATATTTCAAGCAAATGCCCGGGTTGAGAGATATGAAGTCTCCAACAAGTTCTATAGCTGCAAGATGGAGGAGAACAGTTCTGTCAGTGAATACATACTCAAAATGTCTGGGTATTATAATCACTTGACTCAGCTGGGAGTTGATCTTTCAGTTGATTGTGTTATTGACAGAGTTCTTCAATCACTGCCACCAAGTTACAAAGGCTTCGTGATGAACTATAATATGCAAGGGATGAACAAAACAATTCCCGAGCTCTTCGCAATGCTCAAGGCTGCGGAGGTAGAAATCAAGAAGGAGCATCACATGTTGATGGTTAACAAGACCACTAGTTTCAAGAAAAAGGGCAAGGGAAAGAAAGGGAACTTCAAGAAGAATGGCAAGCAAGTTGCCACTCCCGGGAAGAAGCCCAAAGCTGGACCCAAGCCTGAAACTGAGTGCTTCTACTACAAAGGGACTGGTCACTGGAAGCGAAACTGCCCCAAATACTTGGCGGATAAGAAGGATGGCAAAGTGAACAAAGGTATATTTGATATACATGTTATTGATGTGTACCTTACTAATGCTCGTAGCAGCGCTTGGGTATTTGATACTGGTTCGGTTGCTCATATTTGTAACTCGAAACAGGAGCTGCGGAATAAACGAAGATTGGTTAAGGATGAGGTGACGATGCGCGTCGGAAATGGTTCCAAGGTCGATGTGATCACCGCCGGCACGCTACCTCTACATCTACCTTTGGGATTAGTTTTAGACCTCAATAATTGTTATTTGGTGCCCGCGTTGAGTATGAACATTATATCTGGATCTTGTTTATTGCAAGATGGTTATTCATTTAAGTCAGAGAATAATGGTTGTTCTATTTATCTGAATAATATCTTTTATGGTCATGCACCCTTGAAGAGTGGTCTATTCTTGTTGAATCTCGATAGTAGTGATACACATATTCATAATATTGATGCCAAAAGATGCAAAGTTGATAATGATAGTGCAACATACTTGTGGCACTGCCGTTTAGGTCATATTGGTGTGAAGCGCATGAAGAAACTCCATGCAGATGGACTTTTGGAATCACTTGATTATAAATCATTTGATACTTGTGAACCATGCCTCATGGGCAAGATGACTAAAACTCCGTTCTCCGGGACAATGGAGCGAGCTAATGACTTATTGGAAGTAATACATACCGATGTATGCGGTCCAATGAGTGTTGAGGCACGCGGAGGGTATCGTTATTTTCTGACCTTCACAGATGATTTGAGTAGGTATGGGTATATCTACTTAATGAAACACAAGTCTGAAACATTTGAAAAGTTCAAAGAATTTCAGAGTGAAGTGGAGAATCATCGTAACAAGAAAATAAAGTTTCTACGATCTGATCGCGGAGGCGAATATTTGAGTTACGAGTTTGGCCTTCATTTAAAACAATGTGGAATAGTTTCACAACTCACGCCACCTGGAACACCACAGCGTAATGGTGAGTCCGAACATCGTAACCGTACTTTATTAGATATGGTGCGATCTATGATGTCTCTTACCGATTTACCACTATCGTTTTGGGGTTA
Organism: Thinopyrum elongatum; assembly: GCA_011799875.1. Lineage (NCBI taxonomy): Eukaryota > Viridiplantae > Streptophyta > Magnoliopsida > Poales > Poaceae > Thinopyrum > Thinopyrum elongatum. The sequence goes on from CM022299.1 coordinate 567,667,476, forward strand.
TGCATTAGAGACAGCCGCATTCACGTTAAATAGGGCACCGTCTAAATCCGTTGAGATGACACCGTATGAACTGTGGTTTGGCAAGAAACCTAAGCTGTCGTTTCTTAAAGTTTGGGGTTGCGACACTTTTGTCAAAAGGCTTCAGCCTGATAAGGACGAACCCAAATTGGAGAAGTGCGTCTTCATAGGATACCCTAAGGAAACAATTGGGTACACCTTCTACCACAGATCCGAAGGCAAGATATTTGTTGCCAAGAATGGAACCTTTCTAGAGAAGGAGTTTCTCTTGAAAGAAGTGAGTGGGAGGAAAGTAGAACTTGATGAGGTAATTGTACCTTCTCTTGAATTGGAGAGTAGCACATCACAGAAAACTGTTCCAGTGATGCCTACACCAACTAGAGAGGAAGCAAATGATGTTGATCATGAAACTTCAGATCAAGTTACTACTGAACCTCATAGGTCAAACAGAGCACGATCCGCACCAGAGTGGTACGGTAATCCTGTTCTGGAAGTCATGTTACTAGACCAAGGCGAACCTACGAACTATGAAGAAGCTATGATGAGCCTAGATTCCGATAAATGGCTTGAGGCCATGAAATCTGAGATAGGATCCATGTATGAGAACAAAGTGTGGACTTTGGTGGACTTGCCCGATGATCGGCAAGCCACTGAGAATAAATGGATCTTCAAGAAGAAGACTGACGCTGATGGTAATGCAAGCCACTGAGAATAAATGGATCTTCAAGAAGAAGACTGACGCTGATGGTAATGTTACTGTCTACAAAGCTCGACTTGTCGCGAAAGGTTTTCGACAAGTTTAAGAAGTTGACTACGATGAGACTTTCTCACCCGTAGCGATGCTTAAGTCTGTCCGAATCATGTTAGCAATTGCCGTGTTTTATAATTATGAAATCTGGCATATGGACGTCAAAATTGCATTCCTTAATGGATTTCTTAAAGAAGAGTTGTATATGATGCAACCAGAAGGTTTTGTCGATCCTAAAGGTGCTAACAAAGTGTGCAAGCTCCAGTGATCCATCTATGGACTAGTGCAAGCATCTCGGAATTGGAATATATGCTTTGATGAGGTGATCAAAGCATATGGTTTTATACAGACTTACGGTGAAGCCTGTATTTACAAGAAAGTGAGTGGGAGCTCTGTAGCATTTCTGATATTATATGTGGATGACATATTGTTGATTGGAAATGATATAGAATTTCTGGATAGCATAAAAGGATACTTGAATAAGAAGTTTTTAATGAAAGACCTCGGTGAAGCTGCTTATATATTTGGCATCAAAATCTATAGGGATAGATTGAGACGCTTAATAGGACTTTCACAAAGCACATACCTTGATAAAGTTTTGAAGAAGTTCAAAATGGATCAGTCAAAGAAAGATTCTTGCCTATGTTACAAGGTGTGAAATTGAGTCAGACTCAAAGCCCGACCACTGCAGAAGATAGAGAGAGAATGAAAGTCATTCCCTATGCCTCAGCCATAGGTTCTATCATGTATGCTATGCTGTGTACCAGACCTGATGTGTGCCTTGCCATAAGTTTGGCGGGGAGGTACCAAAGTAATCCAGGAGTGGATCATTGGACATCGGTCAAGAACATCCTGAAGTACCTGAAAAGGACCAAGGATATATTTCTCGTTTATGGAGGTGACGAAGAGCTCATCTTAAAGGGTTACGTCGATGCTAGCTTCGACACAGATCCGGATGACTCTAAGTCACAAACCGGATACGTATTTATATTGAATGGTGGAGCTGTCAGTTGGTGCAGTTCCAAGCAAAGCGTCGTGGCGGGATCTACGTGTGAAGCGGAGTACATAGCTGCTTCGGAAGCAGCACATGAAGGAGTCTGGATGAAGGAGTTCATATCCGATCTGGGTGTAATACCCAGTGCATCGGGTCCAATGAAAATCTTTTGTAACAACACTGGAGCAATTGCCTTGGCGAAGTAATCTAGGTTTCACAAGAGAACCAAACACATCAAGAGACGCTTCAAGTCCATTCGTGAAAAGGTCAAGGATGGAGACATAGAAATTTGCAAAGTACATACGGATCTGAATGTGGCAGACCCATTGACTAAGCCTCTTCCGCGAACAAAAGATAATCAGCACCAAGACTCCATGGGTGTTAGATTCATTACAATGTAATCTAGATTATTGACTCTAGTGCAAGTGGGAGACTGAAGGAAATATGCCCTAGAGGCAATAATAAAGTTGTTATTTTATATTTCCTTATTCATGATAAAGGTTTATTATTCATGCTAGAATTGTATTGATCGGAAACTAAAATACATGTGTGAATACATAAACAAATACCGTGTCCCTAGTAAGCCTCTACTAGACTAGCTTGTTGATCAAAGATGGTTAAGGTTTCCTAACCATTGACATGTGTTGTCATTTGATAACGGGATCACATCATTAGGAGAATGATGTGATGGACAAGACCCATCCGTTAGCTTAGCATAATGATCGTTCAGTTTACCGCTATTGCTTTCTTCATGTCAAATACATATTCCTTCGACTGTGAGATTATGCAACTTCCGGATACCGGAGGAATACCTTGTGTGCTATCAAACATCACAATGTAACTGGGTGATCATAAAGATGCTCTACAGGTATCTCCGAAGGTGTTTGTTGAGTTGGCATAGATCGATATTAGGATTTGTCACTCCGAGTATCGGAGAGGTATCTCTGGGCCCTCTCGGTAATACACATCATAAGAAGCCTTGCAAGCAAAGTGACTAATGAGTTAGTTACAGGACGATGTATTACGAAACGAGTAAAGAGACTTGCCGGTAACGAGATTGAACTAGGTATGAAGATACCGACGATCGAATCTTGGGTAAGTAACATACCGATGGACAAAGGGAATTACGTATGTTGTCATAACGGTTCGACCGATAAAGATCTTCGTAGAATATGTAGGAGCCAATATGGGCATCCAGGTTTCGCTATTGATTATTGACCGGAGAGGTGTCTCGGTCATGTCTACATAGTTCTCGAACCCGTAGGGTCCGCACGCTTAACGTTCGTTGACGATATAGTGTTATATGAGTTATATGATTTGGTCCCCCAGTGTTGTTTGGAGTCCCGGATGAGATCACAGACATGACGAGGAGTCTGGAAATGGTCGAGAGGTAAAGATTGATATATAGGACGATGGTATTCGGACACCGGAAGTGTTTCGGAGAAAACCGGATAGTCATCGGAGTATCGGAGGGAGTACTGGTCACCCCCGGGAGAGTATTGGGCCTATTGGGCCATAAGAGGGGAGCACACCAGCCCACAAGGGGCTGGTGCACCCCCCATGGCAGCCGCCCAAGTGGAGAAAGGAAATGGGGGAGGATTCGGCCTCCCCTTCCTTCTCTCTTCCCCCCTTTCCTTTCTTCTCCGGCAAATAAGGAAAGGGGGGGCGCCACTTGGGGAGGACCCCAAGTAGGATTCGGCCTACTTGGGGTGCCCTCCTGGCTGCTCCCTCCTCCCCCCAGCCATATATATGTGGGAGGGGGCGCCTAGCACAAGCACAACAATCCCTTAGCCGTGTGCGGTGCCCCCCTCCACCGTTTACACCCCCGGTCATATTTTCGTAGTGCTTAGGCGAAGCGCTGCGGAGATAGCTTCACCATCACCGTCACCACGCCGTCGTGCTGCCGGAATTCATCCACTACCTTGCCGTCTTGCTGGATCAAGAAGGCGGAGGACGTCATCGAGCTAAACGTGTGCTAAACGCGGAGGTGCCGTACGTTCGGTGCTCGATCGGTTGGAACGCGAAGAAGTTCGACTACATCAACCGCGTTGTCAAACGCTTCCGCTTACGGTCTACGAGGGTACGTAGACACACTCTCCCCTCTCGTTACTATGCATCTCCTTGATAGATCTTGCGTGTGCGTAGATTTTTTTTGTTTTCCATGCAACGTTTCCCAACATGGGTCCGCGCCGCCACGCACGCGAGTCATCCTCCACGGGCTCTTCATCGAGCCGCCGTTGCTGGTCACCTGATCTTCCCACCGCCGCGCCCCTACGCTGGTTCGAGGACTTCCCCGTCCTCCCTCCGCCCCGGCCGCCGGCGAGGACCTACCTCGGGGTCCGGCAGCGGCACTGGGGGATGTGGGTCGCCGAGATTATGGATCGGGAGACCCACACCCGGCGGTGGCTCGGGACCTTCCACACGGCTGAGCTCGCGACCATGGAGTACGACCGCTGGCAGGTCCACTTCCACGGTGTGGCGGCTCGGCTCAATTTCCCCTTCGGCACATGTCCGGTCGACCTCGTCCCGCCGGAGCCGGGGGTGGTGAGCTCGGCTATGGCGTGGGAGGACTGCGAGGCGAGGGAGTGCCTCGAGGCCGAGGCCGCCGACAAGGCCTATATGGAAGAGCTCTGCCGGGAGCACCCAGAGCTCATGGAGGCGGAGCAGATGATCTTTGCCGACGCCGGCGGCCCGGAGGACGGTGAGGTGGGTGGCGAGAACGAGGAGATCGACGTCTACGAGTGGAGGAGTGTCTTCCCCAACGACCCTGACGACGGCACCGGCCCGGACCCAGCTCTCTCCGAGGGTGGCCTCACCCGGAAGGATTGGCTGAACCTCCACTTCGATCGAAAGTAGTTTAGTTTAGTTTAAATTTATGTTTTATGTTCGGTTATGCAAAACTATCTATATTTATGTTTGAATGCATGCTACTTTTGGTTCAAATTGCTTTGAATTTGATCAAATTGAAGTTTACTCCGTTAAGTTCAGAGTTTTACTCCGTTAACTTTTAGGTGATCGGCTAGAGATGGCCTTATGGCGGATTGGGGATCGGCTAGGTGACGGTTAGAGGAGTAAAGCCGAATTTTTACTCCTCTAACCGGTTTATAGGGGATCGGTTAGAAATGGCCTTGCCACAAGGTGCCGGTTAGAGGAGTAAACCGAATTTTTACTCCTCTAACCGGTTATAGGGAATCGGTTAGAAATGGCCTTACAACAGTGAGAGTAGCAACGGTCTAATTAAAATGGAAATCTTGTTAGTATCCAATTTAAAAATGGCGTGAGGAAGATCCACGCCCAAGAGATGCAGATGCAACTCTATTGCTCAACCAATAGATGATCTACCAACGGAGCTGTGTACCCAAAAGATGTTCTACCAATGCAAGAGGGCTAGGTCTGCATCACTGCACACACTGGTAGGACACAACAGTAACAGACCAGTCATAATACGAAATTCTTGAAAATATAGAGCAGGCACCATACAAAGCTGACAGGCCGAACAAACAACTAGCCTTCTTAAAGCACCACTGCCACTGCAAAAGTTTAAACCTGATCAACTCCTTGAGGCTTCTTAATTACGCGTTCCTTACAGCAGCGCTAAGTTAGGCACTAAAAAATAAAATAGGATAATCGAAGAACTGAATTGTTGATTGGTGTCATACAAGAATACTTACAAGGTGTTTAACACTTCAGTATATTCCCCACGTGCTTACCAAAAGTCTCCTACGTCAGGTGGATCCAATCATCCACCACTACTATGTGAAGATCACATACTGGCATAAATGAATTATGCAATTAAATAATAAGTCTTACAAGAGATGACATAAATCCAGTTCAAACTTAAAAAACTACCTAAATGCTAGAAAACGCAGCTGCGCTATTTCGTTATTCCGGGCGCATGCACGTTAGCCATCGGATGCGGCTAAATCTCTTGTATGTGCATGTTCTGACGCATCTGGCTATTTAACACAGCAGATGATGGCAGTGTGTAGGGACCGCGCCCACTTGCATGTGGATAGCCAGCGCCGCGCATGCATGTAATTATGCACCTATTTATTCCGTTTCATTTTATTTCAAAAAGCTATAACTTTTGAACCGAGTGTTGAAACGAAGAACCGTTTTTACCGTTGGGTTCCTCGTGATGAGCTCTTCAAAACTAGATCCCGTATGAATATGTTTTGATGACTTTCTTCAAAAGCAACTTCAATGCTAGATGAGGCAACTTCAGTGTTAAACAGGAGCAACTTTGCTGCAATATGAATTGCACCATGTGTATTAGTGAATTCGCCTAATAGCCTCTTAATTAATTGCGTGCATTAGTGTAATAGAGGGTTACCATGGTTGCTAAGTTGCATACAACGGAAACTAAGTTGTAGATAGTTTTGATGCCTACAAGACTGTGAAATTTGCTTGCCATAGAGTGGAAAGTTGTCGAACATGGGTTTCAAGTTGTCTACGTCAAAAACTAAGTTGCCTACGGATGATCCTTAATTGCCTACAATACTATGGAAGTTGTCCATCCAGGGACTAAGTTGTTCACAATATCAAAACATTTTTGTGGGTTCTATGTTGTCGAAACTATGTGGAGATTGATGGTATGAGAGCCTTGTGCTTTCCTTTTCTTTGGGAGTCTGCCTGCCAATACTACTGAGCGCGTGGGTGTTGGCTAGGCAGGTCATGACGAGCTTTCCAAAACTAGTGATTGTGCTTGATCCTGTGACTGAGTACAGGTGCAGTGCACGCACTATTCTTGATTCTGCTTAGAAACGCACTCGTGCGTTGCAGAGCTTTTTTTAACTAATCAGGACTTGCCCTTGATAGATGAGGGATAGTTTTATTGTGGTATGCTTCATTTTCTTTCTTTTTTAGTTTCATTTTTTTTATCCTAGGTTAACACAAACATGTCATACTTTTATCCACGGGAGAAAGGGCGTACATGGGCTTAGCAAGATCACGATGAAGTGACGGAGTTGGCAGGGGAGGGGGTAACAAGATCATGGCTTCTTTTTTCTGTGTGCTTTTTTTCGGTAGCTAAGTTGTTTGGGAAATACACATGAGTTGCACATAAATTAGCTCATAGTTGCTTTCTTTTGTTCTGGTCAGAAACACTTAGAGCTGCTATGTTTTTTTCCTTTTTTTATTTCCTAGTTAACTTGTGCTAGACTGAATACTTTGAGTTGCCCTACATAGTTTGCATCCTTTTTAATGCACAATACATGAAAGATAACATAGTTGCCCACAATTAACCGTACAGTTGCCTAAAAGCTTGCATCCCATTGCCCAATCCACATGAACAAAAACATTACCAAGACCACGATTTGGCCAACATCTAAAGGTTTTAGATACCTTTCATTTAAGTTTGTGTCATAGTGGTGTGTCAAGAATTTCTTCTCTTCGGGTGGGATCCCTTGGTATGACCGTAAACACTTGGCGAATGATCATAGAGGGTGGTGGGGTGGAGCTAGTCATGGGGACATAACTAAAACCATGGAGTTTTTTATAAGATTAAGTTTATCTGTGAACCCCTAAAAAGCAAACATGTGTATGTTCATTATCCCTTTTCAGGTGTCATAGTTGCCCACAATCAGCTATACAGTTGCCTAGAACCATGTATCCAGTTGCCCAATCCTCATGAACAGAAATATTACCAAGACCATAATTTGGCTTATATGTAAAGGTTTTAGATACCTTTCAATTAAGATTGTGCCATAGAGACACATCAAGAATTTCATCTCCTCGGGGTTCGATCCCTTGGTATGATCATAAATACTAGGTGAATGATCATAGAGGGGGAGCGGTGTGGAGCTGGTCATGGGGACAACTAAAACCACAAAGTGTTTTTAGGGGATTAAGTTTATTTGTGACCTCCTCCAAAAATGAACATGTGTATGTTCTTTATCCCTTTTTAGGTGTCATAGTTGCCTACAATCAACCCTTATGTTGCCTAAAACCATGTATCCAGTTGCCCACAATCAACCATACAGTTATCTAGAACCATGTATCAAGTTGTCCATAATCAACCATACAGTTGTCTAAAACCATGTATCCAGTTGCCCAATCCTCATGAACAGAAATATTACCAAGACCATAATTTGACTAATATGTAAAGGTTTTAGATACCTTTCAAGTTTGTGTCATAGAGATGCATCAAGAATTTATCTCCTAGGGGTGGGATCCATAGTATGATCATTAATACTTGGCGAATAATCATAAAGGGGGAGAAGGGTGGAGTTGGTCATGGGGCGTGACTAAAACCGTGAAGTGTTTTTAGGGGATTAAATTTATCTGTGAACCCTCCAAAAATGAACATGTCCATGTCCTTTATTCCTTTTTCAGGTGTCATAGTTGCCCACAATGAACCATACAGCTGCCTAAAACTAAGTAACTAGTTGCACACGATCAACAAATAGTTTGCCTAAAACCATGTATCCAGTTGCCCAATCCTCATGAACAGAAACATTTATCAAGACCATTATTATTTGGTAAATATCTAAATGTTTTAGATACCTGTAATTAAGTTTGTGTCATCGAGGTGGAGTCAAGATTTTCCTCTCCTCGGGTGGAATCTCTTAGTGCAACCGTAGAGGGGAGCGGGTGGAACCGGTCAGGTTTCCTAGCTGGAGATATGAGGCACATGACTATGTGTGTGTGTGCGCGCGCGTGTGCGTTTTCTCCTCTGCCACTGCCTAGGTGCCCAAGGAAAACTGCGGAGTTGCTCAGGCTTGGACTACACACGAGTTGCCTGGTGAACTTAGTCTTTTCTATATGTGGCCGCTCTATCTAGATACCAAGTCAGGATGAGACTACACACGAGTTGTCTGGTAAATGCATTGGAGTTGCACAAAAATACCCCAAAAGTTACTGGCTTTTTAAGTACAGCTCCAGTGCATATAAGTCATATGGTTGTTTTTCTTTTCTACCCCCAACCGGCTCTGTTGGGTGAATTTAGTCTTTTTTATATGTGGCTGCATTTATCAATACCCGAAGTTGTTGTTGCCACCTCCTTGTTACAACAGAAATGGTTGGCGTAGTGGGGACGCCATCTCCTCCTTTATGCAGCGTCTAGTTTTGGACGTCGTGTTTGCTTGGGAGCGGCGGAGAGGGCATTGTCAGACAGCGGTCGGAGGTTGACCGTTGGGTTAGCATCTCCATTTGTAGTGCGGCCTCTTTGTCCATCGCGGGGCCCTCGGCTAGGAGGTGCGGATTCTACTCTTCTCGTCGTCTAAGGAGATGGGATCCGGCTTGATGTCGGAGGGAGCAATGGACGTTGAGGGACCCAGAGAACGCCCCGTCGTCGTTCAGTTTGGAGGATTTCAGACGTACGGACTTGTTCAAACAAATTAGGTGACCGTCATTGGATGGTTAAAAGTGTCTAGAGAGGCCGATTCCGACATTTTTTGGGGCGATTTGGTGATCCACGTTGGCGTTGTCCTTATGGTAGGCGATTTAGAGGTGAAACTAATCAATTGGTAGTCATGGTAACCAACTTCGAAGGATCCTTCGTTGATAGGTAGTCATACTAGGAGGGAAAAATAGTTGCTTTTCTATAGCACTAAAGTTGCCTCTGTAGCACACAAAGTTGCTCGAAAAAAAAAGTTCACCGGAACCTACTCATATGGGATCTAGTTTTGAAGAACTCGTCGCGAGAAACCCAACGGTGAAAACGGATTTGAATTTTGACATTCTAATCAAAAGTTACAAGTTTTTAAAGTGTTTGATCCCATAATAAATGCAGACGGGTAATTATGTGCGCTCTGGCAACGAACGGACGCCGCGGCGCTCTATAGCCATGTCCAAAAAACTATGCGTCCTTAACAGTATTATCTAATTCCAATAGAAATACTTACGAATAGATTATTTCATTCTTGACTGGAGATTGACAAAAGCTTAAAGGCCATATTGTTAAAAATATGAGATCCAAACATTTATTTGCATGGAAAAGCAAGAGGAGGTCCAAATGCAAGAGTTGCAACACATATAATATATTCTCAAAAAGAAATAACCAGAGACCAGAATTTAATGGTTCAACAGAACAATCATAATATCCGTGTTTAAAGTAGCATGGTATTAGTCGTTACAAATGATCAAGCTTTCCACCATGAATTCGAACACATGAAAGTGGGAGGAGACGGCTAGGTCGAAAACCCCAAGCGACCTACCACCACCTTGCTGGACCAGTTGGTGGGAGGAACAGCCACCCATTTCTCAGTGGCGGGATTGCACACAAGAGGGCATCTTCGTTAATCAACAGCGGACAGAAGAAAACAGCAGGCAAATGATCAAGCATACCATCATGACTAGAGTCAGCACTGTTCCAATCAAATGTAGGGTAAGCAACTGAAGATTTACAATACTATACAAGGTAGACATCTTTGTTAGGGACATCCGAAAATTAGCTTGACATCTTTGTGGTGCTGCTATCTTTCAGTACTTAAAACTAACAGACAAAGAAGCCTTCTGCTACCAAAAATCTCCTACTTCAGGTGGATCCAATCATCCGGTACATACTATGTGAAGATCTCGTATTGTAATAAATGATCATGCAATTAAATTACAAAGTCCTACAAGAAAGAACATAATTTCATTTTAGACTTCGAAAACTACACATCCTGGGCATCATTATCTAATTCCAAAAGAAAAACCTTACACAGATCATTTCATTATTGACTGGAGATAAACAAAAGCTTCTAGGCCATATTGTTAAAAATGGAATCCAGACATTCAGTAGCATGACAAAGCAAGAGGAGATCCAAATGCAAAAGTTGCAACACATAATATATTCTCAAAGAGAGACGAATTTAGATATAATAACGGTCCAACAAAACGATCATAATATCCAAGGCCATATTGTTAAAAATGGAATCCAGACATTCAGTAGCATGACAAAGCAAGAGGAGATCCAAATGCAAAAGTTGCAACACATAATATATTCTCAAAGAGAGACGGATTTAGATATGAAGACATTAATAATGGTCCAACAAAACGATCATAATATCCATGTTTTAAGTAGCAGGGTGTTACAACTGCATGGCCGCTAATGCAAGTTCAGTCACTAAGTTAACTGCAATAGTCAGGACATGAGTGTGCTCAAGCGCCAACAGAAACCATCACAACTTCATAAATGTCTACCCCAGTCACTCGTGCCCAAATTCAGGACCTAACTCCAATATCATCAGAAACATGGACAATTATGAAGAGGCAGTATGCAGCAACCAAGCCATTCAACCTCACATTGAGATCCATGTTGACATAAAACACAGCTGCGTAGACATTTAGTGCATATCTACCAATGAGTCTAAGAACAAGGGAACATGTGGATAAAAAGGAGTCTTTTCGCCACAGCCAGGCAATTCAGCCTTACACTCAGGGCCAAGTTGACATATAAAACACAGCTGTCTAGAATCCATGTCGTATGACATTAGTGTCTTCTCAACTCCACCAACTATAAAAACCAAACTGTGTTCTGGATGGATTGAAACAACGCTATAATTATTCGCATACGATGAACACTCTCTTCCAAACAACTGCAAGTGGCTCACAGTGTGCTTCAAAATCCATTTTCCTGTAACATAGTCCTCAAGAACCCAGATTGATAGTTTAGAACCATCAGAATCAGCAAAATACAACCGTCCCTGTGATGGGAATATGCCACCGATATATTCAGGATAGTATGGTAGCTCCGGAACATCAACGAGCCACCAATTAGCTCCTTCCACATCAACAGCTACTATAGATTTATACAAGGCAGCCACATGCAAGATCCCATTAAAAAATGCGCTTACTGAATTCTTGGCTATCACAAATGGGTCATGCTCAACCGTTTGATATTTCCAAGCTGCAGCTTTGGATGAGTATATTGCTAGTGTTTCGATGCGTCCACAGCAATCGCCGTCAAGCTCGTCCTCAGCTATACCCCATGACTCCTCATCTATGAACTCGAATACATGGAAGTGGGAAGAAACGGCCGGGTCGAATCCCAGGCGAGCGACGCTCACCATTCTGGACCAGTCAGTGGCAGGCACGGCCATCCATTTCTCAGTGGTGGGATTGCAAACGACATAATCCAATTTGAGGGGATGAGCAGCCTTCCAGCAGCGACAGAGGAGGAGGCCATTGCAGGTGTCCAAGATGCCAAGGGTGTCGCAATTGGGCAGGAACGACAGCGACGGGTCTACGAGAGGATAGCGTTGCCGTGACAGCAGATTCGTAAAATAACGAGCCTTCTTGGGGAGCGGAATTCGTTGTAACCTTCGTAGAAGAAGCCGACGATGGACTGCGGCATCTTGTTTCGGTACTGGTAGGAGATGAGGTCGCGCCAGCGCGTGGAGACGCACTTGCAGCAGCAGGTCGACTTGTACGGCACGCGCGAGATGATATCGGCGAGGATGTCGTCGGTGATCTTGGACACCGGGCTCCCCTTCAGGCGCTTCTTCTTCTTCTTCTTCTTCTTGGAGTCCCGCGCCATGGCTGTCCGTGGAGATGAGGAGCTCATAGTCTGCGCAGATCGGGAGAAGGAGGGGAAAGATTAGAGATCCATTCGAGGTGTGAGGGGAAGTGTGAGGGAAGAGAGGATCTACCAGGTCCAGGTGGTTGCTGCGCGAACGGTGAAGCGAGGAGCGTCGAGAGCTTCAGCTGCGCCGGCGAGCGCGGGTTTGGGCGCAAGATGCGGCGGCGGAGGTGGGAAGTGAAGTAGAGACGACGGACAGGGGAGTGCAGGGTTGGGCCGTGTGACCTTCTCTTTTTCCTTTTTGCTGGAATGGTCCGCATGAGTCGAAACACATGTACGTGAAGAAATGTACATTTCTAAGGAACCATTTTTTTTCCTTTTGCCCTAAAAAAATGATGCTTTTTTTTTTGTGACGGGATCTAAGGAAGCAAATTGCACTAACACGGACATCGAATGAACATATCCCGTAACAACCCCTGGGCACCTAGCTCACCTTCGATCAAACGACGACAGTCACAACTTTTTTTTTTTTTTTTTGAGAAAGTACCTGCTTGATCATAATACAAAGATACCACACAACACACTCATGCAGAACCTAGAAGAAACTAGGGGGAACAGGTGTCCCGACGCAACAGCACACAGGACCCCAGAAAGAAAGCAAATAACACCCAGGTCCTTAAGATCCCATACGCAGAAGTCGCCGCCTTCCGTCGTCGCACTCCACCGTCGCCGTAGCAGCCGCCGGAGAACGAAGCCACAATCCACAGATGCGCCATCGCTATAAAGCTTTCTGAGCCGATGAACCTCCCCGCCGCGAACGACGAGGCCTTTTCTCTGTGGCACGTCGGCCGGGGGTCTTCCCTGCGCCTCTGGAATCCCCAGATCCAGCTCCTCCATCCGACGCCATCGGGGAGAGTCACCAGATCCGGCCACCCTCAACCTCAAGCCCAGCACCGGGAGGCACTGCCACCCCCCACACGCCGCAGCGCAGGCCACTGAAGAGAACGGCCCGCGCCGGCCATCAAGCTCCTATACACCGACCTCCACAGCTCCCCGAAAGCGTCGGAGCCAACGCCCTCGAAACGGGGCAGAAGCGGGAGGACAAAAATCCCAAACGCAATCGCCGCCACCGCCACAGCAACCGCACCAAGGAACCAAAAGCTTCCAAATCCCTCGAGCAAGTCGAGCCGGGGCTGGATCTGAAGCCAACTTATTCCAACGAGGGACGCCACCAGCACCGAGAAAACGACGCCCCCAGGAAACCTACTAATACGCCTATCTACACGCCGGGGACGAAGCACCGGGGTTCCCCGGCCCTCCCGCCGCCGAAGCGGCCGACGGAGGGGCGAGGAACCCGCGGGCTCGCCGGCGGGAGAAGGGAGCAGACGGAAGAACGCCCTGATCGCCTCTCTCCAACAGTAGCAGAGAAAGGGGAACGAGAGCCACTCGTGTGTTACAGTCACAACTATTCTATGCAACCATCCTCTGCAATACTTCCATAACTCTTTATCCACCATACACTCTCTTGCGTGGCCACCATGCCGAATCACTCTTTCTGCGATACTTCCCACGTGTATTCAATACTCTTGTCTCCCTCGACCCAATCAGTAGACGGCATCATCAACATGCTCACCCCTCACCTAGAAGTACTACCATTGCACACGTGGAACGATGTCAATTAGAGGTGTGCATCATGTCTTGAGGTCCTTCCCAGTGCTTCACCGTGGACAGGTGTTAAGCATGCCACATAGGCAAAAAAATGACATGGCATAACATTTAAAGAGGGGAGAGAGCACTTTGGTGACCCCAAGACAAACCGATGCCAAGCGCGAGAACCTAGGCAAACTACTTAAATGAAACAATTTGACCAATGCATGAAAGACTTTAGGTGCTAACTCATTAAATAAAGAGTGCTTAGCAACAACAAGTTAAGCACCTATGCATTGGGAAGTTGAGTTGCTAATGTATTTAATGCACTTAGCACCTCATCTAAGCACCTTTGCATTGGAAGAGGTCTGAGGTGCTCAAGCCACACGTGATGTCAATTAGAGGTGGGTGTCATGGCATGGCAAGGGGTTGACCACAATTTAGAGATTCTTTTTGTAATTTCGATTGCAACAAAACATTTTTACCTTCCAATGTCCGCTAAGATTCAAACAATCAAAACCAAATTCGCTTTTCATTCAAATTCAATAGTATTTACATGGATAGACTCTAGTTTTCTTTAATATTTGGTGAGTCCAAAATAGTGGTGTTACTTATGCGCCAAGTCTTCGGGAGCGCTCCTAGGCCCTACGAGTATGGCCCATCGGTTGATCATCTTGGGGGGTCCTCGGCCCGGCCCATAACATCGGGAGCCGACGTGGCAAGCATCCCTAATCCAGGACACCATCATGTCTAGAAAGTGTCTTGATCCAAACTCGGACGAGCGGCGGGGAAACTTCGTTAGTACGATCAGTTGCACATTAAACATAACATATACTACGATCAATTGCACATTAAAGATAAGCATATACATAAATTAAACACTTGTACGAACACAATATAAACATCCCTATGACCACATTGCGATAAAAACTAGCTCTAGCCCACATCGTTACCGGTGAGGTGGTCGGAGAAGTCCGAGTGGGAGGAGATGTTCATCATCCCCCCTCCCCCCCCCCCCCCCCCCGGTCGGAGGACAGAGGAGCCAACTTCATGGTCGTTGGTGGCTGTGACGCCCCCGATTCAATCGTATACTAATCATACATGCAAACATGTACGATCAAGATCAGGAACTCACGGGAAGATGTCACAACACAACTCTAAACACAAATAAGAGTCATACAAGCTTCATATTACAAGCCAGGGACCTCGAGGGCTCGAATACATAAGCTCGATCATAAACGAGTCAGCGGAAGCAACAATATCTGAATACAGACATAAGCTAAACAAGGTGCCATAAGATGGCTAGCACAAACATGGATACAGATCGAAGATGCGTAGGCCTCCTGCCTGGGATCCTCCTAAACTACTCCTGGTCGTCGGCGCCCTGCACGTAGTAGTAAGCACCCTCGGAGTAGTGGTAGTCGTCGTCGGTGGCATCTGGCTCCTGGGCTCCTCCATCAGGTTGCGACATCTGAGAAGAATGGAAAATGAGGAAAAGAGGGAGCAAAGCAACCGTGAGTACTCATCCAAAGTACTCGCAAAGCAAGGATCTACACTACATATGCATCGGTATCAATGAAATAGGTAGTATCTGTGGACTGAACTACAGAATGCCAGAATAAGAGGTGGAGAAGCTAGTCCTATCGAAGACTACGCTTCTGGCAGCCTCCTTCTTGAAGCATATGGAAGAGAGTAGCAAGTATAGTATCAAGTGACAACGTATGGCATAATCCTACCCGACGATCCTCTTCTCGTCACCCTGTGAGAGAGCGATCACCGGGTTGTATCTGGCACTTATCTGGGTGTGTTTTATTCAGTATCCGGTTCTAGTTGTAAGAGGTCGAAATACAACTCCAAGTCGTCCGGTTACCGTGGACACGGCTATTCGAATAGATCAACTTCCCTGCAGGGGTGCACCACATTACCCGACATGCTCGATCACTCTGGCCGGACACACTTTTCTGGGTCATGCCCGGCCTCGGAAGATCAACACGTCGCAGCCCTACCTAGGCCCAACAGAGACGTTAGCACGCCGGTCTAAATCCTAAGCGCGCAGGGGTCTTGGGCCCATCGCCCTTTCACTACTAGGGAAAAGACTAGCAGTAGCGTGGGTTTTAGGTGTATCAGTAGCGCGGGGACCCGCGCTACTGATACGGCGCTATAGCTAAAGGCTAGCAGTAGTGTTGGTTCACCCGCGCTACTGCTATACCTACATAGTAGTAGCGCTTTCTGGTAGTTACTGGCAGCACGCCTCTCTACCCGCGCTACTACTATTATTACTTATTCTATTTCTTTTTTATTTTATGTCGTATTCATACACCATTATACAAGTTTTCATATAGTAGTAATTTAGAGATTGTTTTTACATCATAATAAGTTATTACATCACCGGGTGAAAGAACCGTGGATTAGTTTCAAGTGGATTGATCCTAAGTGACCAAGTCATTTATCATGATAATCCATGACTTGGTCACTTAGGATCCATCCACTTCAAACTAATACACGGTTCTTTCACCCAGTGATGTAATAACACATCATCATAATACATTATTGTCATATAACAACTCCTCGTGATCATCATTTTCATCCATGAGACATCATATAACAACTTGGTCACTAGTCATAATCACAACTCCTCCTCCTCATCATCATCAAATCTAACACATTGTAGCACATAATAACACGTTGTACCTAGGACCTACTCCTCTCTCATAGGACCTACTACCCTCTCTAAGGTAAAATAGCATAAAACAAGATAGGCCCTGACGCTCTATTATGGAGAATGGAGACTATCCTGTCTCCAATTCTTGCGCTTCGCACAATATTGCTTCCAAGTAGCTCCCTATGATTGTTCATACATTTTTTCCATTTTTTGATTGTCATGTCTTCATCGGTTTTAGAAATCCAGTTTGAACAGCTGTGAAGCCTAGGCAGACTTGGCCGTAAGCTAATAACATCAAGCCGACCTTTCGGAAACATCAGATCAGGCACACAATCCTTCGGGATTTTCTGTTGAAAAACATAATAATAACATCGTATTTAGCAATGTAGTTTAGCTTTTGAAGAATATATGCAAAAGATGCACGGATGTCATAATAGTAAAAAAATCTTACCATGCCATCTCCATGGATGTTACCGTAGTTCAACACGTGCACTAGTGGCACGTATTGACCATAATGTGCAGGAGTTTCATAATTGATATTGTAATTCTCAACATCAATAATAAATGAGATAAGATGATCTTTCTCCTGATAAGTTAATTCTGCGCCATCGGTGTAGTAGGTTCTGTCTACCATCTTCCGTAAATTTTTTGAATAATGAAAATAAGCTGTCAATGGAAATAAGCTGTCAACTATTTTGAAATAAACAATATAAATTACTTAATAAATATTTTTGAGAAACTCACATAGCGGTAGAATTGGAAGCGTATCAACAAGGACCCAAATGTCCATATTCTCTTCGTCGATGTCAGGATCACCAAGATCCAAGGTGACAAGCATACCCTCATGAAAATCATACGTCTTGCAAAGTGCTTCCCAATTCGGGCAACCAAAATGGGATACGCTCTCAGAATTGTATAGATTATAGTCGGCATTCTTCTTCTCTCATATATGGTGGACACTTCCTCACTGTTTTTTGACTGTCATATATGGAGCCCCAACAGACTTAAAGTCAACCCAAAATGTCATTTAATGCTCTTTCCGGAATTTCCAACGCACTTGATATTTCCTATATTATAGCACAAGCCATGCCAAAATTCACGGAAAAATCCGGCATGACCTTTGCTAAAAATGAACATATCGAGCGCCTGAAATTTGCTAGAACGGAAATTAATCAACACTCCGGCAAAACATAGGCCACTCGGAGGTGTTCCCTGCAAACATGGCCACTTGGGCAAGCACATATCCTATTTGAGCAACACTAGATATACATGTTTATATCTACATCATATGAGCATTCAAACTTGATGGTCATTGCATTTCAATGGTTGAAAATATTAACAAAAACATTTCAATATATCTTATATATAATCCTAACATAACTAAATTTGCCAATATAGGTCTCTCTCTCTAAACTAGTTCTATTAAGCACTTACTAAATAAACTAGTTCTATTAAGCACTTACTAAATAAACTAGTTCTATTAACCACTTACTAAATAAACTAGTTCTATTAACTGAAGGAAATATGCCCTAGAGGCAATAATAAAGTTGTTATTTTATATTTTCTTATTCATGATAAATGTTTATTATTCATGCTAGAATTGTATTGATCGGAAACCTAAATACATGTGTGAATACATAAACGACAAACATTGTGTCCCTAGTGAGCCTCTACTTGACTAGCTCGTTGATCAAAGATGGTTAAGGTTTCCTAACCATGGACATGAGTTGTCATTTGATAACGGGATCACATCATTAGGAGAATGATGTGATGGACAAGACCCATCCGTTAGCTTAGCATATTGATCGTTCAGTTTTATTGCTATTGCTTTCTTCATGTTAAATACATATTCCTTCGACTATGAGATTATGCAACTCTCGGATACCGGAGGAATACCTTGTGTGCTATCAAACGTCACAACGGAACTGGGTGATTATAAAGATGCTCTACAGGTATCTCCGAAGGTGTTTGTTGGGTTGGCATAGATCGAGATTAGGATTTGTCACTCCGAGTATCGGAGAGGTATCTCTAGGCCCTCTCGGTAATGCACATCATAAGAAGCCTTGCAAGCAAAGTGACTAATGAGTTAGTTGCAAGATGATGTATTACAGAACGAGTAAAGAGACTTGCCGGTAACAAGATTGAACTAGATATGTAGATACCGATGATCGAATCTCGGGCAAGTAACATACCGATGGACAAAGGGAATTACGTATGTTGTCATAACGGTTCGACCGATAAAGATCTTCGTAGAATATGTAGGAGCCAATATGAGCATCTAGGTTCCGCTATTGGTTATTGACCGGAGAGCTGTCTCGGTCATGTCTACATAGTTCTCGAACCCGTAGGGTCCGCACGCTTAACGTTCGATGACGATATTGTATTATATGAGTTATGTGATTTGGTGACCGAATGTTGTTCGGAGTCCCGGATGAGATCACGGACATGACGAGGAGTCTCTAAATGGTCGAGAGGTAAAGATTGATATATAGGACGATAGTATTCGGACACCGGAAGTGTTCCGGAGGGTACCGGGTACATATCGGGTAACCGGAAGGGGTTCCGGGCACCCCCGGCAAAAGATATGGGCCTAATGGGCCAAGAGGGGAAACGCACCAGCCACCAGGGGCTGGTGCGCCCCCCATATGGGCCGAACCAGAGGAGAAGGAAAGAGGGGAAGGGAGAAGGAAAGGGGAGGGATTCGGCCTCCCCCTTCCTTCCCTGCTCCCTCCTCTTTCCTTCCCCCTCCGACAGATAAGGAAGGGGGGGGGGGGGCGCCGGCCATAAGAAGGCCCCAAGTAGGATTCGGCCTACTTAGGCGCCTCCCCTCTCCCTCCCACCTATATATATGTGGAGGGGCGCCCCTAGCACAGGGAACATCAATTGTTAGCTGTGTGCGGTGCCCCCCTCCACCGTTTACTCCCAGGGTCATATCTTCGTAGTGCTTAGGCGAAGCCCTGCGCGGATCACTTCACCATCACCGTCACCATGCCATCGTGCTGACGGAACTCATCTACTACCTCGACACCGTGCTGGATCAAGAAGGCGAGGGACGTCACCAAGCTGAACGTGTGCAGAACTCGGAGGTGTCGTACGTTCGGTACTTGATCGGTCGGAGCTAGAAGAAGTTCGACTACATCAACCACGTTGTCAAACGCTTCCGCTTACGGTCTACGAGGGTACGTAGACACACTCTCCCCCTTGTTGCTATGCATCTCCATGGATAGTTCATTGCGTGTGCGTAGAATTTTTTTTGTTTTCCATGCAACGATTCCCAATAGTGGCATCCGAGCCAGGTCTATGCGTAGATGATTTGCACGAGTAGAACACAAAGAGTTGTGGGCGGTGATAGTCATACTGCTTACCACCAACGACTTATTTTGATTCGGCGTTATTGTGGGATGAAGCGGCCCGGACCAACTTTACATGTCCACGCACATGAGACCGGTTCCACCAACAGACATGCAACTAGTTTTGCATAAAGGTGGCTGGCGGGTGTCTGTTTCTCCTACTTTAGTTGAATCGAATTTGACTGTGGCCGGTCCTTGAAGAAGGTTAAAACATCAAACTTGACGAAACACCGTTGTGGTTTGATGCGTAGATAAGAACGGTTCTTGCTAGAAGCCCGTAGCAGCCAAATAAAACTTGCAACAACAAAGTAGAGGACGTCTAACTTGTTTTTGCAGGGCATGTTGTGATGTGATATGGTCAAGACATGATGTGATATACGTTATTATATGAGATGATCATGTTTTGTAAAAGTTATCGGTAACCGGCAGGAGCCTTATGGTTGTCTCTTTATTGTATGAAATGCAAACGCCATGTAATTGCTTTACTTTATCACTATGCGTTAGCGATAGTTGTAGAAGCAATAGTTGGCGAGACGACCACGACGCAATGATGGAGATCAAGGTGTCGAGCCGGTGACGATGGAGATCATGACGATGCTTTGGAGATGGAGATCAAAAGCACAAGATGATGATGGCCATATCATGTCACATATTTTGATTGCATGTGATGTTTATCTTTATGCATCTTATTTTTCTTAGTACGGCGGTAGCATTATAAGATGATCCCTTCACTAAATTTCAAGGTATAAGTGTTCTCCATGAGTATGCACCTTTGCGACAGTTCGTCGTGTTGACACACCACGTGATGATCGGGTGTGATAGACTCTACGTTCACATACAACGGGTGCAAGACACACTCTCCCCCTTGTTGCTATGCATCTCCATGGATAGATCATTGCGTGTGCGTATAATTTTTTTTATTTTCCATGCAACGATTCCCAATATTAACCACTTACTAAATAAACTAGTTCTATTAACCACTTACTAAATAAACTATTTCTGTTAAACACTTACTAAAAACAATGCAATGTAAGTGTTCTACTCTATTGAACACTTGCTAAAATTTCTATTACCCTAGTTCTACCCTAAATTTTCTTACTTCTATTACTAAATTTAATACCTAAAAATTTCTCTTCTTAAAATTTCAATAACAGAGGGAAGTCGAGGGAGTAGGAACGAAGGGAGGGGTGAGTGAGGGTGGAAGGGAGGAGGCAGACTGATGAGGCAGGGAGGAGGAGGACGGATGAGGCAGGGAGGAGAGTTCGGACGAGGCAGGCAGGGAGGTGGGAGGGAGGAGGCAGGAGTGAGGAGGGAGAGGGAGGGAGGGAGGGATCTTGAGAGGGACGAGGAGTGGAGGGAGGTGGAAGGAGGAGGGATGGAGGAACTACCTCGGTGGAGGAGGAGCAGGAGCGTCGGCGGCGGGGGGCGACGATGGTGGTCGGGGAGCGCCCAACGTCGGCGGCGGCGGACGACGGGGTGCGTGGGGAGTGAGAGTGGGAGTGGAGAGGGGGAGAGTGAGGGGCGGACGATGGAGAAGATAGGATGGGTTTAGCAGTAGCGCGTGTTAGGGGAAAGCGCTACTGCTAAACTACCTAGCAGTAGCGCATTTCAGTGGAAAGCGCTACTACTACACTTAGCCTGGCGGCAACGGTGGGGCAATTTTAGTAGTAGCGCTCTTTGTCCTTGCCGCGCTACTGCTATGTCTGTAGCAGTAGCGCCTTCTGTGGGAACGCGCTACTGCTAAGTAGCAGTAGCGCCTCATTTTATCCTGTGCTATTGCTAAGGTTCTGTGTATAAGGTTTTCCCTAGTAGTGTTTGCACTCCTGCAGGTTGCAAACGCGGTCGGTGAGCAGACCTAGCCCCCTTATACAAGCGCAGGCGTTCACAGTCCAACCCAGCGCGCGCCACTCAGTCGATGACGTCTGGAAAGCTTCGGCTGATACTATGACGCCGATTGCCCATATCTTGTCCCACGTGGCGGTTAGTGCGTATAAGGCCAACGACCAACTCAGATCAAATATCCAAACTCGTTAAGCGTGTTATTTTGAAGTAACCGCGGATGGCGACCAGAGACCAGGCCCATCTCTCTCCTGGGTGGTCTCAACCTGCCCTGTCGCTCTGCCACAAAGATCCACTTAGAGGGCCGTCGGGAAACATGTCCTGTCAACCCCCAGTCCATGAATCACTCGCGGGTACTCTACGAGCCGCCCGACTTTAGTCACCACAATGTATCATGTATAATATGTATAGTATATATATACCCATGACCACCTCCCCGAAGTGATCACGGCCCGATAGTATAGCATGTCAGATGGACAAGAATGTAGGGCCACTGATGATATTCTAGCAACCTATACTAGGCATTTAGGATTGCCGGTAAAGGTAACAACAGTAGTAACAAGGACAGGCTATGCAGCAGAATAGGATCATCCGAAAAGCAATAACAGCTACACTACTCTAATACAAGTAGTAGAGAGAAGGAGTAGGCGGTATCGGGATGATCAAGGGGGTTTTGCTTGCCTGGAAGCTCTGTCGAGAAGGAGGGGTCGTCACAGGTGTAGTTGACATCTGGAGCAGCGGCGTCGGTCTCGATGTCTACCGGAGAGAAGAGGGGGAAGAAGCAATGAATACAATGCAAACAGATGCATGACAAGGCAAATAGCGGTGCTAGGTGTGGCCTAACGCAGTACTACGTGAAACAGGTGAAGGGGGAAAACATTTGGGAAAGTATTCCCGGAGTTTGGCATTTTTGGACAAATGAAACGGAGGGGGACGGTTTCATGTTCGCTATGATAGAGGCACATGACAGATGAATGGGGTGTATATCCGGAATTGTCATATTTTTCTCAGCAACTTTCATGTATAAAGTATTTTCATCCGAGATATGGATTATTTTATATTAATTTTCAAAGCTTTAAACATTTTCTGAAATTAGACGTTAGCAGTCAACCAGCAAGTTGGCTGGTCAAACAGACGTGTGGGACCCACCTTTCATAGACAATGGGTTTAAACAGGGTTAAATTAATCCTAAATTTAATTAATTAACTACTGGGCCCACCTGTCATTGAGTAATTAGGTTAAACTAATTAATCCATTTAGTTTAATTAGTAAACAGGGGTGGGCCCGACCTGTCAGTGACTACTTAGCCTAGTTAATTAAATTAATTAATTTAATTTCGTTTAATTAGTTTAAGTGGGGGATGGACCCTACATGGCAGTGACTGGGCGCTGCCCAGTCAGCCGTTGACCGCGGTCAACAGGTCAAGGGGGCCCCTGGGGGCCACCGGGCAGTGACCCTGGGGGTGGCCCGGTCTGCTACGTCCACGGCGGCGCCGGAGCTACGACGGCGAGCTCCAGACGTGGCGGCGCGCACTGGACCACGTCGGAAAATGGGCCACAGGCCACCGTTCGCGCCATGGCCGGGTTCGTTCGAAGGCTGGCGTCGAGCTACACCGGTTGGTGGTGGTTGTGGTCGCTGGGGAGGCCTATAGCGTTGCTGGCGGCGAGTAGGGCGGCTGCTGCAGCTCGGACGGGGTCGGGTTCGCCGCTGCAGGGCGCAAAAGAGCTAACGGAGCGGCTAGCGGGGCTCTAGGAGTTGCGGCGAAGCCGGTGGGCGCACGCACGTGACCAAAAGGTCGCTGGAGCGTTGCCGGCGACGTGCTCATGCGGCGGCGAACTCGACAACGATGGGGACGATGTCTACGGGGCGAACGGGATGGCGCAGAGAGGGGAGAAGGAAGCGGAGGCTCACCGTGTGGGCGCACGGGGCCCCGTTGGATGCTTAGTAGCGCAGGTCGGCCAGAATCGGAGGTGGACGTCGGCGGAGGTCCGAGGAGGGAGGCGGGTCAGGGCGGCGTGGTCAGGGCTCCCCGGCTTCGATTCGATGGCGCAGGCGACGCGGAGGAACGCCACGAAGCCGATGGACACGCCCACTGGGCAAGTGGGGCTCGGTGGCCGCGTGAATGGAGGCCGGCGGCGACGAGCCCGCTCGGTCGAGCTCGGAATCGAGCTGAGGGGAGAGGGGATTGGATCTGGGCGAGGCGAGAGGGGAATAGCGGACAGCTAGGGTTCCAGGGCAGGGGAGAGAGAGAGAGCCGGGGCTCTTATCCACTCGCCACCGACGACAAGCTGGTCTGGCGGGGCTTCACCCCTGTTGCGACCCCGGTCGGGGGAACAGGGAGATGGACGCCCGTGGGGGGGGTGGGGGGGAGGGTTAGGTGGGCTGGCTGGCTGCTGGGCTGGCATGTGGCCACCTGGGCTGAGGCCAAGTGGGGGGTTCTTCTTTTTAATTTTCTCTTTATTTTTCTTTTTCTCTTTTTATTTCTACTTTACTGTTTTCTTTTAGCCTTACATTATTTTAGTTTAAATAAAATACAAAAATAGTTCCTAAATTAGTATTGTTAAATATACTACTTCCACATTAATTTGGGCAACTAGATAAAATAGTTTAATATTTTATTAATTATAAAAGGCATTTAAATAATTGTTTTTGCTGCTGTTTTATTTATTTTAGAGCATCTAAACATTTTATAAAAATGTGGTTTCTCCACCATTACTACTTATAATTTATTTGTCACATCTAGAACATTTTAGTTTAATGTTTGAAAACTTTTACCGTTTGACTTTATTTTAAATTTGAATTTTGAATCAGTTTTGAATCAATGTGAGTTTAACAACAGTAACCGAGGTGACATGGCATCATTAGTAGAGGGTTACTGTAACTTAATTATCTGGGCGTCACAGTGGTGAGATGACTCCACGGAATCTCGTACTCCTCCTCCTCATCATCATCATAGGGGAAGCTCATCGAGCATGTGGAACATCTCCTCACGCTCGGCCTAGAGGCGGGCGAGTTGGTCCTCGCTCTCGCACCATTGTGATCATGCTGCATAGACTGGAGGTAAGATTAGTTCTTGGTGAGGACCTACGGGTCCTCTTGGAGGAGCTTGGCCATGAAGGCATGGTCAGCGCACTCGGTCGCGAGTCGTCACTTGGATCGATGTTGGCGGTGAGATGCCTCCATGGCATCTCTTCCTCCTCCTCCTGTTCATCATAGGGAAGCTCCTTGAGCACGTGGAACATCTCCTCACGCTCGGCCTAGAGGCGGGCGAGTTGGTCTCTCGACTCTTGAGTAGCAAAGCATTGTGATGCCATAGGCCCTCTACCTCCTCCCTGGCGATGAACGTGTCAAGCTACAAGCACGCGTAGGTGTCCGGGTTATGGATCTCTGCCGCCCATTTGCCCTTGGTTGTTGCCCGACCCCGTGGTACCTCGAGTGCGACAGCGGTAGGAAGGATCTCGGGCTCGGCCCGACGGGGCGAGGAGCTCGTCGGTGATGCAGCGGGGAGCTTGCAGGAGGCATGGTGGGGAGGTCGGCGTTGTGCTCTAGATGAGCAAAATCGATGCGGTGTCCAAGCTTGAGCTCAAAAATGCCGGCACCGAGCTCGGTGAATGGCTGAAGGGTGGCAGGAAGACGGCGACGGGGTGGATTCGGTGATAGTAAGAGTGGATCTGGCTGTGGAAGCTCGGGGAAGGCCAAAATCAGGCAGCGGGGCTCGGAGCGGCAGGGGCTATTAGAATCGGGCGGGGTGAGGTAGGTGGCCGCGGGTGAAACTTCAAGGGTTGGCAGTTGCTTTCCCGCAGTATTTTGATCGTGGTAGCAAATTAAGTGGTCACCAATAGAATTTTTTGGTTCCTATGCAGTATAAGGTCTTCTGTTGGAGTCATTTTTCAGGCCAAAAATTTAAAAAAATAAACCTGTATTTAGGCATTGACTTCATTTTTGGTGTACTGTTGGAGATGCTGTAACAAAAGAAGTTCAAGCCTTTTCGCAAAAAATAAGAAGTTCAACAACCCCCCCCCCCCCCCCCCTCAAAAGAATAGGTACAGGCCAATGGTAGGCATCACTCCTACCAAAGAATAACATGTTTCTGGAGAAAAAACCGATCAAAGAACGACTTTATCTCAAAAAAAAAAACTCCTTTCATCTCAGCTCCTCCCTCCCGCAACTTATTTGTATTATGTCTCATTTACCTGTACCTAGATATTTGTATCTAGATGCCCTAATTTCTCGAAGTAAAAAAAGGAAATCAAGTCTCAAAAGGGAGCATGTTTGGGTTGTTAAGACTTTGTACCAAAGCTAGTTGTGATCCTATCTGTGATGCGATGATGAAAAGTGCGACAACTAGAATTCTACTCAAGCATCTCTTGATAGAGATGGTTGGCAACACCAATATGGTGAAGAAGATGGCAGAGAAGATGGATCGGTTTAACGACATGGAGAAACACGTGGCCAAACCCGTGAATAAAATCGAGGAGATCGTCTCCAGCGACGAGGCTTCCGAGCAAGCCTCTGATCAGCCAATGGCCATGGATGTTCAAGTCTGCCTCATGCACATCACTTATGCCATATGATCCACCTTATACGGATGCAATAAGCATTGAATTGAATCAAATTTATACCTCAATATTTTTTTACTAAAAGGTACTCCATGGAAATGAAGCTGCATTTAGGTATGAATTTTCATTGTATAAAAGGTATTTTGATCATTAGTTGGGCTTTGTAAATGTGTAATGTGCACCCACCACACCAACCTGCAATCTCGTTTTGTGAATATTAGGGGCGCACTACCTTCAATCTTAGCTCGATATATATCTACCTAGTTGTTGTGCGGTCTTTTTCATATGGCCTCCCGCCTACATTATCTCTCAAATGCTGATACTTACAAGGAAGAAGAAGCAATGCCACTTGGATCTAGGAGTTAGACACATCTAGCGTGCTTGGACTAGTAGGCATCGAGGAATGTGTTTATTCAGATAGTGTAAATACATGTGTAACTGACCTAAATGCAGCCATCATAGCAGGCACCATGCCTAGACAGAGGCATCATTTCTGAAGTGAACAGGAGTATGCAACACTTGTTCTACAACTGTCAAGTTGTCCTGCTGCTAGACGTGTCTAGCATGATGGCTGCATTCGGCCAAGGCGAATCCCATCAGCAACTTCTAGTACTCGGCTATGCCCTGTGACCTTCCATCTGCTATCAACAGCTTCATTAGGATGATCTTTCTTTACAAAATTTGGGACATTAGGAACTCCAAATTCTGCCGGTCGATAGACTTGGACACGACAATTACTATCACAAACGTTGTTTCTAACTTGACCACATCCACATGGTCACATTGTTCAAAATCAAAAGAGCTAAACGAAAATGCCGGTATGTAGAATGATTTCGTCTCTTCACGCCCTATGTGACCCTTTTAAAAACTTTTCAAAAGTTGAAATATATATCGGGGTGGAGAGCATTCCCCCGCTGGTCATTTTAAAAATAAACTAAGAAACTAGGCAATTAGGAAAACAGAGATGCATCGTTCATGCCCTCTGCTCCAAGCTGCGACCTTTTCCTCTCAAGAAAACATTTTCTTCTCGGCCGATTCCCTACAGCATCTTCTCGATTAACCTCTTCGATCTCTCTACGAGACCCAGTGTCAGTTCGCGATGGAAAACGAGGGAGTGGCGAAGCCGTCTGGACACCTAGCTCTGCTCTGCTCACCCTCAACCATGACTACAGTTACCTGGCAGTAAAAGTTCAATCTCTGGTTTTTTCTCCTCAAGCTAGCTGCAAGATCGTGAACTAGGAGAATAAATATCTTTGTCCATATTAAGTTTATTCCACCTGAAGGTAGACATCAGTTTTAAGGGACAACTGGAAATTCAACTTCCACCGACAATTATGAGCACAACTCCACTACCACTGCTTACTCAAACCTAAAACCAAATATTTTTGACGTACAAAGTGTCTCTTCCACCAAGCTAAGTTCAGAATTAAAGATTTTAGTAAGATTATAGTGTATAGTTTTTTAGACTCTCGAAGTTTAGATTTTTAGGATGTTCATCATCGTGCCTTCGGCGGCGGCAATAGCGGCACTGAATAAGGATACTTCAGATCCTACTCCGACAAGGCGATCGATCCTATGATTGAGGATGGATTTGCAAATCAGTCTGTTCAAGTAAGGATGGTGTGGCAGTGGCGGCATCCTCGTAGGCACTTGTGTCCTCGGGCTCCGCTGTTGCGACGGCGTTTGCTCCAGCGCCAGCACGAAGCTTGAGAGCAAATTCAGGAGCGGATGCAGATTGTGGTCTGCATCGGCGACATATGGAAGATGGTGGATCGTGTGCTGGGTTCGTGGTTCGTGGATGGCAGGTATGGTTCGCTTCTCCGCCATCTTATTCGTGTGGGGGTGCCACATCTGGAGTTCGATTGCATGTCCAGGGTATTGCCCCGATCTGATTCGTTCAATGGCAATAACACGGCATGGGTGTTTAATGACACGGCACGACACGGGTGTCCTCCGATAGGTGACCATTCGATGGCACCCGTTAATTTTGGGGACTTGGTAGAACAACCGTTTGACTCTCTAAAATATATTCCTTTGTTTCCTAAACGAGTAATATATTACTTACTTTTTCGGGGAAAGTACTCTTTTGAAAATTGAGGTGGACGTGATGAACTTGTCATTTTGAGTGTTGGCTACTAAAGCGCTCTATATAATTTGGTGTGCCTAATTGCATTTGATATTTCCAGGCCAATTGAAGTTTCAGCAAATCAAACACACACAAATAGTCTACCTCACTAGTAGAAAAGGACCCATTAGCCCTTGGTCGACGCTAGCTATTATACATATAGAGAGAACTCGACACGCTAGCTAGTAAGTAAATGAAGGAACCATTAATTACATAAGATCGTCATGAACATATACAGAGAGGAGTGACCTCTCTTTCTCCGAGAGATTGGTCAAACAACAAGTTTTCGTATATCTATCCGACGGTACTAGTTACATATATACAATATAAGATCTCTTACAATCCCTAACATCTCATGTCTATATCAATTTTCACATGGTATTCTCCGGCTTTATGTATGACGTGGTCAAGAAAGAATCCGGCCAATTCCTCTTGAATTGCTCGTATGCGATAATGTGGTAGGAGTTCATCCCGCATCTGCCACATCTAATTTAAAGAAGGGGGTCAATACATATATATGAATGAAACTCAACACAAATGATGGTAATAAAATAAAATTGTGAATATTATTGCTTACGCACTTCATATTGTTTATCAGAGTAGCCCCGCTTAGAGTCCGTCGCGTTGTAGATGAACTCGCAAACGTAATATCCACATAAATCATTCCCGGCTTCCTGCCACAAGCACTTTACGAGAAATAGAGTTCAATCGAACTGATAATCAAGCATGATAAATGGTATTGATGAAACTAGAATCAATGGGAGATGCGCGGAACTAGGTAGTAGTACTTACTTTCGGGTGTGTAAATCGCAGCTCCCTCGGCAGTCCCGGAACAATTGCGGTGAACTCTTTCCAAACCCTGCCAGACAAAGAAAATAATTACTTGATCAAAGCATGATAAATGATATCAGGAAATAAACAAAGTTGCCGATATGGTGCGATAATGATCGATTGAACTTACTTCTGGAGCATTTCAGTCATGTCCGCATAGTCCTGGGGATCTTTTCGTCTCGAGTCTAAGACGGTTACTACTCCCCGGTCAAGCTTAATCTCTAGCAGAATAAAGTGGAACCTGCGCACGCATGCATAACTCATCAATTACATTACTATAACCTCGAGTAATAAGGGAAACCGAATATGCACAAGACAGTAACACTCACTTGAAGTTATAAGGAAAGAGTATTTTATATTTGTTTTGATTTTTAAGCAACGATTGTAGCAAGTTGTCCTCGGTATGTGTGACTCTGTTTTTAACTGTCCATTCATGTATGATATTTGGGTTAATGAACCCAATGTCATAGATTTGTGCTTTTCTGCATTCGATGATCTTCAATCTGCATAATATAGTGAGGATAATTATATATACATGCAATGAAAGAGCTGAGCTATATATAGAGACTTAATTACAGAAGTAGTACTTACAGACAGTAGCAAGTCACGAGTTGTTTGTCGAGGGCCATTTGATTGTATAACTGGAATAACTCGACAAATTCAACAGGCAACAGCTCAGTTCCAACGAGGTCGTGCTGCTCTTTAATTCTCAGCATCAAAGTATCCTTCCCAGACTCGCTGCAGTTTTCATGTACCATTCATGCAATCTTCGCATCATCGTTGTTAGAGGAGGATGATCAGGTTTGACGAGAGGCTGCCCGTACTGGTATCTGAATTCGTCCACCTCCATTGTTTCAAACTCTACATCATCGCTCAGGTAATCAGCAGGATTGGTACCGGGCACCATCCCCGGATGATTAGCGACGATATCGCTAGACACCTTGAGCGGGGGCACGATTGGTTCGCCTTTTCGCCGAGCTGGGGATTTTTTTCCCACTTCTTCGTTCTGCTAACCTTGCATGACTGCAAGTACTTCCCGACCGCTCCGCTTCCTTATATGTCCTTTCAATAATGCGGTTATAGTTGGATTGCGGCGGAGGCGGTGGTGGTCGCTTCAGGGCATCGATAGTGTGCTTCACTTTCACCGGATCTATCGTTTCCTTCGGAGGTGGAGGTTTCCGTGCAAAATGTTCATGCACTTCGGCAACACTGATTTTCACATTTTCCTCGTCGGTCCTCTCATATGGTAACTTTTCCAGAGGCTTGGGAGATGGACCGTATCTGAATTGCTTCCCGCCTCTGCTTGTACTGCTAGCCGCCGGAGCGGCGGCGGCTCTCTTCCGCCGTTGCTGATGAGGCGGAGGAGGAGGCAGAGTGCTCCGACGCGCTGGAGGAGGCGGAGTGCCCTCACGTGCCGGAGGAGGCGGAGTGCCCTGATCACTCGCCGGAGGAGGAGGAGGAGGAGGAGGCGGAGTGCCTTGACTCGCCGAAGGAGGAGGAGGAGTCCAGTTTGGAAGCTTGATGTACTCCTTCCTCCATAGACATGTACTCCTCAAAGCATTAACCAGTTGATTCTCCCCTTCACCTGTAGGGTGGTCGAGCTCCAGCTCCTCAAATCCCTCCATTATTTCATCCACCGTCACAACAGCATAGCCATGTGGAATCGGACCGCAGTCAAAAGTTCCGTCGGGTTGAGGAGGTGCAACAGAGCCGACAGCCGCCTTCAAAGTCAGGTTCTGCCATTTCGTCATAAGCTCGCAATGTTGAGCCTCCGTGATAGTATCCACGGGGTAGCGAGGAGCCGTGGAATCAGGCTGAACGAGCTCCGTGGAAGCCACGCTGCTTCTCCGCTGAGATGGCGGGGTAGCTTCTAGGGTAGCTTCGTGCAGCTGAGATGGTTGGCCGGAAGCTGCAAGTTCCTCTAGCTTTACTAGTCTTGCATTGAGCTTCTGCATTTCGCTCAGCTCCGCTATCCTCTTTCTCTCCCGGCTTCTGTAACCCCCTGCGCTGGCAAACCCAACCACCCACGGAACAGAGCCTGCTATGCCTCGTGTTCATCCAGGGTGCTCAGGATTCCCGAGGGCCTCAGTCAGCTCGTCCTTCTCTCTTTCGGGAATGAACGTCCCTTCCTGCGCTGCGGTGATATAATCCTGAAGCTTCTTCATTGGTATTGCAAGTTGCTCGTCCGTCCAACGGCACTCCCCTGTTTTTGGGTCCAAAGTTCTCCCAACACCGAAGAACCAAGTCCTTGAACGGTCTGGCCAGTTCAATGTCGCTAGTTGGACCCCTTTAGCAAGCAGGTCTTGCTCGGCTTTGTCCCACAACGGCCGGGCTTTGAGGTAGCCACCTGACCCCGTGTGATGGTGATACTGCTTCTTTGCAGCATTTTTCTTGTTTGTCTCCGACATTTTCTTACTCTTGTACGATGTCTTGTAGGCCACAATTGCACGCCAGTGATCTCTTATCTTCTCAAATCGGCCGGTGAATTCTGGAGTCTTCCCTTTGTCGACAAACTTTGTGTTCAACTCTTTCTTCCACCTCCTGAATAGATCTGCCATCTTCTTAAGAGCACACGCCTTGACCAATAGCTCTATAACTGGCTTATTCGGATCCGCCTCTGGCGGTAGGGTGAAATTTGCCTTCAGCGAGGTCCAAAGATCATCTTTCTGTCTATCGGTGACATAAGAAACTTCAGGGTCGTCGTCCTTAGGCTTATTCCATTGCTTGATGCTGATAGGGATGTTGTCCCTAACAATAGCTCCGCACTGAGCAGAAAATGCGTCCTTGGTCCGCTTGGGTTCAATCGGTAGGCCATCGTGTGCGAGTGCTGTGATCGTGAACCTTTCATCCTGGCGCAACCTTTTCTTCGGGCCTCGTCTCATTACCGAAGTTTGGCTCGATCCGGAGGGCTATAAAAGAAGAAAGAAGAGTTAATATATGTACATACCAAAACAATTAATGCATCAATTAGCTAGTCAGCACAGGCTTAATTAATATATATACCTCGCCGGACTTTGAAACAACTCCCTCCTCCGTTCGATCACCGGAGCCGTCATCATGGTCTCCTTCTTCCTCCGGCATTCGGTCACCGGAGCCATCATGATCATGTCCTTCCTCCTCCATTGTTCGATCACCGGAGCCATTATCCTCTCCTTCCTGACCATCAGTGTCGTTGAGAAATGACAAGACATCACCTCCGCTGAGGATTATGTCCCCCAACAACTGTTCTTGTTCCAAGTCTCTTTGCTCTATAGTTTCTGCAAATATTACAACATGGCAAGTAATATACAAACATGAGAGATGGATATATTAGTGGCAAATATAGACCTAGCTAGCTAATCACAACAAGGAATCATATTACTGGCCTCGACGCTTCTACGGTTTGGGGTGGCCTCGACAACGCTTCTAGGGTTTGGGGTGGCCTCGACAACTAACTTGGTAAATTTGGGTGGCCTCGACGCTTCTAGGGTTTGGGGTGGCCTCGGCAACGCTTCTAGGGTTTGGGTGGCCTCGACGCTTCTAGGTTTGGTCGGGCGAGAGGGGGTTGATCGACGCCCCCCCCCCCCCCATGTTGAAGAGTTACCAGAGTTTTCTCATGAATGTCCGACGTCCGGACCGCCTCTCTCATGAATGTCAAACAAGGGATTCTCTTAACCTTTAAGGGATTTAACAAAATGGTGCCATTCTAGATGTGCAAAAAATGGTCCATATTTTTCCTGATCTCATCTACCCTTCTATATGTCACGTTGTCTAGTGTCAAAGGATTCAAGAAAACCATGGCTTCATCATTAGCCGGAAGTAACAGGCGCATAATGGTACGAAGCTCTCCAAAATTGTTTTGGAACGGAGTCCCGGATAGGATAATTAGTTTTTTGGTACGAAGTTCAGCAAGAGCCTTCCGAATATCGCTATTTGGAAGGCCTTTGCTGAAATTCGTACCAAAAAGCGAATTATTCTATCCGAAACTCCGTTCCAAAACAACTTTGAAGAGCTTTGTAGCATCATACGCCTGTTACTTCCAGCTAATGATGAAGCCATGGATTTCTTCAATACTTTGATAGACAACGTGACATATAGAAGAATATATATATAGATGAGATCAGAAAAAAATTGGATCAACTTGTGCACATCCATAATGGGGGCATTCTTGATAAATCTATGTCAAATGTTGCATATGTCAAAATTCAAACTTTGACATATGATCAAACTTTGATATATGATCAAACTTTGATATATGATCAAACTTTGCATATGTCAAAATTCAAACTTTGACATATGATCAAACTTTGATATATGTCCACCGCGATATAAAATGATACATAGACTTGTTCGGGCGAGAGGGGGTGGATCGACGTCCCCCCTCATGTCGAAGTTACCGGAGTTTTCTTCTGGTGGTTTGGGTGGCCTCGAGAGTTTGTCAGGTAGGGGCGGGAGGGGGTAGGAGATCGACAACTCTTTTTTTCTAGGGTTTGGGTGGCCTCGGGAGTTGGTCGTCCGGTATATCGAGAGGGGGGTGAACATTTTACCTTAGTAACTTAGAAAAAAAATGTTATCGGGGAGGGGGTATATCGACACCCCCCCCCCCCATGTCGAAGTTATCGGGGAGGGGGTATATCGACAACGACATACATACATGAAAAAAAATGATATCCATCTATACATACATAGCCACATACATATATACATGGAAAAAATTCTATGAACAAAAAATACATTTATGAACAAAAAAATGCTATGAAAATAATAATTAATACACATATGAAAAAAAATTACATATATGAACAAAAAAATGCTATAAACAAAAAAATTAATACATATATGAACATCCATACATACATATAGCCACACACATATATACATTATATATGAACAAAAAATTCATCATATAAAAAAAATCAACATATATAAAAAAATGCACAGAGCCGGGGCGGCGGCGGCTCACAGCGGGGGCGGCGATGGCACGACGACGGCGACGGTGGGGGCGGTGTTGGCACGGCGACGGCGACGGTGGGTGCGGCGTGGCACATGGCGACGGCGACGGTGGGGGCGGGCCAGCGCAGGGGCGCGCGCGGCCGGGCGCGCTCGGGGGCGAGGGCAGGGGCGCGGGCTCGGGCTCGGGGAAGACGACGGCGACGACGGCGCACGGGCGACGGCGACGACGGCGACGGGGACGACGGGGCACGGGCGACGACGACGGGGCAGCCTGGCGGTGACGACGACGACGGGGCACGACGGCGGTGACGGCGACGACGAAAGGCGACGAGGAGTGGGCGGCGACGGGGCAGGGCGCGGTGACGGCGACGGCGACGAGGAGCTGCCTGGCGGCGTCGGGGGAGAATGGGAGCACTTGGGGAAATTTTCCTAAGTGTTGGCTTATATAGCCACACCTTTAGTCCCGGTTCGGCCCACCAACCGGGACCAATGCCCCCCTTTGGCAGGTGCGCCAGGATTCAGGCCGTGGTGGCCCAGTAGGCGGCATTTTTTTTATTTTTTTCCAGTATTTTTGTTTTGTTTTTTGCATTATTTATTTTCTTTTGTTTTTTGCTTTATTTTTTTTAATTCTTTTTGCTGTTAGGTCACAAAAATTATAGACTTTCTGTTAGTGTCATTAGTTTTCAAATTTGAATAGTTTAAATTTGAATTCTTTGAAATTTGTGTGAATCACTAATTTGTGAATAACTTTACTATAAAAATAGATTTTTGAGTGATTCTTTTTCTTGCATTTAATATTAAGTGTTTTATCATTATATTCAATTTGGTAATTTTAAGGTTATTTTAATGTCTATTTTAATCAAGAACTGATTGTTATTTTAGTTTGCTATTAAAGTTTCTAAAAAAAAATTCTTATGAAAATTCTTTTTGCTATTAATGTTTTCAACAGAAAATACTTTGATAAATTTAGTGCAAACTTTTATATAATTTTAGTTTCAAAAATACTAGAGGTTTATAAAAGCTTTATAGTTGATTCCTTTTGCTATTAGAGTTTTATAAAAGCTTTTTAGTTGATTCTTTTTGCTATTGAAGAATATTATAGTTTTGTTTTAGTTGATCATAACAGAATATTTTAATTAATTATTTTTAGTTCATTCTTTTTGCTATTAGTTCATTCTTTGAGCTAAATGACCTTGAAAATGAAAAGCACTTCAAATGAACTGTGAAAAGGTTGAAAGTTGGCATGGTATCATCATTTCACCCACATAGCATGTGCTAAAAAGTTGAGAGGGTTACGGCAAAAACTGGATGCACTTCATGTACAAAATGGACAATCTCTTTCGAAGTATCAGGGTTTCGGACGAAAACTCATCTGTTACAAAGGGATTTCATTTTTTTGAACTTATTTCAACTCCAGACTTTTTGTGTGTTCAAAATGCACCATTCAAAGCCACATCATCAATTTTCAACCATTTCTGACTTCATTTGGTATTTTTCATGCCTTTACTGATTTTTTTGAGCTAAATGACCTTGAAATTGAAAAACACTTCAAATGAACTGTGAAAAGGTTGAAATTTGGCATGGTATCATCATAGCTCCTTACGGGCTATTCGATCCGCTCTGGCGGTAGGGTGAATTTGCCTTCACGAGGTCCAAAGATCATCTTTCTGTCTATCGGTGACATAGAAACTTCAGGGTCGTCGTCCTTAGGCTTATTCCATTGCTTGATGCTGATAGGGATGTTGTCCCTAACAATAGCTCCGCACTGAGCAGAAAATGCGTCCTTGGTCCGCTTGGGTTCAATCGGTAGGCCATCGTGTGCGAGTGCTGTGATCGTGAACCTTTCATCCTGGCGCACACCTTTTCTTCGGGCCTCGTCTCATTACCGAAGTTTGGCTCGATCCGGAGGGCTATAAAAGAAGAAGAAGAGTTAATATATGTACATACCAAAACAATTAATTGCATCAATTAGCTAGTCAGCACAGGCTTAATTAATATATATACCATCGCCGGACTTTGAAACAACTCCCTCCTCCGTTCGATCACCGGAGCCGTCATCATGGTCTCCTTCTTCCTTTTCCTCCGCATTCGGTTCACCGGAGCCATCATGATCATGTCCTTCCTCCTCCATTGTTCGATCACCGGAGCCATTTTCCCCTCCTTCCTGACCATCAGTGTCGTTGAGAAATGACAAGACATCACCCCTCCGCTGAGGATTATGTCCCCCACAACTGTTCTTGTTCCAAGTCTCTTTGCTCTATAGTTTCTGCAAATATTACACATGGCAAGTTAATATACAAACATGAGAGATGGATATATTAGTGGCAAATATAGACCTAGCTAGCTAATCACACACAGGAATCATATTACTGGCCTCGACGCTTCTTTAACGGTTTTGGGTGGCCTCGAACACGCTTCTAGGGTTTGGGGTGCCTCGACACTAACTTGCAAATTGGTCGACTTCCACCTGGCTTCTAGTTGCCTCGGCAACGCTTTCAGGTTTGGTGGGCCTCGACGCTTCTAGGGTTTGGTCGGGCGAGAGGGGTTTGATCGCCGCCCCCCCCCCCCCCCCATGTTAGAGTTTACCAAGTTTTCTCATGAATGTCCGACGTCCGACCGCCTCTCTCATGAATGTCAAACAAGGGATTCTCTTAACCTTTAAGGATTTAACAAAATGGTGCCATTCTAGATGTGCAAAAAATGGTCCATATTTTTCCTGATCTCATCTACCCTTCTATATGTCACGTTGTCTAGTGTCAAAGGATTCAAGAAAACCATGGCTTCATCATTAGCCGGAAGTAACAGGCGCATAATGGTACGAAGCTCTCAAAATTGTTTTGGAACGGAGTCCCGGATAGGATAATTAGTTTTTGGTACGAAGTTCAGCAAGAGCCTTCCGAATATCGCTATTTGGAAGGCCTTTGCTGAAATTCGTACCAAAAAGCGAATTATTCTATCCGAAACTCCGTTCCAAACAACTTTGAAGAGCTTTGTAGCATCATACGCCTGTTACTTCCAGCTAATGATGAAGCCATGGATTTTTCATACTTTGATAGACAACGTGACATATAGAAGAATATATATATAGATGAGATCAGAAAAAAATTGGATCAACTTGTGCACATCCATAATGGGGGCATTCTTGATAAATCTATGTCAATGTTGCATATGTCAAAATTCAAACTTTGACATATGATCAAACTTTGATATATGATCAAACTTTGATATATGATCAAACTTTGCATATGTCAAAATTCAAACTTTGACATATGATCAAACTTTGATATATGTCCACCGCGATTAAAATGATACATAGACTTGTTCGGCGCGAGAGGGGTGGATCGACGTCCCCCCTCATGTCGAAGTACCAGAGTTTTCTTCTGGTGGTTTTGGGTGGCCTCGAGAGTTTGTCAGGTAGGGGCGGAGGGGGTAGGAGATCGCACAACTCTTTTTTTCTAGGGTTTGGGTGGCCTCGGGAGTTGGTCGTCCGGTATATCGAGAGGGGGTGAACATTTTACCTTAGTAACTTAGAAAAAAATGTTATCGGGGAGGGGTATATCGACCCCCCCCCCCCCATGTCGAAGTTATCGGGGGGGGTATATCGACCACGACATACATACATGAAAAAAAATGATATCCATCTATACATACATAGCCACATACATATATACATGGAAAAATTCTATGAACAAAAAATACATTTATGAACAAAAAATGCTATGAAAATAAATAATAATACACATATGAAAAAAAATTACATATATGAACAAAAAAATGCTATAAACAAAAAAATTAATACATATATGAACATCCATACATACATATAGCCACCACATATATACATTATATATGAACAAAAAATTCATCATATAAAAAAAATCAACATATTAAAAAAATGCACAGACCGGGGCGGCGGCGGCTCACAGCGGGGGCGGCGATGGCACGACGACGGCGACGGTGGGGGGCGGTGTTGGCACGGCGACGGCGACGGTGGGTGCGGCGTGGCACATGGCGACGGCGACGGTGGGGCGGGCCAGCGCAGGGGCGCGCGCGGCCGGGCGCGCTCGGGGCGAGGGCAGGGGGCGCGGGCTCGGGCTCGGGGAAGATCGACGGCGACGACGGCGCACGGGCGACGGCGACGACGGCGACGGGACGACGGGCACGGGCGACGACACGTGGGCAGCCGGCGGTGACGACGACGACGGGCACGACTGCGGTGACGGCGACGACGAAGGCGACGAGGATGGGCGGCGACGGGGCAGGGCGCGGTGACGGCGACGGCGACGAGGAGCTCCTGCGGCGTCGGGGGAAATGGAGCACTTGGGGAAATTTTCCTAGTGTTGGCTTATATAGCCACACCTTTAGTCCCGGTTCGGCCCACCAACCGGGACCAATGCCCCCCTTTGGCAGGTGCGCCAGGATTCAGGCCGTGGTGGCCCGTAGCGGCATTTTTTTTATTTTTTTTCCAGTATTTTTGTTTTGTTTTTTGCATTATTTATTTTCTTTTGTTTTTTTTTGCTTTATTTTTTTTAATTCTTTTTGCTGTTAGGTCACAAAATTATAGACTTTCTGTTAGTGTCATTTTTTCAAATTTGAATAGTTTAAATTTGAATTCTTTGAAATTTGTGTGAATCACTAATTTGTGAATAACTTTACTATAAAAATAGATTTTTGAGTGATTCTTTTTCTTGCTATTTAATATTACTGTGTTTTATCATTATATTCAATTTGGTAATTTTAAGGTTATTTTAAATGTCTATTTTAATCAAGAACTGATTTTGTTATTTTAGTTTGCTATTAAAGTTTCTAAAAAAAAATTCTTTATGAAAATTCTTTTTGCTATTAATGTTTTCAACAGAAAATACTTTGATAATTTTAGTTGCATAATTTTATATAAATTTTAGTTTCAAAAATACTAGAGGTTTATAAAAGCTTTATAGTTGATTCCTTTTGCTATTAGAGTTTTATAAAAGCTTTTAGTTGATTCTTTTTGCTATTGAAGAATATTATAGTTTTGGTTTTAGTTGATCATAACAGAATATTTTAATTAATTATTTTTAGTTCATTCTTTTTGCTATTAGTTCATTCTTTGAGCTAAATGACCTTGAAAATGAAAAGCACTTCAATGAACTGTGAAAGGTTGAAAGTTGGCATGGTATCATCATTTCATTCACCACTAGCATGTGCTAAAAAGTTGAGAGGGTTACGGCAAAAACTGGATGCACTCATGTACAAAATGGACAATCTCTTTCGAAGTATCAGGGTTTCGGACGAAAACTCATCTTTTACAAAGGGATTTCATTTTTTTGAACTTATTTCAACTCCAGACTTTTTGTGTGTTTTCAAAATGCACCATTCAAAGCCACATCATCATTTTCATTCAACCATTTTCTGACTTCATTTGGTATTTTTCATGCCTTTACTGATTTTTTTGAGCTAAATGACCTTGAAATTGAAAACACTTCAAATGAACTGTGAAAGGTTGAAATTTGGCATGGTATCATCATTTCACCCCACATAGCATGTGCTAAAAAGTTGAGAGGGTTACGGCAAAAACTGGATGCACTTCGTTACAAAATGGACAATCTCTTTTCGAAGTATCAGGGTTTCGGACGAAAACTCATCTGTTACAAAGGGATTTCATTTTTTTGAACTTATTTCAACTCCAGACTTTTTGTGCTTTCAACATGCACCATTCAAAGCCACATCATCAATTTTCAACCCTTTCTGACTTCATTTGGTATTTTTCATGCATTTACTGATTTTTTTTGAGCTAAATGACCCTAAAATTGAAAAGCACTTCAAATGAACTGTGAAAAGGTTGAAATTTGGCATGGTATCATCATTTCAACCACATAGCATGTGCTAAAAAGTTGAGAGGGTTATGACAAAAGCTAGATGCACTTCGTGTACAAAATGGACAATCTCTTTCGAAGTATCAGGGTTTCATACGAAAACTCATCTGTTACAAAAGGCATTTCATTTCTTCACATGTAACTGCAGTGGTATTCTAGATCAAAGGCATCATCATAATAGTTGTGGAGAGAAAGTCTTCACTTTTTGTTCACTTGTGTCCTTTGCTTATTGCACCGTAACCATGGATAATCTTCATTGTTTAACAGGGTGCTTGGGTCAGCCTTGACTTTGAAGGGAGGAATTTCATGAAACTTTTCATAATCTTCAGACATGTCTGTCTTTCCCTCCACTCCCACGATGTCTCTTTTTCCTGAAAGAACTATGTGGCGCTTTGGCTCATCGTATGATGTATTCGCTTCCTTATCTTATCTTTTTCTCGGTTTGGTAGACATGTACTTCACATAGAAAACCTGCGCCACATCATTGGCTAGGACGAATGGTTCATCTGTGTACCCAAGATTGTTCAGATCCACTGTTGTCATTCCGTACTGTGGGTCTACCTGTACCCCGCCTCCTGACAGATTGACCCATTTGCACTAAAACAAAGGGACCTTAAAATCATGTCCATAGTCAAGTTCCCATATGTCCACTATGTAATCATAATATGTGTCGACCTTTCTCCTCTTGGTTGCTGCATCAAAGCGGACACCACTGTTTTAGTTGGTGCTCTTTTGATCTTGGGCGATCGTGTAAAATGTATTCCCATTTATCTCGTACCCTTTGTAAGTCAATACAGTCGAAGATGGTCCCCTAGCCAACGAGTACAGCTCATCAGAAACAATGTTGTCACCCATGAGACGTATTTGCAACCAACTGCCGAAAGTCTTGATGTGTTCACATGTAATCCAGTCATCACACTGCTCCGGGTGTTTGGAGCGCAGAATATTCTTGTGTTCATCGATATACGGGGTCACCAAGGTAGAATTCTGTAGAACTGTGTAGTGTGGTTGAGACTAAGAATGCCCGTCCCTACATATTATTGAGTCCGCTCCTAGCGTGCCTTTTCCATTCAGTCTCCCCTCATACCGCGATTGAGGAAGACCAATCTTCTTAATGTCAGGAATGAAGTCAACACAAAACCCAATGACATCCTCTGTTTGATGGCCCATGGAGATGCTTCCTTCTGGCCTAGCGCGGTTACGAACATATTTCTTTAAGACTCCCATGAACCTCTCAATGGGGAACATATTGTGTAGAAATACAGGGCCCAGAATGGCAATCTTGTCGACTAGATGAACTAGGACGTGCGTCATGATATTGAAGAAGGATGGTGGGAACAACAGCTCGAAACTGACAAGACATTGCGCCAAATCACTCCTTAACCTTGGTAGGATTTCTGGATCGATCACCTTCTGAGAGATTGCATTGAGGAATGCACATAGCTTCACAATGGCTAATCGAACGTTTTCTGGTAGAAGCCCCCTCAATGCAACCGGAAGCAGTTGCGTCATAATCACGTGGCAGTCATGAGACTTTAGGTTCTGGAACTTTTTCTCTGCCATATTTATTATTCTCTTTATATTCGACGAGAAGCCAGACGGGACCTTCATACTGAGCAGGCATTCAAAGAAGATTACCTTCTCTTGTTTGGTAAGAGCGTAGCTGGCAGGACCTTCATACTGCTTTGGAGGCATGCCATCTTTTTCGTGCGCACGTTGCTGGTCCTCCCGTGCCTCCGGTGTATCTTTTGTCTTCCCATACACGCCCAAGAAGCCTAGCAGGTTCACGCAAAAATTCTTCGTCACGTGCATCATGT
Source organism: Thinopyrum elongatum (assembly GCA_011799875.1). Lineage (NCBI taxonomy): Eukaryota > Viridiplantae > Streptophyta > Magnoliopsida > Poales > Poaceae > Thinopyrum > Thinopyrum elongatum. Next base: position 567,709,297 of record CM022299.1, read on the forward strand.
CGATTGCAGAGGGGACCTCTAGGTCTTTCTAATAGGGTAGGTCCCAAAATATAGATTTCTTCTTCCACATGGGTGCGCGTCCCTCAGCGTCATTCGAAACAGATAGTCTGCTGGGACCCTTTCCAAAGATTACTTGTAAATCATTGACCATAGCAAGTATGTGATCACCAGTACGGACGGCGGGCTTCTTCCAGTGATCTGCCTTGCCTTTGAAATGCTTGCCTTTCTTTCAACATTGATGGTTGGTCGGAAGAAATCGACGATGCCCCAGGTACACATTCTTCCTGCATTTGTCCAAATATATACTTTCGGTGTCATCTAAACAGTGCGTGCATGCGTGGTATTCCTTGTTTGTCTGTCCTGAAAGGTTACTGAGAGCAGGCCAATCATTGATGGTTACAAACAGCAACGCATATAGGTCAAATTCCTGCTGGTCTTGCTCATCCCACACACGTACACCTTTTCGATTCCACAGCTGTCAAAGTTCTTCAACTAATGGCCTTAGGTACACATCAATGTTGTTGCCGGGTTGCTTAGGGCCTTGGATAAGAACTGGCATCATAATGAACTTCCGCTTCATGCACAGCCAAGGAGGAAGGTTATAGATACATAGAGTCACGGGCCAGGTGCTATGATTGCTGCTCTGCTCCCCAAAAGGATTAATGTCATCCGCGCTTAAACCAAACCATATGTTCCTTGCGTCACCTGTACAAAGGGATTTCATTTTTTTGAACTTATTTCAACTCCAGACTTTTGTGCTTTCAACATGCACCATTCAAAGCCACATCATCAATTTTCAACCCTTTCTGACTTCATTTGGTATTTTTCATGCATTTACTGATTTTTTTGAGCTAAATGACCCTAAAATTGAAAAGCACTTCAAATGAACTGTAAAAGGTTGAAATTTGGCATGGTATCATCATTTCAACCACATAGCATGTGCTAAAAGTTGAGAGGGTTATGACAAACTAGATGCACTTCGTTGTACACAATGGACAATCTCTTTCGAATATCAGGTTTCATACGAAAAACTCATCTGTAGGGTTTCGGATGAAAACTCATCTGTTACAAAGGGATTTCATTTTTTTGAACTTATTTCAACTCCAGACTTTTTGTGCTTTCAACATGCACCATTCAAAGCCACATCATCAATTTTCAACCCTTTCTGACTTCATTTGGTATTTTTCATGCATTTACTGATTTTTTTTGAGCTAAATGACCCTAAAATTGAAAAGCACTTCAAATGAACTGTGAAAAGGTTGAAATTTGGCATGGTATCATCATTTCAACCACATAGCATGTGCTAAAAAGTTGAGAGGGTTATGACAAAAGCTAGATGCACTTCGTGTACAAAATGGACAATCTCTTTCGAAGTATCAGGGTTTCATACGAAAACTCATCTGTTACAAAAGGCATTTCATTTCTTCACATGTAACTGCAGTGGTATTCTAGATCAAAGGCATCATCATAATAGTTGTGGAGAGAAAGTCTTCACTTTTTGTTCACTTGTGTCCTTTGCTTATTGCACCGTAACCATGGATAATCTTCATTGTTTAACAGGGTGCTTGGGTCAGCCTTGACTTTGAAGGGAGGAATTTCATGAAACTTTTCATAATCTTCAGACATGTCTGTCTTTCCCTCCACTCCCACGATGTCTCTTTTTCCTGAAAGAACTATGTGGCGCTTTGGCTCATCGTATGATGTATTCGCTTCCTTATCTTATCTTTTTCTCGGTTTGGTAGACATGTACTTCACATAGAAAACCTGCGCCACATCATTGGCTAGGACGAATGGTTCATCTGTGTACCCAAGATTGTTCAGATCCACTGTTGTCATTCCGTACTGTGGGTCTACCTGTACCCCGCCTCCTGACAGATTGACCCATTTGCACTAAAACAAAGGGACCTTAAAATCATGTCCATAGTCAAGTTCCCATATGTCCACTATGTAATCATAATATGTGTCGACCTTTCTCCTCTTGGTTGCTGCATCAAAGCGGACACCACTGTTTTAGTTGGTGCTCTTTTGATCTTGGGCGATCGTGTAAAATGTATTCCCATTTATCTCGTACCCTTTGTAAGTCAATACAGTCGAAGATGGTCCCCTAGCCAACGAGTACAGCTCATCAGAAACAATGTTGTCACCCATGAGACGTATTTGCAACCAACTGCCGAAAGTCTTGATGTGTTCACATGTAATCCAGTCATCACACTGCTCCGGGTGTTTGGAGCGCAGAATATTCTTGTGTTCATCGATATACGGGGTCACCAAGGTAGAATTCTGTAGAACTGTGTAGTGTGGTTGAGACTAAGAATGCCCGTCCCTACATATTATTGAGTCCGCTCCTAGCGTGCCTTTTCCATTCAGTCTCCCCTCATACCGCGATTGAGGAAGACCAATCTTCTTAATGTCAGGAATGAAGTCAACACAAAACCCAATGACATCCTCTGTTTGATGGCCCATGGAGATGCTTCCTTCTGGCCTAGCGCGGTTACGAACATATTTCTTTAAGACTCCCATGAACCTCTCAATGGGGAACATATTGTGTAGAAATACAGGGCCCAGAATGGCAATCTTGTCGACTAGATGAACTAGGACGTGCGTCATGATATTGAAGAAGGATGGTGGGAACAACAGCTCGAAACTGACAAGACATTGCGCCAAATCACTCCTTAACCTTGGTAGGATTTCTGGATCGATCACCTTCTGAGAGATTGCATTGAGGAATGCACATAGCTTCACAATGGCTAATCGAACGTTTTCTGGTAGAAGCCCCCTCAATGCAACCGGAAGCAGTTGCGTCATAATCACGTGGCAGTCATGAGACTTTAGGTTCTGGAACTTTTTCTCTGCCATATTTATTATTCTCTTTATATTCGACGAGAAGCCAGACGGGACCTTCATACTGAGCAGGCATTCAAAGAAGATTACCTTCTCTTGTTTGGTAAGAGCGTAGCTGGCAGGACCTTCATACTGCTTTGGAGGCATGCCATCTTTTTCGTGCGCACGTTGCTGGTCCTCCCGTGCCTCCGGTGTATCTTTTGTCTTCCCATACACGCCCAAGAAGCCTAGCAGGTTCACGCAAAAATTCTTCGTCACGTGCATCATGTCGATTGCAGAGGGGACCTCTAGGTCTTTCTAATAGGGTAGGTCCCAAAATATAGATTTCTTCTTCCACATGGGTGCGCGTCCCTCAGCGTCATTCGAAACAGATAGTCTGCTGGGACCCTTTCCAAAGATTACTTGTAAATCATTGACCATAGCAAGTATGTGATCACCAGTACGGACGGCGGGCTTCTTCCAGTGATCTGCCTTGCCTTTGAAATGCTTGCCTTTCTTTCAACATTGATGGTTGGTCGGAAGAAATCGACGATGCCCCAGGTACACATTCTTCCTGCATTTGTCCAAATATATACTTTCGGTGTCATCTAAACAGTGCGTGCATGCGTGGTATTCCTTGTTTGTCTGTCCTGAAAGGTTACTGAGAGCAGGCCAATCATTGATGGTTACAAACAGCAACGCATATAGGTCAAATTCCTGCTGGTCTTGCTCATCCCACACACGTACACCTTTTCGATTCCACAGCTGTCAAAGTTCTTCAACTAATGGCCTTAGGTACACATCAATGTTGTTGCCGGGTTGCTTAGGGCCTTGGATAAGAACTGGCATCATAATGAACTTCCGCTTCATGCACAGCCAAGGAGGAAGGTTATAGATACATAGAGTCACGGGCCAGGTGCTATGATTGCTGCTCTGCTCCCCAAAAGGATTAATGTCATCCGCGCTTAAACCAAACCATATGTTCCTTGCGTCACCTGCAAAGTCCCCCCACTTTCTCTCGATTTTTCTCCACTGCGACCCGTCAGCGGGTGCTCTCAACTTCCTGTCTTTCTTACGGTCCTCTTTGTGCCATCGCATCAACTTGGCATGCTCTTTGTTTCTAAACAGACGTTTCAACCGTTCTATTATAGGAGCATACCACATCACCTTGGCAGGAACCCTCTTCCTGGGCCGCTCGCCCTCAACATCACCAGGGTCATCTCGTCTGATCTTATACTGCAATGCACCACATACCGAGCATGCGTTCAAATCCTCGTACGCACCGCGGTAGAGGATGCAGTCATTAGGGCATGCATGTATCTTTTGGACCTCCAATCCTAGAGGGCATAGAACCTTCTTTGCTCCGTACGTACTGTTGGGCAATTCGTTATCCTTTGGAAGCTTCTTCTTCAATATTTTAAGTAGCTTCTCAAATCCGTTGTCAGATACACCATTCTCTACCTTCCACTTCGGCAATTCCAGTGTGGTACCGAGCTTTGTGTTGCCTTCTTCGCAATTTGGGTATAACCCTTTTTTGTGATCCTCTAACATGCGATCGAACTTCAACTTCTCCTTTTCACTTTCGCATTGTCTCTTTGCATCAACAATGACCCGGCGAAGATCATCATCGGGCACATCGTCTGGTTCCTCTTGATCTTCAGCTTCCCCCGTTGCAGCATCACCGTATTTAGGGGGCACATAGTTGTCATCATCCTCTTCTTCTTTGTTGTCTTCCATCATAACCCCTCTTTCTCCGTGCTTGGTCCAAACAATATAGTGTGGCATGAAACCCTTCATAAGCAGGTGGGTGTGAAGGGTTTTTGAGTCAGAGTAAGACTTCATATTCCCACATATAGGGCATGGACAACACATAAAACCATTCTGCTTGTTTGCCTCAGCCACTTCGAGAAAATTATTCACGCCCTTAATGTACTCGGAGGTGCGTCTGTCACCGTACATCCATTGCCGGTTCATCTGCGTGCATTATATATAATTAAGTGTGTCAAGAACCATTACAGAATATCATGAATAGAGAAGTGACCAAATTAATATAAATTCATCATCACATTAAAACCAAAGTACATACATAGTTCTCATTGAACAACACATAGCTCTCCAGAGCATCTAATTAAATCATACATTGAAACTATGTAAAACATTTCAATGCAACAACAAATGCGATCATAATCGCAACTAAGGTAACAATTGATCCAACGGCATAATGATACCAAGCCTCAGTATGAATGGCATATTTTTTAATCTTTCTAATCTTCAAGTGCATTTTATCCATCTTGATCTTGTGATCATGGACGACATCCGCAACATGCAACTCCAATCTCATCTTCTTCTACTCAATTCTTTTCAATTTTTTCTTCAGGTAATTGTTTTCTTCTTCAACTAAATTTAACCTCTCGACAATAGGGTCGGTTGGAATTTCTGGTTCACATACCTCCTAGATAAAAACATCTATGTCACGTTGGTCGGCATAATTGTCATAAACACTAAATGAACCAAATAGTTATAAAAGATAATATATACCACATCCGAATTATAGACAGGACGAGGGCCGACGGAGGAGGATACCAAAACCATCGCACTATATAATAACAAACAATAATAAAAGTAAGAAAATTATACAAGTATTTATCTAAATCATACAAGTAAGAACTTTTTTCTTTTAGAAAGAAGATAAGGACAAGAGGCTCACCACGGTGGTGCCGGCGACGAGATCGGCGCGGGCGATCGACAGCGGTGAGGACGGGGACGGGACAGGACGGACTGCCAAACCTAGACAAATCTTGAGGAAAATGGAGGTTGGACAAGGAGCTTCAAGAGGAGAAAGCTTAAGTGTGGCTCGGGCATTTCATCGAACACCTCATGTGCATAGGAGGTGAGCTAGAGCACCACAAAGCTCTCCCACGGCCGGGCAAAAAAACAGAGCGATGGCTCTGCTCGCGGGCAGGGGCGGGGGTATATATAGGCCACTCTTTAATCCCGGTTGGTGGCTCGAACCGGGACGAAAGGAGCACATTTGGTCCCGGTTCCAGCCACCAACCGAGACCAATGGTTGTGGGCCAGAAGCGAGGCCCATTGGTCCCGGTTCGTGTCTGGAACCGGGACCAAAGGTGTCTCACGAACCGGGACCAATGGCCCCCGAGGCCCGACCGGCACCCTGGCCCATTGGTACCGGTTCATGAGTGAACCGGGAGTAATGGGTTTATCAGGCCTGGACCAAAGCCCTGTTTTTTACTAGTGTCTTTCTTTAAATAGTACATCTCTGTTCTGAAGAACTCTCACGACGAAGCATGTTCCACATCCAGGAGGAAACTGACATTTTGTCGTTCACATCATCCTGTACTACATCGTGTTGATCCATTATCAGAGTCATCATAATTAGTAATACAAATAATATATAAATCCTCTTCTTAATGATCTTCTTGGAACGACATTAGGAAGGTGTTCTAAGAGAAGTTTCATTACCATAGTTTTAAATAGCCGGCTATAGCCCCGCTATAGCTCCGCTATAGCTGTTTGAGCATGTTGCTGCTAAATGATTTCATGTACAATTTGCCGCTATAGCCTCGCTATAGCCCGCTATAGCTGTTTTTAAGGGTTGCCGCTATATGCCATAGCCTGCTATTTAAAACACTGTTCATTACTTTCAAATTAGTGCTCGGGGTTGGCTCCTAATAGTAATCTTTGTTGCCATTGCGCATATGAAGACCCAGTGTCTGAACCATGACGCCAAAGGGGAATTGTAAGATATAACCAACATAGCTAGCAGCTCATCCTTTTTTGACTCCTGAATACAAGACCTAGTAGTATATCACAGTACAGCAACACTCGAGTGCAGCAGTGAGTTGTGGGATTGCATCCAACATTCCAAGACAGCAATGCTCGTCGTCCACGGCATACATCGCCTGTAGCAGAAAGAATAGCTTGATATTTGTCAGGCACATTGCCATGGAGTGAACCAAATTATTTCATGCCAGCAAGGTTAGTTGCTTCATGTTTGCAAGCCTTGCAAGAGGAGCCGGCAGTTTTGCAGTCTCTAAAGTGAATGGGGTGTATGACCGGGCGCCGCTCGGTAGCAGTTCAGCAACTGTGGAAGTCTGTAGAGAACAAAAAATAATAATCGGTTAAGAAGAGGATTGTTCGTGTAGCAGTTCAGCAATTGTGGGTGTCGTCGGAGCATAGTCTACTTGCTCGGTTCTGTGTATGTGGTTCTTCCCAAGTTTCTTGTCTATACCTCTATATCTATCTATCTATCTATACCTATACCTATACTAATTCTAGACTCCCTAAAAATTACCACGTTAATTAGATTTTACGAGCCGTTAATCCGGTGGGACCAATTTATTACGGTGTAGATTAACCCTTACAATCCCCAGCAAAACAAATACTCATACAGCGTGTTTGGTTCGGTGGAATTAGAGATGGGGAATGGGAGTTGAGGGGTGTGGAAATTAAAAGTCCACTGTTTGATTAGAGGGAATGGGAGTTTAAGTGGGAAGGGGAATGGGAGTTAAGGAAGCCAATTCCCACCGATTTCTTCCCAGGGGATACCCTGTTAATTCGTGAGCAGAGTTTTATCCCACGCCAATTCCCACCGTATACCAAACAAGAGAATGGGAGTAAAAATCTACTTCCCATGACTAATCCCTCCATAAACACCCATGTGCGAACTCCCATTTCCCTGCATAGTGATTACCAAACAGGCTGATAGGGCCTACAATCCTTCCACGATAGTAGGAATAGAAGCCACGCTCAGTTCAGCCTTTTAGATGGGCCTTGCGTGAGGCAGCCCATAACCTACCCGCAGAATCAAATCAATCGAGTTTCTCAAAAAAAAAGGATAGCTAGGTACGGGACTATATCCAAAAAAAGAGCTGGGTACATAATATGCCGATGGAATTAAAAAGTAAAGCGAGCAAGCTGTTCAAAAAAATAAAACTAATGTCTAAAGAAGTTAGCACGTACTACAATCTTCTCGAAAGAAAAACATACTAAAATAATACGTACTCCCTCCGTCCGAAAATACTTGTCATCAAAATGGATAAAAGAAGATGTGTCTAGACGTATTTTAGTTCTAGATACATCCCTTATCATCCATTTTGATGACAAGTATTTTCCTAGACACATCTTCTTTTATCCATTTTGATGACAAGTATTTTCGGACGGAGGGAGCTCACACCTTTATTAAACCTGTCCCATCACTCTTTTAAAAGAAAAAAAGATTATAGCCCTAATCCTACGAAAAGATAAAGCTTCTTAATCTGGCCCTTCCGGCACGATCTTTTCCAGCTCCATGCTAAATCGCACGCGCACCGTCGTCCATGCTCGCGCCGTCGGCCATGCTCCAGATTTATTCGCTAATTACTTCCGGGCCAGACAATAAAGAACACTTGATTGATCTCAACGCTAGCTTTGTGGATCCTCCTTGGCTGCAGGCGCACATAGCACATGTGAAAGAGGATCGATCCTGCTCGGCCGTAGGCGCATAAACCTAAGAAGACACACACATGGGAAACGAGATTGGATGCCCACGTTAGCGCGTGTCCTTCCTGTTGTTTCTTACTTTGATCTGATCAAACTCTCGGTTTGTTCTAGAATGCTACACAAGTATCTAAAGAAGGTAAAATAGCTAAAACTGATAAAACTCTCTGTTTGTTCTACATTCATGCTACACCAGGCGGAACATAGGTCCTGATAGTTGTCATGGAATCTGCTACAAATCTTTCTTTTCAGTTTACTAAGTTCTACTTTATGCCTGCATGAGTTGTTGCATGGTTTCAGAAGAAGATTCTTCCAAGTGTGGGATATATATTCTTGCTCATACTTACATGCATATATAACTGAAGTGTATGCATGTCCATAGATTTGGTACTCTACCTTTAATCTATGTCCAGATACAGTTATTTGTGCGCAACTGAAAAACATTGATTCTCATAACTGTATTTGAGATTTCTTTTTGTTTGTTTCAGGTGAATACATGTCTTCTTAGGCATATCGGACGAGAGAGGGTGATCGATTGAATTCTTACATTACTTTGAACTCTGCTGGACTGGATTTGATCCCAGCCACCTGGTCATATAACTGTCCAGTGTTAATTGCAGAACATGTCACTTGGTTGCCAGCTTGCGCATGCTGATCCAAATATGTTGCCAGGTTGTTCCCCTTCTCCTTTCTTAAATATGTTTTGTGATTACTCCTTGCTTATCCCAGCAACTTTCAACTGCTATTGCATTTGACGTCTTCAGGAGACCTATTGCATTTGACATCTTGCTTTTGTTTTACATGAGCATAACATTGGAAGAAATAGTTCAAGTTATCTAAATTTCAGAACATAACAAATTTATGAGAGTTTCGTTATTTAGATGCTTAATAGAGTCAGACAATTAGATTTAAAAGTTCCTTTTTACCTATTGAAATGTTTCTCTAATGTAGCACAGGTAATGTTTACTTTTGTGTATGAAATATTTCTGCATGGTGATTCATTCTGGAAGATAAGAACAAACATATCTATCAATATAGAGGACATCGAACATAAAGCAAGTTGTTTAAATCTGAAAAAACATTTTTACGGTACAATACATTCTGAAAGATAGGAGCAAACTTATCTACCAGTATGCAAGGCATCCAACATAAAATAGAGAACACACATATTTTGACATGCGAGATTACATTTTTGTGGCATTACTAATGATACTATTGCACGGCTATTCGAGGACATGGGTGAGACATTGATGATTTCTTAGGTGCCATTATTATTGGACATGTCCCTTGTTTTTAATTAAAAAATATATTGTTTGGTATACACGCCATGCGCGTGGAAGGCAGCAACAGCTGGTAGAAGCACAATTGAAAATAGATCTCAGACATAGTGCACGGTATTTGGAATTGAAAAATGATCCATCACACCCAGCATATGTACGTTGATCTTCACCTCATAGTTGACATGGGCAATGCAGGTGTAACATTGTAACAACGAAGCACCTGCTGGAACCAATCGGCACATGGCTTTCAACCTTGATATGAGTAGACAACAATGCAAAGCAATACGTGGCTGCTACATTCATAAGGTAGTTCTTACTGATGAATAATTTAACGTATGGTGCTCTTTGTATAGACATAGTATCATTATTATTTTTCATTGGAGATTAACTCACCAATTTTAGGTTTCTTGCTTCGGATTCTCTGATCTTTTTTTTCCCTCTGTGCATATTAAGTAATTAACTCAAATTCAAAGTCTTCAAAAGGTTTTACTTTTGGATTATGCTTGGTCGCTTGGGACAAGATTTAATTTAGACATCATTATGCTCATAAGGTGTTCTTATAAATCAATGTCGTTGTGGTGTAAGAAACCATAGGGAAGTGTTTCTTGATGTTGGCAACAATGTCACTTGCAGGTTAGATATTCAACATCCCATCGGTTCTTTTTTCTAACGCCTTTTAAATTGGTAGAAATTGTGCGTGAATTGACATTATAACCTTGAATATTGTTGCCGCATAGGTTATATTAGCAATTGCTGGACTTGATTTGTTATTTCTTTCCCTATTTTAGAACTTCTCTAATTCTCTGCCTGAGTGGATTTGTACGGAAATCAACAATATGTGATATGCTTAACTGATTGTTGCACTCATTTGGCATGTTGATCACTTGATAAATATAGATTACTAAATTTATGGAGAAACCTTTTTCTTTCCAGTGTGACTATTGTTGTTTGCAATGGTGATGAAATTGCAAAACCATTATCATTATCTTATAGTTGTTACTGGGCAATATGTTAGTTGTCTATGTAAAGAATCTCATAGTTTACATAGATTTGTATCTCTAAGATACAAAAGAACTCAAGAGACGTAGAGTAACTTTTCCGAACAAGCATCTCTCTTCCAAGATATATTTGAGTGAAAAAACAGCGTGGTGCGCATTTCAAGCACAAGGTTACAGTACTGTGATCTCATAAGAATCTGAACAGGTTACTTATCATTACATTAACTAAATAATGTCATCCTATATGTTTTCATGTATTAGTTTAAGTTAAAATTCAAGGAACAAGTTAGTAAATGCATAGGCAACACCTAAATCACTCGGTATGGCTGATTAGAGATAGAATATGTATCCCAAAAAATAAAAAAAATTATGGCATCATCGTAAAGATGCATATTGCACCATTTTTTTTTGTACATGCTATTATATATGAAAATTATTTTCAATGGAAATGCAAATCATAGGTAATTTTTATAAGAAATACATGTGCAAAAAATGACACACTAAGTTTCGTACACAAACCAGAACATGATAAAGAAATGTGCAGTTATTCTTGATCGATAGAGAAGTTTATCCATACAAAACATAAGGCTGAACTACTTTCTCGATAAAAAGTATAAATGTATTATTTCATATTAGTACAAACTAGGCATTAACTAAACTAGCCCGTGCAACTGCACGGGTTGACGACTAGTTTTGTTAACTGGCCTAGCATATACCGTGCACTACTCTACCTTCTTAAGAACCAGTACTTCTAGTAGGAGCTAGGGTTCTACCGGGTCTAGGCCGGAGGTTGTAGGGGAAGGAGGGAGTTGGACACGGACGAGCACGCGGCCGGCGGCGGCTGGGCGCCGTCGTGCGCGTGGGAGGAGGCGGTGGTGGTGACAGGAGGCGGCTAGGGTTTAGGGTTTCCGGCTCCTCTAGGAGCCGGGCAATAGAATTGTCTTATTGCTTAATCTTCAAAAAAGTCTTACAGCTTGTTTATATAACCATGATGCTAATAAAAAATTAAAAATAAGATAACTTGTGGGCTAAGCCCCTAACTAAACCTGCCCGGTGGGCCTCCTACGGGTATAAGTTACCCCACTCATAACATCTCTCCCTGCCTGCGCAAACAGCTCGTCCTCGAGCTGGAAGTCTGGGTAGTGGTGGCGGAACTCGTCGCACTGCTCCCAAGTAGCCTCCTCATCCGGAAGGCCAGCCCACTGGATCAACAAGTACCACACCCCGCGACGGAGCTGGGCCTGCAACACCTTCTCCGGTCCTGGAAGGAGGCGCCCGTCGGAGGTCGGAGGAAGCACGGGGGTGGCCGCCGGTGGCTCCTCACGGAAGGGCTTCAGCAGCCCCACATGGAAGACGTCGTGGATGCAAGCACCGGCCGGAAGCTGAAGGCGGTAGGCCACCTTCCCGATGCGCTCCAAGGCGGTCGTGAACTCCGCCTCGCGATGGTGGCCGTCGTAGTAGTGCTTGGCCAGCTGTTGGGCCTGAATGAGGCATTGTCGTACCTCCGCAAGCATCTCGTCGTGGCTGCGAAGAAGATCGCCTGCCGCCTCCGTCCAAGCCGTCGCCGGGTTAACCGGCAGGATGGGCGGGGGCGGTCTGCCGTAGACCACCTCGAATGGCATGGCGCGCAGGGCGGAGTGATAGGAGGTGTTGTAGCAGTACTCCGCCCACGCGAGCCAATCCACCCAAGCGCGAGGACGATCACCTGTGACACAACGCAAATACATGGCAATCACCTTGTTGACGACCTCGGATTGGCCGTCCGTCTGGGGGTGGAAGGCCGTGCTCAGGCGGAGCTTCACGCCCGCCATCCGGAAGAGATCGCACCAGACATGCCCCGTGAACACCGGGTCCCGATCAAAGAGGGAAACCCGTGGAGGCGGACGATGCCGTCGAAGAAGGCACAGGCCACGGATGCGGCAGTGTAGGGATGGCCGAGCGGGATGAAGTGAGCATACTTGGAGAAGCGGTCGACCACCGTGAGGATGACGGACTTGCCGCCCACCTTGGGAAGGCCCTCGATGAAGTCCATGGAGATATCAGCCCAGACCTGAGACGGCACCTCCAAGGGCTGGAGCAGACCAGCCGGCCGTAGTGTCTCCGTCTTGTTACGCTGGCACGTCACACAAGACCGCACCCAGTCCCGGACCAGGGCCCAATCACCGGGAATGTCGCGCGGAGATGATGGAGGGTTTTCTGCACACCCTCGTGGCCCGTCGAGTGGGCCAGCAATAGAACCTGGTGACGGAGGTCGTCGTGCTCCGGCACGAAGATACGGCGCCCATGCAGGAGCAAGCCATCTGCTAGGTGCCACGGCTCCTCCAGGTCGCCCGCAGCAAGCCGCTGCTGAAGAAGCAAAGCGTCCGGCGCGGCCGCGGTGGCCCGACGGATGTCGGCGAAGAGGGCAAAAGAGGGCCCCGAGCGGATGCAGAGCGCCGCCCCCTCGGAGTCGCCGATGGTGGTGTTGTGGTCGGTGTCGCGACGAGACAGGGCGTCGGCCACGGTGTTGAGGCGGCCCGGACGATACTCGACGGTGAAGTCGAAGCCAAAGAGCTTATTGATCCACTGATGCTGCGGCACGGTCGACAGCCTCTGGTCCAATAAGAACTTGAGGCTGTAGTGATCCGTGCGAATCCGGAACGACCGGCCCCAAAGATAAGGCCGCCAATGGCACCGCCTGCACCAAGCCAATGAGCTCCCGCTCATAAGCCGCGAGCTTAAGATGGCGCGCGGCGAAGGGCCTGCTGAAGAATGCGAGGGGTCCATCGCCCTGATGGAGGACGGCGCCGAACCCCGCACTGGAGGCGTCGCAGTCCACGACGAACGGGCGGTCGAAGTTAGGCATCTGAAGAACAGGGCCCGTCGTGAGGGCCCCCTTGAGGGCCTCGAACGCCGCTGCCGCCTCCTCATCCCAGGCAAAGGCGTCGCGACGTAGTAGGCGCGTGAGTGGGGACGCAATGAGGCCGAACTCCCGGATAAATTTCCGGTAGTACCCCGCGAGGCCCAGGAAGCCGCGAAGAGCCCGTGGTGAGTGCGGTGTGGGCCTGGCCGCGACGGCCGCCACCTTGTCGGCGTCCATAGCAACCCCCTCGGCCGAGATGACGTGGCCGAGGTAGGCGACTGAAGGCGTCCCGAACGAGCACTTCGAGCGCTTAAGATGAAGATGGTTGAAGGTGCTCCGCCCACAAGGCGCTGTAGATAAGAATATCATCAAAGAAAATGAGCACAAACCGACGCAAGTAGGGGCGGAGGACGTCGTTCATCAAAGCCTGGAAGGTCGCCGGGGCGTTGGAGAGGCCAAAAGGCATCACCAAGAACTCGAAGTGGCCATGATGAGTCCGAAACGCCGTCTTCGCGACATCATCCGGGTGCATCCGCACCTGGTGGTAGCCCGACCGGAGGTCGAGCTTGGTGAAGAAACACGCCCCATGTAGCTCGTCCAGGAGCTCGTTGACCACCGGAATAGGAAACTTGTCCTAGAGCGTCATGGCATTAAGGGTGCGGTAGTCGATGCAGAAACGCCATGTTCCGTCTGACTTGCGGACGAGGAGGACCGGCACCGAAAACGGCGACGTGGAGATCCGGATGATGCCCAAGGCGAGCATGAGCGCGCACAGCCGCTCCAGCTCGTCCTTCTGCAGCTGGGGATAGCGGTAGGGACGCACTGCAACTGGCGCCGTGCCCGGCAGTAGATGAATGCGGTGATCATACACCTAGGCTGGCGGAAGGCCTTGAGGCTTGTCGAAGAGGTCGCCGTGCTGCTGCAGGAGGTGATCCAACAGTGGGTGCTCGGGCTCGGTGGCGGTCACGGCCAGCTGGAGCTGCGGCGTCGCTGGTGAGGCGCCCCCAACGCCCTCCCACCGGACGCGGCGGCCCAGACGCCAGAAGGTCATCGTCAGGGGCATCGAAGTCCCAGAGGATGGGACCGAGAGTCCGCAAGAAGTCGACGCCGAGGATGAAGTCGAAGCAGCCCAAGTCGATGCCGGCGCACGTGATGGTGAAGTGCTCGTCGCCGATGGTGATGGGCACGTTCCGCGCCAGCCCATGGCACCGGAGGCGGTCGCCGTTAGCCACCGTGACCCGAAGTTGCTCCCCGCCCGTCGGCTGAAGCGCTAAGCGGCGCATGGTAGCCTCAGGCAGGAAGTTATGCGTGGAGCCCGTATCCAGGAGGGCCACCAGGCGCTCGCCGTGAATCGTCACTGGCAAAAGCATAGTCCGCTCATCGCGGATGCCGGCAAGCGCATGGAGCGAGACCAAGAGCGCCGTTGCCGGAGTGGCCGCGGGGGCGGCCTCCGCAGCAGCTGGTGGCGGCAACTCGCCGAGCCCGTCGGCGGGTGTGTCCTCCTCGACGTAGTCGGCCGTCTCCAAGTAGAAGAGGCGCGGGCAGACTTGGCCCGGCACGTAGGGCTCATCGCAGTTATAGCAAAGCCCCTGGCGACGTCGCTCGAGCTGCTCGGCCTGAGAGAGCTGACGGAAAGGCCGTGTCGCGGCCGGAGCGGTCGCCGCTGGAGCGGCCGGGGGCATCCGGCCCGGCACAGGTGCTGTCAGGGGTGGTCTGGCGGCCTGTCGGCCACCTCGAGCCGGTGTCGCCTGCTGCAAGGCCTGCGCGCGACGCTCGAAGGCGCGAGCATAGTACATGGCCGTCTGGAGGTCCTGGGGTCCCCGTAGCTCCACGTCCACGCGGATGTGATCCGGAAGACCGCCGACGAAGAGCTCGGCCCGCTGCTGCACCGTCACACCCGGCGCGTGGCATGCGAGGGCCTGGAAACGGTCGGCGAAGTCCTACACCATGGAGGTGAAGGGGAGGCGGCCGAGCTCCGCCAGTCGGCTCCCGTGGATCGGCGGCCCGAAACGAAGAAGGCATAGCTCACGAAAGCGCTCCCAAGGGGGCATGCCGCCCTCGTCCTGCTCGAGGGCATAATACCACGTCTGTGCGGTGCCCCGGAGGTGGTAGGAGGCGAGCCAGGTGCGGTCCGACGCGAGTGTGTGCTGCCCGCGGAAGAACTGCTCGTACTGGTTGAGCCAGTTGAGGGGGTCCTCTGTACCATCGTAGGTGGCGAAGTCGATCTTGGCGAATCGTGGCGGCGTCTGTGTATGATCGCCGTGGCCGAACGGCTCGGAGGTGCGGAGCAGCGAGGATGGTGGCGCCCGGTCGGTGGGGACCGGGGGTCCCCCGTGGAACGGTGGGTTGGCGCGGCCCGCGGAGCCGGACGGATCGCCGTACGGTAGGGTGGGCGCCGGCTGGTCCCCGGCCGTAGTGTAGACCGGCGGTGGCGATGGCCCGGACAGCCAGGCCGGGAGCGGTGACGGCGACGGTGGAAAGCGGAACTGCTGGATCGGGACGCCTCCCGGCGTGGTCGGGCCTGGCCCGGTGCTGAGTGGCGGAGGGCCCGGCAGCGGCGGTGGTTGCTGTATAAGGGCGGTGGGCGCGGAAGGCGCTGCGAGAGTCGGCGCCGGCCACTGCGGCCACTGCGGGGTGGTGGCGGGCGGCGGCTGCAGCTGCAGCTGGGGCTGCAGCGGCCCAGCGAATGCCGCGGAGGCCGCTGCGTGCGGCGAGTACCACGGCAGGGCTGGCGGCCCGGTGGCGGCGGCCGGCGGCAGCGGCCCGTAGGGGCTGGCCAGGTACAGCCGGATCCCCTGGACGGCTGTGACGAGGTTGTGGAGGACCCCGGTGACCTCCTCCGGGGTGTAGAAGGCTGCTGGCGGCACGGTGGAGGGCGCCGCCATCTGGGCGGTGGAGGCGCCGTAGGTGGATATCAGCGGCGCGGTGGTGGCGGTCGGCAGCGGAAGCGATGGGGTGGGCGGCGGTGAAGACATGATCGGAACTGAGCTAACTGATACCAAGGTGGTAGGAGCTAGGGCTCTACCGGGTCTAGGCCGGAGGTTGTAGGGGAAGGAGGGAGTTGGACGCGGGCGAGCACGCGGCCGCCGGCGGCTGGGCGCCGTCGTGCGCGTGGGAGGAGGCGGTGGCGGTGACAGGAGGCGGCTAGGGTTTAGGGTTTCCGGCTCCTCTGGGAGCCGGGCAATAGAATTGTCTTATTGCTTAATCTTCAAAAAAGTCTTACAGCTTGTTTATATAACCACGATACTAATAAAAATAAGATAACTTGTGGGCTAAGCCCCCTAACTAAACCTGCCCGGTGGGCCTCCTACGGGTATAAGTTACCCCTGTCATAACAACTTCATCGCTTCAACCATGTGGTTCTCCTTATACCAGATGGATGCAGGAAAGATTGTCTACAACAACCAAGGAACTGAAGAATGAATTTTTATTGTACTAAAATACAATATGATCTTGATTTGGGATCTTTAAATACTCATGATGTGCACCCGCCACACCAACCTCCACCCCGTTCGGTAAATATTAGGGACATGCCATCTTCAATTTTAGTTTGATATATATCCATCTAGTTGTCATATGGTCTTCTTCCTATAGCCTTCTGCCTACGCTATGAGATGTCGAGAATTAGGAGGAAGAAGATGAAGCAATGACGCTTAAGATCTTGGAGCTACACACATAGCATGTTCTATTGATGGGGTGTTAGAATAGTTGTGATTGACCTAATTATGGACACTACAGCAAACAGCACAAGTAGGTAGATAGTTGATCAGTGGAGGATGCGTTGTTTCTGGAGGAGATCCAGGGCTACAGGCGGAGAAGACTAAAAGAACACGCGCGGCTTGCGTGTTGTTGGCTGTGCAAAGTTTCTTTATCAAGGAAGTTTTCTGCTTCTTCGTTGTAATTTTTAATGGGACGATCACTATTGTTGTTCTTTTTGTCGTCCTTTTATTGTTTTGATGACAACCGGTCGATGAAGCTAGACATCAATGTAGGGACAAAACAAAAGCACATGTAAATTTTGGCAAACTAACGCAGAAAAATAATAATATAAGACGAACCACCAATAGCAGAGGACAACATAGCCAATGACAAAGCAGAAAAATCCACCCTTTGTCGAAAAACATAGCCAATATTGAAGGCTACAGGAACGGGGAGCAAGATGCTACCTCACAAAAACCTTGCGTAGTGTGCGCCCGTGCCAGAAACAACCCACAAAAGCCCCCTCCCGTTCCCATTGGATTGGCACCCGGGTGATTGAAGAGCTGAAAGAACGAACCGCAAAACCATTTCTCAAAGAAGAAAAAAACTGCAAATTAGGCTATACCGACACGGAGCTACTACCATGTGTTTTATGGTCCACGAGTTGAAACTATTTCTCTAAGAATAGAAAAACTGCAAATTAGACTATGTACATGTCGAACCGAAGCCTCATCCGTCTGCAGGACTGATCATCAATCAGGGTTTATGAAACTCTCGATGACGAAAGAGTTTCTTAAGCTATCCTGCAGATGCAACTCTATATTGCTGAGTTCAACCTGAAACGGGCTCGGTAGATAGACATAGAGCCATGAGACACAACGTTTGAGAAAATATCAACTACAACGTTTGAGCCATGAGCCATGTACAGAACTGTACCCGGCAAGAAGAGGACGGGGAAGCGTCTACAAATGTACAACTACAACGACACCATAAATTAACAGTGAGCAGAAGCAAATAACCAACAGGTGAAATGATCAAACATTCCACCATGACTAGCGTCAGCAGTGTTCCAATCAAAAAGCAGGTAAATAAATTGATATTTACATACAAAGTAGAATCTTTGTTACGACATCCAAAAATTACTTCCACCATTTATTATGGCAATGTGTAAATCATTTTCAGTAGTTTCAGCTTGCCCAGGTGACTAACCCGTCGAGGTGTACCATGGGAGGGGCTATAGCAGACCAGATTGAGCTCCACAAGAAAACTCTTGTTCCCATGGCACAGCCACGAAGGGGACGCGCACTGTAGCTAGGATAGTAACGCGAAACAAATCGACATGGCGAGAAGTTGGCGAAAAGCAAAGCCACCACACGTCCACACCAGCCACCAACATATCCCAACACGACATCCACCCCGCTGTCCAAGGACGGGGTCTTTAGGAAGGGGACGACGTCGTAGCACCGCCATCGTCCCCAAGGAGGACCAAAGGTTTTCACCTAGATGAAGGGGAGGATGGGATACCTCAACGAAGCCTTCAAGAAGTGGATCGACGCTGGAGCATCGTCTTCATTGAGGCCGCTGCCACCGGCCAAGGGTTTCCCCCGGTCCCAGGAACCCCACCGCCAAAGCGCCGCCAATCACCGGATCTAGCGAGCAGGGCCACAC
This sequence comes from Thinopyrum elongatum, assembly GCA_011799875.1. Classification (NCBI taxonomy): domain Eukaryota; kingdom Viridiplantae; phylum Streptophyta; class Magnoliopsida; order Poales; family Poaceae; genus Thinopyrum; species Thinopyrum elongatum. Next base: position 567,728,100 of record CM022299.1, read on the forward strand.
CAGAGCCCAGATCGAACGGGAGAGGGTGAGGAGGATGGAGTTGGTGCTGGTCGATCTAGATCTGGTACCCGACCGACGAAAGTTAGTCTGGCCACCCGGAGCTCCAACCACCGGGTCCTCGCCGCCCAAGCAAGCCGAGGAGACCAGCCAAGCACATCCGGGTCATTGCTATCCGCCACAGGGAAAGCGGTGCCCGCCTTCACCCGGGCCGCCACCCCGGCACACCAAGCCCTTCCACTACTAGGAGAAAGCCTATAGATAGAATTTTAGCAGTAGCGCTGGAAAAGGGAGACGCGCTAATATTAGCAGTAGCGCGGGGCAGGAAAGGGCGCTACAGGTAGAACACTAGTAGTAGCGCTGGGCGACGATGCACCGCTACTGCTAAGTGGCCCCACCGCCACCGACCGAGGCTGCCCATAGTAGTAGCGGTTGGCATAAACCAGCGCTACTGCTAAGGTCGCGCATCGGCCGACCACCGCTACTGCTATGTGTGTACGGTGCCAGCAGGTGGGCCCCGTTTAGCAGCAGAGCTAGTCGCCAACGCGCGCTACTGCTATGGACCTTAGCAGTAGCGCTGGTCAGCAACACGCGCTACTGCTAAAGCCATCCTATCTTTTCCAACCGGCCACCCCTCACTCTTCCCTCTCCACTCCACTCTCACTCTCCCCCGCACCCCGTCGTCCACCGCCGCCGACGTTCGGCCCTCGCCGACCACCGCCGTCTCCCACCGCCGCCGACGCTCCTGCTCCTCCCCCCACCGAGGTAGCTCCTCCATCCCTCCTCCTTCCACCTCCCTCCCCTCCTCGTCCCTCTCCCGATCCCTCCCTCCCTCCTTCCACCTCCCTCTCCCTCCTCCCTCCTACCTCCCTCCCTGCCTCGTCCGGCCGTCCTCCTCCTCCCTGCCTCATCCGTCCTCCTCCACCCTTCCTCCCTCACTCACCCCTCCCTTCGTTCCTGCTCCCTCCTCCTCCCTTCCTCCCTCACTCACCCCTCCCTTCGTTCCTGCTCCCTCCACCTCCCTTTGTTTTTAAATTTTTTAGTAAGTGTTGAAAGAACTAGGGTAATAGAAATTTTTGCAAGTGTTCAATAGAGCAGAACTAGGGTATTTAGTTAATTATGTCAACATCACATTGCCAAATTTAGAGAGAGAGAGACCTATATTGTCCGAATGAAATTTTTAGTAAGTGTTGAATAGAGTAGAACGAGGGTATTTAGTAAGTGTATGATGGTCCTATTTAGTTATGCTTCCTGTCCGAATGAAATGTTAGAATTATATATAAGATATATTGAAATGTTTTTGTTAATATTTTCAACCATTGAAATGCAATGAGCATCAAGTTTGAATGCTCATGTGTGAATGCTCATGTGGCGCAGGGTACGTAGATCACCAACGAGCCAGTCGACGACGCCCAGAAGATCACCGACGACACCCGTGCCCGGTCGACAACCATCGTCTATAGTGAGTAAACATGGTCTATGTGGTTTCTTAGATGTACTGGTAGTACATAAGTAGCTGTGACAATGTGCATGGACATCTTTCTATCGCAGGGAAAATTCGAGTGGCCTATGTTTTGCCGGAGCGTTGATTCATTTCCGTTCCGGCAAATTTCAGGCGCTCGATATGTCCTATTTTAGCAAAGGTCATGCCGAATTTTTCCGTGAATTTTAGCATGATTTGTGCTAGATTACGTAGGAAATATCGAGTGCCCCAGATTTGCTCGAAAGAGAATTAAACGACGTTTCGAGTTGACTTTAAGTCTGTCGGGCTCCATACATGACACTCAAAAAATCAGTGAGGGAGAATCTTCACCATATATGAGAGAAGAAGAATGCCAACTGTTGTCTTGGGGGTCGCTTCTCCTTCTTCTCCTTGTGCTAGAATTTTGTGATGCACTAGGGGAAGGAGGAGTAGGGACCATCACCGACAATCGAAAAATCAGTGAGGGAGTGTCCACCATATATGAGAGAGGAAGAAGAATCCCGATTGTTGTCGTGGGGGTCGCTTCTCCTTCGTTCCCGTGTGCTAGACATTTTGGTGTAATGCACTCGGGGACGAAGGGAGGAGCGACCATCACCGACGGTCGAATATATCAGAGAGGGGTGCCCGCCATATACACACACCACGTGAGCTGAGAGTTTTCAAGAAAAGACTCGACAGACCGATAGTCAACCCGTGATGAATATTAATAATGATCTAATTTAGTTTTTGTAGTACATATATTGAATTTTAGAAGTTTAATCTTTGAATTACGAACATAGAAAATGTCTGACGATGATAGGATCCCTGAGTGTGAGTACTGCTGCGACGACCGAGGTCTGTGCGACAGGCCTCACCTGGAAGATGGTCGGCGCTTCAGTATTAAGCTCAAGGAGACCTTCGATGTTTATACGGTACGCAACGACGACAAGTCTTTTTTCGTAATTAAGCATGACTTCTGCTTCTTCAACGTGTAATTTTCGTTTTCTACAATTCGACTAGTGCATCCCATGCCATGCAAGACGTTAAAGCTGGATTTTAAAAATCATGAGAATATGGAGATAAAGAGAGCTAACCTCAGGACCAATCATGGTTATGCTTTTGACGTAAAGCTATACAATGCGGTGACCTACTCCCATTTTGGTTGCTCGAATTGGGCAGTACTATGCAAGACGTATGGTTTTCAGGAGGGTATGCATGTCACCTTCGATCTGTCTGATCCTGAAGATGACATCGACGAAGATAATGTCGACGAAGATAATATCGACAAAGTTAATATCGACATTTGGGTCGATGTTCATATGCTTTCACTTCTACCTCTATGTGAGTTTCTCAAACATATTTATTAAGTAATTAATATTAATTTTATAAAAATAGTTGACAGCTTATATATTTTCATTGACAACTTATTTCCATTCTTCGAAAAATGTCGGAAAATAGTAAACAAAACCTACTACACTGATGGCTCTGAACTAACTTACGAGGAGAAAGATCATCTTGTCTCCTTTATTATTGATGTTGAGACTTTCAATAAGAATTATGAAACTCCTCCACATTATGGTCAATACATGCCACTAGTCCACGTGTTGAACTACGGCAAAATCCATGGAAATGGCATGGTGAGATTTTTTATTATTATGACACTAGTGCATCTTTTGCTTACATTCTTCTAAAGCTAAACTACATTGCTAACTACGTTACTATTATGCTCTTCAACAGAAAATCCCGAAGGATTGTGTGCCTTATCTGATGCATACGAAAGGTCACATGGATGTCGTTGTTAGCTTACGGCCAAGTCCGCCTACGGGTCACTGCTGTTCATACAAGATTTCTCGAACAGATGAAGACCTCACAATCAAAGAATGGAAAAAAGTTATGAATGATCGTAGGCAGCTACTTGGAAGCAACATTGTGCGAAGCCCACGAATTGGAGACACAATAATCTTCATTCTCTATAATGAAGAGTCAGGGGCTATGTTGCTTTATGCTATTTTACCTTAGAGAGGGGTAGGAGGTCCTAGCTAGCTAATACTCATGATCATGTGCTAAGAACAATTAACTAGGGTTGGTTATGACTATTATGATGATGAGTATGACTTGTTATTATGATAACGAGTAGAAGTTGTTAGATGACTATATATGATGATGATGATGATGAGTATGACTTGTTATTATGATAACGAGTAGAAGTTGTTAGATGACTATGATGATGATGAGTATGACTTGTTATTATGATAACGATGATGAGTTATTATGATGATGATGATGCTGAGTTGTTATATGAGCATGATGAGTTATTATATATATCAGTGGGTGAAATAAACGTGGATTAGATTCAAGTGGAGGCAACATAGCACAGATCAAGTTTGGATTAGTAGTACTTCCGATCTGCACCATGTTGCCTCCACTTGAATCTAATCCACGTCTCTTTTAGCCACTGATATAATAACTCATCATGATCATAAAATCATATGATGAGACAATTGTACAAAACCTGTACAAACATAGCGCCAATATGCAGAAGAAAAAAAATACAGGAAATCTTAGCAGTAGCGCTGGCGTGCACATAGCAGCAGCGTTGGTTTAGCAGTAGCGCGCTTTGTCCAGCCGCGCTGCTGCTATTAGCAGCAGCGAGTGTTAGTAGGCACGCTACTGCTTAGCAGTAGCGCTGGTCAACCCACGCTACTGCTAAGATTTAGCTGTAGCACCGTAGTAGTAGCGCAGCCACCCACGCTACTACTAGCACTATTTCCAGCGCTACTACTAGGGTTTATTCTAGTAGTGTTCGCGTGAGGCAGAAGCGGCAAGCCTCGTCGCCACCTTCCTCGGTGCCACATGAACTTGCCGGCGGCTGTCTCCGCTGGCGGCGAGGCCAGGAGGGAGAAGGGGAGAGGCCGACAGTGGGCTAGGCTTTGGACCCGTCCGAGTTGCCCCAAGGGAGCGACCGTTTGCTCATATTCACCTCTCCCAAGGAATTCAGGACTCCATTGCTTGGAAATTCACTTCCAATGAGGAGTACTTGGCGTCCTCGGTGTACAAGGCACAATTTGCTGGGCTGACCTCCACGGCCATGGTCCCCACGGTTTAGAGGGTTTGGGCTTCCACCAAGTGCAAGTTCTTTGCATGTCTTGTTATCCAAGATAGATTTTGGATGACCGGTAGATTGCTCCACCATGGATGGCCAAAATGTGGGCTGTACCCTCTATGTAAGCAGCTCTAGGAATCCGGTGTGCACCTCATTTTGGTCATTGCCGCTACACACGTCAGGTCCGGGCGGATATCACTTCTTGGCTTGGGCTCCATCACATAATGGTGCCGGATTGGTGCCTTGTGACCTCGGAGAAGGATTGGTGGAATGAGATGGCTAGTATGAGGAACCAAAATAGAAAAGCTATCTCCTCCTTGACGATGCTTATTATGTAGAAAATTTGGAAAGAGTAGAATGCCAGAGTCCTCCGCAGCCTCAACACACAACAATGGAGATTGCACGAAGATCAAGGAGGAGACCCAGCTTTGGCATTTGTGGGGGCTGCACACTTGAGTATTGTAATGTTGAGAGAGTAATTGTTTTGTATCCCCGCCTGGCGGGTCTTTGTCTAAACCCTCGCCCTTAATCATTGAAAATGACAAGTCTTTTGCCTCATTTTCAAAAACATATAGACGCACATCACAAGGCAAAACGCATCACCATTGACACAAAAAATACCTTACACTAAATAATCTGTCTTCACAAGGCACACAAAGCCCGAATAATCTGTCTCCACAAGGCACACAAGCCCGTTAATTTGGGAGACTTGGTAGAACAACCATCTGACTAGCCACCCTCTTTTACCGGGACTAGCCACCGAACCAACCGTTTGACGCTCTAAAATATATTGTTTCATTAACGAGTAATATATTAGTTACTTTTTTGGGAAAAGTACTCTTTTCAAAATTGAGGTGGACGCGATGAACTTATCATTTTGAGTGTTGCCTACTGAAGCTCTATATAATTTGTTGTGCCCTGTTGCATGTGATATTTCCGGGCCTATCGAAGTTTCAGAAAATTAAACACACACAAATATATGTTAGTCTACCTTTCTTTGGATAACACATCTCTGTTCTGAAGAACTCTCAAGACGAAGCATGTTCCACATTCAGTAGGAAACTGACATTTCGTCGTTCACATCATCCTGTAGTACATCGTGTTGATCTATTATCAGAGTAATCATTGTTAAACACGTCTGATGCATGTCTCTGTACATGTTACGGTCGCACCAGGAGATCTATGGTCGATGTCGTAGTGGATAGACTAGGTAGTTAGCTCCAATATCTATCTATTGCAACTATCTCTATCTCTTCCTCTCCAAAATTGTAATCTCCTGTAAAATCTCAACTCCCACCTTGTATGTGCATCAGGGTTATTGTGCCCCTGCCTATAACATGCAGCCATCTCCTCCAACGAGGGTAAGACGTTTCCGCATCTCGCACATGGTAATCAGAGCCTTCCTACTTCCCATCTAGCTTCTCTCGATTCCAACCGTGCCTAAGCCATGTCTTCCTCCTCCGGCGCCTCTCACCCTAGCCTTAGTGGGCAAGTCATTGAGAAACTCTCCCGCACGAACTACGTGCTATGGCGCACACAGATCACGCCGCAGTTGTGTGGCGCCGGTGTCTTCGGCTATGTCAATGGCACCTCGCCGGAGCCGGCCAAGCTCCTCGCCGCCAAGGACAAGGACAGCAAGGAGACCTTCGAGCCCAACTCTCTCCACCCCATCTGGGTCCGGGAGGATCATCAGGTGCTCGGTTACCGGCTGAGCAACCTCTCTAAAGAGGTGCTCGTCACGGTGACCACGGTCACCACGGCGCAGGCGCTCTGGACGACGCTGGCGGGCATGTACTCGTCGCAGTCGCTGAGCCGCGTCAACAACATTTGTACCTCGCTCATCAACGTGCAGAAGGGCAACCAGTCCACCGCCGCCTACTTCGCCTCCATGCGCTGCCTTGCGGACGAGCTGGCCGCGGCTGGCAAACCGATCCAAGATGACGAACTCATCTCGTACATCCTCCACGGGCTGGATCTGGAGAACCAGCCCCTCGTCTCAGCCCTCGACGCCCGTGTCACCCCCGCCTCCCTCGACGAGATCTTCTCCATGCTCAGCAACTTCGAACAACGCATGGCGCAGTTCCACGGCTCGGCGGCGGCGGCTTCAAATCCTCCGCGAACGTCGCCACCCGCGGTCGTGGCGGCGGCTCTCGCTACCGCGGTCCTTCCCGTGGCAAGGGGGGGTCAGGTGTCGCACGGACCAGTGGCAGTGGCGGGCGCTCTGGCAACAGGGGTCGCCGTGGCGGCGGCTCTGGCAGGACCCGCCCGGACACCTCGCGCTGCCAGATCTATGGCAAGCCGGGTCATACTGCCAAGGATTGCTGGTACCGCTACGAGGAAGACAAGGACGATTCCCAAGATGATGAAAAGGTCGCTGCAGCGGCTGAGGGCTCCTACAGCGTCGACACCAACTGGTACCTTGACAGTGGCGCCACCAACCATCTCACCAGTGAGCTCGAAAAGGTGACTCTCCATGAGAAGTACCACGGCAAGGATCAGATTCACACCGCCGATGGTGCAGGTATGAGGATCAGTCACATTGGTCATTCAGTTATACATACCCCTCATCGTAAAATCCATCTTAGAAAAATCTTGCATGTCCCTAGTGCCCACAAGAATCTTCTTTCCGTTCATAGAATTGCCATTGATAATCATGTCTTCCTTGAGTTTCATCCTTTTTTCTTTTTGATCAAGGATCAGGCCACGAAGAAAATACTCTATCGAGGTAGATGTGTTTGAGGGCTTTACCCGTTGCTTCCGGAGTTTACAAGATTCAATAAACGAGCTTATGGTGCCGTCAAACTATCGTCCACACGATGGCACGATCACTTAGGACATGCTTCTTTTTCCTTAGTTGAACGCTTGCTTAGAAAGAATAAGCTCCCGTTTGTTGGAGAGCGAAATATTGAAACTATTTGTGATTCTTGCCAACGAGCAAAATGTCATCAATTGCCGTACCCTATTTCTACTAGTGTTTCTACTCAACCTCTGCAATTAATCTTTTCAGATGTTTGGGGTCCTGCCCCTAGTTCTGTTGGTAGACACACCTATTACGTCAGTTTCATTGATGATTACAGCAAATTTTCTTGGATTTATCTCCTTAAGAAAAGATCCGATGTTTTCCAAGTTTTTCAGAACTTTCAAGCGTTAGTAGAACGGAAGCTTGATCGCAAGATCATTGATGTCCAATCGGACTGGGGAGGGGAATATGAAAAGTTGAATTCCTTCTTCCAAACTCTTGGCATATCACACCATGTGTCATGTCCACACGCTCACCAACAAAACGGGTCGGCTGAACGTAAGCATCGACATATCGTTGAAGTTGGTCTCGCTCTCCTAGCCGGTGCTTCCATGCCCCTCAAGTTTTGGGATGAAGCCTTTCTTACTGCCATGCACATCATCAACATGCTTCCTAGCCGTGTCATACACAATGAAACTCCCATCGAACGGCTTCTCCACATCAAACCAGACTATAAGTCTCTTTGCATTTTTGGTTGCGCTTGCTGGCCAAATCTCCGTCCCCACAACAATCGCAAGCTTATGTTCCGCTCAAAACAATGTGTTTTTCTTGGGTACAGTACCCAACATAAAGGTGTTAAATGTCTCAATGTCGCCACCGGTTGTGTCTACATATCCCGTGATGTTGTCTTCGATGAGACAAAATTCCCTTTTGCCGATCTGCATCCTAATGCCGGAGCCCTTCTTCGCAAAGAAATCCTTCTCTTGCCCCCTCATCTCACCAGTTTTGATCAAGGGGGAAATAACTGTGATGACCAAATGTTGACTAACCCCATGCATGAGCCTTGTGATGATGCAGGAGGACATACAGAAAAAAAACAGACGTCAAAATGGTGAAGAAATAAGCTCAACAGAGCCATATCGCATGTGCTCCGGCGTGGGGAGCAAATCCTCCTTGGGATCCGCGCCGTCAGATGTGTCAGCTACATCCCCTCTGGGATCTGCGCCCGCAGATGTGCTAGGCGGGCCAGTGCGATCCGTCTCAAAGTCCGCGCTAGCAGACCCGTCAGGTGTGGTCGGGCGCCTAGCTGGGAGCGGCTTCCAGACCGACACGCGGCAGCACACAACTGGGCACAGCGCCTCTCGCGCTCCACGCCAACCAGATGCTGCCGCCTGGCGGCCTGCTGTTGGCTCCACTGAGACGCGGTTCCCGACCCAACCACTTTACTACAAGCGGCACGATGCAGGCCGCTCGACAGGCGCGGGGCCCCGTGCCGACCCCTGTCAGCCCGCGCCATCATGCGACAATGATGAAGCCCACAGGGCCGGATCTTCCGTGGCCACTACATCACTTATGTCTTCTTCGACTGCCACAGAAGATCGGGCTCAGGTGGACTCTGACGCCGCCGCCCCAGAATCTTCCTCAGGATCAGCTGCAACAGCAGATTCTCTGCATGCCACGGGATCTTCTGTGCCACAAGCTTCGGCAACACCACCTCAACATCGTACACGACTACAAAAAGGGGTAATACAACCTGTTAATTACAAGCATGTAACCAAGTATGGGATGGTCTGTTCCATAGGTGAACCAGGTGAACCACGCACTCTTGAAGAGGCACTTGGTGATGAAAGATGGAAAAAGGCTATGAATGAAGAGTTATATGGCACTGCAAAAAAATAAAACATGGCACTTGGTTCCTCCACAGCAAGGTAAAAACCTCATTGACTGCAAGTGGGTATTCAGAATTAAAAGGAAATCTGATGGAACCATTGATCGCTACAAGGCTAGACTTGTTGCAAAAGGCTTTAAACAACGTTATGGTATAGATTATGAGGACACCTTTTGAAAGAACATGCGGTGCCCCCATGTTTGGTTTTGGTAATTGATGAAAATCTCTATGGACTAATGGTTGCGTTGAGTTATATTCTTAGGATTTGTCCATAGGCTTTTCTTGAAGTCCATTTATTGGTTTCAAGGAGTTTATGTGTTGACCAAGGTGGTATCCAAGGATCTATCCAAAGATTGGTCTAGTGAGTGTTGAGCTAATTTCTAGCATGTCTTGAAGAAGAAGATTGTGTGAACATTCATGTGTATCTTCAAGACATCATCTTTATGAAGAGAGAAGATTTCACACAAAGCGTAGAAGATACACCGAGTGGGATCAAGTGATCTCACGGTTTGGTAAGCATTGTCCATTGCGCTTTGTGTACTAACCCATGGTCTTTATGAGAGTTCTATGTGGGGTTAGGTTTGCTTCCATGGGCTTGCGTCAAGAGGAAGATCACATACAACCCATGGAGGATGACATCAAATCAAGGTTGTGTTGTGCAAGTTCAAGTGGAGCATCACGAAGAAATCATGCTTGTAGCTTGCCGACCATTGTGGTGATAATGGACTTGTGAAGGTGTGCCGAAGAGTGACTCACCCGTAGTAGAGTATGGGGGAGCAATCAACTAGCCTTCATCGAGCCAACGCAATCATGAAAGGTGGTCCAACTTGAGGGAGTCAAGATCGTCATCATCTAGCTCAAGTGGACTTCGTGCAAGGCAAAGGTTTTCCCTTGATAGGTTTTCTATTTTACCAGTCTCATGGTGATAGTTTGGAGACCGGGTTATAGGATCGATAGCCATACTATCAAGGGGGGCTCTCAAGTGAGTAGCTTGATCGTATCGTTCGTCGAGAGCTCAAACCATTGCATCCTTGCATCATCTTTCTTGATTCTTATTTGTATTTTCTCTTTTTGAGGTTTTAGAGCTTGTGGTTATCTTCGTGACAAGCTCTAGTGCATCGAAAACGGATTTCATATGCTTCTTCTATTGCGTTTTCGGTGTTGTAGGTTTTACCGGTCTTATTCGAGGAAGGGTTCTCACCATTTTCTTATGGGACTTGTATCATTTGCTTCTTATTGTTATTTCTATCAAGATTGTGTTAGCCCATGTCGTTAGCTTTCCAACAAACTTGGTTTCATTGAAATCGGAGTCCGTTTGCAGAAGTTGTGGCAGTTTTGGTGTCCTTAAAAGGCTGCAGTGGTACTACCGCGGCTGCTACCGCGGCTACTACCGCTTGGAGCGGATGTAATTTTTTACTACAGCTCCAGAGCAGTACTACCGCGGCTACTACCGTGGCTACTTCCGCTCCGGACCAAAATCTCATATTAAGTCCAGCGGTGGTAGGCACGGATGTATTTTTTTAGTACCGCTCGCAAGCAGTAGTACTGCTACCCTTAGTGGTAGTACGGCTACCCCTAGCGGTAGTACCGTGAGGACGAGCGGTAGTACCGCTCCGGCCGTCTACTGGCCTTTTGCCTCCTCACTGTTGTTTTTCAAAGGGCTTCCACAGCCCTAGCGGTAGTACCGCTCCCATGAGCGGTAGTACCACTCTGTGCGGGCTGTGAGCATAACGGTTGGATTTTTCCCCACCAATAAAAGGGGGTCTTCTTCCCCAATGAACCTTATCCTTTGAGGTCGTGTTCTTCCCCCATTGTTGACCTTCTTCGAGCTTGCTATCTCTCAATCCCTCCATGGATTCTTTCTAGTGTTTGGGGAAAAAGAGAGAGGAGATCTAGATCCACATTTCCACCAATCACTTTCTCCTCTTTGTGAGGGGAACCCCTTGGATCTAGATCTTGGAGTTCTTGGTGTTCTCCTTCTTGGTCTTCCTCTCATTTTCCTCCCTAGCATTAGTTGGTTTGGTGGGATTTGGGAGAGAAGGACTTGGGCACTCCGTGTGCCCTTGCCATTGCATTTGGTGCATCGGTTTGAGTTCTCCACGGTGATACGTGGAAGTTACAAGTTGAGAAGCTTATAACTCTTGGGTGCTTGGTACCCTTGAGCTTGTTCCTCTTGGGTGCTTGGGTGCCCTAGACGGTTGGTGGTGTTCGGAGCTCAATAATTGTGGTGTAAAGCTCCGGGCAAGCGTCGGGGTCTCCAATTAGGTTGTGGAGATCACCCCGAGCAATTTGACAGGTTCCGGTGACCGCCCCCAAGGGTTGCCAATGTGTACGGATTCGGTGACCGCCCCCAAGGGTTGCCATTTGTACGGGTTCGGTAACCGCCCTCAAGGGTCCCTTAGTGGAATCACGGCATCTTGCATTGTGCGAGGGCGTGAGGAGATTACGGTGGCCCTAGTGGCTTCTTGGGGAGCATTGTGCCTCCACACCGCTCTAAACAGAGATTAGCATCCGCAAGGGTGTGAACTTCGGGATACACCGTCGTCTCCGCGTGCCTTGATTATCTCTTACCCGAGCCCTTTACTTATGCACTTTACTTTGTGATAGCCATATTGTTTCTTGTCATATATCTTGCTATCACTTAGTTGTTTATCTTGCTTAGCATAAGTTATTGGTGCACATAGGTGAGCCTAGTTGTTGTAGGTTTTCTGCTTGACAAATTAACCGCTAGGTTTATTTCGCATTTGTTCAAGCCTAAACCGTAATTATTTTAAAGCGCCTATTCACCCCCCCTCTAGGCGACATCCTCGATCTTTCAATTCATATCAGAGCCTCGTCTCTCTTTGTGAGGCTTAACCGCGTAGAGAGTAAGGATGTCGACTAGGGGATTAGGATTCTCTGACACTCTTAGTTTCGATGGCACAAAGTTTGATGTTTGGGTTATTCGCACGCTTAATCATTTTCGGGCCATTGACCCGTGTTTAGAGCGAATTGTAGATATGGGTTTATCTCCTCCGAAGTATCCTCAAAGATTATCTATAGAGGATGATAAAAACTCTTATCTCAATGCTCAAGCTTCTAATGTGCTTTTTGATGCTTTGAGCAATGTAGTTAAATTTCAACTCATGGCATTTCGGGATGCTCATGAGTTGTGGACAAAGCTTAAAGATAAATATGGTGTGTCCAAGATTTGTGAGGATAATTTTCCTCCCTCCACCTCCGGTCATATAGTGTTCTCAACTTCTTCTACTTCACCTACATGTGGTTTGCCACAAGGTAATGACATGGTGAGTAGTGGTGTTCATTGCGATGATGATAGTGGGCTTATTGTTGATTATCCTTCATCACTTTCTTATTGCAATGCTTCATCTTTGGACTTTAGCACTTTGAGCACTCCAAATGTTTCACATGCTTGTGTTGAGAGTCCGTGGATATCATGTAGAAATTGCTTGACTAAATATCATGATGATATGCTTGCTATATATTGTTGCCATGATAAAAATGCATGTATTTCCTCGAGTTGTTGTGCTAACAATGTAGAGGAAAACCAACACTCCATGGAACAAGATGTGGTCTTGAACGGTGCTTCAAGGGATCCTACATCGTCATCTATTGCTTTTTGCCTTATGGCTAAGGCTTCAAAGGCATCTCCTACTTTGAACCCCAATATGTCTCTTGATGATGATGTTAATGCTAATAATGATGAGGATAATGATGAAGAGAGTGATAATGTTGCCTCCTCAAAAATTAAGGGGGAAATGGTTTTTAAAGCTCTTCATAAAAATAAAATTGCTCGTTGCAACTGCATGGAAATCATGTCCATTGCCATTGAGGGCAAGAAATATATTGAGGAGTTGGAATCTCATCTCGAGGAGCATGAGGTCACCATTGAGAAAATGGAAGGTCATGAGTGTGATTACGCTAATGAGATTGTGGACCTCTCCCAAGCTCTTGAACTTGAACAAACCACCAAGGAATCTCTTGGGGAGACTTTTGCTCTAGAATTGTCTAGAGTGAAGGAATCTCATGATAGAGCTCTTGAGGTGGCCAATGATTTTGAAACTAAAAATGAGAAGCTTGAAGTTGCGCATGACAAACTCCTTGAGGACTTTGGGCACCTCGAAAATGGCTCAAGGGTCATTAAGAGTGAGCTCATCAAACTCACCGAGTCTCATGCTCAACTTAAAGCTTCATACTCAAAAGAGCTTGCAAAGTTGCCTTCTCCTCTTGTTGTTAATGATGATGCTAGTGGTACTAACTCTATTTCTTGTGAAGCATCCATTTTGAAGGAGAATGTTGAGCTAAGGGCTCAACTTGCGTTGCTATCTAGCAATTATGGGAAATTGGAAGAAAGTCATGAAAAGCTTTCAAGCTCTCATGATGATCTTCTAGTATCCCATAATGTGCTAAAGATAGCTCATGAGGCTATGATGACTAAGGTAACATCTAGTGAGCCTTATGTGGATACTAGCACTATTTCAAGTCTAAATGCTATATTGCGATGTGCTAGTCCTTGTAATTCATCCACTCATAATGTTGCTACATCTTGTGATGAATTGCTTTCCTTGCCTTGTTGCTCTAACGATGAAGCTTATACTTCCTCTAGTACTTGTGTTGATACTAACCATGTAGAGGAAATCAAAGAGCTCAAGGCCCAAGTCACTTCCTTGAAGAAATACTTGGAAAAGAGTCATGAAGGGAAGTCCACACTCAACAATATCTTGAGTGTGCAAAAATCCCCCAATGACAAAGGTGACTTGGATTCAACTCCAATAAGAAGAAGAAGTCCAAGATGAACAAGAAAAAGGGCCAAAAATAAGTCAAGAATTCGGCCAAGATTATTTGCTTCAAGTGCAAAGTTGAAGGGCATCATGTTAGATCTTGCCCATTGAAGAAGAAGGCCATAAGTGACAAGCAACAAGGGAAGTGGCCACAAGTTCATTCCCATGCTCAACCTTAAGTTGAAGAAAGGCCTCTTCCCAAGATGACTCAAGCTAATGCTTCTCAAGTTGAGAAATCAAGTGAGAAGAAAGTGAAGAGTAGACGTTGCTACCTATGTCGTGAGAAAGGTCACGTAGCTTCTTCATGCACGAATGGTACCTTATCCAACCCTATTCTAATAGATGATGTCTATTCTCTTGGGAAGGATAAGGTTGGCAATGTGTTTGCCAAGTTTGTTAGTACTCAAAGTGGTGTCAAGAAAAGAACCATTTGGGTTGCCAAGCCTATTATGACTAACCTCTTAGGACCCAACTTAGTTGGGGACCAACTAGCTCAAACTTGATCAATAGGTGTTGTTGGAGGGCATTGGAGACTTGGCTACATCATGAAGAATTAAGGGGACTTCATCATTCTTATTGTCTCAAGCCAAGTCAATTGGGTTATCAAGTTTCTATCTTATATCCAATGTGCCTCCTTGCCGTAACTTGTACTTAAATTGTTTACATTAGAGGTTACTTGCCCCTTTGCATGTTTTGGTTTTGTTCCTTGCATGTGTTTGTATATGTTGTGTCTCCAAGTTGCTTATCTTGAGTAATCAAGTATGTGTATGTTGGTTTGCATATCATGTACATGTGTGTCGTACGTTGAGCCCTTGTGCATCTTGTTTGTATCTTAGTTGGCTCTTGTGAGAGATTAATGGAATATCCCATTGTGGGGGAGTGATGTGCCTTGTGCACCTCACAATCCTATAAATGTGTGTACATGAGGAATACCATCTAGTATGATATTACAAGTTTATCTAGTCGCTATGTGGTATGTCTTCTCATGAGAAATTCAAATTCTAAATAGTCCATTAATTATCTCTTGTTGGATTCTTATTGCCTCTTGTGCAGTTTTCTTTGGTATCACATTATGGGGGAGTAAAGTGCTATGTGCAAATTACAAGCCTAGAAAATGTGTACATTTGAGATATTGTCACCTAGAATTGATATTGTAAATTATCTTGTCCCTAGGTGGCATGTTAGCTCTACAAGTTGCAATTTGCTTTTGTGTTTGGTGTGAAGATGATGGTGGATATCTTTGAAATCTACCACCGGGAATTATTTCCAAATACTTCTTGTCTCTTGACAATTGGTAATCATTTATGTGGTAGAAATTATTGATCATCTTTACATTGGCCTTTGGTTTTATTTGCCTTATCTCTTGCCTAGGATTGTTTCAACTCCCGTTGTCTTCCGTGCCACTTGTGGATCATGTTTATTTCTTGATCTCATCTAGTGCGTTTATGGATATAGTGAAAGCGGTGATCCCATCTTGTGCATTTTGCATTCAAATGCAAATTCTCTATAATGCACAACTCTTGAGGGAGCTATCCTATTTTCTTTAGAACATTCATCTTGTGATCCTTATCAAGTGTGTGTTGGTGGAAGACAAGTCGTTTCTTTTTGGTACTGTGTGCCATCATGAAACTTTGTAGAGGTCTTGGTTCGTTAGGAACCTTCCTCTCTTTGGGGAGTTTGGTATCTTCCTTTTAGTGTGTATCAATGGATATCTCATTCCTTGATGTATCCTGTATTTGGTATCCTTCAAGTGATAAGTTCTTCTTTGAGTATCTTATTTTCACTTGGTATCTTTTCTTTTGGGATCCTATCAACCATGGGTTGATTTGGTCCTTGAAGTCTAGAGCATGCATATTTACCTTATGTACATTCTTTGGCATGCTTTCTTTCTTTGACCCAATATATAAGGGAAACTCCACCAAGTCTCTAATTGGCTAAGATGTGCATGAAATTCTATTTCATATCTATATGCACATATTTATGTGGAGTTTGTCATATGTATTGTTGGTTTGCTAACTCTTTGGTCCCAATGAGTTTGGGTACCATTTTGTTTGTGGTGTTGTTCTAGGAACAACTAGAGATGCATTGGATGCTCGGCTCATTCAAAAGGAAGGTGGTGTCACCATGTGCTTATTGGAGTCAAGCTAGGACGTTCAATGAACTACTATCGTTTACATTTAATTGGTATCTACTGCATCCTTCCAATGCTATCTCGGTAACAAGTATCTACTCATGCATACATTTCTTACATACAACCTTGTGTAGGTTGCATCATGGCATAAATTTCTTGATTAGTTCTTGTGATACTTGTTTCCCTTCTCAAAGCATCTCAACAATGATCTCTTTTTGATAGTTGTGATGTCTTTGATGTTCGTTTGGTTGAAGCTCATTTATATACTATCAGATAATATTAAGCCATGCGCTATATGCTTTTCAAGCAAAGATCTTATCAGTATATTTTATGACTTTTGTTTGGGTATCCTATTCTTTCCTTGAGTAACCATTTCTTGTGTGCATCCTTCTTTGTGGATTGATATCATCATGATTTTCATCTACCTAGAATCTTATACACTTGAGAGAAGTTACATCTTTAGTGGTTATCCTTATTCTTTCACGTCCACCTTTCTTTCCTTTGTATTTCCTAGGTGGCTCCGTGAAAGGATTTGTCTTGAGTGCGGATCTTATATCTTTGCATCTTGTTGCACTCTTTTGTGGTGAAGATTGTTTTCCTCTTGCTTGTCATGATGAGGCTTTTGCCAATTCAATTGGTATCCCTCCTCTTAACAAAGCTTCCTTTTATATCTTCACCACGGGTTGTCACAAGCATAGGTTCTTTATATGCTTATTAGTGAGCTCGTGAACCCATTTGCTAGTTGTGTGTGGGAATGACAAGCCTTGCACCGTGTATCTCATTCATTCAAGACTATATTTATGCTTAATGCTCATCCATACATTAGTCTTCTCAAGTGCATTGCCTTGACTCACACACATCGGTTTTGGTTGAGCCTATTCCTAAGTTGCCTCTTTTACATGTTGCTCAACCATGTGTTTGTTGCAAGTGCTAGGCTTAGTTTCCTATATGCTCACTTGCACTTGTTGTGTGTTTCTATTGATTTTGGGGGAGTGATGATCCTACTTTGTGCATGTTGTACCCAAATACAAAACTAAATATTGCACAAATCATGGGGAGCTTCTCTATGTTCTTTAGAACACTCCTTCGCTCATATCATAATATCTTGTATCCATGTGGCTTGTAGGATCCATTGTCGAATTGTTTCAGTTGGTATCTTTTGATTGCTAATTTCATTCTTAGTATGCCTTTGTGCCATATCATCCCTTTGCAATCTTTGAATCCTCAATATAGTTTCTCTTCCTCCAACTATTCATCATTGGATATATGGATTGTATTCCACTCATATTTTGAGAAATACACAATTTATGGAGGAACACATATTATATTGGCCTTCTAAGCTTTTCGCCCATTTTGGCAATCGATGCCAATGGGGGAGAAGTTTAGAGAGTTGTGTGGAGAAGTTTAGAGCTATCTCTTCTTGCTTTGGTTTTGTTCCTAAGCTTTTGCATCACATGCTCATGCATTATTAGTTGTTGCTTTGCATGGTGATGCTTAATTCATTATATAAACTCTCTTGAAAGTGATTGTCATCAATTACCAAAATGGGGGAGATTGCAAGAACATGCGGTGCCCCCATGTTTGGTTTTGGTAATTGATGACAATCTCTATGGACTAATGGTTGCGTTGAGTTATATTCGTAGGATTTGTCCATAGGCTTTTCTTGAAGTCCATTTGTTGGTTTCAAGGAGTTTATGTGTTGACCAAGGTGGTATCCAAGGATCTATCCAAATATTGGTCTAGTGAGTGTTGAGCTAATTGCAAGCATGTCTTGAAGAAGAAGATTGTGTGAACATTCATGTGTATCTTCAAGAGATCATCTTTATGAAGAGAGAAGATTTCACACAAAGCGTAGAAGATTCACCGAGTGGGATCAAGTGATCTTATGGTTTGGTAAGCATTGTCCATTGCGCTTTGTGTACTAACCCATGGTCTTTGTGAGAGTTCTATGTGGGGTTAGGTTTGCTTCCATGGGCTTGCGTCAAGAGGAAGATCACATATAACTCATGGAGGATGACATCAAATCAAGGTTGTGTTGTGCAAGTTCAAGTGGAGCATCACGAAGAAATCGTGCTTGTAGCTTGCCGTCCATTGTGGTGACAATGGACTTGTGAAGGTGTGTCGAAGAGTGACTCACCCATAGTGGAGTATGGGGGAGCAATCAACTAACCTTCATCGAGCCAACGCAATCACGAAAGGTGGTCCAACTTGAGGGAGTCAAGATCCTCATCATCTAGCTCAAGTGGACTTCGTGCAAGGCAAAGGTTTGCCCTTGATAGGTTTTCTATTTTACCAGTCTCATGGTGATAGTTTGGAGACCGGGTTATAGGATCGATAGCCGTACTATCAAGGGGGGCTCTCAAGTGAGTAGCTTGATCGTATCGTTCGTCGAGAGCTCAAACCATTGTGTCCTTGCATCATCTTTCTTGATTCTTATTTGTATTTTCTCTTTTTGAGGTTTTAGAGCTTGTGGTTATCTTCGTGACAAGCTCTAGTGCATCGAAAACGGATTTCATATGCTTCTTCTATTCCGTTTTCGGTATTGGAGGTTTTACCGGTCTTATTCAAGGAAGGGTTCTCACCATTTTCTTATGGGCCTTTTCTCATTTGCTTCTTATTGTTATTTCTATCAAGATTGTGTTAGCCCATGTCGTTAGCTTTCCAACAAACTTGGTTTCGTTGAATTCGGAGTCCGTTTGCAGAAGTTGTGGCAGTTTTGGTGTCCTTAAAAGGCTGCAGTGGTACTACCACGGCTACTACCGCTTGGAGCGGATGTAATTTTTTACTACCACTCCAGAGCGGTACTACCGCGGCTACTACCGTGGCTACTTCCGCTCCGGACCAAAATCTCGTATTAAGTCCAGCGGTGATAGGCACGGATGTATTTTTTTAATACCGCTCGCAAGCAGTAGTACCGCTACCCTTAGCGGTAGTACGGCTACCCCTAGCGGTAGTACCGTGAGGACGAGCGGTAGTACCGCTCCAGCGGTTCTACTGGCCTTTTGCCTCCTCGTTGTTGTTTTTCAAAGGGCTTCCACCGCCCTAGCGGTAGTACCGCTCCCATGAGCGGTAGTACCGCTCTGTGCGGGCTGTGAGCATAACGGTTGGATTTTCCCCCACCTATAAAAGGGGGTCTTCTTCACCAATGAACCTTATCCTTTGAGGTCGTGTTCTTCCCCCATTGTTGACCTTCTTCGAGCTTGCTATCTCTCAATCCCTCCATGGATTCTTGCTAGTCTTTGGGGGAAAAGAGAGAGGAGATCTAGATCCACATTTCCACCAATCACTTTCTCCTCTTTGTGAGGGGAACCCCTTGGATCTAGATCTTGGAGTTCTTGGTGTTCTCCTTCTTGTTCTTTCTCTCATTTTCCTCCCTAGCATTAGTTGCTTTGGTGGGATTTGGGAGAGAAGGACTTGGGCACTTTGTGTGCCCTTGCCATTGCATTTGGTGCATCGGTTTGAGTTCTCCACGGTGATACGTGGAAGTTACAAGTTGAGAAGCTTATTACTCTTGGGTGCTTGGTACCCGTGAGCTTGTTCCTCTTGGGTGCTTGGGGTGCCCTAGACAGTTGGTGGTGTTCGGAGCTCAATCATTGTGGTGTAAAGCTCCGGGCAAGCGTCGGGGTCTCCAATTAGGTTGTGGAGATCACCCCGAGCAATTTGACGGGTTCCGGTGACTGCCCCCAAGGGTTGCCAAAGTGTACGGGTTCGGTGACCGCCCCGAAGGGTTGCCATTTGTACGGGTTCGGTGACCGCCCTCAAGGGTCCCTTTGTGGAATCACGACATCTTGCATTGTGTGAGGGCGTGAGGAGATTACGGTGGCCCTAGTGGCTTCTTGGGGAGCATTGTGCCTCCACACCGCTCCAAACGGAGATTAGCATCCGCAAGGGTGTGAACTTCGGGATACATCGTCGTCTCCGCACTTTACTTATGCACTTTACTTTGTGATAGCCATATTGTTTCTTGTCTTATATCTTGGTATCACTTAGTTGTTTATCTTGCTTAGCATAAGTTGTTGGTGCACATAGGTGAGCCTAGTTGTAGGTTTTGTACTTGACAAATTAACCGCTAGGTTTATTCCGCATTTGTTCAAGCCTAAACCATAATTATTTTAAAGCACCTATTCACACCCCCTCTCCCCTCTAGGCGACATCCTCGATCTTTCACCTTTAGTCCTGTTGTAAAAGCTGCCACCATCCATCATGTTTTGTCTATTGCTGTTTCCAGGGCTGGAGTCTGAGATAGCTAGATGTGAAGAACGCGTTTCTCCATGGTGTTCTGGAAGAGAAAGTGTACATGAAGCAACCTCCTGGGTTTCTGAGCAAAAATGCACCCTGTTATGTGTGCAGCTTGATAAGTCACTATATGGACTGAAGCAAGCTCCGAGGGCATGGTACTCTCGTCTCAGTCACAAAATGCAAACTCTTGGCTTTGTTCCCTCTAAGTCTGACACATCACTGTTCATTTACAACAAGTACAACACATATATATTTGTTCTCATATATGTTGATGACATCATTGTCACAAGTTCATCTGATGAGGCTATCACAGGACTTTTGAAGGATCTTGGTTCAGAGTTTGCTCTCAAGGACCTTGGGAACTTGCACTATTTTCTAGGGATTGAGGTGAAGAAACATGATGATGGACTTCATCTCTCTCAGGAAAAATATGCAACAGATCTGGTAAAAAAGGCTGGCTTGCAAGGTTGTAAACCCTCACCCACTCCATTGTCAAGTTCAGAAAAATTATCTCTTACAGAGGGACAACCTTTAAACCAAGATGACAGCACAAAATACAGAAGTCTGGTTGGTGCACTCCAATATCTGACACTTACCAGACCTGATATATCTTTTGTTGTTAACAAAGTTTGCTAGTTTCTTCATGCACCTACTACAGTCCATTGGACTGGTGCAAAACGCATAGTTAGATATGTCAAGAATACTCTCAACATTGGTCTCAACTTTAGTAAGTCACCATCAACACTTATTAGTGCCTTCTCATATTCTGAATGGGCAGGATGTCTAGATGATAGACGCTCAACTGGTGGCTTTGTAGTATTCTTTGGCCCTAACTTGATTTCATGGTGTGCAAGAAAACAAGCTACTGTCTCCAGGTCCAGTACAGAAGCAGAATACAAAGCATTAGCCAATGCCACAGCTGAGATTATATGGGTACAGTCCATATTAAAGGAACTTGGTGTCAAAAGCACTCAAGCCCCATGTCTATGGTGTGATAACCTTGGTGCCACTTATCTATCTACTAATCCAGTTTTTCATGCCAGAACAAAGCATATTGAGATAGATTTTCACTTTGTAAGAGAAAGAGTTGCCAAGAAGCAACTTGACATCCAGTTTGTGCATTCCAAAGATCAAATTGCAGATGGATTCACAAAACCTTTGCCCTACAAGAAGTTTTGAAGACTTCAAGCATAATCTCAACTTGATGAAGTTGTGATTAAGGGAGGGTGTTAAACACGTCCGATACATGTCTCTGTACATGTTACGGTCGCACCAGGAGATCTATGGTCGATGTAGTGGATAGACTAGGTAGTTAGCTCCAATATCTATCTATTGTAACTATCTCTATCTCTTCCTCTCCAAGATTGTAATCTCCTGTAAAATCTCAACTCCCACCTTGTATGCGCATTAGGGTTATTGTGCCCCTGCCTATAACATGCAGCCGTCTCCTCCAAAGAGGGTAAGACGTTTCCGCATCTCGCACAATCATAATTAGTAATACAAATAATATATAAATCCTCTTCTTAATGATCTTCTTGGAACGGCATCAGGAAGCATGTTCTAAGAGCAGTCTCATTACTTTGAAATTAGTGCTGGGGGTTGGCTCCTAATAGTAATCTTTGTTGCCATTGCGCATATGAAGACCCAGTGTCTGAACCATGACGCCAGCGGGACATTGTAAGATGTAACCAACATAGCTAGCAGCTCATCCTATGTTGACTCCTGAATACCTGAACTACTAGTATATCACAGTACAACAACACCCGATTGCAGTAGCAAGTTCTAGGATTGCATCCAACATTCCAAGACAGCAATGCACGTTGCCCACAGCATACATCGCCTGTAGCAGAAAGAATAGCTTGATATTTGTCGGGCACATTGCCATGGAGTGAGACCAAATTATTTCACGCCAGCAAGGCTAGTTGCTTGCAAGCCTTGCGACAGGAGCCGGCAGTTTTGCAGTGGCTGAAGTGAATGGGGTGTGTGACCGGGCGCCCCTCATGTAGCAGTTCAGCAACTGAGGGAGTCTGTAGAGAACAAAACATAATCGGTTAAGAAGAGGATTGTTCATGTAGCAGTTCAGCACTTGTGGGTGTCGTCGGAGCATACTCTACTTGCTCGGTTCTGTGTATGTGGTTCCTCCCAAGTTTGTTGTTTTGTTAATTGGCATAGCATAAACTGTACGCTAAGGAATTGAAGCATGAATTTTTATTGTACTAAAATACAATATGACCTTGATTTGGGATCTTTAAATATTCATGATGTGCACCGGCCACACCAACCTCCACCCCCGTAAATAATAGGGACATGCCATCTTCAATTTTAGCTCGATATATATCCATCTAGTTGTCATATGGTTGTCCTTCCTATAGCCTTTTTCCTACCCACGAGATGTCTAGAATTAAGAGGAAGAAGATGAAGCAATGACCCTTAAGATCTTGGAGCTACACACATAGCATGTTGGGAATAGTAGTCATCTAGGAATATGTTCATTGATGCGGTGTTACTATTGTTGTGATTTACCGAATTACTGCCATCACAGGAGTCACCACAACTGAACAGATAGTCGTGGAGGATGCATTGTTTCTGGAGGACAACAAAGAGCTGCACGTCGAGAAGACTGGAAGAACACGTGCGACTTGCCATGTTGTTGGCTGTGCAAGGTTTTTGTATCTAGGAAGTTCTGTGTTTCTTCGTTGTAATTTTTCATGGGACGACCACAGTTGTTTGTTCTTTTTGTCAGCCATTTATTTTTGTAGCAACCGGCAGATGAAGCTAGATGTCAATGTACAGACAAAACAAAACACATGTAAATGTAGGCCAACTAAAACAGGAAAAAACAAAGTACCACCAATAGCAGAGCATGGATAACATACCAATGATGCAGGAGACAGGAAAGGGGAACAACAAGCCACCTCACAAAAACCTTGTATAGTGCGCGCCCATCCAATTGGATTGCCATGCTTCCTCTTCTATTGGTTACCCGGATGATTGAAGAGCTGAAAGAACGAACCACAAGTCCTTTTTTCGAAGAAGAAAAAAGATGCAAATTAGGCCATACCGACACCGAGCTACTGCCATGTGTTTTATGGCTCCCACTATGCCAAATGAGAACATCGAACCGAAGCATCACAACTGTTTCAAGCATCATCCTCCAGCAGGACTGGTCATCAATCAGGGTTTATGAACCTGTCGATGAAGAAAGAGTTTCTTAACCCAACCGAACAATCTGGCGCCCCAACTCTCATTCCTCAACTATGACCCTCGTTGTACTGCTCGCCCAGTGGACAGAACAAGAAAATACCAACTGATCTTTACCCAACAGAGGACAGGCAAGCGCCTACAAATGTACAGCAACAAACAAAAGAGCGCTAGGTCTGCATCACTGCACACGCTGATGATAGTAGACAAACAATAGATGAAAAATAAATCAACAGCAGACAACACCCAATCAAAAAGCAGGCAAGCAAACTGAGATTCAATATAGTACTGCAAGGTAGGAATCTTCTTTAGAGGCATCCGAAAATTAACTTCCACCATTTCTTATGACAGTGCATACATGTAATCGAAAAGACAGACGGGTCGAACCCCAAGCGGGCGACCTCCACCTCGCTGGACCAGTTGGTTGGAAGAACGACCACCCATTTCTCAGTGGCGGGATTGCACACAATGTAATCCAGTGTCTCAAGATCAGTCGCCTTCCAGCAGCGGCAGAGTAGGAGACCATTGCAGCAGTCCAAGATGTCAAGGCTGTGACATCTCGGCAGGAACGAGAGGGACGGGTCGACGAGGGGGTCACCTTTTCCTGAGACGTTGGTGAAATAGTGAGCCCCCTTGACTTCATAGAAGAATCCGGCGAGGGACTGGGGCATCTTTTTGCGGTGGTCGGGGTGGGAGATGAGGTCGCGCCAGCGCGTGGAGACGCACTTGCAGCCACAGGTGGACTTGTAGGGGACGCGCGAGATGACCTCGACGAGGAGGTCGTCGGTGAGCCTGGCCGTCTGGTCGCTCTCCTCCACGCCCTTCTTCTTGGAGTCCCGCGCCATGGCTGTCCGTGGAGACGAGGAGCTCAAATCTGCGCAGATCGGAAGACGGAAGGGAAAAGATTTAAGATTCAGCCCGGCTGTGAGGAGAACGTGAGGGAAGAGGATCTACCAGGTGCTTCCTGAGCGAACGGAGAAGCGGAGAGTGGTCGGAGCGTCAGCTGCTAGCGAGCGAGGGTTTGCGCAGCCGCCACAGATGCGGCGGAGCTCGGGAGTGAAGTGGAGGGGACGCGGGGGAGTGCAGGGTTAGGTTAACTGTGTGTGACCTTTTCCTTTTTGTTGGGCCGCGTACAGTCGAAGCGGACAAGATGTGGCGTTGCTATCGTGTACAAAACCTAAACAAATGCTAGTGTGTAGAAAAAAAATGCTAGTGTGTAGAGAAAAAAAACAAAATACTACTCCCTTTGTAAACAAATAGTATAAGATAGTTTAAATCGCTACTACAGATGACCAGCCAGCTCCGAGTATGTCGATGAGCATGGCAGAAGAAAAGCGTTGAACCTGCATCAAGCAAGAATCAGAACTGACTCTTAGAGTATTTAGGCATATCTCTGTATTTGGTAGCATATAAATTAACCATTTGTAATCATCTCATGCATTTTCTCTAGGAGAGGCTTCTTGTCCTCTAAGCCATGTACTTTATATAAACCGCCCGAGAGGCTCAATACAACAACCATCATATTCCGTCAATCCTTCTCTCTCTATTGTTCTACATGGTATCAGCCGCAAGTTCCTAGACCTAGTAACTGCACACGCTTCCGCACCGCGCCACCCCTAGGGAGATTGATCTCCGCCGGGGCCCGCGCAACTTGTAGCAGGGTTCGTCCGTCGATTTGTGATCGGCTGCACTGGTGAGTTTTTCCGATCTCTTGATCGGTTTTCTCTCCACCGGTCGCTTGGCTGGTCTTCTTTTTTGGCTCACACATCATAGCTCGGATTGGGTCGCCCAGCGCTCATCGTCCTCACACGCCTCTACTCCGACATCGGCGTCGACTCTACACCGGCCAGTTCATCATCAACCGCGAGGTAAGACTGGACACGCCGCACAAGGGACGCCTTCATGCGTTGCTGCCGGTCGCTCTCGTCCGCATATTCTTCATTGCCGGTCCGTCTTCGCCGTCATCGCCTGGGACATCACCGACAATGTCGCCATGGACTCCGATCTGCGCATCATCCACTCCATTGCGCGTACAACACCATCGTCGGTCTGATCAACCGATCCCAAAATAGAGAACAACATACTACATTTATATGGGAGCAAAAACAAAATAGTCAACCACTCGCGCCGATGACCAGTCAGACGAGCATTGCAGAAAAAAAAAGTGTTGAGCCTGCATCGAGCAAGAACTGGAACTGACCACACTCTTCGGTCATCATCATCCTACGACGATGTCGCTCTTGCACAACCCGTGAACTGATACACCTTCCAGTGATCCTCCCGCTAGCTGTGCGCCCACCACACCGCCTGCTGAAAGCGGCCACCACCACACGACCATACCCACAAACAGGGGAACTCATGCGCCAAACCATCACACCTCACGTTGTTGCCAAGAAGAGGCCCCACCGTTGCCAATGCCCTATGTGAGCTTTGTCCGGTAATGCCCTCTCATGGCGGCGAGAGCAGTGGAGGAGGCAGGGGGGTCCCCGGCGACTAAATCTAGCTCTCCGCCGGAGCCGCCGGAGCCGCACGGGAGCAAGGAGGTGGGTGGGTGTTTTTTTATTCGGTAATGGGAACTTGTAGTAGGTAACCAATATGGCTAGCAGCTTACCTTAAACTCCTGAATACCCAAATATCCATTTCTGAGTCCAGACTCTTCTGCACCCGGTTAAGAGAAAACTCAATAAATGTCTAAAAATTCAGAAAATCTGAAAAAAATCTGATTTTTTTTGGAATGGAAGAAGATTTGGTACGTGAGGTCCGCTCCAAATTTAAGATCATTTGGACATATGACTAGCTCTCAGAAAAAAAGACAAATTTGGCCTGAACAGTTTTCACATACCCCAAATTTGTCTTTTTTGGCCGAGAGCTACTCAGATGTCCACATAAGCTGAAATTTGGAGCGGACCTCAAGCACCTAAGCATCTTCCATGCAAAAATAAAATAAAAATCAGATTTATTTTTGAATTTTTCTTGTATTTTTTTAATTTACAATTCACCGCGGGAGCATATGAGCTCGGGAGCCAAATAGCCGCACTCGGCACTCCCATTCAGTATGACAATATACCAACACCGAAGTGCAGCAGCGAGTTCTAGGATTGTATCCAACATTCCAAGACACCAATGCTCATCGTCTAGAACGTGCATCGTCCGTAGTAGAAAACATAGCAGGATATTTATCAGATACATTGTCATGGAATTAGACCAAATAATTTCATGCCAGCAAATCAAGGCTAGTTGATTACAAGCTGCAGCGACAGTCAGCAGACTTTTTTTTTTTTAGGCAAGACAGTCAGCAGACTTGGCATATGGTGCTCGTCGGCCGGCGACAAAGATGATGTTGTGGGCCGCGTAGGGTGAGCGGGCTGGTTGCACCTGCGCTGTCTGGCGCCCACTAGGCGAGATGTACTAACGCCTAATGGATCAAGCAGTGTGCTGCTTCTCCTCTCGATAGTAACTAGTTGACGAGCGCTCCTTCGGAAGCCTCATAACGATCAGCGCCACTTGATGCGCTCTCAGCCTTTCGCCACCTTTCGCGTTCTGCGCGCTCCCTTCTGATTTTTTAAAATTTATTTTACCGCACGCGTTTTCAACTTTTTAAACGGTTTTTTTTCCGATTTTTTTCGACGTTTCGGTTTTCCACCGGTCTTCCTCAACTTTTGGATCAATTTTTTTTTAATTTTTATTTTTTTTTTCGCGGAAAAACTCGTTTTTTTTGTTCTTTCACGAGAATCACGGTTTTGCTTTCGCGAGAGTCACGGCCGTGCCTCTCGGAAAAAAAACACATTTTCTATTTTTTTTCCTTCCGCGAGAGGCGCGGTTTTGCTTCCGCGAGAGGCATGGTTGTGATTTCGCGAGAGGCACGGCTGTGCCTCTCGAAAACGAAAAAAACGTGTTTTCTATTTTTTTTCCTTTCGAGAGAGGCACGGTTGTGCGTTCGAGAGAGGCATGGCCGTGCCTCTCTGAAACGGAAAAAAACGCGTTTTCTGTTTTACTTTCTTTCGCGAGAGACACGGTTTTGCTTCCGCGAGAGGCATGGTTGTGCTTTCGCGAGAGGCACGGTCGTGCCTCCTCGGAAACGAAAAAAAACGTGTTTTCTCTTTTTTTTCCTTCCGCGAGAGGCACGGGCGTGCCTCTTTCGGAAAGG
Organism: Thinopyrum elongatum; assembly: GCA_011799875.1. NCBI lineage: Eukaryota > Viridiplantae > Streptophyta > Magnoliopsida > Poales > Poaceae > Thinopyrum > Thinopyrum elongatum. Next base: position 567,755,789 of record CM022299.1, read on the forward strand.
AAAAAAACCCGTGCTCCCGGTTCGATTTTTTTTACTGTTTTTTTCATCTGATTTTTTTCGTGAAAAAAGTTCGTCAAAATTTATCAACATGGGATCTAGTTTTGAAGATCTCGACGCAAGGAATCCAACGGTGAAAACGGTTCGAGATTTGGACACACGGTTTAAGAGATAAAATGTTTTGAATAAACGGATCTAAGAAAAAAGGGAAAACTCCCCCGTTGCGACAAGTGGCGCACATGCAGCTGGCCACTTGTCGCAACCTGGGAAGGTGAGAGTGATCTTTGCAACAAGTATTCCTCAATTATGATTTCGCTCTCTCTCTCTCAGTTAAATATTTTTAACAAATTGCTCATTTTTAAAAAAAGGTTTAAGGGTGAAGAATAATTGCAACAACTATGAAAAATATGTGCAGCCTCACAGGACCAATTCCATGCCACACTAAAAAAAATATATTTTTGGGCACCCATTTATGTTTTAAGGAGCTCGTCGGCAATGCAACGGGGAGCTCGCAGGAGGCGCAGTGGGGAGGTCGGAGCTGTGCTCTGGATGACCAAAATCGATGTCGGTGGCCAAGCTCGACGTCGAAAATGCAGGCACCAAGCTCGGTGAATGGCCGAAGGGTGGAAGGACGACAACGACGAGGCGGATTCGGCGACGATAAGAGTGGATTTGGCTGCGGAATCTCGGCGAAGGCCAAAATCGGGCAGCAAGGCTCGAAGCAGTGGCGGCGGCTGGAATCGGGCGAGTGAGGTGGCGTGGCCGTGGGTGAAACTTCTAGGGTCGGCAGTTGCTTTCCCGCGGTCGTTTTTTTTCGTTTTCATATTGAGATAGGGAGGACCTATATTTTTACCTTGGTAGCAAATTTTAGGTGGTCGCCAATATACTTTTTGGTTTCTATGCAGTTTAAAGGCCTTCTGTTTGAGTCATTTTTCGGGCCAAAAATTCAAGAAAAAACTGATTTTAGGTATTGAGATCCTTTTTGTGTACTGTTGGAGATGCTCTAACAAAAGAGTTCAACGGGGTCCTCTTGTGCAACGCATGCACGATGCATCTCGGTGGCGGTGGGCGGCGGCGGACTTGGTGGTAGCCTGATGCAGCTCAAGTATTCTGCCGACGGTTGCGGTGGCGTGGGCGGCGCTACGACGCCCAGCTCGCTGCTGGCCACCAGGGGTCGGGTATGTTCGAGTACCCCCTACCCCGGCTTGTTGGCGGTTTCTTCCAGGCTGCAGGATGCTGGATCTGAAGCCAGCGCCGGCGTGGGGCTTCACCGGTGCCGCAGGCAACGAAGAAGTGGTAAATCAGGGTCCGGCCTCGGGCGAGGAGGCCATGGAGCAGTGCACAATATCATCGGTTGTTGGTGTCTACCCTTAAACCCTAGCTCGCCCTGACCCTCTCTAGCTCTCACTCTCTCTCTGTGGCACGAACCAAGGAGGAAGAAGACGCAGCACACAGGGAGGTTTCACCGGCGCACGAACGCCCGCTGCACGAACAGCTTTTCCCGAGCACGAACTCGACACCCCCCCCCCCCCTCCCGTTACAATGAGCCCCGCATGTGCTCTTATACCCTGGGCCGGCGCTGGGCACAACCCGCACGCCCCCCACCCAGCCAGGCCACGATCTGGCCCACTCTGACCGTGCCCACGATGCACATGGACGCGTCTGGGTCGCGCCGAGCCCGCACTGGTCTGACCCGATCACACCGCCCCGACTCGCCAACGGCCTCCTACAACTACGGTGCACCACCTGCACGCACACACGCGCACCCATGCACCACACACACACCCCTACGCCGCGGACCCGATGCGCCCGACACACCCAGCGCGCGCCCATACACGCGCCCGACCCGTCACCGCGGCTTATTCTGGCCAACATCGGCGACAGTTGCACGAGAAGTCATGACGGAGGCGGCGGCGGCCTCAGCTGGTCATTGCGGCGGGGACGGTGGCCCTCGATCGACGACGCAACGACTGGGAAGGATGGGCCAACCTCGGGAGAGGTGGCCATGGAGCAGTGTACTAGCATGGAAGATTACTGTACCGGGGGTGCCCCGGGACGTGGCAGATCTAAGCGATGTAGCTCCGGCGACGTGTGACGATACGTCGGAGTCGGCATCTTGGTGTGCGATAGAGCAGCTGGGGGTGTCAATTTGCACAACATCATCGGCAATGAAGGAGCGGATAATAATGACGACGGCGGCGGCTTCCGCTGGTCATTACAGCAGGGGTGGCGGCGGCGGCCCTCAACGACCATGGCAAGGAGCTCGTCGGCGATGCAGCGGGGAGCTCGCGGGAGGCGTAGTGGGGAGGTCGGCGCTGTGCTCTAGATGAACTGAAATAAACTGTAGTTACGAGTTAATATCAAATGTGAATAAAATATTGGAGAACTGAAATAAAATGATATTGATTTCGGTTTTGTAAATATTCAATGCGCACCCAGCATACCAACCTTAGATCTTTTTCTTTTGTAATATTAGAGAAGCAAAACCTTCAATCTTAGCTCCATATATATCCAACTAGTTGTTGTATTGTCTTCTTCATATGTCTGCCTACACCATGTCCTCAATGTCGAGACTTAAGAGGAAGAGAAAGCGATGGCACTTATGATCTAGCAGTGAGACACATGTAGCGTGTTCGGAATAGTAGGCATCAAGGAATATATTCGGACTAGTGTGATTGCCCTAATTACAACACTACACCATGGTAGAGCTTCCATGATACACACCAATGTGTCGGCATAGGGTACCTTTGCCGACAGATAAGATGTAGCTAACACCAATGCTGACAAAAGATGAAAGAGTCGGAGGACTTGCCGTGGGCAAAGGTATGTCGTTGTGTGACATAGCCTCATAGCATTGTCGTTGCGTGATTTCCGACACATAGTTTGTCTATAGTGATGTACATTTATCAACAGATGATATGTCACTAAGTGGTTGCCAACGTATACATTGGTGTCGCGTGATTTCTGACACATAGTTTGTCTATAATGATGTACATTTACCAACAGATGATATGTCACTAAGTGGTTGCCAACATATACATTGGTGTCGCATGATTTCCGACACATAGTTTGTCTATAATGATGTACATTTACCAACAGATGATCTGATTACAAAGCCTCAGAGCTACGCTGACAGATCTCCTGTAGAGATTAGTAGACCTTTGCCTACAGAAGTGTGTCACCTAAGCTCTATCGTGGTGTAGTGCAACCATCGCGACAGGCACCACATCTAGACAAGGGAAACAGAGCTACACGTCGAGAATTAGATGCCCAGCTGGCTGCGCCATTTGCCTATATAATTTTTCCAGTGGTTATTTATTGTTAGGGAGTTTTGTACTTGTCCATTTAGAATTAGGCAGAAAAACCAGGGTATGCAAAACGGCAAACATAATACATTAGATACAACCAGCAGCAGGTCCTATTCTGCGTTACTCTACATTTTTGTCTAGGATTGGTACATAGTGTATCTAATCTAAAGGTCTGCTACAACGTTCCACACTTCAAGAGGCAATTGACTTTACTTCTTTTTTTTTTTCGAGCCAATTGCCTTTGCTTTGTTCACGTTATCAAATCTAATTAGTCCATTACTATAGTGAGAGTAGTAACAGTGCAAATAAATGGATATCCGTATGAGGAAGATCAGCATCCAGCTCGCAATCATGCAGATGCAACCCTGTTGATCAACCATGGCTCTCACTGTCTCCTCGCCCAGTGGACGGAGCCACCTGAGACAAAACGTTCAGGGAAATACCAGCAGAGAAAGATGAATCAACAGTGAACAGAGGCAGATAACCAACAGGTGGACTGATCAAACATTCCTTGAGAAATACGAAATTCTTGAAATAGAGAAGGGCCACACAAGGTTCACTGTCAGAATAATGATAATAATTTTAGCTAAGAACAGCACTGCCACTTCATGCTCAAACCTGATCAAGTCCTTGAGGCTTCTTGAGTGTCACTTACAATACAGCGAGCTAAGATCTTTTTTTTTTATTATCTAAGCTAAGCTAGGCATTGATAAAAATATAGTAGTATAATCAAATGACAGGATTGTTGGTTGGTGTCATACAAGATTACTAGTCGTTTAACACTAGAGTATAGTCTCCACATGTTCTACAGTGTGATGTTTCAGTATTTAAAACCGACATCAGGTGGATCCCATCATTCACTACACATGTGAAGATCTCATATTGCAATAAATCAATTCCAGTTCAAACTTTGAAAGCTATCCATCATAGACAACATTAGAGAAAGACCATTCCATTACTAACTGGAGATAAACAAAAGAGATCCAGATATTCAGTAGCATGACAAAGCAAGAGGAAATCCAAGCACAGACGTTGCAACACATATAATGAACAGAGACCAAAACATAGATATAGAAGACAATAACAATTGTTAACCAAAACGATCAGAATACACATGATTACAGTAGTAGGATGTGACAACTATATGGGCTGCTAACTGCCATAAATAAATACAAGTACACAAACAAGATCTCAGTCACTAAGTTAACTGCAACAGTCAGGATTTGAGTGTGCTCAAGCGCCTGCAGAAACTATCACAAGTTCATAAATGTCTACCCCCGTCACTCGTTCCTAAATTCAAGACCTAACTCCAATATCATAAGAAACATGGACTATTATGAAGGTGTTGTATGCAAGTAAGACATTTAGTGCCTATATACCTGCCAATGACTCTGAGAACAAGGGAACATATGGAAAAACAGGAGTCTTGTCACTGCAACCAGGCCATCCAAGATCATGTATAGAACGCACCTCCATAGAATCCATGTTGTATGACATTAGTGTCTTCTCGTCTCCATGGACTATAAAAATCAATTTGCGTTCTGGATGGATTGAAATAACCCTATAATCATCCGCACACACATGATACTCTGTTCCAAACAACTGCAAGTGGTTGACATTGTGCTTCAAGGTCCATTTTCCTCTATCGTAGTCCTCAAGAACCCAGAACGAGAGATGAGAACCATCACTACTAGGGAAATGCTTATAGGTAGGACATCAGTAGTAGCGCTGGAAAATAACAAGCGCTACTGCTAATTCAGGCAGCGCTACAAGTAATGCTTTAGCAGTAGCGCTGGAAATGAAAAAGGCGCTACTGATAAGTGGGACCCAACGAGCCCACCGACGCTAGCTGTAGTAGCAGCGCGACCCAAAATAAAGCGCTACTGCTAAGATTTTAGCAGTAGCGCTTGCTTTGACAACACCGCTACTGCTAATGGGCCCCACTTAGTAGTAGCGCTGCTCCTGAAAAGCGCTACTACTGAGCACCATAGCAGTAGCGCTGTCTGGGAAACAACGCTACTGCTAGGCGTGGATGGTGCCACCTTTTCACCCCCTCTCCCCCTCCCCCCCCTTTGCCCTCTCCCCCTCCTTTCCCCTCTCCCCTCTCTAAGTTATTTCGCCACCATTGTTGCCCTTCTTCTCTCTTCCTTCTACCTCTCTTCTCTCCCCATTAATGCCACCCTCCACCATAATTCTCCTCCATAAATGGCCTCTCTTCTCTATCTACCTCATTTATTTGGCTCTCCCTCCTTCCATACATATAGATCTAGCTAGCTCATCTCTCTCCCTCTCCATTAGTTAGCTAGAGTTGTCTCTTCTCCCAACAAACTAGATCTAGCTAGCTATTTAGCCATCCACACTTTCGATCGTCCCTATAGGTAGCGAAGGCCTCATCTAACCGTGCTCGATCTCTCTCGGGATATAGGTGAGTAAAAAGTTGTGCATTTCAAGAATGGGAATATGTGTGTTTGAGATATGGAGGGATTTGTGCGAGTGACATGCCCCTGAGTTGCTTATGTTTTGCCGAAATGTCGATTTATTTCCGTTTCAGTGAATTTCGAGCAAACTCGATATGTCCTATTTTTAGGCAAGGTCATGCCAAATTTTTATATGACTTTGATGCATGCAGCAATTTTTTATAACCCTTTTGCTTGTTATACCGTGCTGTCGGTCATGAAGGTGAGTGGATGGAAGGTGGAGCGATACTTGCAATCCGTGGTGATGGACATGTATGCAAATAATCGGACTAGGATTAGATGTCCGTGTACAAGATGCAAAGAAGGAGTCCTTTTGGACCCTTTTGATCATGGCAGTTTGAAGGCGCACCTGCTGATGAATGGTTTCATGGATGGCTATACTCGGTGCATAAGTGAAGATGATGATGAGGACGTCCACATGGCAGGGAATAACGACATGGGGCTAGACGAAGAGATGACCGATCGACACGAAGACGATGGTGCCGGACATGGCAGCGGGGAAGAGTCCGGACATGGCGGCGGCGGAGAAGATTCCGGACACGGCGAAGAAGAGTCCGGACATGGCGGCGGCGGAGAAGATTCCGGACACGGCGAAGAAGAGTCCGGACAAGGCGGAGAAGAGGCGGCGGACTACACGCCGCAATCTTCGACGCTACTAAGTTCAGTCGTGCAGGACCCTCATGTTCGAGATCTCCTTCGCAAGAGTACGACTAGCGACAAAGCTGGTTCTAGAGAGGAGGCCAAGCTGGCACAACTTAAAGTAGACTCGAAGACTCCATTGTATGACGGTTGCGATCCCGAGGTGACCCACTTGAGTTTCATGCTCTAACTTCTAAAGACGAAGGCCAAAAAACAAATGGACAGACAAAAGCCTCGATGAGCATTTGAAGTATCTACATAATAAAGTTCTTCCCGCGGGGAACTTATGTCCTACTAGTGTCGAGGAGGCCAAGAAAATCGTTTGCCCTCTTGATCTGCCGCACATTAGATACCACGCATGCATCAACGATTGCATCATTTATCGTGGTTAGCACGCGGAAAAAACTAGCTGTCCAGTGTGCAATGCTTCTCGATACAAGAAGGCAGGAAAAAAAGCTCCTCAGAAAGTTGTATGGTACTTTCCGATCACTCCCCGCCTGCAGCGGTATTTCGTAGATCCTAAGGAAGCAAAGCTCATGCGCTGGCACGCGGAGAGGACTAAGCCCGACGATGGAGATGATCCGAAGCTGAGACACCTAGCAGATGCTAGCCAGTGGAGAGCATTCAACGCCGAATATGAATTTTTCGCAGAAGATGCAAGGAACATCGTGCTTGGTGTGAGTACCGATGGCATGAATCTATTTGGAAACTAGAATACCAACCACAGCACATGGCCTGTCTTTGTATGGATGTACAATCTCCCCCCATGGAAGTACATGAAGACAAAGTACATACACATGAGCATGCTGATTCAAGGGCCAAAACAACCGGGAAATAATATTAACCTGTATATGGGGCTTCTGAGAGAGGAGCTAGACACGTTATGGAAAACACCGGCATGGACATGGGATGCCAGCAAAGGAGAGTATTTCTATATGTGAGCCGCGCTGATGACGACGGTGCACGACTATCTCGGTTACGGGTACACCTCAGGCTAGGTGTGCCACAGATAATGCGGATGCACGAGGTGCATGGATGATACAACGTCTCAGCAGCTTACGTCAACGAAAGATGGCGGGTCTGGAAAAATCGTGTACATGGGGCATCATAGATGGCTCGAGAAGGATGACCCGTGGAGAAAACGTGGAAATCTATTCAATGGTTTGGCTAAGCATCGAGGACCTCCACGTAAGAGGAGCGGCGCCGAAATCAACGAGCTGTTGAAAAACTGGGAACAGTGCCCCGCGCCGGGAAAGATGAAAAAGGCGCCGGAGCCGCTGCTAAAGGTATGGAAAACGAGGTCTGTTTTCTGGGACTTGCAGTACTGGCCCAATCACGACACACCTCACTGCCTTAATGAAATGCATATCACGAAGAATGTCCTCGAGAGCTTGCTTGGCACACTGATGAATATGCCGGAGAAGACCAAGGATGGGACGAAGGCAAGGAAAGACTTGGAAGATTTGGAGATCAGGATAGATCTCCACCGTAAAAAGTTGATGGAGGAGACGGAGACGGAGGCGGGGGGAAAGGGGTAGAAAAGTCAACAAGAAGGAGGAGAATTATTGCCCCCTTCTTGCTTCACCTTAAGTGCGAAGGAGATTGATCAATTCATCAAGTGCCTTACGGGAATCAAAGTCAGTTCCGGTTACTGTGGGAAGATAAGCAGATTTCTAGACACCAAGAAGAAAAGGTTCAGCGGGATGAAGTCTCATGACTGTCACGTGATAATGACGTAGATACTCCTAGTTGCCATTAGAGGGATAATGGAGAAGCACGTCCGTGACACGCTTACTGGTCTCTGCAACTTCTTCGACGTTATCTCTCGAAAGTCCATCAGTGTGAAGCAGCTCCGAAGGCTACAGGAAGAGATCATTATCATACTATGTGAGCTTGAGATGTACTTCCTGCCCGCGTTCTTTGACGCCATGGTGCATCTATGTGTCCACATCGTGGACGACATCATCGACCTCGGGCCGACATTCCTTCACAGCATGATTCCGTTCGAGAGGATGAATGGGGTCATCAAAGGATTCGTTCATAACATGTCCCGTCCCGATGGGAGCATCGTCCAGGGGTATCTGACGCAAGAGTGCATTTCCTCTTGCGAGAATTATATAGGCGTCAGAGACCCTGTTGTTGGTTTGCCCGTCAAGAAGCACCATGGGTGGCTTGGAGGAGAAGGTCACAACAACGGTCGGAGGGAATTGCACGTGGACTACTCGGATGGACGGAACGACTTTGACAGGGCTAACTTAGTAGTGCTACAACACCTAGATGTGGTAGATGATTATGTGACACTGCACAAAGAAACCATTGCAAGAAGTACCGTGATAAGGGGATGCGCAAGACGGACGACGAAGTTACTGTAGAGCACAACGCCACTTTCTTGCGTTGGTTCAAAGAGCAAGTTCTTGCTAATCCCCCGGAAGAGGGCAGTTCGGACGAATTGCTCATACATGCCTTAGCACATGGCCCCGTGCCCAAACTCAAGACCTATCAGGCATACGATATCAATGGGTACACGTTCTACACGGAGGCCAAAGACATGGACAGTGATTACCAGAACTCAGGGGTGACGATTGAATGCGTGACCGATGCCAACGGCACAACTGAAAGATTCTACGGAAGGTTCAAAGAGATCTGGGAGCTTGACTACGGTGGAATGCACGATGCGACGATGTTCCGTGTCAGATGGGCTAAGGATGTCGTAAGAGAAAACAAGTATTTCACTACCATGTCTATACCCGACGCAAAGAGCGCTACCATGAGAGTTAACGTCATCGCCAAAACTGAGCCATGGGTACACGCTAAGCACGTGACACAATGCTTCTTCATAACTGACCCGACCAATCCCAGCCATGTTGTCGTGAGGAGAGGCAAAAGGAGCATCGTCGGAATGGATGGAGTCGCCAACGAGGAAGACTACGACCAATACGGCAACCCGATGAGGGAAGATGACGATGACGATGAAGCATACGTGAAAAGAAGAACCAAGACTACATTACCTAAGAAAGATCATACTCCATGGTATGGAAAAATCACAACGAGGGGCTCAATTATTCGACAACGAACAAGAAAGGGAAGAAGCTCAATGTGAAATGTCCTCGACGCAGCTAAGAAACCATCATTTATATATATGTATCTATTTTGTGTACGCACTTAGGTAACCGTTATCAGTCAAATGATGTATACATCGTATCCCCTTCAATTACCACCACATGCATGGTTCCGGTGATATTCGCGCAGTGTGGGAGGGAGACGTTCTCGTCGACTGCGTGCGAGGCCGTCGGGAGAAAAACAAAAAAACAAAAGGGAGAAAGCAATACAAAAGAAAAAGAAAAGGAAAGGAAAATAATAAAAGAAAAGAAAACTAAAAACTAGAAAAGGAAAATAATAAAAAGAAAAGAAAACATATCAGTAGCGCTGGATTATGAATCAGCGCTATAGCTAAGTTAGCTATAGCGCTGGATCCTAATCCAGCGCTACTGCTATGTGTATTTTAGAATTAAAAAACTAAAAATTGAAACAGTTAGCAGTAGCGCTGGATTAGCACCCAGCGCTATAGCTAACTTAGCTATAGCGCTGGATCCTAACCCAGCGCTACTGCTATTTTGAGTTAACCACCGCGCGGGCACAAAATTTTGCCAAGTCCCATTCCCCTCCCCCCACTCTCCCACCTCTCCCCCTCCTCTCTGCTGTCGCGCGCCGCCGTCGCCCTGCCTGCCGGCCGTGACCCCTGCCCGCACCTCGACCTCGATGCCGGCCCGAGCCCCTGCCCGCCGCTCCGACCTCCTCCTCGTCCGCGCCGCCGCCGCTCCGGCCTCCTCGTCTGCGCCGCCACGCCGTCGTCGACCTCACCCCCGGTAGCCAGCGTCCCCTTCTACCTCACTTTAGGTACCGACTGGACGACCCCCCCCCCCCCCACCTCCCCCTCTCTCTGTCAATTAGGTTTTCATTTTTTTAGAAATGAAACTAGGTTTTCAATTTAGGGTTCAATTAGGTAGGCATTAGGAATCAATTTTATGGTTCAATTTAGGGTTCAACAATATTCAGGTAGGCAGTAGGAATCAATTTAAGAATTTTTATTAGGACAAAAATTTTATTAGCAAAAAAAAATTCTAGGGTTCATATGTGAAAAAAGTTATAGAAATTTCTTTAGCCGCAAAAATTAAGTTAAGATACTGCCTAAATGAAGTTAAGATACTATCAAAAAATTATTAGCAAGTGTAAATGAGGATGCTGATATATATTATATGCATACATATCTTGCTTAATTTAAAAAAAAATTAATTAGTTTTTAAAAACAGAATTGTTGCTACTTAGTAATAGAAGACAATAGGTGTAGAAAAGAAAAAACAGTAGCTCCCTTCCTAGACTTTTTTAGCTATAAATAAAAAATAGTAGCAAATGTTTAGTGAGGTCATTTTGCAAAGGTTTTTGGTTTTTGAAAAGACCACTATTTTGCAATGTTTAGGGTTATATGATTTTGCAATGTTGGTTGAATGTCGTAGAATATCCGAGTGGCCTATGTTTTGCCGGAATGTTGATTCATTTCCGTTCCGGCAAATTTTAGGCGCTCCATATGTCCACTTTTTAGCAAAGGTCATGCCGAAAATTTCGGTGATTTTCGGCATGACTTGTGCTAGAAACTAGGACATATGGAGTGCCCGGGATTTGCCAGAAGGGGAATGAATCAACATTCCGACCAAATATAGGCCCCTTTTTTCTCTTCATTATATCTTTTATTTACAATTGTTAAATAGGAAACATGTCTAGCCACGCCAAAGCCGGGGGTTTTGGTCTCCTCGAAGAAGACCCCGTCGAGGCAGCAAATCATTATTTCGATTACCTGGACGAACACCAGTTGTGGGTGCAGGGTGGCGGCGGTGGCACCAACCCCGACATTGACGCCGACATCGGCACCGACACTGGCGCCAACACCGACACCACCCCCGTGATCGGCAATGATGCTGTCGTAGATGGTAAAACACGGAAGCAGAAGAGGACACGAAGACCAAACGAGCTCGGCATCAGACAAATTGTGGTCACGGCGATGCACCCCAAGAAATTAGAGCCAACGGCGCCGGATGAAGCGCGCGCGTGCTGGGGCAATAAACTAGGATGCATCCTCAGGGAAACCGCCAACATCAACGACGAGAAGTTGAAGAAGATACCACATATGGAGCACATGCTCCGAAAGAAGTTGCACAATAGGTTCCTATTCCCCAGCCGGGATGAAAGCAAACATCCATGGGACGACGATGCCATGACAAAGATAAACAGCAAGGCGATGGTGACATTCACCAACGACTTGTCCACCTGGAAAGTTAGGGTGAAAAAAGCGATTGCGAAGAATGAACCGTGGTCCAAGATTCATGCTGACAATCCGACAGTAAAGGAAGAGGACTTTGAAAAATTCAAGGACTCTTGCGCTAAAGAAGAAGTCAAGCAAACGTCGGAGAAAATGAAGGTGCTCCAGGCCAAGAAAACGCCTCCCCACCGCCTCGAAAGCCGTGGTTACGAGGGGAAGAGGCATGTATGGGCCAAGGAGGACGCCGAACGTGAAAGTCACGGAATCCCAGAACCCTTGGCGGAGTTCACCGACCCGCTAGAGCGTGACTGGATCAGGGCCCGGTACAAGTGGTACCGCGTCAATAAGATCTTTTACACGGACCCGAACACGAGGGAGTTCACGAGACTTCTGGTAATTGTTATATTACCACCTTATTATATTAGCTTCCAATCAATTCGACTACAAGTTTTGTCACATTAGTAAACCATCCACGTTCCTTTTGCACAAAGAGCAGCACCAAATGGCAGCCAAAAGCGACGAGTCATCACAGTCGTCGGCGAGGCCCAAGTGGGACACCCCTTTCAACCGGGTCCTGAACATACTGAAAAAGGTCTCGGAGGACAAACCGCCGTCCTATGGACGTGTGCACGGCGTCGGAGATGGCGCCTCGTGGAAGACATGCTACCATGAGCAGCTAGAGGAAAGAAGTAAGAGACGGTTGCTTACTCAACAGACCATCGACGAGAAGGTCACGATTGCGGTTAATAAGACCAAAGCTAAGACCAAAGAAGAGTTGCTCGGGGTAGTCAATGCAGCGGTAGCTAGCATCACGGCTGACTTCCAATCTTCCATTATTACTAGCTTGATTCCGGCAATTATTGATTGGTCGAAGAGCAATCCAGATAAAGGGCCAGCGGACTTTCCCCTTCCTAGCTACGTCGGGAGCAATTCGGTGAACATCGCACCACCAGCACCTGCTCACGAACAGCAAAAGGTCCCGACCTCCGTCTCTGGCATTCTCGGCGGGGCTTCGTCTTTGGCTGAGCTCGACGCCCGCATGGTTATTACTTGGCATACCCTTTTCACCAGCATGTCTATAGTCTTCCGTTTCAGTTGCCTTTCGGATGTTTGACGTCACAGACATGTCTTCGTAGGCCGACGATACCCCGTGCACCCTACTATACGACATCAACGGCCAGAAGGTGGCCGTGGGAAAGGCAACGATCATGAAGCCGAAGGACCGCATGTTCCACAACCGAGAGATGCTTGATGGCGTCTTCAAGGTTAACGTGGCCAGTGTCAAAGCGGGCTTCGAGGATTTGCCTCCTCCGGTACCAGTCGATGACGAGGAGACCCCTAAACGGATTGGCGCATGCAAGAGCTGGTTCTTGCCTTGGCCGAAGACACTTCTTCGTGTCGAGGCGCCCGGTAGCACACCAACAACAACTCCTCAAGAAGGTATGAACACCACCCCACCTACCAAATTACCTGCACCTGTCGTGGCGGGTGATAGCGGATGACGCGAGGGAGAGCCTCCATTAGTGCCAGATGACGTCGCCCCCGTCGAAGAAGCAAATGCTGATGATGCCATGGAGGAGGAGGATGATGACCCTCTCAAGTATATCAATACCACCTATGACGATGGAGGATTGATGGCTCGGGACTATGACTCAGGCTATGAGCGTGGAGATGACTTGATGCTGCCTGATTTGCCGGAGCCGGAACGTCCTAAGGCGGAATGCAAAAAGTCTCTATTCATGCGATCCTTGCAGGAGATGCCTCCAGATGCCGCCTCTACCCAGCAACAACCCGAGGGCCGTCCACATATTAGCCCGACGACACTGGGGGTGGTGGTTAGGGAAGGTATGGTGGGCTCACTACCGCCACCCGCCAAGAAGCAAAGGAGGAGACCTGACAAGAAAGGCCCTAAAGGTGCCAGAACTGCTTCAAGCAGCTAGCCGCCTCTGAAGCCCCGGGAGGTAGACAGAATACCTGTCGAAGGTGCAGAGTGTTTCCATGTCGCCGGCCACCCGATCCTACCTCCGAAAGCGCTAGAGCACATACTGAACAATGATCTAAGAAGACTTCATGAAGATGTGCTGGCCAGAGAGAAAAGCCTTCTCATCTCAGAAAAACCAGGATACCCGCTTTACGCGGCTCAGGTGCCGGGCGGGAAGTTGTACGTCGAGAGATGGCCCGTGGATAAGTTCATCCTGCGATTTGACTACATCTACGACATGTTCCACATGACCAAGCTGGATTTCCAGTTCATCCGCATGTATGCGCTGAAACTACATCATCAGGCGCGAGAATATAAAATATATCTGCATCGCGGAACCGTACTATATGCACGAGAGCTTCTTGGCAATCTGCAAAGAGCACCATGACTATGCGAGCAAGTACATCGGCGAGTTCATGATCGCTAGTAAGTATAAGGAAACGATTCCCCTGCCTTATCATCCTACGTAAGTCATCTGCGGATATTCTTTCGTAAGTTTTAATCATTCCTTTGCAAGCATGGAGGCTAATTTGAGGTGTACTTATTTTGCGCAGCAGGGGGGGAGGGCGCCGTCCTTATCTGCTCTGTACTTGGACTCATCGAAGAACATCAAGAAAAAGGATTACACGCACATAAAGAATGGTCTCGATAGTGCCCTGTTAACCTTCAGCCTGTCTGGTGGATATATCAAGGTGAAAAAATACAGGAAGAACGGGTTGGCTTTCGGCCATAAGACCGACTTCTGCTGCATCCAGCAACCGTACACCAGTAAGGCTGATGGATTCTACCTCATGCATCACATGATCGAGTACAGAAGGGATAATCAACGCGTTCGCATGTCAGCTACTTCCAACGATGCCGAGATTGTCAACTGGGCCACAAGCATAGGAAAGACACTGGATGATCGAATCCGAGCTGAGTTTTATCACGTACAGTGTGAACTTGCCCAAGTGATCATGAAGGAGGTCCTCGAACTAACAAGGATGTTCTACCATGGGCCAATCATGCGGGACGATGTCTGAGCATTGCTAGTCGCTTAGCGTCTGGACCTGAAGCCTTTCAACAAGCTCGGGTGCTTCCTCCCTGACTATGAAGATTGGTCCGCCGACCTGGAGGAATGATTGACGATGACAATGTGTCACTACTGTCTTTTTATGACAAAACTTTGAATTTATGCACGGCGAAGCTCTGTGATGTAATTAAATCGTCCTCCTGAACTAGCATAGATCGCTCTAGTTAATTAGTTTGGGTATGGGAACTTCGTTATTTATGTTTACTATAGGTTGCTTGTATTTTGCTAATTATGCCTCTTTGTGTTTCTCAAGTACATTATGTTGCATATTATCGTTGAATTCATCAACTGACGATGCAGGTACATAGATCAGAGATGGTGAAGGACTGCTACGCCGTACTCATTGGGAGGGTTTCAGGAGTGTACGACCACTGGCCAGATGCTCAGGCCCAGGTGGACAGGTACCCGAGCAATAGCCACAGAGGGTTCGTCAGCAGAGCCGAAGTGGAAAATAGTTACTTGAGGTGGACGCTACGGCAAGAGAGGGAGCGAAACTGGTGCCTCAAGAAGTATTACATAGTCGCGCTCTTGCTCATGCTGATCGCTCTTCTCTTCTACATCATGGTTTAGATAGAGATGATGAAACTTGTGTGTGTGCCATGACCATGCAGTTGCATTTATTCAAGACATGACATGACTTGTGTATCACTATTTTCGAGATGTGATGATATTTGTGTTGGATGATGATGATGATGATGATGGTATGACGAGACTACTGTATGTGTATGATATGATGAGAATAATGTATGTTTGTTATGATATGATGAAACTACTGTATGGAGCATGCACAAATACATCATAAATACGTACAACAGCAATATTAGCAGTAGCGCTGGTAGGCGTCTAGTGGCAGCGCTGGATTAGCAGCAGCGTTTGCTTAGGTGCAGCGCTACAGATAATTAACAGTAGCGCTGGTCCGAGCAGCGCTACTGCTAACCATACTTACCAGTAGCGCTGGTCCGAGCAGCGCTACTGCTACAACTTAGCTGTAGCGCGTTAGCTGTAGCGCTGTCCCAGCGCTACTGCTATAGTATTTCCAGCGCTGCTAGTAGACTTTCTCCTAGCAGTGCATCATAACCATCGAAACTATTAATACTATTTGCAAAATACAACAATCCTTGTGATGGAAAGATACCATTGGCATTGCCATCATCAGAGTCTCGTAGCCAAGGCATATCAAAACGCCGCCAATTATCTCCTTCAACGTCAATAGCTCCTAGTATTAAATCATCTAAGCGAGCCACCAAATGCAAGATCCCCTTTAAAAATGCACCTTTTGCATTCTCAGGTATCTCAGACGAACCACACACATCTGTCTCATACTTCCGAGCACCAGCTCTAGACGAATAAATCGCCAGCGCTATGATGCACTTGTCCACCGAACGTCTTACGCCACGTCTTCTGATCTATAAACTCGAATACATGGAAGTGGGAGGAGGCAGCCTGGTTGAATCCCAGGCGAGCAACACTCACCTTGCAGGATGAATCAGTGGCAGGCACGACCACCGATTTCTCACTGGCGGAATTGCACACAATCTAATCCAATGTCTTGGGATCAGTCGGCAGTCGCCTTCCAGCGGTGGCCGAGGAGGGGGCCATTGCAGCTGTCCATGATGTCAAGGCTCTCGTATCTGGGCAGAAATGAGAGGGACGGGTCGATGAGGACTAGGATGTAGCCTAGTGGCAAGGGTCACAGTGGCGAACCCTACGGCCACGGTTCGACTCCCGTCAGGAGCGTATTTGTGGCGCCTCACTCGGGTGGGCTGCTATAATAATATGTTCTGGGTGCTAGTGCCCATGCATCTGTCACCTTTCCCAGACTCATTAATAAAAAAGCGAGCCTTCCTGGGGAAGCGCTTTGTGTTGTAGCTTTCTTAGAAGAAGCCGACGAGAGACTGGGGCATCTTCTTGCGGTGGTCGGGGTGGGAGATGAGGTCGGCCAGCGGGGGGAGACGCACTTGCAGCAGCATGTCCACTTATAGGGCACGCGGGAGATGACCTGAAGGAGGAGGTCGTCCGTGACCTTGGCCGTCGGGTCACTCCCGTCCACAGCCTTCTCCTTCTTGGAGCCCCCCCCCCCTGGGCCGAGTGACCTTTTTCCTTTTACTGGAATGGTCCGTGTGTCAAATGTACATTGCTAAAAGGAGGACTAAATGTACACCCAGAGTTAATCTCAAAATTAAAAATAATTGTGTGGTAATACGTGTCTCATTTATATCACAAGGATCATAGTACAAGTCACGTACATACCGACCTGACAAAACTGAAAAAATAACAGAACGCTAGCCTTTGCACATAGAAACACCAACCAAGAAGTAAAATTACAACAAGACTGGAGAATCCTCTAAGCTTGACACAAACGCCCGTCACCTGCCTCTGGCACCACCACAGCAGTCACCAAAGGAGAAAATGACAGATCACCTCCGGAACGAGCTCGACATGGCTCCATCGCTGATATGCGCGGCTTGGCAGACCTCTAAGGTGGCTCGTCAATAAAGCTGAAGTCATTGCCGTTGAACGAATCAGACCAGGGCAACACCCCGAACATGCCAACGAACTCCAGATCTGGCACCCCGCATGACTAAGACGTCGGAGGAGGAAACCATACCTGCCAGCCATGAACTACGAACTCAGCACATGATCGACCATCTTTCAGATGCCGCCGATGCAGACCACAATCAGCATCCGCTCCTAGACTACCTCCCAAGCTCCGTGCCGACGCTGGAGCAAACGCCGTCAGAATGACGAAGCCTAAGGACACAGGTCCACCAGGAGGATACCGCCACCGCCACACCATCCTTTTTTGAACAAACTGGTTTCAAAATCCACCCCAAAAGTGGACTGCCTTATTGGGGAAGGATCTGAAGATTTATTAGTTGGTGTCGCCATCGCCACCGCCGAGCTACAGTTAAAGATTAAGAATTAATCTGATGAGCTACAGTAGGGCGGTGGATACTGTAGCCAGCTACAGTTCACTGCTGAGCTGCCCTGATCAGGGGCAGCTCCTCTCCAACCAGGTGGAGGCCCCCTGGTGCACTGTGCATTAAAGAAAAGTGGGAGATAAGGATAAGAGGAGAGGTGGCCGGCTGCTGCTGCTCTAGGCAAGCCACTCACACACACATCCACCTCTTCCTCTCTCTCTCAAGAATAAGCTACTGATCAAGCTTGCACAGGAGCACTGGGAAGTTCCTTCACTGCCACCTGATCTGGTTTCTAGGTGGTGCAGATTTACTGAGAAGGAGATGGCAGGACCTTCAGAACAAGGTAATATCCATCTCCTGATAACTTTGTGGCTCAAACTTATGCTAAATGATCCTAGAGGATCCAACAATGGCATCAGAGCCACTAGCTTTAAGTTTGAGCCCTACAAGCTCTAGATCATGCTTAATCTGTTATGTTTAAGCTAAGGAATCAAGCTGTTCTTCCTCAAGATCATGGCTTGATTTTATTTGGCCCTAAAGTTTTAAGTAATTAGCCCTAACAGATTATTTGATGTTCTGGGGTTTTCATTTTGATGATGATTTGAAGGGGATTAAAGTTACAAGTCTAAAGCAAAATCCTCAATTCTGGAAACCCTAGAAGAAATCCCTCTTCTCCCTCCTCTGTCATGGTTATGGTTTCAACTTATGCCTTGAATTAAAGGGGAATGAATTGATTATGCATAAACACTAAAGATCATTCCCCAATTTGAAACCTTAACCTAAGGAATCAATTAATTTCTATCTTTTATGGGGCTGAGGTTTCGGCTTATGTATGAATTAAAGGGGAAACATATTAGTTAAACATGCATATTAAAGTTTTTCCCCAAAATCTGAAACCCTAGCTGATGAAATTGATCGATTTCTCTATGATTCTAATGCATTGGTTTAGGTTTAAGCATGAACTAAAGTGGGGTTGGTTTGATTTGGCACTAAACTAATGTAATACCCAAAAAGCCGAAACCCTAATACCCAAATTCCTCAATTTCGGACGAACCCTAACCCTATTTTCTGAAATTTCCCCAATTGGGGCAAATCCTAATGCTAATAATGGTGATTTAAGAGCAGCGGATGCTCACCTTATGGGCCTTGTCGTCGTCGCTGGCCACGGCGGCGTCGGAGCCGCCTACTTATGTTTGCGGGTGCGCTCGGGCTCACACCCGAGCGGCCTTGCCGTCCGCTGCACCGGTGGTGGCTGTGCCTCCTCGCGCGCTCGTCGTCGTTGGGGTTCAGCTGCCGTGCCGGAAGACGGTCGCGCCGATGCAGGGACGCCTGCTCGTGTGCTGCCGCCGCAGGGACGCCGGCATAGCCCCGCTCGACGGAGTCTCGCGCAGGCCAAAGCCGCACGGGACCCCGGCGAGTGAGACTCACCGGCGCCGTCACCCTCCTCCACTTCTGGTCGGTGGTCGCCGCTGCTCCTCGCTCTCTCTCTCTCGCATTCGCCGTTGCTGCGTGGGAGAGAAAGGGGATCGGGGAGGGGAGCAAATGAGTTAGGGTTCGGGGCTGCGGCTGTTTTGGCTGTTGTGGCTGGCTGGTTCGGCTGGGCCAGCAGGCCATTGCGGCCCAGCTCATTGGCAAACTAATTTTGCCCAAAAAAAAACTTATGTTTTTTGATGGGGCTAAAGAAAATCTCTGTTAAGGGCAGAAATAAACTCAGGAAAAATGACAGATATTTTTTCTGATAATGTTCACATTTTATACAATAAAGTGAGCATTTTAGGGCTAAATTTTATGCACTAATTATTATGGTTATTTTTGGTTATTTAATTATTTAGGTGTGTTAATTTTTTGTTATATTTTAATGTGTCATGCCATGCCATGTTTAAATTATTCTTGCTACAAATTAATTATGTTAAGTTATTTTTCCTTTATGGCGTTTTTATTTTGATGATGAAAATTATTGTGGTCATTATGGAATAATGTTTCCGCTGCGAAATAAAGTTTAATGGATCCTCAAATTAAGTGTGGTTTTATGCTTTGTCATTCTGACCAAAGTTGTTTGACGGGCATTTGAACCGCAAAATTCTTTTATTGATCCGTTTTACTTCTGGCCGAAGCTGATGTGAACCGGGTTAGTAGAAGAAACTAATGAAGTGAGGATCGTTAAAGTGTGGCTTTTATTTATCAATTTGGCCAAAGCTAATTGATAAATATTTATCCACAAAACTTTGTTGTTCATTTTCATCTCTGGCCAAAACTGATTTGAATATGATCAATAAAATTTAAATATGATGGTGATGCTTACTAAAGCATTTTGAATTTTCTTTTGCAGCACCTAATGTCTCTCATATTGCTGGAATGCTTAATGGCATTGAGCAACTTAATGGTAGCAATTATGCTACATGGAAGGAGAAACTTGAAATAACGATGGCCTTACTCAATATTGATTATTCTCTCCTTAATGATCCTCCTGAGGCACCTAAAGAAAATGATGAAAATTATGATGCCCTCAAGAAGGATTATGAGGTTATGAAGGCTAAGTGGGACGACTCTAATCGCAAATGCCTTATGATGATAAAGGGTTCCATTACACAAAGTATGAGGGGAGCTCTTCCTGACTGTGAAACAGCTAAGGGGTATTTTGCGAAAATTGAGCATCAATTTAAAGGGTCTTCTAAAGTTTATGCAACAAGTCTCATTAGAAGACTAATTGATGAAAAGTATGATCCCACTGGAAGTCTTCGAGAGCATATCATGAAGAAATGCAACATGGCTGCCAAACTCAAGACTATGGAAATGGAAATCTCTGATGGTTTTCTTGTCCATTTTATTATGTCATCTTTCCCTAAGAGTTCGCTCCATTTGTGATTAACTATAATGTAATGGATGTGAAATGGAGCATTGATGAAATGATGGCACGCTGTGTGCAAGAAGAAGAAAGGCTAAAGGCTGACAGAATTGAGCATGCAAATCAATTCAAGGTTTCACAAAAGAAGAGGTACAATAAATTTGTGAAAAATTATATGAAGCCTAAGCCTAATAAATTTAAGGATAAAGGCCAGTCTTCCAAAAGTTCTCAACAAAAGAAGCCTGAAAAAGCTCCTAGTGAGGAAGGGAAAGATCCCGATGGATGTCACTTTTGTGGAAAAGGTGGGCATAAGCAAAAGGATTGCTTTGGTTTTAAGAGATGGCTCAACAATAAAGGTACTGATGTAATTACTTTTGTTGAAGAATCCCTTTATGTTAATTATGCCACCAACACTTGGTGGATTGATTCAGGTGCAACGATTCATATTTCAAACTCGTTGCAGGGATTCCATATGAGGAGGACCCTAAAAAGAGGGGAAAGAACCATTAGAGTTGCTAATGGTGTTGAAGCTGACGCCGAGGCACTTGGAGATTTTACTCTCATACTTCATACCGGCTTCAAGCTTCTACTTCATGATGTTCTTTATGTACCCTCAATGAAATGGAATTTAGTTTCTGTTTCATGCTTAGATGATGATGGTTATGCTTGTCACTTTGGGAATAAACAATGTATAATTATGTATGACAGTAATAATGTTGGTCTTGCCTTCAGACAAGACAAACTTTATGTAATTTCCCTCTGTGATGATGTGAATAATGTGGGTTCTACCTCGAATATGAATGTCAGTACCAAACGCAAGCGCAATGATAATGAGACTTCTTTGAAATTATGGCACTATCGGTTAGGCCATATTTCGAGGGGGAGGATTGAGCGTCTCATTAAAGATCAAGTTCTTCCTTCTCTCGATTTTTCAGATGCGGATGTTGATCATTGCATCGACTGCATCAAAGGAAAATATGCCAAGCAAATTAAGAAAGGTGCAAACCGAAGCACGGGAGTTTTGGAAATAATTCACACGGATATATGTGGTCCATTTAATGTGAGATCGATGGATGGTTTTAAATCCTTCATAACGTTCACCGATGATTTCTCCCGTTATGGATATATTTATACCATTAAAGAGAGAGCAGAGGCATTAGACAAGCTCAAGATTTTCAAAGCTGAGGTTGAAAATCAAAGTAACAAAAGGATTAAAATTGTAAGATCTGATCGTGGTGGTGAGTACTACGGCAGACATACTACTTATGGCCAAATTCCTGGACCGTTTGCAAAATATCTACAGGAAAATGGCATTATGGCCCAATATTCAGCACCGGGCGAACCTCAGCCAAATGGGGTGGCAGAAAGACGGAACCGCACTCTTATGGATATGGTGTGGAGTATGTTAAGCCACTCCACTTTGCCGGTAAAATTATGGATGGAAGCCCTTAAAACAGCAGCTCATATTCTCAATAGGGTTCCCAGCAAATCGGTGCCTAAAACACCGTATGAATTATGGACTGGGAGGAAACCGACCCTGAATTATTTTCATGTGTGGGGCTGTCCAGCTGAAGCAAGGATTTTCAATCCAATTATGGGAAAGTTAGACCCCAAGACAGCCAGTTGCCATTTTATTGGTTATCCTGACAAATCTAAAGCATATCGATTTTATTGTCCAAATCAGGCGACAAAATTTGTTGAAACAAGACACGATGTGTTCTTGGAAAATGATATGATGAGGGGGAGCATGACACCCCGGGAAATAATTTTGGAGGAAAAACGGGAATATGTCCCGACTCCAATTATTCTAGAACCTATTTTCCCGGTGTCTGCTGATGTTGCACCTCCTGCTGAAAGGATCGTTAATGCAACACCTGCTGAGACTCCTGTGACTGCTTCACACGTCACACCTCATGATATATCGGTTGAAAGTTCTCAGTAGCCTCAAGTTATTAATGATGTGCCAATTAATGAACCTCTTAGAAGGTCACAACGGACTAGAAAGCATGCTATTCCTGATGATTATCTCACTTATATGAGTGAAGATTTGAATGTGTTGATGTTGAACAATGATCCTACATCGTTTAAGGAAGCTATGCAAAGTGAATTTTCATCTGAATGGCTTAATGCTATGAAAGATGAAATGAAGTCTATGAGCACTAATGATGTATGGGACTTAGTAGAAATTCCCAGAGGAGCCAAAACAGTTGGATGCAAATGGGTCTATAAGACCAAACGTGACTCCAAAGGGAATATCAAAAGGTTTAAGTCAAGGCTTGTGGCAAAAGGCTTCACTCAAAGAGAAGGGATTGATTATAAAGAAACTTTTTCGCCCGTCTCTTCTAAAAACTCATTCAGAATAATTATGGCACTTGTGGCCCATTATGATCTGGAGCTGCATCAGATGGATGTCAAAACGACATTTCTAAATGGTGACTTACGTGAGAATGTATACATGGCACAACCGGAAGGTTTTGTTGTGGAAGGGAATTAACATTTAGGATGTCATCTGAAGAAATCCATCTATGGCTTGAAACAAGCATCAAGAGAATGGTATCTCAAGTTTGATGAAGTAATAAGGAAATTTGATTTTGAAGAGAATAAAGTGGACAATTGTGTTTATGTCAAGTTCAGGGGGAGTAATTTTATCTTCCTGATATTGTATGTTGATGACATACTTTTAGCCAGCAGCGACAAAAATATGCTGCTGGAAACTAAGAGGTTTTTATCCTCGAAATTTGATATGAAGGATCTCGGTGAAGCAGGTTATGTTTTAGGAATTGAAATTCACCGAGATAGATCCAGAGGGATCTTGGGGCTATCTCAGAGAGCATATGTTGAAAAGGTACTGAAAAGTACAATATTCATAAGTGCTCAGCCTCGCCTACTCCTGTTGTTAAGGGCGATAAATTTGGGACTTTTCAGTGCCCAAGAAATAATCATGAATCTACGCAGATGAAGTCAATTCCTTATGCCTCAATTGTTGGAAGCATTATGTATGCACAAGTGTGCACTCGCCCTGATTTAGCATTCATGACCGGGATGCTTGGCAGATATCAGTCTAATCCAGGTCTGGATCACTGGAAGGCTGCTAAGAAAGTCTTGCGTTATTTGCAAGGCACTAAAGGCTTCATGCTTACATATAAGAAATCTGATAACCTCGAGGTGGTGGGTTATTCAGATGTTGATTTTGCGGGGTGTGTTGATACTAAGAAATCCACGTCAGGTTATATTTACACCCTCGCAAATGGAGCTATATCATGGAAAAGCTCCAAACAAACTGTTACTGCATCGTCGACAATGCAGGCAGAATTTGTGGCATGTTTTGAGGCTACCGGGCAGGCAGTATGGCTGAAGAATTTCATCCCGGGACTGAGAGTGATTGATAGCATTTCCAGGCCAATCACACTCTACTGCGATAATCAACCCGCAGTGATATTTTCGAGTAACAATAAGTCAAGTGATGCTGCCAAGCACATTGACATTAAGTTTCTTGTTGTGAAAGATAGAGTCCAGGATCAAACAATTAATGTCAAATACATCAATACTAAGTTGATGCTAGCGGATCCGCTCATGAAAGGCTTATCACCCAGTGTTTTCAGAGAGCACGTTACCGGTATGGGTTTGGTTGAAAGCTTTTGATCCTGGCAAAGTTGGGACCATTATGACACCATCTCCCCAAATGGGCTCGTTTTGAGATCGAATGGGAACCATAGTCACTTGGTTCAGCAGTACTTAATTGACTATTGCAATCTATTGTCTTGGTGTACCATTTTATCAAGAGATGAGCCTGTAATGTTTATGATCTTATGTAAAGAATAATGTAAATTAAGTTGATGGTTTATGTGAATAAAGTTTATGGAGCTCATAAGTTTAAGAAGTTTCATTTTGATATGGAATGATGTATCATAGTCACTGGGTTCAGTGGTACTTAATTGACCACTGCAATCTTTTCGTCTTGATGCGTTATTTTGTTGAAAGATGAGCTTATAATGTTAGCCTTACGATCAAGGGGGAGAATGTTGGATATTATGATCTTAAAGACTAACTGTGGCTGTTATGTTTCTAAGGTTAAAGATTAAGAATTAATCTGATGAGCTATAGTAGGGCGGTGGATACTGTAGCCAGCTACAGTTCACTGCTGAGCTGCCCTGATCAGGGGCAGCTCCTCTCCAACCAGGTGGAGGCCCCCTGATGCACTCTGCATTAAAGAAAACTAGGAGATAAGAATAAGAGGAGAGGTGGCCGGCTGCTGCTGCTCTAGGCAAGCCACTCACACACACATCCACCTCTTCCTCTCTCTCTCTCAAGAACAAGCGGCTGATCAAGCTTGCATAGGAGCACTGGGAAGTTCCTTCACTGCCACCTGATCTGGTTTCTAGGTGGTGCAGATTTACTGCGAAGGAGATGGCAGGACCTTCAGAACAAGGTAATATCCATCTCCTGGTAACTTTGTGGCTCAAACTTATGCTAAATGATCCTGGAGGATCCAACAATAGCGAGCCCCCTTGACTTCATAGAAGAATACGGCGAGGGATTGGGCCATCTTTTTGAGGTGGTCGGGGTGGGAGATGAGGTCGCTGATGTCTACTACGCAACTTTATTCTTGTAGACTCGTGTTGGGCCTCCAAGCGCAGAGTTTTGTAGGACAGTAGCAATTTTCCCTCAAGTGGATGACCTAAGGTTTATCAATCCGTGGGAGGCGTAGGATGAAGATGGTCTCTCTCAAACAACCCTGCAACCAAATACAAGAAATCTCTTGTGTCCCCAACACATCCAATACAATGGCAAATTGTATAGGTGCACTAGTTCGGCGAAGAGATGGTGATAAAAGTGTAATATGGATGGTAGAAATATATTTTTATAATCCGAATAAATAAAAACAGCAAGGTAGCAAGTGACAAAAGTGAGCACAAACGGTATTGCAATGCTTGAAAACAAGGCCTAGGGTTCGTACTTTCGCTAGTGCAATCTCTCAATAATGCTAATATAATTGGATCATATAACCATCCCTCAACGTGCGATAAAGAATCACTCCAAAGTTCCTATATAGCGGAGAACATAAGAATAAATTGTTTGTAGGGTACGAAACCACCTCAAAGCTATTCTTTCAGATCGATCTATCCAAGAGTTCGTACTAAAATAACACCAAAGAAAATTCAGATTCATAATGCTCAATCCAACACAAAGAACCTCAAAGAGTGCCCCAAGATTTCTACCGGAGAAACAAAGACAAGAACGTGCATCAACCCCTATGCATAGATTACCCCAATGTTACCTCGGGAATCCGCGAGTTGAGTGCCAAAACATATATCAAGTGAATCAATATAATACCCCATTGTCACCACGGGTATTCGTATGCAAGACATATATCAAGTGCTCTCAAATCCATAAAAGTATTCAATCCGATAAAACAAAATCTCAAAGGGAAAACTCAATTCATCACAACAAGATAGAGAGGGGAAAACACCATATGATCCGACTATATTAACAAAGCCCGCGATACATCAAGATTGTGCATCTCAAGAACACGAGAGAGAGAGAGAGAGAGAGAGAGAGAGAGAGAGATTAAACACATAGCTACTGGTACAAACCCTTAGTCTCGAGGGTGGACTACTCCCTCCTCATCGTGGTGGCCGCCGGGATGATGAAGATGGCCACCGGTGATGATTTTTCCCTCCGGCGGAGTGCCGGAACGGGGTCTAGATTGGTTTTGCGTGGCTACAGAGCCTTGCGGCGGCGGAACTTCTGATCTAGGGCTACCCCCAGGGTTTTTGGAATATTTGGCAATTTATAGGGCGAAGAGGCGGTGCGGGAGGCCACCGAGGTGGGCACAACCCACCGGGGCGCGCCTGGGGGCCCAGGCGTGCCCTGGTCGGTTGTGCCCCCCTCGGGGCACCCCCCAGGTGCTGCTCTAGCCCATTGGAAGTGTTCTGGTCCATAAAAAATCCTCAAAAAGTTTCGCGGTGTTTGCACTCCGTTTGATATTGATTTCCTGCGATGTAAAAAACAAGCAAAAAACAGCAACTGGCACTAGGCACTAGGTCAATAGGTTAGTCCCAAAAAATGATATAAAGTTGCTATAAAATGATTGTAAAACATCCAAGAATGATAATATATCAGCATGAATACTTCATAAATTATAGATACATTGGAGACGTATCAGCATCCCCAAGCTTAATTCCTACTCGTCCTCGAGTAGGTAAATGATAAAAGAAATAATTTATGAAGTGTGAATGCTAGCAAAGTGCACAAGTTTGATCAATGACAATTTCAAATCACTTTTCCTATCATCATAACAGCAATTCTTTCTTATAAAACTTCTCATGTTAAAGTAGCAACCAATTCACATGTTAAGGTTCAAACAATGAATTCTCTTGAAACTCAACAACCTATGTTCTCAGTCACCAAACAATTGCAATTCAACTTATTCAACAAAGTCCAAGTAAGAGCTCCACATACTCAACCATCATATAGTCTTCTATGATTGCTAACACTCACCGCATACACATGAGCAAAACATTTCAACCGGACACATAGAAATATAGGGGCTTATAATTTCGCCTCCCAACATATTCACCTCAAGGGTGATGTCAACAATAATAACGCATGCCACCCATATCCAACTCGACATATGTGCCTAGATCTTTCCTCACCACATGATGCTTGCCAAAGGAGAAAAATAAAAAGGAATAGAGAGAAAAACTTTGACTCTTGCATAAAAGTAAATACATAAAAGTAAAAGATAGGCCCTTCACAGAGGGGAGCAGAGGTTGCCATGCGCTTATTTGTTTGTATGCTCAACCCCTTAGTGCAAAAGAACGTCACGTTATATTGCCCCTTGTGATGGCAACCTTTATTATGCAGTCTGTCGCTTTTATTTCTTTACCATCACAAGTTCGTACAACGCTCAATTTTCTCTTACACTAAATGATCTTACACTTTTAGAAGCAATTTTTATTGCCTTATTGCACCGATGACAACTTACTTGAAGGATCTTACTCAATCCATAGGTAGGTATGGTGGACTCTTGAAAATAGGATTTGGGTTTAAGGGTTTTTGAATGCACAAGTAGTATCTCTACTTAGTGCGGAATTTTTGGCTAGCAAATATGGGGGCAAGCACCACATGTTGAAGAATCTATGACAATATAACTTCTATGTGAATATGAACAAACATAAATCATTACGTTGTCTTCCTTGTCCAACGTCAACAATTTTGGCATATAATATTTTGATGGGGGATCACAATCACAAAAGATTTCCAAGATAGTGTATTTGCATGTGAAAGTTCTCTTCCTTCTGCTAATCATTCATGAATTGCTTGTATGACCAATATTGTGATTGTCAAGCCTCAAAAGATTTCACTTTCTAAACCCAATGTGAAGCTACCACTAGGCATGATATGAACATATAATTTCAACTTCATGATATTCAATTCATTCAACAATTTACTCATAGGATATAAGTGAAGCACAAGAGTAAATGACAAGCTACTCCAAAAAGATATAAGTGAAGATCAAGCGAGTAGTTAAGTAAATAGGTAGCTAATTGTGGGCTCTCTCTTATTTAAAAACATTCAGATCTAAGTAATTTATTAAAACAGCAAGCAAAACAAAATAAAATGACATTCCAAGAATAGCACAACTCAGGTGAACAAGCAAAAACGTAGGCTCAACCGATACTAACCGATAATTGTTGATGAAGAAAGGTGGGATGCCTACCGGGGCATGCCCAAGCTTATATGCTTGAGACTTCTTGAAATATTATCTTGGGATGCCTTGGGCATCCCCAAGCTTGAACTTTTGTGTCTCCTTAATTACTTTTATATCACGGTTTCCCTAAATCTTAAAAACCATCCACACAAAACTCAACAAGAACTCGTGAGATAAGTTAGTATAAACCAATGCAAAAACCTTATCATTATCTACTGTAGAAAATCACAAAAAATATTATTCAACATTGAATACTAAATGCCTCTGCATATTTAATACTCCTATCCTCAAATAGAATCATTAAACAAGCAAACATATGCAAACATAACAGCAATCTGCCAAAACAGTACAGTCTGTAAAGAAGGCAAGAGTATCAATACTTATTTAACTCCAAAAATTATGAAAATTTACCACACTGTATAAAATTTATCATATCTTATTGTGCAAAAAGTTTCAACATTTTATCACATTCTGTCTTTTCTCGGGAATTTTTGCAACATCGATGAACTTTCTGTTTTGAAACAGCAACTCATATACTTGCAAAATAAGCATGGTAAAGGCTATCCTTGACATTTTTATTGAAAAGAAAGATGAAAAACATTATTCTAAATAACAGCAAGCAAATCCTAACAAGAAAATGACGCTCCAAGCAAAACACATATCATGTGACGAATAAAAATTTAGCTCCAATTGAGGTTACCGATAATGTTGGAGACGAAAGAGGGGATGCCTTCCGGGGCATCCCCAAGCTTAGTTGCTTGGATATTCCTTGAATATTACCTTGGGGTGCCTTGGGCATCCCCAAGCTTAGGGTCTTGTCACTCCTTATTCTCCTCATATCGACATCTCACCCCAACACTTGAAAACTTCAATCACACAAAACTTAACGGAACTTCGTGAGATAGGTTAGTATGATAAAGAGCAAACCATTTCACTTTGGTACTGTAAAATACAAGATTCATAATTGTTTACACACAATGCCTACTGTAGCATATCATTTCCACAATTTATATTGAGCAATATAAGCCATAGAAACTAGAAAACAAGCAAACTATGCATCGAAAACAGAATCTGTCAAAAACAGAATAGTCTGTAGTAATCTGTACTCCAACCATACTTATGATACTCAAAAAATTCTGAACAATTAGGAAAAGGTAGAGAATTTGTATATCTATCACCAGTAAAAAATTCAGATCAAAATCACGTTCCACTGAATTTTCAAAATTCCTGGACTGAGCGCAAAAGTTTCTGTTTTTGCACAGATTCAAGTCAACTATCATCCACACTATCCCAAAGGCCTTACTTCGCACTTTATTGAAACAAAAGCAATAAAACATGATTAATACAGTATCATAATCATGTGAACACATAAAAACAGTAGGGGTAAATGTTGGGTTGTCTCCCAACAAGCGCTTTTCTTTAATGCCTTTTAGCTAGGCATGATGATTTCAATGATGCTCGCATAAAAGATAAGAATTGAAACATAAAGAGAGCATCATGAATCACATGACAAGAACATTTAAGTCTAACCCACTTCCTATGCATAGGGATTTTGTGAGCAAACAATTTATGGGAACAAGAATCAACTAGCATAGGAAGGCAAAACCAGCAAAACTTCAAGATTTTCAACACATAGAGAGGAAACTTGATATTATTGCAATACCTACAAGCATATGTTCCTCTCCCATAATAATTTTCAGTAGCATCATGAATGAATTCAACAATATAACTATCACATAAAGCATTCTTTTCATGATACATAAGCATAGAATTTTTTTTACTCTCCACATAAGCAAATTTATTCTCATCAATAGTAGTGGGAGCAAACTCAACAAAATAACTATCATGTGAGGCATAATCCAATTGAAAATAAAAATCATGATGACAAGTTTCATGGTTATCATTATTCTTTATAGCATACATGTCATCACCATAATCATCATAGATAGCAACTTTGTTTTCATAATCAATTGAAACCTCTTCCAAAATAGTGGATTCATCACTAAATAAAGTCATGACCTCTCCAAATCCACTTTTATCAATATTATGAAAAGATTCAACACCCTCCAAAATAGTGGGATCATTAACTAGAGTTGACACTCTTCCAAACCTACTTTCATCAACATAATCATCATAAATATGAGGCATGCTACCATTATAACAAATTTGCACATCAAAACTTGGGGGGCTAAAAATATCATCTTCATCAAACATAGCATCCCCAAGCTTGTAGCTTTGCATATCATTAGCATCATGGATATTCAAAGAATTCATACCAACAATATTGCAATCATGCTCATCATTCAAAGATTTTTTGTCAAACATTTTATAGAATTCTTCTTCTATCAATTGAGCACAATTTTTCTTTCCATCGTTTTCACGAAAGACATTATAGAGATGAACAATATGATGCAACCTAATTCCATTTTTTTGTGTAGTTTTCATTTTATAAACCAAACTAGTGATAAAACAAGAAACTAAAAGATTCGATTGCAAGATCTAAAGATATACCTTCAAGCACTCACCTCCCCGGCAACGGCGTCAGAAAAGAGCTTCGTTGACGGGGTGTGAGTGCCGCATACCTAACCTCCCCGGCAACGGCGCCAGAAAAGAGCTTGATGTCTACTACACAATTTTATTCTTGTAGACTCATGTTGGGCCTCCAAGCGCAGAGTTTTGTAGGACAGTAGCAATTTTCCCTCAAGTGGATGACCTAAGGTTTATCAATCCGTGGGAGGCGTAGGATGAAGATGGTCTCTCTCAAACAACCCTGCAACCAAATACAAGAAATCTCTTGTGTCCCCAACACACCCAATACAATGGCAAATTGTATAGGTGCACCGGTTCGGCGAAGAGATGGTGATAAAAGTGCAATATGGATGGTAGAAATATATTTTTATAATCTGAATAAATAAAAACAGTAAGGTAGCAAGTGACAAAAGTGAGTACAAACGGTATTGCAATGCTTGAAAACAAGGCCTAGGGTTCGTACTTTTGCTAGTGCAATCTCTCAACAATGCTAATATAATTGGATCATATAACCATCCCTCAACGTGCGATAAAGAATCACTCCAAAGTTCCTATCTAGCGGAGAACATAAGAATAAATTGTTTGTAGGGTACGAAACCACCTCAAAACTATTCTTTCCGATCGATCTATCCAAGAGTTCGTACTAAAATAACACCAAAGCAAATTCAGATTCGTAATGCTCAATCCAACACAAAGAACCTCAAAGAGTGCCCCAAGATTTCTACCGGAGAAACAAAGACAAGAACGTGCATCAACCCCTATGCATAGATTACCCTAATGTCACCTCGGGAATCCGCGAGTTGAGTGCCAAAACATATATCAAGTGAATCAATATAATACCCCATTGTCACCACGGGTATTCATATGCAAGATATATATCAAGTGCTCTCAAATCTATAAAAGTATTCAATCCGATAAAACGAAATCTCAAAGGGAAAACTCAATTCATCACAACAAGATAGAGAGGGAAAAACACCATATGATCCGACTATATTAACAAAGCCCACGATACATCAAGATTGTGCGTCTCAAGAACACGAGAGAGAGAGAGAGAGATTAAACACATAGCTACTGGTACAAACCCTCAGCCCCGAGGGTGGGCTACTCCCTCCTCATCGTGGTGGCCGCCGGGATGATGAAGATGGCCACCGGTGATGATTTCCTCCTCCGGCGGAGTGCCAGAACGGGGTCTAGATTGGTTTTGCGTGGCTACAGAGCCTTGCGGCGGCGAAACTTCTGATCTAGGGCTACCCCTAGGGTTTTTGGAATATTTGGCAATTTATAGGGCGAAGAGGCGATGCGGGAGGCCACCGAGGTGGGCACACCCCACCGGGGCGCGCCTGGGGGCCCAGGCACGCCCTGGTGGGTTGTGCCCCCCTCGGGGCACACCCAGGTGCTGCTCTGGCCCATTGGAAGTGTTCTGGTCCATAAAAAATCCTCAAAAAGTTTCGCGGTGTTTGGACTCCATTTGATATTGATTTCCTGCGATGTAAAAAACAAGCAAAAAAAGCAACTGACACTTGGCACGGGGTCAATAGGTTAGTCCCAAAAAATGATGTAAAGTTACTATAAAATGATTGTAAAACATTCAAGAATGATAATATATCAGCATGAATACTTCATAAATTATAGATACGTTGAAGACGTATCAGTCGCTCCAGCGCGTGGAGATGCACTTGCAGCCACAGCTAGACTTGTAGGGCACGCGCGAGATGACCTCGACGAGAAGGTCGTCGGTGAGCCTGGCCGTTGGGTCGCTCTCCTCCACGCCCTTCTTCTTGGAGTCCCGCGCCATGGCTGTCCGTGGAGACGAGGAGCTCAAATCAGCGCAGATCGAAAGACGGAGGGGAAAAGATTTGAGATTCAGCCCGACTGTGAGGATAGCCTGAGGAAAGAAGATCTACCAGTTGCTTGCTGAGCGAACGGAGAAGCAGAGAGTGGCCGGAGCGTCAGCTGCTAGCGAGCGAGGGTCTGCGCAGCCGCCACCGATGCGGTGGAGCTCGGGAGTGAAGTGGAGGCGACGCGGGGGAGTGCAAGGTTGGGTCGTGCGTGTGAGTGTGCCCTTTTTCCTCTTTGTTGGGCCGCGGACAGTCGAAGCGGACAAGATATAGCGTTGCTATTGTGTAACAAAGCCTAAAAACAATGCTAATGTGTAGAAAAAAAGAGAATAAAATACTACTCCCTCCATTCCATAATATAAGAGTGTTTTTATACTACACTAGTGTCAAAAGCGCTCTTATATTATAGGTACATTCCTATGAGAGCAAAAACAAAAAAGCCAACCACCTACGTCTATCGCCAGTCAGCCCCGACTCTGTCGACGAGCATTGCAGAAGAAAAACGTTGAGCCAGCATCGAGCAAGAATAGGAACTGACCACCCTCTTGGGTCATCATCATCCCATGAATACCCATTTAGTATTTTTTTTGCGGGTATATACCCATTTAGTACCCCTAGATGAGCCTTAATGGCCGCCACGAGGAGCTCACGTCGCCGAGGGAGGTGGTGGTCGAGGACGCGCGTGGCGTCATCGACGCGTTCAGACGTGCCGCCAGGCATGCAATCGATGCCGGTGCGTGCGTGGGAGATCGTTGTTTCAGTTTTGTTGAGTGTAGGAGGCCAGCTCCCCTCTTTCGTCTCTGAAATCAGATAGCAACCACGCCGTGCCATGGTAGGCTTCAACGACAGCGAGCTCCAAGGCACCAACGGCTATTTCGTCGATGACGGCGGCGGCCCAGAGAGCCGGTGGTGGATTGCGCTGGAGGTGGTGGATGCATGCTGCTTTGAATGTGTTTCGTGATGTGACCATGATGCTAGGTAGTGGCATACTACTGCTTAGTAAACTGCTCTTCTTTGTTAAGTAGGAATCTCACTTATTCCCACTTAATCCATGTTTGTTTTGGTCGGATGCCCACTTTTTCAACCCCAAACAGTATTAAGAGTTTGGGGCCAGGTGGATTGTGATGGGACTCCCACCTACAGTCCCACCTGCAGTTTGATATTTATCAGATACATTGTCACGAAAATAGACCAAATTATTTCGTGCCAGCAAAGCAAGGCTAGTTGATTACAAGCTACAGCACCCGCAAAAAAAAAAGATTACAAGCTACCAGCAGACTTGGCATATGGTCTGAACTCTGAACATGGCTCGTCCGCAGGCGACAAAGATGATGGTGTGGGCCGCGTTGGGTGAGCGGGCTGGTTGCACCTGCGCTATTTGGCGCCGACTAGGCGAGATTTACTAACGCTTAACGGATCAAGCAGTGCACTACTTCTCTCTCTCGATTAAATATTTTAACCAAATTGCCCTGGTGTTTAAAAATAGGTTTAAGAGTACAGAATAACTGCAACAATTATGAAAAAAATGTGCAGACTCATAGGACCAATTCCAAGCCACACAAAAATAAACAACTTTTTTAGACACCCATTTATGTTTTAAGGAGCTCGTCGGCGATGTAGTGGGGAGCACGCAGGGGGCGCGGTGGGGGAGCTTGGCGCTGTGCTCTGGATGACCAAAATCGATGCCGGTGGCCAAGCTCAAGCTCGAAAATACCAGCACCGAACTCGGTGAAAGTCTGAAGGGTGGCAGGAGGATGGCGACTGTAAGAGTGGATCTGGCTGTGGAAGCTTGGTGAAGGCCAAAATCGGGCAGCAGGGCTCGAAGTGACGGCTAGAATTGGACGGGTGAGGTGGCATGGCCTCGGCCCTCGGGTGAAACTTCTAGGACCTATAGTTTGATCTTGGTAGCAAATTTTAGGTGGTCACCAATAATTTTTCGGGTTCCTACGCAATTTAAGGTCTTACGTTGGAGTCATTTTTTGGGCCAATTTTTTTTTAAAAAAACCTTGCTTTTAGGTATTGAGATCATTTTTGGTGTACTTTTTTTAACACAGTACATACGCAAGCGCTCATATATACGCGCATACACTCACTCTTATGAACGCAGTGCTGTAACAAAGTTCAACACCCCCCCCCCCCCCTCCCCAAACCAAATTTAGGTGGTCACCAATAATTTTTTGGGTTCCTATGCAGTTTAAGGTATTCCGTAGGACTCATTTTCAGGCCATTTTTTTAAAAAAAAACTTGCTTTTAGGTATTGAGATCATTTCTGGTGTAATGTTGGCGATGCTCTGACATAATAATGGCCATTTTTTTTAAAAACGTGCGATGATACGTCGGAGTAGGCATCTTGGTGTGCGATAGAGCAGCTGGTGGTGTCGATTTGCACCACATCATCGGCGATGATGGAGCGGATAATAATGACGACAACGACGGCTTCCGCTGGTCATAGCAGCAAGGGTAAGGGTGGACACGGTTCGGGCCGGCCCTGTCCCGGCTCGAGCCGTCGTTTGGATCGGCCGCCGGCGGTCTGGGCCGGACTGGACCGAGCAGTAAGACGGCCCTGATTTCAGGGACCGGACCAACGATGATGAAGCCTGGGCCGGACTGAGCGGACCGGCCAACGACCACGGGCGGCGACTTGCACGGGTGTAGCGGCGAGGTGTACGACGTGCGCGGGTGCCGGGGTCGAGGTTGGGTGCCGTGGGAAGTGCGTGGGCGTCGCGGTTCTTTGCCATGAACGTGCACATGTTTGTTCATTAGGAGTTTTTTTGTTGCATGCAAGTAATCTATCGTGTGCATGAGCCCACGATTTCTCGTGTGTGGGCCTTGCGTGATTAGCGAATCAAATCGGACGTGGAGTTAATCGTTAGATGGTGACATGATTTTTGGATCAAACCCTGTTTCTCTCGTACTTCCAATTTTCTGTTTTGACTGAACAAAAGGAAACGGCACCGTGGGATTGCGCGTGATCATAGGAAGCTGACGGTATAAAATCCAGCACCATCCAAAACAACACTTGCCTGATTTGTTGGACGAGAAAATCACGGCCCACCGTTTCATGTGTGCGTGCTGTGCTAAAATTGTTATTTTTAACATAGTACAAACGCAAGTGCTCATACATACGCGCATACACTCACCTCTATAAACGCACACACGCAGACCCTACTCCTATGAGCACCCTTGAGAGATTGAGCCAGTATATCATCTTGAGATTTACGAAGTCGTCGTAGACGCCTCGTCGTTGACGGGAACGTCCAATGTAGCTACATTTCAGCCAGCTGAAATTTCACTTTTGGGTCAGTCGATTTTGTGGCCATTGGATTTTTCTACGAGATTCGTGCTGCTTTTTTTTTTCTGATCTGTTGTGTGGGCTTGTTTCTTTCTTGACTGACCCCTTATTTGTGTCAGTCGATTTCCTTCTGGGCCGAAGTCCATTAACTGTGCGATCCAGCCCTCCTCTCTCTCCCTTCGTTTTTTGATATTTTTTTGTTTTTATGCGCTTTTGCTTTTGTTTTTCTGTTACTTTTTGTTAGTTGATTTTCTCTTTATTTTGTGGATATTTTTGAGATGTTAGGTGAGTGTAATGTACAGACATAAATAATTTGCAATATGTGCGAAAATTACACTACTATATGATTATTGTTTGCGTAATAAAAAAGTGTAATTTAAGAGCGAAGTTGTGTGTAAGTTTTGCAAACTTTTTTTGTTATTTTTTAATTGGTAATAATAATGCTACTAATTCATTCTTCCTTATTTTAATTTATTTATTTATTTTTGTTTCTTCTTAAAGGGTAATACTAATGACACTAATTTATTCTACCTTAAAAAACTTATTATTTTGATTTTGTTTTAGTTTCTATTTTATTTTTTCTTCTTAAAGGGTAGTATCAATGTTAATAATTCATTCTTCCTTAGAAAACCTCATTATTTTGATTGTGTTACAGTTTTTATTTAATTTAATTTTATTCTTAAAGAGTAATACGTAAGCCACTAATTCATTCTTTCTTGAAAACTTTGGTATTTGGTTTTTCAGTATTATTTTTTCCTTTATTCTTTAATGATAATACCAAAGCCGCAAATTCATTTCTTCTAACGAAACTTTCTTTTTGTGGAAATTACATTATTATATTCTTATTCTTGCATATTATAAAAATGCGCAACTTTTGTGCAAATTGTTTGCAAAATATTTCATTATTTGTTTTATTATTTTGAGTTCCTTTCTTCTTAACGGGAAACCAATGACATTAATTCATTAGTTCCGGTTGGTGGCTCGCACCGGGACGAAAGGGGGGCCTTTCGTCCCGGTTGGAGCCACCAACCGGGACTAAATGTCTGGCACAACGGTGCCGAATATTTAGTCCCGCCTTGCTAGTTGAGAGGAGCTCGCAGCGGTTTATAAGCGTGGCTGCGACATGCCTCTCGAGCTCCTCACTAAAGCAGGCAGTACATGCCTACCTCTGTGCCCTGTTGGGCATGCTTGCCCTGCGGGCCTGCATCCTGGCCCATATTTACGGTTTCTAGTCGTATGCAGGCCGTGGAGGCCAAGTAGGCCGGCATTTTTTTATTTTTTGCATATGTTATGTTTTTAAAATTTTAATGTTATTTTTTCCATATGTTATTTTAGTTGCATAAATTTTATATAATTTTAGTTGCATAATTTTATATAATTTAGTTATATAATTTTAGTTGCAAAAATTTTATTTTTATTGATTCTTTTTAGTTGATTCCTTTTGCTATTAGAGTTTTATAAAAGCTTTTTAGTTTGCTATTAAAGTTTGTAACAAAAAATACTTTATGAAAATTCTTTTTGTATTAAAGTTTTTAACAAAAAAATACTTTGATAATTTTAGTTGCATAAATTTTATATAATTATAAATTAATATTATTTTGATCATAACTAGAGGTTTATAAAAGCCTTTTAGTTGATTCTTTTTGCTATTGAAGAATATTATAGTTTTGTTTTAGTTGATCATAATAAAATATTTTAATTGATTCTTTTTAGTTCATTCTTTCTGCTATTAGAGTTTTATAAAAGCTTTTTTGTTCATTCTTTTTGCTATTAGTTCATTCTTTGAGCTAAATGGCCCTGAAATTGAAAAACACTACAAATGAACTCTGAAAAGGTTGAAACTTGGCATGGTATCATAATTTCACCCACATAGCATGTGCTAAAAAGTTTAGAGGGTTACGGCAAAAACTGGATGTACTTCGCGTACAAACTGGATAATCTCTTTCGAAGTATCAGGTTTAGGATGAAAACTCGTCTATTACAAAGGAATTTCATTTTTTGACATGTAACTGCCTCCGGTGTATCTTTGGATGCATGCCGTCTTTTTCGTTCACACGTTGCTGGTCCTCACGTGCCTCCGGTGTATCTTTTGTCTTCCCGTACACGCCCAAGAAGCCTAGCAGGTTCACGCAAACATTCTTCGTCACGTGCATCATGTCGATTGCAAAGCGGACCTCTAGGTCTTTCCAATAGGATAGGTCTCAAAATATAGATTTTTTCTTCCACATAGGTGCGTGTCCCTCAGCGTCATTCGGAACAGATTGTCCGCCAGGACCCTTTCCGAAGATTACTTGTAAATCCTTGACCATATCAAGTATATTAGCACCAGTACGAAGGACGAGCTTCTTCTGGCGATCTGCCTCACCTTTGAAATGCTTGCCTTTCTTTCTTAACGCTTTCTTGGTCGGAAGAAATCGATGATGTCCCAGGTACACATTCTTCTTGCATTTACCCAAATATATACTTTAACTCTCATCTAAACAGTGCGTGCTTGCATTGTATCCCTTGTTTGTCTGTCTTAAAAGGTTACTAAGAGCAGGCCAATCATTGATTGTTATAAACAGCAACGCTCGTAGATCAAATTCTTGCAATATGTGCGAAAATTACACTACTATATGATTATTGTTTGCGTACTAAAAAAGTGTAATTTAAGAGTGAAGTTGTGTGTAAGTTTTGCAAACTTTTTTTTGTTATTTTTTAATTGGTAATAATAATGCTACTAATTCATTCTTCCTTTTTTAATTAATTAATTTATTTTTGTTTCTTCTTAAAGGGTAATACTAATGACACTAATTTATTCTACCTTAAAAAACTTATTATTTTGATTTTGTTTTAGTTTCTATTTTATTTTTTCTTCTTAAAGGGTAATATCAATGTTAATAATTCATGTCTTCCTTAGAAAACCTCATTATTTTGATTGTGTTATAGTTTTTATTAATTTAATTTTATTCCTAAAGAGTAATACGTAAGCCACTAATTCATTCTTTCTTGAAAACTTTGGTATTGGTTTTCATTATTATTTTTCCTTTATTCTTTAATGATATACCAAAGCCGCAAATTCATTTCTTCTCAGGAAACTTTCTTTTTGTGGAAATTACATTATTATATTCTTATTCTTGCATATTATAAAAATGCGCAACTTTTGTGCAAATTGTTTGCAAAATATTTCATTATTTGTTTTATTATTTTCAGTTCCTTTCTCTTAACACGGGAAACCAATGACATTAATTCATTGTTTCTTAGAAAACTTCACTATTTTAATTTTAAATTTTTATTTCATTTTCTTTATTCTTTAAGGTAATACCAATACCTCTATTTCATTCCTACTTAGAATTTTTTTGTGAAATTTCACTATTTGTGCTTATTCTTGCATATTATAAAAAAGAGCAATTTCTATTCAAACCACATGCAAATTTTGCCATTATTGTTTTTTTTTTGTTCTTAAATGGCAATACCGATACCACTAATTCATTATTTTGATCCGGAGAAGTAGAGACACCATGTATGAAATATCAATGCCACTAATTCATCCTTTCTTTAGAAAAAATTCTATTTCCGAAAAAAATCACTATTACGCGTTTATTCTTGCATATTATAACAAAGCACAATCTTAAACGGCAATACCGATACCACTAATTCATTATTTTGATCCGGAGAAGTAGAGACACCATGTATGAAATATCAATGCCACTAATTCATCCTTTCTTTAGAAAATTTTCTATTTCTGAAAAAAATCACTATTATGCGTTTATTCTTGCATATTATAACAAAGCACAATTTATGTGCAGATTGTGTGCAAATTTTGTCATTATTTTGTTTTCATTTTTTATATCATTTTCTTTCCTATTTAAGTGTATTTTTGCTTCTTTTTTTATTTTTGTTTTCTGTTTCTATGAGTTTACCTTTTTCTCCCTTTTTTTCCTTTATTGGTTTTTTTTGTGGGTTTTTGGCTGAGTGTAATTATATACAAACAAATACTATATAATATGTGCCAAAATTTCATATTTATATGATTATTTTTTCATATTACGATAAAGTGCAATTTCGGTGCAAAGTTGTGTGCAAGTTTTTTTAGTTTTCTTTCTTCTTAAAGGAAATACAGTATTTCAGTTACACTATGTGGAACTTATAGTAGAATGCAAAATGCACTATTGTATGCTTATTCTTGCATATTTCAAAAAGTGTAATATCACTGCAAATTGTGTGCAAGTTTTGAAAGTTTTTTTTCTTTTTCATTTTATTTATTCTTAAAGGGTTTCATTCTTTTTTTAGAAAACTTCATTATTTTGATTTTGTTTTAGTTTTTTTGCTGAAAGTGTAATACCTTTAATCGTCATACAATGCGACTATTCATACTTCCTTAGGAGATTAATTATTTTATTTTTTTTGTTTTATTTTTTCTTTAAATGGTAATACCAGTAAACATATTTTTCTTAAATGGAGTACATGCTTATTCTTGCATATTCTAAAAATGCAGCTTTGAGTAAAATGTGTGAAAATTTTACATTATTTACTTTTCTTGTTTTCACTTTCTTTCTTCTAAAGAGTATACCAATCCCACTAATTCATTCCTTCTTAGAAAAACAATTTTTTATTTGTATGTGTGTAAGTATAAATGAAAGTGCTAAATAATATGTGTGCAATTATATTTGAGTGTGAAAATTGCATAATTATATGCTTATTTTTTGCATATTTCAAAAAGTGCAATTTCAGTGCAAAGTTGTGTGCAAGTTTTGATAGGTTTTTATTTTTCATTTGCTTTCTTCTTAAAGGGTTCATTCTTTCCAGAAAACTTTATTATTTTAGTTTTTTTTCTTTCTTTTGAAAGGGTAATATAAATGCAACGAATTCATTCTTCCATACAAAACTTCATTTTGTTTTTAGTTTTTATTTAATGAAGTTGTGAAAGACAGATATTTCTAATGTAAGGGCAATACAAATATTTCTTTTGTAAGGGTAATGCCGATGTCACTAATCCATTATGTTTTAGAAAACATTTTTTTTGCTTAAATCCCAGTATTATATACTTATTTTTGCATAGTAATAATGCATTTTCAATATATACGTATGTATATGTGCATATATGTATTGTATGCATGTATAAAATATATATACATGTATGAGATTGCACCTATAATCACAAACCATTGCATGCAAATATGTATTACTCTTCAGAACACACCATGCACGATCTTCATCTATCATCGATGAATACAAACGCTCTCTTATACACTTGTAATATACG
Organism: Thinopyrum elongatum; assembly: GCA_011799875.1. NCBI lineage: Eukaryota > Viridiplantae > Streptophyta > Magnoliopsida > Poales > Poaceae > Thinopyrum > Thinopyrum elongatum. The sequence goes on from CM022299.1 coordinate 567,796,961, forward strand.
TACACACACGTACTTACCTAGTACATGCATGGACGGAATGCGTTCGTAGGTTGCACCCGCGGCCCTAGCCGGTCAATCGAAACGATTCAGGGGTCAATCGACTGACCCAAAACTTATTTCAGTCGATTGACCCATAGCCGGTCCCGGAACGTCTCCTCCCACGGAAAGCGCATCACCAGAAATCCTGAAATAAATCCAGGAATAATGCGAGCACCAGGACTTGAATCCTGGTGGGCTGGGGACACCACTGTCCTTCTAACCATCCAACCACAGGATGGTTCGCGCTGTGCTGAAACTCTTGCAATAATCGAGAACTCACGAACGGCGGCAACACCGTCCCATTTATCTAGCAGGCCAGGACCGAGCGGCCAAGACTGAGAGGGCCACAAGCGGGCCGAAAAGCCCGCTCGGTACATCCAACCTGAAGCAGGGGTGCGGCGGCAGCCCCGAATGACCATGGCAAGGAGCTCGTCGGCGATGGAGCGGGGAGCTCGCAGGAGGCGTAGTGGGGAGGTCAGCGCTATGCTCTGGATGACCCAAATCGATGCCGGTGGCCAAGCTCGAGGTCGAAAATGCCAGCACCGAGCTCGGTGAATGGCTGAAGGGTGGCAGGAGGACGATAACGGGGCGGATTTGGCGACGGTAAGAGTGGATATGGCTGCAGAAGCTCGGGGAAGGCCAAAATCGGGCGGCGGCAGCGGCTAGAATCGGGCGGGTGAGGTGGCGTGGCCGCGGGTGAAACTTCTAGGGTCGGCAGTTGCTTTCCCGCGGTCGTTTTTTTGTTTTTTCGTATTGAGGTAGGGATCACCTATATTTTGATCTTGGTAGCAAATTTTAGGTGGTCACTAATATAATTTTTGGTTCCTATGCAGTTTAAAGGTCTTGTATGAGTCATTTTTCGGGCCAAAAATCCAAGAAAACCCTGCTTTTAATTATTGAGATCCTTTTTGGTGTACTGTTGGAGATGTTCTAACAACAGAGTTAACCCCTCCCCCCCCAACCTTGGGTCAAAACTCTCTTCTTCTGACTGTCCTAGATAGGGGCAACAATTTGTTGAGAGGTAAGAATAAATGCTGGTAGTAAATAGGACAAAATCGTAGTTAAGCCAAAAAGTTTCTTGCCAGAATTTCAGATCACAAAAATGGGAAAATTCATGTTGTGTGGTTACAGCGGCAGTACACATAGGAGTGACTCCATTCTGAAGCATCTGCCCAATACAGGGGCAAGATGTGAAGTCACATCAATATACTTGCAAACATAGACAGCGCTCAGACTTCATATCTTTGCTATCGGCCAGAGCTTCAGCTCTGATCCCTAAGTTAATATTCGCATCTTCTCAGTAACAATGCAGTTATGCCCAACTTCTGCGATCACGTCACACAAGGATTCTGTTTGCTATCGGACTAATTACAGGTCACGATTACAACATGGGCACAAGAGCAAGCATACACATGCAAAAAGAAAGAATATGCACTGACTGAATAAACTGCACGGAAGGCATTAGCACTACAGTAATGTCCCTAAAATCTACACACCAAAAATGTAGCAAAAATCCCGACAATTAGAATATATTGTAAAACAGAATGCCATAGACACTTCAGTATATATTACCAATGAAACTTAGTTATCAACAAAACTGAGCTAACTAATTTAAATGGGCAAAAATGGATTTGATTGTGGTAACTAGTTAGAACACAAGGTAATAGTGTCTCGCGTGCTTGAGGCTAGTGCGGGGCACATTGGACCTGGCAAAGGACTGGATCCATCGGTGCGATTTATGCGGCCATATTCATCTGCAAGGGAGAATGGCAAGATGGTCAACGAAGAAGCATTAGAGCAACAAAAGTCCTCCTGGACCTTTGATTCTGTGGAGGGCAGGTAAAAGTAAAATTCTGTTCCAAAATTATTTGATAACAAGTTAAGTTCAAATGTGAAATTTGAGATTACAACAGTACGAAAAATAACTATGAAACGCTAAGGATCATCTCCCTCCAGAAATGTCATCAATTAAGAATGCTAAAAAGATCATCACAAATACAGATACATAAGTGCATGCCACTTGGTCCAGCCTACCTGAAGGCCATATCTATGGATATAAAGGGATCATTGTAGGGGCACTTATACAAAGACAATATCTTCTCCTCAAAGTGCACGGCCAACGCGGAATCCGTTGCCTTCAGTCTGTCCTAATTTTGCCATGCACCCCATGTCTGATTATCCACAAGAGGTCTGACAAACAACGAATCAGCTGGACCATGAAACAGAAGTACAATAAATTTACGAGGAAGGTAATTTTCTGTTATTGGCAAAACATTTGATAATTGATTAAACTAACACCAACCACTACTTTCTTGCGCATCCATTGCCAAAATCGCAGCTCCTCTTATAGATCATAGCAATAAATTTAACTAAAATATAAGGCAATAATTTGGTTGACTGAACTACACACTTACCGTAGTATAAAATCCGTTACCAAGTGACATTACAGAGAGCCCTGCAAGTGATGCTCCAACGGGTAGCCAATGGATAAACCTACACCTGCGAGGGTACCTTGGGTGCTAGCTATTCTTGCTTCAGAAAAGGTAATGGTTTCAAGAACCGAGTGAATGGATCGTCCAAGGCTGAGAGCATTTTCTTTGCTGCGGCATCTGAAATAAAAGGTGGGGTAAGAAAATTCAATCAGACAACATAAGAACTGTAAACACACAACATTTCTCAGTTTTGCACACATCAATGCTTTATATATCTAAGTGGTTCGTTATGTTTCTAACAGAATTTTAGATTCAACGAAAGCAAGTACAAGACATATAACTGCATTTGATCTAATTATCAAATTCATTTGTATTTTCTAAAATATGAAGACTTGCAAAAGTGTGAGCCGTTGAGGCAGATGATAAATTATATGATTTGTTATAAGATAAATTTAGTGAGTTTTTGTATGAATCACCGAGATTCTACCTACCATTCTTATAGTAATGTGATTTCATCGATCCGTTGAACTCACACCTCTTGTAGACATTAGGGTGGAGGAACGTGTAGAAACGAAATCCCAGAACAATAGTACAATCATGTGCCTTTTAATTCCTACAACAACTATCCGATTTGCAAGAGAGTAGTTTCTCCTCAGATCACACAACTCCTACATAATAAGAGAAACATATGTATCACTCTTGAAGTCGATGACCTGAAGCAAATTAGTGACAGCAGAGTAAATGAGTTTTGGTCAAGGAATATATGTGTATATACTTGAAGAAAAAAAAACACAAATATATTCAGTATAAGGAGTTTAGCTATCACCTCATTAATTTGACCTCAACTTTTTTGGTGCTAATGCACATGTTTTAGCCAACAAGTGTTGTGAGGTGAATGTGTTGAGAACTTGAGATCAACAAGTTTTAGTGCCATGGATAACCCTTAATGGCCAACAATCTGGTGCAAAAACAACTCAACAAAATGTTCAGATCATACTTTTATATAGAAATTATTAAGAGGGCTATTACTATGTACTACCAGTGTATTGTGAAAAAAATGTTCAGATCATTTTACCTTTAAGGCTGCTGTAATCTGCTCTACACTCGGATAGTTTCGAATATAGTTCAGGTAGGCGTAAGCCAGCCGTAGTTCCCTGTCAAGAAAAAAAAAGTGTATTGGCAATGGAATCTTACCAAAACTGTAAAGGAAAACACACACCACTGAAGAAATCAATCTTTAAGAAAAAAATAGTACCTTAGTCAATACAGCTGTCACTGAAAAGTAGTTCCCAAGTATAAGTGATGGCCAGGCCTCATTTATTTACATCGGGACATCATATTGACAAGTAGCGGAAAATATAAATCAAGTCGCTGCCGACTTTGTATGGAGAAAATATCAGATATAGCCTGCTCTTATGGATTTGGAGTATCCCATATTAAGTGCCAGCGCCATTTGCTGAAGGACACTTTGTAGAACAGAGGATTTCAATACTATGGGAATATTGTATTGCATAACTGACCATCTAATTATTTGGAAATCTATAATTCTAGAAGCACAATAGATCAACATTTCATATGAGGATTTGACATGTATAGTCTTCACACCCTTTCCCTGAGTAGAGATGACACCAGAAGCTCGGCTACTTGTTAATACCTCAAAAGAATTGACTGAACCTGCAAACGAAATAGTATTAATCATCAATGAATTTTACAGTATACTTCTTTATTACTACAGGGAGGTAGAAGTGCCCTACTTTTTAGATATGTACAAATTTAGGGAAGTTTACAACTGAAGGCTGTGTACAATGTGAGTAAATATGGCCAACACAAACAATCTGAAAACTTAACAGAAAAATGCAAATCTTTTGTGTGAAATTGTTAAGGGTGAATGCATTGTGTACCTAGCAGCACAGCCACAACCATCGATGCATTGTGGTGCTGTATGGGTTCGCCTGCAGGAGGTGAGTAGGTGGTCGACAGCAGGCACGCGTGTGAGGTCGAGTTTCCAGGGACAAATCTGCAACAAGGAGACGACAGAACGTCCGTAGACGCAGGAGGGGGGCACCTCGTCATCGGAGGCCGTAGATGGCAGATAGTAGGGGTCCGGGCGTGGTTGGTGGCTTCGAGGGCCTGGTCGGTGCAGAGGATGGTGGCCGAGACGGCCAACGTGAGGTTGGTTGCCTGGGTGGCCGACACGCTTGACGGCAAGATTCGGCAGGCCTCGTGCGTTGGAGGGAGGGGCTGGAGGTGCAAAGTACAGTCCACCTAAATAGAATGGATATAAATTCTATGAATTCAAAAGGACTGTGCACTTGCGCATTGGCAAAAGGCTTGCAAGGCATAAGACACAAAACCATGAGATATGTTACTAAAAAAATTATAATTTCACATCTTAGAATTTAGACAAATGTAGAAGATAGGAACACATGCTTGTAGTGATTCAACAACCAATTTAAAAGTGGAAGTAAGATATATAACTTCCTGATCCACACAGAAGAGTACTGAATATTGAAATTTGATTTCCCGCATTGCAATGGTCCGCTATGGTCCTGCATTAATATGTGTATGACAGCAAAATAAGAGTGTCTCTTGGAATAGAGTGTACTGAAATTAAATCTAACTTTTCTCCAAACTCCTAAGCACATAAATTTGTAAATGTATCAATCCAAACTCCTAAGCAAATTATGAACGAAGTGCACACAAACAATATCAAGATTGCATGCATACCTCGAGCATGTAGGGGGTGGTCTTGATTCCCTGGTATGGATGGTCGGGAAACCCGGCCGGAGCAGGAATGTTAAAATGCATGCAGCAAATTCAGATAAGGAGGGAAAAAATCACATTTATTGCTAGAATAACATCTGAAGCAAACCAACAGAGACCAAATGCCGCCAATGGATTGAAGTACCTGCACGTACAAACCATACCAGTAACCAAACCAAAGCAATGGTGGCTAAAAACCACGGTGGGGTGACGCTAAGCATCTACTCACGTCTTGATGCTGCGGCGGACAACGACAACTCCCATGTTAGCCGCCGAACAATATACATACGTGCTCGCTGCCCAAATCAGCGAAAAAGAGAAAATATCACAGTAGAAGAACAACAACCATGAGTGTGACAGTTGCTATTACTACTAAATAATTCAGATGGGTTAATAGCAGACAGGGGTAGAAAATTGTTGGGAAAGGGATAAACTAATAAACAAAAAATAAACATGTGTGTGTTTATTAGTTCACGCTCAAGGATTATTTTACACTGCCTTTAAAAGTAAACTGATAGTAAAATATACCACTTGCTATTTAAGTAAACTGATAGAAAACTAAAATAACAAACAATTTATATTGTCCCACAAAGTTCGTTATGATTTATGAACATTTACTGAAATTAGGTATTGTCATGAACAAACAAGGACACTAATTTAGGTGTTATCTGAAAAAGATCTAAACCAATGTATCCAGTTAGCATTTAGAAATTAAACTGACATGAAAATAATCCCAACATTCTTTACTCTTACCCTCGCACCTGCTCCATATCCCCTGACAGCCTGATCCAGGCCCATATTCTCTCAGCCTCTTGTGTGTACATGGGCAAGAAGGTCACATATATACCATGATGCACCATAGTTTCCAATAGTTTGGCCACGATGTGCAATAGAACAAAGCAAGACGATAATGAAAATAACATCTTGAGAACAAATTATATGGACCGAGAAGTCCATTGGTACTTGGTAGTACTACTATAGACAGGAACCAACATTTTTTAAGCTCATATACATAGCCTTGTGCTGAAAAATAAATACGTATGTATTTTATCAATTAGAAAGAATAGAACAAAGACATACAGGTAGATGCAAGGGGTATCTATACTTATTGAAGAGCAATTTGAGAGAACCCTGTCCTGCTCCATCAGTAGCCGCCCCCTCCAGTAGCCATACTTACGTATATGCAAGGGGTAGCTGTACTCACAAACAAACACATGTACGTAGATGCAAGGAAGATGAGGAGGAAGGAAGAAAGGTAGGTGAGATGGGCAATACCTGTACAGATCGAAGCGCCACCGGCGTCGCTTGCTGGTTCTCCATAGCCGTGGCCGGTCCAAAATTCCAGCCACCACTGCCGCCTCCTCCTATTTGTTCGTGAGGGAAAGATTTCAGGGCCGACGCCATGGTCGCCGTCTTGGGTGTTCGTGGTCGCTACACCGTGGTTCGTGGCCTTATGTGCTTGCGAGGTTGAAGGCCTGGATGCTCTTCAGGATCTTGGAGGTAGGGCTGCACGGGGAGACATCGGCGGCAGCGATGAGAACGGCTGTGGTGCGGGGTGCGGGCGTGCGGCGGCTGCGGCTGGAGGGGAGACGATCGATGGCTTAGCTAGGGATTGGGGAAGGGAGCATGTGCGTGGGTTTTTCTGGGTTTTTTGTCCACTGGTTTGATGTGTTGGACTGGAAAAAAATCGGTGGGGGAGGGAGGAGACCTACTTCGGGTGGGGGCTTCTATCGATGGGTGGAAACTAACGAGAAATTGGTGGGGCAAAAAAAACCAGAAGTTGGAGAGGAGTATAAAAACCGGTGGGGCAAAATCGGTGGGAGGGGGGTCGAGTGGATCGGGGATCCTATCGATCGATGGAAGAGGAACTAGCAAACGAAAACGACATGCGTACTGAGACATTATGAGTAGGGATATGTTTCTGGAGAAAAAACTGTTCAAAGAATGACTTTATCTCAAAGATGCCATAGAAAACTCTGGAACGGCGTTTTGGCTCCCCGGAGCACATACTCCCGGTGAACAATACCCCAAAAAAATATTAAATATTTTCAAAAAATTCTGAAATTATTTGTAGATGATCATGTTGGTGTCACAAACATGCTTGATAATTTTCGTGTCGAACGGAGCAGCGGAATTTCATCGGTGAAAATGACATTTGGTATTCGATTTGTTTTTTTCGCGCAGGCCAATACTTTACCTTTTTGCCTCAAAATTTATTGGTAGCATTTGTACGTGACAAAGATCACAAAAAATATTTGTCTCATATTTTTGACATTTGAAAAAAAATGGCCCCGGGAGCATGTGATCCGAGAGCCAAATTAAATTTCCGAAAAACTCCTTTCATCTCAGCTCTTCTCTCCCGCAACTCATTTACCTGTGAACAAGGCCACCGCAGAGGCAGAAGTGATGGAAAAGAAACCGCCCGATCTGGATTTTTCGGGCGATTCTCCTTGCATGAATTGCCGCCTCATATGCTCTTCCGCCGCCGCAGCAAGTGCAACCTCAATGACCTGGCAAACGAGTTCTATAGCGGGAAGGATTCGCATACACGGCTCATGTTCCCAGCGCCCATGGAGAAGCGCCGCAATGGGTTGCGGAGTTCCACCACGCCGTACACCAGGGAAACGGGGTCGTCAGGGCAACACGAGCGCTGCCTCCCGTGACTCTCCACCTTGACAAAGGCGGTAGAGGACGGGGTCCTCTCGTGCATCGCGTGCATGAGGCATCTCGGTGGCGGACTTGCTAGCGGCCTCATGCAGCTCAAGTATTCTGTCGACAGCTGCGGTGGCGTGGGTGGCGCTGTGACGCCCAGGTCGCAGCTGGCCATTAGGGTCGGGTATGTTCGAGTACCCCCTAAGTCGGCTCATTGGTAGTTGCTTCCAGGTTGCGGGATGTTGGATCTGAAGCCAGCGTTGGCGTGGGGCTCCACTGGTGCTGCAGGGAAGGAAGAAGTGGTAAAGCATAGTCCGACCTCGGGCAAGGAGGCCATGGAGCAGTGCACAAGCGTCGACGACATGCACAATATCATCGGCGTCAGTTCCACGAGTAGTCATGACGGAGGAGGCGGCAGCCTCAGCTGGTCATTGCGGCAGGGACGGTGGCCCTCGATCGACGACGCAACGGCTGGGAAGGATGAGCCAGCCTTGGGAGAGGTGGCCCATGGGCTAGTGTAAGCATGGAAGATTACTGTACCGGGGGCGCCAAGACATGGCAGATCTAAGCGACGTAGCTCCAGCGACGTGTGACGATACGTCGGAGTCAGCATCTTGGTGTGCGATAGAGCAGCTGGTGGTGTCGATTTGCAGAACTTCATCGACGATGAAGGAGCAGATAATAATGACGGCGGCAGCGGCTTCCGCTGGTCATTGCAGCAGGGGTGGGGCGGCGGCCCTAAACGACCATGGCAAGGAGATCAAGGGGCACAACAACACATTTACAAGCGCGTTAACATGTTTGTAGGCACGACAGCGGTCGTCACGTGCGACCCTTACTGATGGCGCAAAGGCATTTTTCGTCTCGTGGAGGAAGTTCGAAGCACCAACGGTAGAGTTTGGCGCTGATGGGCAAGCACACCGATGGCTCATCGCCGGCTTCTAGCACTGAAGTAGCGGCTCCGTTCGTATGGGGGATACTGAAGAGTGACTCGCGTGGGTTTGGAGTGGCAGCGGCCAGTTTCACGCCGAGACATGGGCGTCCACCTGATGGGCTGGCGATGGTTTAAGGTGAGAAGGCATCTCACCAATCTTCTAGTGCCTTTCGGTCCTGGCGTGGAGTACTGGCAAAGGGAACTATCGAACGATCTGTCTTCAAGATGCTGATTGAAACACCACTTCATGTCTGGAGTGAAAACTCTTGTTTCGACATTTATTGGTTGGGCTCAGCGGCGACAAACTTGCGTCATTACCTTATTGAATGCATTACGTACCTACTTGCTATTGTACTGGTCTTCATTGACTGAACTCAGTAGTCAAGATAAAAATGGTTGTATACATCGCTCGATGCAGAGGCCGGGGGTTATCCTCCTCTTTTCGAAAAAATCTCATTTAGATGCCCTAATTTCTCGAAATAAAAAAAAGGAAATCACATCTCAAAAGGGAGCAATCTTCAGGTTCTGACTTTGTACCAAAGCTAGTTGTGATCCTATCCATGATGCGATGATGAAAAGTGCAACAACTAGAATTCTACTCAAGCAACTCTTGACCGAGATGGTGGCCAACACCAATATGGTGAAGAAGATGGCAGAGAAGATGGAGCGGTATGACGACATGTAGAAACACGTGGCCAAACCCGTGAAGAAAATCGAGGAGATCTTAGTCTCGAACGACTAGGCTTCCAAGCAAGCCTCCGATCATGAAACGCCGTGGATGTTCTTCAAGTCTGCCTCACAGCCATAGCCTTGTGATCCACCTTATACGGATGCAATAACCATTGAATTGAATCAAATTTATACCTTAATATTTTTACTAAAAGATACTCCATAGAAATGAGCTGGATTTAGGTATGAATTTTCATGTGAAAAAGATATTTTGATCATTATTTGGGCTTTATAAATGTTTAATGCACACCCACCACACCAACCTGCAATCTAATTTTGTGAATATTAGGGACGTACTACCTTCGATCTCATGTGAAGAAGATATATAGTTGTTGTGTGGTCTTTTTCATATGGCCTCCCACCTACATCATCTTTCAAATGTTGAGACTTGCCAGGAAGAGGAAGCGATGTCACTTGGATCTAGGAGTTAGACACATATATAGCGTGCTTGGACTAGTAGGCATCGGGGAATGTACTCATTCTGACACTATGAAAAGTTGTGTAACCGACCTAAATACAGCCATCTTCGTCGGGGGTTCAGTTTAAGACATGCAGCACTTGTTCTTCAGCTGTCAAGTTGAACTGTTGATAGACGTGTCTAGCATGACGCCTCCATCCGGCCAAAGTTCAATCCCATCCAATGTTTCTTGTCCTCGGCTATGCCCTCTGAACTTCCATCTTCCATCAACAGCTTCAACCGGGTGATTCTTCTTTGGAAAATTTAGGACGCTAGAATCTCCAACGTCTTCCACTCGATAGACTATCAGAAACAATGTTTCTGATTTGACTACATCCACAGGGTCGCTAGAAACATGTCTTCCGCTAAAGGAACATGCCAGTATATAGTGTCATTTCTTCTCTTCGCGCTCCATGTTACCCTTGTAAAAACTTCTCAAAAGCTGAAATATATCCAGGTGGAGAGCTTTTCCCTAGTGGCCATTTTAAAAACAAACTAAGAAACTAGGAAATCAGGAAAATAGAGATGCATCGTTCGTGTCAACAGCTCCAAGCTGCGATTAACCTCTTCGATGTCTCTACGAGACCCGGCGTTAGTTCGCGATGGGAAACAAGGGAGTGGTGGAGCCGTCTGGACACCTAGCTAACTCTGCTCACCCTCGACCATGACTACAGTTACAAGTTCTCTAGATGACCATCATTTCTCCAACATACTACCTGGCAGTAAAAGTAGGATCTCTGTTTTTGTTTCAAGCAAGCTGCAAGATCGCTATCGCCTGAGGTAGGAGAATAAATACCTTGCCAATATTAAGTTTATTCCACCGGAGGGTATTTCAAGTCGAAATGCATGGCTGATACTATTTTTGAAACGGAAAGGAAAAGAAAAGTTTACCACGTAGCTGAATTCCTTTCCAACAAAAAGGCAATTAAATGGAAATTGACTCAAGAAGTCAAGATGCATGTATGGGTTCTCTCTCGTATTATTATCGTGCAGGGTTGGCTCCTAATAGTAGTCCTTGCTGACATTGCCCAGAGTAAAACATCCTATTTCAGAACCATGAATCTGCACTCCTTGCTCCATAGCCGGAGCCAGGGGAACAGAACTCGCCCGGAGCAATACAGGGTATACAGGAGTACGCTTCTACAGCATGCATCTCCGATAGCAGAAAGTACCACTGACTCATTGGCACATTGCATGGAATCAGGCTGATTTGTTTCATGCCGGCAAGGCAGCAATTTCTAGTCACTTGCATGCAATGCAAAAGACTTTGGCCATTGAACAGCAAGATCTTTAATTCCAAGCTGGATATTAAGAACAGTTGACAAGAAACTTGAGAGTTACGACACGATGTAGATACACCAATTATCATGACAAAGACTCCCTCCGTCCCAAAATAAGTGTCTTAACTTCAGTATAACTTTAGTACAAAGTTGTACTAAAATTGAGACACTTATTTTGAGACCGAGGGAGTATTTATCAAGTACTTAAGTGTCACTTTCAGCAAAGCAAAGTTAAGTTAGGAATTAAAATTAAGATTATAATAGGGCAATCCAGTGACATAACTGTTGGTTGATGTAACAAAAGGAATACTGATCCTTTAATAGGTTAATATTGTCTCAACATGTTCTACAGTGTTCTGATAGCTAGCTTACTAAATTTATAAGCAACTAACACCAAAAAAAGTCTACTTCAGGTCGAAGGAATGATTCAATACAAATTGGAACATCTCAATTCAGAAAATTTTCAGTCTACAAGATGACATAAATCCAGTTTGAATTTCCAAGCTGTACATCGTTAACAGCATTATCTCATTATGAGAAAGTTGCCTTACATACAGACAATTTCATCATTGAGTGGAGATAAACAAAAGCTCCCAAGCCAATTGTTAGGCATTTACAAAACAAAAGCAGATCCATATATTTAGATAAAAAGGGCTCTCACCCCAATTCCATTTGATGAAACCACACCATCCAGTTTACAATTACAAAACAGTTGGGCCACACTGACCTACTGGGCCAGAAACTGTTGACTGCTTTCAGTTGGCATGACAGGAATAATAGAGCAAAAATTACCAGTTTGCTTCTAGAAATCCGAACATGTTAATAGCAGAGATGAGATTATGAGACACCAGTCATTAATATGAGTGCTTGAGGATGAGGTTCTGGTGTGAAATCAAAACTCTGCAGAATAAGAAAAGTATTTGATACTCATAAGAGTTATATAACAGGTCGCCCAGGAGAAACAAGGATGGCCTGAGCACTCCCTCCAAATTCCTGAGGTTCACAAGGGTTTGCAAGCCTCTAGTGCGATGAGTGATTCACATTCTTCAATTCTCAAATCTTCCAGCGACCTGCAGGAATGAGGTGTAGAGATACCAAACTTAGGTATTCTTGTACTTCCAAATTGCTGATGTGGCAAGCGGTTTGCATTCACGAATTCTCGAATCTTCAAGCGACGTGCAGGAATGCAGCCGTAGAGATACGGAACCTAGGCTTCCCAATACTTCCAATTTTTTGAGACAGGAGAGATTATACATAAAGCAGAGCAATGTGATTCTCCTTATATTTGCTGCGATGACAATCAAATTGAATCACACTAGCTCAATATTTTTACTAAAAGATACGGATTGAAGCGTGGATTCAGATGTGAATTTTCATTGTACTAAAAGATACTATGATCTTGATTTGGGCTTCGTATGTATTGAGTGTGCACCCACTATGCCAACACTCTGGTCTCATTATATAAATATTGTAGACGCACCCCTTCAATCTTAGCTCAATACATATATGCAACAAGTTGTCGTGTGGTTTTCTTCCTCTATCTGCCTTCAAGATGGCAACGGGGCCCCGAAACCCGCGTCCCCGTGGGTTTTTACCCTATTAGGGGACGGGGATGGGCATTGTCCTAACCCTGTGGGGCTGCTGTTGGGTAAAATGTAAAACCCGGCATGTTTCACGGGTTCACACCCGTTTCAGCAATACCCGAACCCGAAACCCGTCCTACCAGTGAAAATACTACACCAACGTATTGGGCCACTCAGCCTGGACTCACATCGGCCCATCCATCTGCAGCGTCCAAGCCCCAACCTCAAATCCACTCGACGCACCCCAGCCTCGCTAGGTCTCGCACACCACACGGGCACCGCTCCCTCGATCCCATCTCGCACACCACACCAAAACCTAAGCCTAGCGATCCCGTCGCCGGCGTCCGACCTAGGCTCGCTCGATCCCATCTCGCAGCTGCCGCCCCACCACTCTCTTCACCGGCGTTCAACCGAGCCGCCTCCCTCCACGATCCACGTCTCCTCCACGCCTCCTCTCATCGCCAAGGACCATGGTGGCTGCTGAACGTCACAAAACAGGCGAAAGGGCGCCGCCGCCGGTGCCGGCCGCAGCCGCCCGTCGCCCTCCTCTCTCTGCTACAACTCCACGCGGAGGTGGTGGAGGCGGAGCTGGTCGCGGCCTTGGTGGAAAAGGGGGCCGGGGGCTTTCCAATCCGACCTCCAAGCCTCCATCCAACTTCAACGTTCGCAAGAAGTTGAAGACTAGGTGAGCAGCCCGGTCTTGCACAATCTAAGATGGATTATGCTAATGTGAATTGAGGGATTAGGTTTGCTAGGGTTTGGTTTGAACTCTATAGTATACGATCTCTTACTTATGGTGCGGTTGAGTGTGCTGTGGCTGCTACTGCTATTAATATTATAGGGTTATGGTGTGGCTGCTGCTGATCTTAGTTGGCTCAAAAAATTGCTACTGTTTTTAGGTGAGTTTACTTATGCTAAGTACTGTTTGTAGGTCAGTTTACATGCACTAGTGTTAGTTTATTTTTATTCAGATTGTATGCATCAAGTTGACCTCTATTTTTAATCTTTTGGATAGGTTAATTGATTCATTGTCGGCACCATCAACAGAAATTACAGTTGTACATTCAGCTACAGGTAGTGTGCCTGAATCTGAGGAAAGGGACGAAGAATTTGATGAGTCTGTTGATTATGATGCAATGTTTGTTGACGGACATGTTGAAATTACGGATGAAGAAGAAGCTGCGGATGGAGATGAAGAGGAAGATGGAGATGCGGATGAGGATGGAGAGGAAGATGGGGATGAGGATGAAGAGGAAGAGGAAGATGGGGCTGAGGAAGGACATGCTGTTGGTTCCAAGAGAAAGCTCACATCAATTGTTTGGGTTGATTTCAAGAAAGTGAAGGTCCGTGGGAGATGGAAGGCACAATGTCTTCATTGTAAGAATAAACTTGGAGGGGAATCAAAGAATGGGACAAAACATCTTCATGTACATTTGGCGTTTTGTACTATGAAGAAGGTCAATAGCAACGGTAAAGCATTGAGCCAATCTTCTTTGAGGTTCAGTTCTAGTGGCCATGGAAAAGTTTCGGTGGAAAATTATACTTTTGACCAAGCTTTTGCTAGAAAGATGCTTGCTTCCATGATTGTGCTGCATGAGTACCCCTTATCCATAGTTGATCATACGGGCTTTCGAAGATTTGTTAGTGCGTTGCAACCCTTATTTCAAATGGTGACAAGAAACACAATTAGGTATGTCTTATGTTACCATGAATTGTTGAACTAATATACCATATTTTGTTTAATATCGTCAAGGTCTAATTGTCATCTCTTCATTCATAGGAAGGATATTTTGGATGCTTACAAAGTTGAAAGGAAGAAGGCTATTGAGTACATGGCTGCAAATCGATCAAGAGTGGCTATCACTACTGATTTATGGACGGCTGACAATCAAAAGAAAGGATACATGGCAATCACGGGCCATTTCATTGACGACTCATGGAAACTTAGGAGTGTTATCATGAGGTATATGAATATATGATGCTATTTGTATCGATAGGTGCTGCTATATTACACTGTTTGAAGTTGTTTTTATCATTATTAGCTGCTGTAGTACATTGTTCGATATTGTTTTATCATTATTAGCTGATGTAGTACATTGATGTTGTTTTTATCAATATTTCCTGTTGTATAACATATATTCATTGCATTTGTAGGTTTATTTATGTGCCAGCTCCTCATACCGCCGAAGTTATAGCTGAAGAACTTCATGAATCATTGATAGCTTGGAATCTTGATGAGAAGCTATCAACGGTGTCCGTTGACAATTGTTCTTCAAATGACAAGACAATTGACTTGTTGGTGAAGAGGATAGGGAAGGACAAGCTCATGTTGCAAGGTACCTTGACTCACATGCGTTGTTGTGCCCACATTCTGAATTTAATTGTCAAAGATGGCTTAGATGCTATGAAACCAGCAATAGAAAAGATTAGAGATAGTGTAGCTTTTTGGATTGCCTCACCAAAACGAATAGAGAAGTTTGAGGAAATTGCTAAGTTTCAAAAGGTCAAAATAACAAGAAGATAAATACTTGATTGTAAGACTAGGTGGAATTCAACTTTCACAATGCTTAGTGTGGCTCTACCATATAAGGTTGTATTTGAGCGATTAAAGAAGGTTGAAAAGCAATACGAGAGTCTCCCTACTAAGGAAGAATGGGCATTTGCTATTGATGTTGTAGAAAGGCTGCGGCTGTTCTTTGAAATCACTGAAATGTTTTCCGGGACAGATTATGTAACTGCCAACATCTATTTTCCCAAGATTTGTGAAATTAAAATGTATATGAGGCAATGGTCAACTTGCGGTAATGAGGTGATAGAAGCCATGACATTTAGCATGGAAGAGAAATTTAACAAGTATTGGACTGATATTCAAGGTCTAATGGGAATGGCTACACTTCTTGATCCTCGGTACAAAAATGAAATGTTACTTGTTTGCTTTGCTATGTTGCATGGTATTAGTCCTTCTAGTCTAGAATGTGAGGACCATGTTAATGGAATAATTGCCAAGATATGCACATTGTTGGAGGAGTACAATCTTGAGAGTGATGATGATCATGGACAACCATCTTCCTCATTCTCTTCTCTGGAAGCTCCAGCCCTTATGTCACTCTTCAATGCACGTGTTGCTCAAAAGAGGCCAGCATCTTTTAGGATGAAATCTGAACTAGACCGTTACTTGGAAGATGAGCTAGTTCCATTGTCCAAAGATAAGTTCAGTGTGTTAGATTGGTGGAAAGTTTCTGGAACACGCTATCAAACTTTGAGGCTGCTAGCACGTGATGTTTTTGCAACTCCGGTCAGCACGGTTGCCTTAGAATCAGCATTCAGCACAAGTGGTAGAGTTCTAAGTGACCACCGTAGTCGTCTTACCCCTGAAATCTTAGAGGCCTTGATGTGTTCACAAGATTGGATAAGAAACAAATATAAAGGTGTGTCTTTCTTTACATATCATTATATAGTTTATCATTATCTTGCTGCAATGTTTCATTAGATGTTCATTACTACTTATTTCATTCTTATAGATGCTGACAATGAAGATGGACAAAGCTTTTGGAGTTGTCTTCAAGACATTCAGGAGGGAATGCAGGTGAAGTACAAGTACTTTCACATTTTATATACCAATCTGCATATTTTTTATATTTAACTTTAGCTTGAGTGAATTTTGATCTTCTATAGGACTTGGCACTCTGAATTGGCATGCTTTGAAGATTGTCTTTTGGAGGCTTGGAGATGTGAAAGATGCCATGATGATGACCACTTTAAATTGATTTGTGAACTACAAAATCTATTTTAGAACTTATGTATTGGACAATTTCGTATCATTTGTGCTCGTGATGTGTGAACCATGATTTCTATTTCAGAACTTCTATAATTGGACATCTTGTTGAACAATGTATGACCGAAATATGTTCCTGTTTGTTGCTGAAATATGCTTATCTTCGTTGTTGAAATAGGCTATAGTTGTGCTGAAATAGGCTTCTTTTAGCTGATGTTATTCCTGAGTATTGTGCTGAAATTTGCTGTTGTTTTGCTGCTGAAATATACTATGTTGCTGCTGAAACGATATCATTGTCGCTACTATTTATCTTATGTTGTTGCCTCTGAAATATACTATGTATGTTGTTTAAATCTGCTGAAATACACTCTATATAGCTGTTGAATCATCTACTATTTTTGTTGTTGAAATTTGCTCAAGTTATGCTGCTGAAATGTGCTTGTTTTGCTGCTGAAATGTTATTCTTTGTCGCCATTATGTTTGTTTAAATATTTTGATTTTCTCGTGGGTTCCCCGTGGGTTCCCCGAAACCCGATGGGTTTAGGGGACGGGCGGAAAACTAGCCCCGCGCACGGTGATGGGGACGGGGACGGGTTTACGATTTTCTCGTGGGGATGGGTTTGGGAAGGCAAAACCCGATGGGTTTCGTCCCCGTTGCCATCTGGAATCTGCCTACACCATCTCCCAAATGTCGAAACTCAGGAGGAAGAGGAAGCAGTGGCACCTTAGGGTCTAGGAGTAAGACAAATGTAGTGTGTTCGGAATAATAGGCATCCGGGATCCTTGTGGTGTTAGAACTTTTGTAATTTATCTAAGTACGGTCATCACAGCAAACACCACAGCTAGAGAGAGGGATTGAAGTAGAGGTGTTGTTTCTGAAAGAGAAGATGACTTGCACATCGAGAAGAGCAAAAGCACACATGCGCCTTGACGTGTCCTTTGTTGTACAGTAAAGGACAACGACTCTCTTATGGTCGTTTGCATTCGAAAGGTCGTGTGCTTCTCCATAGTATCCTTTTTATCTTTCAAATGGCTGCCAAGGCAGAAATCAAAGAAAGCTCGTGTGATTTACAGCTACCAAAACAGGAATTGAAAAAAACATAAAACACATTCCTTCCATTTCATATTACCGTGGGCACCCTAGCTATATAACCGAAATTGCTAGACGCACGAACTTGTTAGAGAATGTTCACGGGCCCCTTCCTCTAATCCTCTCCACCCCCCTGATTTTCAGGTGGGTGGGGCCCCTCCCTCCCCCTTAACCCAACCACAATTCAAAATGACCCAGTAAAACCCCTGTAATGGTCCTGCTCTGATACCATGTAGAAGTGCATGCTTTGATACCATACTGAATTTCCAACTCATCCGAAAGTCTGAACTATGGGAGAGGGCTGGACATTATACTCCAACATATAACCCAGTGGCACATCTCTTTTCTTTTTACTGTGAACATCATTTTCCCCTACAAGTAATTTAGGATGGTACGTCTCTGCTCTGAAACTAGTCTGACAACCAAATTGAAGAGGCAACTGCCAACTGGCTCGGCTTTGTTGACATTATCGTGTACCTCATTGGTCCACCAGTTTGTTCGGTTCAAATTGGCGCTCGGGGTTGGCTCATAATCTGTGTGGTCTGCAACTCCGTATTGTTGAACCATGACTTTGCTCAATAGCCGGAGCCATATAAAGATAAATCTAATACAACCTTTTTGGGACGGACGGAGTAGAAAATATCAACACAAACTGTAACAACAGTCCAGCACATCCTACAAACCTGAGCATTACAGGTCAACAGTACGACAACCCCAGAGTGCAGTAGCCAGTTCAACAGTATAGCCGTCCAGGTCAAGCAATGTTCATCCACAGCACGCATCTCTTTTAGCACAAAAAGTTAATTTGATCTTGTGGAAGCGGGAAGGCACTGACTAATATCAGGCACATTTGCAAGGGCAGTAATTTCTACTGTTGTTTCCAACGATCAAGCACAGCATTTCTCGATGCATGGTTAGCCAACACTATTCCAATATAAAAGTCCTTTTTTGAAGGACAACTGGACAGTCAACCTCCACAGATTATTATGAGAACAACTCCACATATTACAAAAGACCATTTACTCAAACCCGATGACAGATATTTTTGAATTACTCAAGTCTCATCACCACCACAACTACGTTAAGAATTAAATATTAATGCAGGATAATCCAGTGATAGAAGTGTTGATTGATGTGACAAATGGAACACTGGTCGTATAACGAGTTAGTATTGTCTCAACGTGTTCTACAATTGTGATTGGTAGCTTGCTGTATTTGGAACCAGCTGACACCATAAAAAGTCTTCTTGGAAGGCATGGTTCACTACAAATCTGAAGAATTGATACACCAGAAAATTTTCAGTCTACAAAGGACATAAATCCAGTTTGAACTACCAAGCTGTACATCCTTCACAAGATTATCTAATTATGATAAACATACCTTACATGCATATAGATCATTTCACCATCGGAAGGAGATTAAAAAGTGCTTCCAAGCCATATTGTTAGGCATTGAAATAATGGGATTCAGATTTCAGACAGTCAAGCATGACAAAGAAGAAAAAGGATCCATGTATGTATCAGGAGTTCAGGACTAGAATTCTCCATATACAAGTCCACAACCCACATTTACATCCAGAAGTTGCAATACATAGCTTATCCACAAGCATGAAAAAAAGAGGTGACCACAGTCTAAATATTGAAGACCTTAATAATTGCAACACCAAAAAACATATTAATAATTGTTCAAATAAAATGATCATAGTGAGGCAAACCAGATCATGTTATTAAGAGCACTTTTGTTACGACCAATCTAGAGCTCGCCCAGTAGCCAGAGCCAAGCGAGAAAATGTCAACAGAAATGTTAGCCACATAGCTAGCAGCACATCCTACAAGCCATAGTATTTGACATGTGAACTAGTATCCCAGTACAGCAACCCCAGATTGCAGTAGCGAGTTCAAGGAATCTATCCAACAATATATCCAGGGTAAGCAATGCTCGTCCACAGAATGCATCTTCGGCAGCAGGCAAAAAAGGGCATTTTCTAGTTGTTTGCATGCGATGCAACACAACAGCAGGCTTGGCGATTCCATATCTTAAATTCCAGGCTGTAAATTGAGAACAAAATGACATAAATCCCGCTTGAACAAGGTTGTACATCCTTAATAACAGTATCCAATTATGAGAAACATTCTTTTTATTTTAAATTTTTCATATTTTAAATTTCGAGTTTGCAATTACCGTAACATAATCTATAACCCATAATCGTTGAACTAACTTTTAGTGCCATCCAAATAATCAACAATTTAGGGTATTCTATGTTGTTTTCACCACGCAGAAAACAAAGTACTCAAATGCCAACAAATTGTTGTCTTAAATACGTAAATGTTCAATACTCCCTCCATCTAGGTGTGTAAGTCATCTTCCGAAAACCAAATAATCCCAAAACACTTAGGCACAATACATTAACTCTCTCCTCGTTTCTTGTTTCGTGACATATCAACCAATAAGATATGTGAGCCGTGCATGCTTTCAATGGCTTGAGACTTTCAAACATGACATGCAGTGGTTAATTCATTGCATGCAATGCTATTAACTAGCAAAAAAACATTAAGTTCTCTCGTTTTCCCCTCCGCCTTGGTCGCGATGCACAACCTAAGACGACTTATACACCTAGACGGAGGGAGTAATAAAAATCTAGCCGCGCAAATGCACGGATGGACCCGCTAGTTTTTATTGCACTAAAAGACAGTATGATCTTGATTTGGGATCTTTAAATATTTATGATGTGCATCCACCACACCAACCTCTTAGCTCGGTATATATATCCATTTAGTTGTAGTATATGGTCTTCTTCCTATGCCCTTCGGCCTACGCCATCTCTCGGATGTCAAGACTTAAGGGGAAGAGGAAGCAATGGCATTTAGGATCTAGGAGTTACACACACAGCGTGTTGGGAATAGCAGGCATCCAGGAATATTACGGCCATCATGAGAGGCACCACAGCTAGAGAGGTACTTGCTCGTGGAGGATGCATCGCTTCTCGAGGAGAGAAAGAGCTGCACGTCGAGAAGAGTAGAAGAACACACACGACTTGTCGTGTTGTTGGCTCTGCAAGGCCTCTTTGTCTGGAAGTGTTGTCCTTGAGGATCGTGTTGTTTGTTCATTTGTCAGCCTTCTATTTTTCTGGCTGGCCGATGAAGCTGCTATCAATGCAGAGACAAAACAATGCCCATGTGAATTAGGCAAACTAAAACAAAAATATTTAAAAGGAAAACATAAAACAGACCACTAACAGCATGGCACGCACATCATACCCAATGGTGGAGCTACACAGAGTTTGAAGGGACAACCACATCACCACACACAAACGTGACATATCTTAGCAATATAACTAAAAAAAAACAAGCAAGAACTCTAGTCCGATGACGCAGCAGAGACACGAGATTACTGGTGATAAACACATTGACAAAATGTTGTGGTGATGTAAACAAAGTGTACTGTATTTGCCCAAAGGAAGGACGAACCCCTCCCCTCATGCGTCAGCACATCACGCCCAACCAAAAAAACAAAATCCATAACCAAACCTATTGTAGAAACAGGGAAGGCATCCTCCATAATCCTCTACCAACAAACCTTTACTACATCGAATCCTGGGACCCCACCCCCTTCCCCAGTCGTCGGTCCAATGGATCGCATCTCCAAACCGAAAATATAGGACAAACAAGGAGCGGAGCATGATAAAACGGTCGTTAGACGCAACGCCGCCGCTGGAAGCCCTCAAATCAACGCACATGCCGTGGGTGCAGCCACAACAACAAAAGAGTGTGGTCAGTACGTACCTCACGTGCACCGCCCACCATGATGGTTCTCTCACACTCTCCATGTATGTAACATTGCCCGCGCAACACTAAGAACCAAATGCCCAAACAAGCCAAACTAGCTGGACCGTGCAGTGGACCTAAGCAAAAACAATTGCTATATGGAGCTTAGAGGGTGGAGATCCACAACCAAGAGCAGCTTCAATGAACGCTCCAGCTTGCTACAGCCAACTCGGATTGATCAAGAGCTCTGGCTCGGCACCATTAATATTGAAAACTAGGTGATTTCCCCGCGCGTTGTTGCGGGATTTTAAAGATTAATTTTGGATAAATTTTGTATGAACGAAATAACCCAAATCACAATCTATTATTGTCGAAAGAAATTGTGTGTGAACAAAGAGTATGCATGTACGGATCATTGGAGATGAAACAATTAAATTGGGTATGCATGTGCTACAAAATAGTTTTAGTGAATGATAACGTGGCACATTTGATGATGTGGTGGGTTACATGTTGAGAGAATTGGACTTAGCGGGGATCAACTATTTAGGTATTATAGATTAGAAATACCAGTGGCGGCGATACTACAGGCCGAAGTTATAATCATCTTTATATGCATTTCACGGCGAGTCCCCAGGCCACCGAGCTCAACAGAGGACGGGGAAGCGTCTACAAATGTACAGCAACAACACACTAAGTGCAAGGTTTGTATCACCGCATACGTTGATGATGGTACACAGCAGTAAATGGGAAACACATCATCAGCGGAACAACAACTAACATCCTACAGGTGAAATATTCAGATATTCTTGCAGCAGTGGAAATTATTGACTAAGGATGCTGATCGGGCCGCACTGGAGGAGCTGATTTCTAGGGTGCGATCTTCTGCTTCTCTGATTCAGCCTCATGGCATCAACTGATGTCCGGATCCTCACGTTTTTCTCTTCGCTTTATCTAGGCTTTGTAGGTTGTTGGCCTGCGTGCCACTGTTCTCTGGCCTACGTGCCAGTTATGCCTTTCATACTCTCTTCCTTATGTCAGTGAAACTTGTTGTGGTGTTGGTGACTCTGCCTAGTGGCTTTATTTATAAAGTCGGCCTTATGCCTTTTCTCCAAAAAAAATATTCAGATATTCCACCATGACTAGAGTCAGCACTCTTCCAATCAAAAAGCAGGCAAGCAAATTGACATTCTATACAGTGCTACAAGTTCGAATCTTTAATAGGGCAAAAAGGGCAGCTGAGTAGCTCCATTTGTGTAGTGTCCAGAGAAGGGTCCGACCACCTTAGTCGAAATCTTTAATAGGGGCATCCGCAAAATAACTTCAGCCATTTATTATGACGGTGCATACATGTCATTTTGATTAGTTTTGGCTGCCCAGGTGACCGGCCGTCCAACACAACAGAACAATGCCAGGCAGAAATACAACTTGAAAATAGTGCAGGGGGCACACAAGGTTCACAAGCAGAATAATGGTAATAAATCTAGCTAAGAACAACACTGCCAAGGCTTGTTCAAACCTTATCAAGTCCTTGAGGCTTCTAAGTGTCTGTCACTAGCACTGCCAAGGCTTGTTCAAACCTGATCAAGTCCTCGAGGCTTCTAAGTGTCTGGCACTTACAGCAGAGCTAAGCTAGGCATTTTCTTTAGCGAAGCTAAGATAGGCACTTCCAAAAAATAATAGGATAATCAAATGACAGAATTGTTGGTTGGTATCATACAAGATTACTAATCGTTTAACACTAGAGTATAGTCATAGTCTTCACATGCTCTACAGATCTTTCAGTATTTAAAACCAACATATAGAGTAGGCATATGCTATCCCAAGTCTCCTACTTCCGGTGGATCCCATCATTCACTACAATAAATGAATTATGCAATTTAATAGAAAAATCTTCCAAGTAATGGCAAAATTCCAGTTCAAACTTTGAATGCTATACATCTTTGACCACATTATCTAATTCCAAAAAAAGAGATCCAGATATTCGGTAGCACGACAATAGGCATGTGCCATTTTGTTAGAATAAAAGGATCCAGATATTCAGTAGCACGACAAATCAAGAGAAAATCCAAATACAGAATTTGCAATACATATAATGAGCAATGACAAGAATTTAGATACAAAACACACTAACAATTGTTCAACAAGACGATCAGAATACCCATAATTAAAATAGTGCGCTATTACGACTGCATGGGCTGCTAACTGCCATAAATATATACAAGTACACAAACAAAAGCTCAGTCACTAAGTTAACTGCAATAGTTAGGACTTGAGTGTGCTCAAGCGCCTACAGAAAGTCAGAAACTATCACAACTGCATAAATGTCTACCCAATCCACTGCTACCCAAATTCAAGACCTAACTCTGATATCATCACAAACATGGACTATTACGAAGTTGCAGCATGCAAGACATTTAATGCCTATCAGCCAATGACTATGAGCACGAGGGACCATATGGACAAAATGGATTCTTGTCGCCGCAACCAGGCCATTCAACTTCACAATCAGATCCAAGAATATGTATAAATCTCACCTCCATAGAATCCATGTCATATGACATTAGTGTCTTTTCATCTCCATCGATTATAAAAATCAAATTGTGTGCTGGAAGGATTGAAATAATCCTATAATCATCTAGACAGTGACCGATATTGTGCTTCATGGTCCATTTTCCATACGGTAGTCCTCAAGAACCCAGAACAAGAGCCCAGAACCATCAGAATAAGAAAAAGTAGTATTTTTTTTAGAGAAAAGGCATATAGCCGGACTTCAAATTAATGAAGCCATCAACCGGCTAGGATACAAGGTGGAGATTATTACAACGGCTGGGCATTGACAAAGCAGAAAAATTATAGACATAGATCACCTAAGGTCGAAACTATAGAAGCCAGTCAAAGAGCGAAATTGCCAACACAAGGGGGGAAAACAACCATGCGGCCAGAGAGTACCATGCTGACTAGAACAATGGGGACAGGGGAGTCCGCGGATAACAGACGAGCAACGAAGAAGAGGAGGATCGAGCCTTGTAGGATGAAGCCATTGGCTCTGCCACAACCCAGTCGTGCCATTGCCGGAGGGGAGACTACTATCTCCCCTACATCCAGCACAGGGATGCCGCTCATCGGCCGGCAAGCAAGAACGCAGCAGGGCAACCGCCGCTGAAGGGTAACAAGGCTCAAACCCCCCCCCCCCCCCCCCCCCCCCCCCGCCTCCACCGCCGCCGGGATCCGAGGACGCACTGCACCGCAGCCGCCACCAACCCGGACATTGCAGCGCCCCATCCCCAACCCTACCCCAAGCTAATGCCTCCAAGAAGGACCACGACGCCAGTGTGCCACCGCCGGCCTGCCAAAGGCCTAGGTTTTCACTCGGGGACTGAAAAGGGGGGAGGCGGGGGAGGAAGAGGAATCTCAACATGCCCTCAGGAGGGGAAGAGCGAAGCCGAAGCACCGCTGCCATCGTCGAGGTCGATGCGGAGTCGACCAGGGGATTTCCCATTTCCAAGGTTCTGCCGTTACACCCTATGGAGCCAGATCTGGCAGCCTAAATAGGCCGGATCTAGATCGGTGAGGAGGGAAAGCTACATCGGGGAAGAAGACCCGAAATCCGAGCAGCGAGACGCCTCCGCCGCCCAACCGCCGCCTGCACAGCCAGAGAAGCGACCAGCACCTGCAGCGCCACCCACCGGCGAGGTCGACGCCGCCAGCCAGATCCAGGGCCACCGCCCTCGCGCCCAAGGCTGCCTGCAGCGAAGCAGGGTAGCATAGCCTCGCCACCACCTTCACTGGAGGCCGCGCGGCGACCGGCGGCGTCCTCGGGTGACGGCGGGGAGGGAGGTAGAGGAGGAGTTGGGGGCTCGGGCGCTAGGGTTTCGTCGGTCGCTCGGGGCGACGCGAGAGCAGCGGCGGGGGTACCAAAAAAAGTAGTATTTGCAAAATACAACAATCCCTGTGATGGAAATATACCATTGTCATTGCCAGCATCATAGTCTGGTGACCAAGGTATATAAAATACAGCCAAGTATCTCCTTCGACGTCAACAACTACTATTAAATTTTCAAATGGAGCCACCAAATGCAGGATCCCGTTAAAAAATGCACGTTTTGCGTTCTTGGGTATCTCAAACGAACCACACACATGTGTTCGATACTTCCAAGCACCAGCCTCGGGCCAATAAATCACCAGCACTTCGATAGTCATCCCCACATGAAAGCACGTCATGATCTGTACCCCACGTCTTTCGATCTATGACTCGAATACATGGAAGTGGGAGGAGATGGTCGGGTCGAATGCCAGGCTAGCAACACTCACACTCCAGGACACCTTGCAGGAGCAATCAGTGGCAGGCACGACCACCCATTTCTCAGTGGCAAGATTGCACACAATGTAATCCAATGCCTTGATATCAGTCGCCTTCCAGCAGCAGCATAGGAGGAGGCCATTGCAGCTGTCCACGATGTCAAGACTCTCGTATTTGGGCAGAAATGAGAGGGACGGGTCGACAAGAGGGTAACCTTTCCGTGACTCATTGATAAAAAAGCGAGTCTTCTTGGGGAAGCGCTCCCTGTTGTAGCTTTTGTAGAAGGATTCTGGCGATGGACTGGGCAACTTTCTTGCAGTGGTCGGGGTGGGAGAAGAGGTCGTGCCAGCGCGGCAGCCCGTGGAGACGCGCTTGTAGCAGCAGGCGGAGTTGTAGGGCTTGCACGAGATAATCTCTACGAGGATGCCGTCGGTGAGCTTGGCCTGTTGGGACAAACCCGGACTAGCTCTCCCTCTCTCTCCCCCATTCGCTCAGACGAAGGTGAAAGAAGGAGCGCACTGGACACAAGGTTTTTTCCAGCGAAAAACGCCTCGCCGACGAATGGTGCCTTTCTTTTCTTCAGCACAAATTGTGTGGCATACACCACCTACAACCAGCAGCACTCGGGAGAGCTTATACATGGGCGCACACACGCACAGGAGCTGATCCACATGGCCCGGCCGCGTCGCACTCCAAACGTGCGCGACGCGGGCCTGCTTAACAGTTCGCTGCATGCATGCACGACACACATCGCACGGTAGCTGATCCGCATGGCCATCGCGACGCGGGCCTGCCCAACAGCTTGCTGCATGCATGCACGACACACACGCACGGTAGCTGATCCGCATGGCCCGGCCGCGTCGCGCTCCAAACGCGCGCGACGCGGGCCTGTCCAACAGCTTGCAGCATGCGTGCACGACACACACCGATGCACACCCAAAGATTAAAATCGTGGGCAAACCCATTTCGGGGCTACCTTTCCCAAACGCTACAGCCGCCATAGTGGGCAATAGCGGCCGCTAAGACATTTAGCGGGAATCAGAAACAGAGGATTTTTAGCAGAAAACAGAGTGCTTTCAGCAAAAAAACAGGGAATTTTCAGTATAAATTCAAACAAAACCAGGGCAAATTGAAGGTCTCAAGGACTATTACAAACAAGCATCGGTACTTCACCATGTAAGTTCATCTAATAGTGCAGAAACGGAGGTCTGCAGTCTGCACCATGCACCATGGACAGCACATTACATGTACCTGCTAGCGATGGACTGAGGGTTGGAACCGGTTGAGACATGTCAGGACCCTGCAGCACAAATACAGTTAACTGACCAAATGAACAGCTTAACTGAAGAAATATACAGTGAGGACGAAGCGTTACTTGCCTGGGAAATGGAGCGCCAAGATTGAAGCTAGCGAGTGACGATCAACGGCTCTCGCTCCCAACGGTCTCCTGTTCCTCGTCACGCCGTTGCCGCCACACTGTGGATCTCTACAGGACGGAGCCTAACACGTGCGAAGCCACCAACTCCCCCAGCTACTTATCTCCTCCCCCAAGCAAACCTAGCCTTATCTTTTCCTCATCTCAGCTATATACCTGTTCAGTGTCCCCCGCCCCTCCCCCGCTAACCCTAACCGCGCCGCCAGCCGCCCCTCCCCGCTCCTCCCCCGCTTCGCCGCCGCCGGAGGGGACACCGGCGAAGCCCGCGTGGTCCCCAGGGAAGGTGGCGGCGGGGCGTCCTCGTCGTTCTCGCGCAGATCTCGCGGCGGCCGGTGGCGCGCGGCGGTGTTCCGCCGGTGGCTGGCGCCTGCTGCCCGTGGGGCGGCGTCCCTCACGGCGGCGGGGCTGCCCCTAAACGGCGCTTGGTGGTGGCCATGTGGCGGCGCGCGGGAGGGTCAGATCTGGGCTTCCGGTCTGCGTCCTCGTCGTGGTAGCGCTTGCCGTTGCCCTCGGCCATGAGGCGTGGTCCGGGACGGGCCGAGCGCCGGTGGTGCTGGCCAGGACGCACGCTGGCAGCACCCTACTTCATCTCGCGTCGTCTCGCTGGCCAATGGTGGTGGTCATCTTCGTCGTCAGAGATGGCCGGCCAGAGGCTTGGTGATCGGATCTTGAGATCCATCATCTAGTCCCGGCTGCGAGTTGGGGAGACATGGTTGCCGGTGAAAACCGAGCCATTGGCAGGCGATGGCGGTGTTCTACGCCGTTACCTTGATGGAGGCATCGTCGTGTAACTACTGTCGACCCACTCGTGCTGCTCCGGGGGAAACCCTAAGATCTGTGTTCCAGATCGGACGATGGCGGCACTGCGGTGTCGTTTCTCTCTTGGGAGCATCGTTTGTGGAGCAGTGCTGGAAGTCAGAGGCAGGAGGTGGAGCGGCTTCGTCTTGCACGGAGCTTCGGTGGAGATGTTAAGTCATGCCTGACCGACAGGTGCTACGCTTTGTCATGCCTGGTCGGCAGGTGCTACGCAAGACAGATCTTCCAAAGACTTCAAGCTGTGTCGGCTGGTGGCACTTGGCAGCATGGTGCTGAGGTGTATCCGTGGTGACCGCAACGTGCACAGCTGTTTGCGCGCAGGGAGGAGGTGCCGTTGGGCACCGTGGTGGCGTCGACGATAGCTAGACCGAGCAAGGTTGATACATCAGTACAGTTCTGAAGATGGAGCGGTGGCAGTTGGCGGCGGCGGCCTCTGAGAGCACGCCGGACCAGCGAGACCCATACCTGACAGGCTTCCTGGATAGGTCCTCAGGTCTTAGATGTTAGGTTCGGCTGCGATGTCTGTTTGGTATTAGGCCCAGGCTATCTGCGCCCCTTCATCAACTGGATAGGTGTAGCGACAGTTTGTTGCTTAGACGGCGGCTTTAGTCTTACTGTGGTATTACTTTGTAAGGTCTTGTGAGAATAATTAATAAAGTGGCCGTATGCATCGCCTAGATGCAGAGGCCGGGGGTCATCCTCCTTTTCTAAAAAAACAAGTTGTATGAACTAGCGTAGCTCTAGAACCCTAGATTACTCTGTAGAATTCGGAACTGATCCTCGATCTGTACCTGTACCTGCTACTATTTCTCTGAGATAATATAATCGGGGCTAGTTCGAGTGATTTGTGTGTCTGATTGGATCATTGGTCCTGTCAATTGGTATCAGTAGCCAGAAGGTTCTCGGAGGCGGATCGATTGGAACAAGCTGTGGTTGGGTTTCGGCTTAGTAAAATTCCACAGCCTGTTGTCGATTGCGGCGGCGGCGTTCGTCAGAGGCGAGTTTTGGCGGCGGTAGGGTGAGGTCACCGGCGAGGGTTTCGTACTTGTTCCGTTGTAAAATTCCGGAGCCGTGCGCGACACCATGCTTACCCGCACCAAGCACATGGACGAGATCTCAGACGAACTCGATACGCTTCGAGATGAGGTGAGCGCCTTGGGTCTCAAGCAGGACAAGATCCAAAATCAGATAGATCAGGTCAACACACGATTGCTCACCGTCGAGTCCTTGGAAAAGCAACTTGGTAAGGTCGAGCTACTGGTGGAGAAGAATGCTGAAGTTCAGAAAGAAATTTTTTTCATCTTGCGTACTATCCGGTCAGAACAGCCCAACCCACCCTCCCCTGAATCCTCTGTTTTGGCGTCAGTAACTGCACTGCAGAACGAAAATCAGCAGAAACCGCCAGATCAATGGGAGCCACAGAGAGAACCACCAGCAGCAGCGATGGTTCAACAACGTCTACAGCAACACCCACCTCAAAACAACAACACTACTCCACAAGCACAGATACAGGTCAATCAAACAGTGCAGTACCAATCTGATCCTGCTGCTCAGTTCATGAAAAGCATCTCCAAGGGACCTAAACTGGATTTTCCTTGCTTTAATGGAGAAAATCCCCTGGGTTGGATTCGGCAGGTCACCAAATATTTCCAGCTAGCCGAAACTCCTGATGAATGTAAGGTAGACTTGGCTCTTACTTACTTCATAGGAAGAGCAGATAACTAGGTGAGAAGTTCTTAGCTGGATAACGCAAAAATTCCCTGGGATAATTTTTGTAGAATGATATGTGACAGATTTGCAGAGCATTTATGAAATTCTGGAAAAGTTCCATAGCCTCAAACAAAACACACTGTCAGTTGCTGCATATACTGATAAGTTTGAGGAAATAATGGCCATTGTGAGATCTGAGCACCCTTATTTGCAGGAGCAATACTATGTTGTCAGGTTTGTTAATGGATTGAAGCCAAGTATCAGATGCAACTTAAGGCCACAAAGACCGAAAACTCTTAGCCAGGCTTATTGGTTAGCAAGGGACTATGAGAGTGGCCTACAAGCAAAATACCAATCTTATATGAGTCAGCAAGAAAGGTTGCAAGTTCACTTTGGACAGCAGAAGCACAATATACCTCCAGCTCCCAACTTGCAGGTACCACTAGCAGCTCCAGCAACCAAGAAACCAGGTATTTGTTGGAGATGTAATGGACCCTGGGTGCCAGGCCATAAGTGTAAACAAGCACCTTCAGTACATGCTATAGCTGGTCCTGATAGTGTTGAAGAAGTTACACCTGAAGAAGAGGCACAACTTGCAGTACTCACAGCTGAAGGCCAATGGACTGAATCTGATAATCAATGCATGCACATTTCTGCACAAGCAATCTCAGGCAATACTTCCCCTTCTACTCTGGCAGTACATATACTTGTGGGGGGGAAGACAAGGGGTAGCCCAGGTGGACACTGGCAGTACTAACACCTTCATTGACATGAAGTTTGCTTTGAAAACAAACTATCATCTAATCAATACACTAACAAAGTGAGTGACAGTAGCAGGTGGTCGATCATTGACTTCAGGTGCTTATGCTCCTAACACCAGCTTCAAGATTTGCAATGAAACATTTTCAAATGATTTCACAGTGCTGGAATTGCAAGGATATGATGTAGTTCTAGGATGTGACATGCTCAAGCAACACAACCCCATAGCAATGGACTTTGAAGCGGAACAATCACCATGACTAAAGACAAGCTACACCCAGTCACATTTCCTGATTACACAACTACTGTTGTTCCTAAAATAATATCAGCAGAGAAACTGGAACAGATGTGTTCTAAAGGAGCAGTAGGTTTTGCAATGAGTCTCCAATTTATGTCCATCGTGGGCAGTTGTTTCAGTGCTGCACATCAAGCCCCATAGGATATACTGCCAGTTTTGGAACAGTATGATGAATTGTTCAAAGAACCTACTATTTTGCCTCCACCAAGGGACTGTGATCACTCCATACCTCTTAAGGAGAATTCCACACCTCCCAATGTCAGACCATACAGAGTACCTCATTTGCAAAAGGATGAAATGGAACAGCAAATCAAGTTATTACTCTCCAGGCATATAATTCAACACAGCCTGAGTCCTTATGCATCCCCAGCAATTTTGGTCAGAAAGAAAGGAGGTACTTGGAGATTGTGCATAGATTACAGGAAATTAAATGCACAAACAATTAAGAACAAGTTTCCTATACCTGTCATTGAGGATATACTAGATGAGCTACAGGGAGCAGCAGTTTTCAGCAAGTTAGACTTGAAATCTGGATACCATCAGATTCGAATGAAAGCTGAAGATGTACACAAAACAACATTCAGAACCTACTCAGGGCATTATGATTTTCTGGTGATGCCATTTGGGTTAACAAATGCCCCAGCAACATTACAAGCACTAATGAACAAACTTTTTGGCCCCTATCTGAGGAAATTTGTTTTGGTCTTTTTTGATGATATTTTGATATTCGGCAAAACTCCAGAAGAACATAAGGAACACTTAAAGATTGTACTGGACATATTAAGGGAAAATAACCTGCTGCTCAACAAATCCAAGTGTACTTTTGGTACTTCCACAGTGGAATACCTTGGCCATGTCATATCTGCTCAGGGAGTTGCAACTGATCCTGAGAAAATCACTGTTGTGCAATAATGGTCCCTGCCTTCCAATATCACTGAACTACGGAGTTTTTTGGGCTTAGCAGGATATTATAGAAGGTTCATCAAAGATTATGGGATAATTTGTCGACCCCTTCATGATCTGTTGAAGAAAGACTCCTTCCTTTGGACTGGATTCCAAACAGAAGCTTTCAACAAATTGAAATATAGCTTGACTCATGCCCCTGTCCTAGCCTTACCCGATTTCTCTATTCCTTTTGAGCTAGAGTGTGATGCTTTTGGAGATGGCATTGGAGCTGTGCTCATGCAGAAACACAGGCCAATTGCTCATTATAGCAAATCTCTGGGACCTAGGGCAGCTGCTTTATCTACTTATGAAAAAGAGGCAGTAGCTATCTTGGAATCCTTAAGGAAATGGAGGCACTACTTTCTTGGGTCATCTCTGATCATTAAGACAGATCACCAGAGTCTGAAATACATCACTGAACAGAGGATATCTGAGGGAATTCAGCATAAGTTAATGCTTAAGTTGTTGGAAAATTCACTTACACTATTGAATACAAGAAAGGAAAAGAAAACAAAGCTGTTGATGCTTTATCCAGAAGGCCTCAAGTAATGTATATCTCCATAGCAGTTCCCAGTTGGACAGATAAAATTGAAGATTCCTATAAGACAGATGATAAATGCAAAAATCTTATAGAACAACTGACAACTGGCACTAATTCTCTGCCCCTCTATACGTATACAGCAGGTATATTGAGGTATAAGAACATGATCTACATAGGATCTGTCCCTGACTTCCAACAACAACTGCTTTCCACATTTCACTCCTCTCCTATTGGTGGACATTCAGGAGTAAGATCCACTTACCACAGAATCAAGAGGATTTTCTATTGGCCAAACCTTAAACAACACATAGAGAAATTCATCCAACAATGTCCTGTGTGTCAGAGAGCCAAAGGAGAACATTGTCATTATCCTGGACTGCTTGACCCACTACCAATTCCAGATATGGCTTGGAGACACATTTCCATGGATTTTGTAGAAGGTCTACCCAAGTCTCAGGGCAAGGATGTGATACTGGTGGCAGTAGACAGATTTACAAAATATTCCCATTTCATTGCATTATCTCATCCATTTACTGTCACTCATGTGCTGCAAGCATTCATTGATAATGTGTTTAAACTACATGGTCTGCCAGTGTCTATGGTTACTGACAGAGATCGAATACTCACAAGTAACTTTTGGGAAGCTTTATTTAAATCACTTGGAGTGAAGCTTAACATGAGCACATCACATCATCCCCAATCTGATGGCCAGACTGAGAGGGTTAATCCATGCCTAGAGGCTTATCTCAGAGTTATGGCATTTCAAGAACCTAAGAAGTGGTGCTCCTGGTTACCCATGGCAAAGTGGTGGTTCAATACCTCTTACCATACTGCTACCAAATATACACCATTTCAGTGCTTATATGGATTTCCTCCTCCACTCATTGGAGAGGTCTCAATCCCTGGACCTAGTTATTCTGAAGCACAATCATTCTTACAATGGAGAGAGATAATGCAACAGCAACTAAAGCAAAATCTGCTAGTAGCACAACAAAGGATGAAAAAATATGCTGATACCAAGAGAACAGAGAGGCACTTCATAGAAGGAGATATGGTATATCTAAAGATGCAGCCATACAGATTAGCTGCTTTTGGAATCAGGACTGGTTTAAAGCTCGCCACAAAATTCTATGGACCTTTCAGAATATTACAAAAGTTTGGGAATTCTTCTTACAAGTTGTTGCTGCCTGACAGTGCACAGATACATAATGTGTTCCATGTTAGTCAACTCAAATGACATTTGGGACCAACTGTTGTACCTACTCCAGGATTACCACTAGTGGACGCTTCTGGCAAGATAAAAGTGGCTCCGATCATGGTCTTGGAAACACGTGCAATACCTCGACCTCCCAAATTGGTAACACAGTGGCTAGTGCAGTGGCTGAACATGTCCCCAGAAGAGGCTACATGGGAAGACGCCGATTTCATCAAGCGTACCTTCCCTGATTTCTTCAATGCAACCATCCGAGCTTGGTTTCCGCAAAAGGATCCTCGGGGACAAGGATCCTCTTCTGGAGAGGGCAAACCCTGCAGCACAAATACAGTTAACTGACCAAATGAACAACTTAACTGAAGAAATATACAGTGAGGACGAAGCGTTACTTGCCTGGGAAATGGAGGGCCAAGATTGAAGCTAGCGAGTGACGATCAACGGCTCTCGCTCCCAACGGTCTCCTGTTCCTCGTCATGCCATTGCCGCCACACACTGGATCTCTGCAGGATGAAGCCGAGCACGTGCGAAGCCACCAACTCCACCAGCTACTTATCTCCTCCCCCAAGCAAACCTAGCCTTATCTTTTCCCCGTTCTACAAGTTGTATGAACTAGCGTAGCTCTAGAACCCTAGATTACTCTGTAGAATTCGGAACTGATCCTCGATCTGTACCTGTACCTGCTACTATTTCTCTGAGATAATATAATCGGGGCTAGTTTGAGTGATTTGTGTGTCTGATTGGATCGTTGGTCCTGTCAAGACACGTCATGGTGCAGAGCGCGGAGAGGCCCCTCATCGCCGGTCGCAGCTTGCTGCCTGGAGCCCTGGTCATCACCTTGCCACCTCGCCCGTCGCTGCCTCCTAGCCACACCGCCCAGCCGCCGCAACTTTTCAGACGGGAGGGAGAGAAAGAGGAGCGAGCACTACTAGGAAAATGCTTATAGATAGAAGTTTACCAGTAGCGTTTGTTTATTACCCCACGCTACTACTAGTTAGTAGTAGCGCTGGGTAGAAAGAGCGCTACTGGTATTCATTAGCAGTAGCGCTTGTTTCCTTGTACCACGCTACTGCTAAGTGTGCCACACCACACCCCCTGATCAATAAATATTAGCAGCGCTGGTCGTCTAACTGGCGCTACTGTTAGTTTATTATCTATAGCGCCTGTTTACACAAATGCGCTACTGCTATTTCTTTTATGTGTAACATTTTAGCAGTAGCGTGTTTTCCTAGCCCGCGCTATAGGTAGTGCAACACCTAGCCGTAGATATTTTGCAGGCGCCCATAGCAGTAGCGCGCATAGGTGACCCGTGCTACTGATATGGCCGCCAGCCACCTACCACCTTTCCCACCCTTCTTCCTCCCCTCTCTTCTTCCTCCCCCTTCCTTTCTCCCCCTTTCCTTGCACCTTGCTTGTTCCTTTCAATGCTCCCCCTCCTCCCCCTCTTCTTTGCCCCTCCACCACCCCCCTCTTCTTTGCCCCTCCACCACCCCTCCATCAAAGCCCTCCCTCCCTCTCACCACCCCCTCTTCTTTGCCCCCTCCATTAATGTCCTCCCTCCCCCTCTTCTTTGCCCTCCACCACCCCCTTCCATTAATGCCTTCCCTCTCCTCTCCCTCTCCTCCCTCTCTCTCCCTAGCTCTCTCTCTCCCTAGCTAGCTAGCTAGTTAGAGCTATATCTAGAGCTACTAGGTAATTAATTAAGAAGAAAGGTGCTCGATATCCCTCTCGACACATAGGTGAGCAAAAAAAGTGTTTGTGTGGATAGGACCCAAACGATATATATATGGGCGATATGAGAATATACCGAATTGTGTGTGGCATAATTTGAGTTGCTGTCCATTGTGTATTTGTTGAAATAATGTGGGTGACATGAGTTGCCTATGTTTTGCCGAAATGTCGATTCAATTCCGTTTCGGCGAATTTCGAGCAAACTCAATATGTCCTATGTTTAGGGAAGGTCATGCCGAATTTTTGTATGAATTTGATCCATGCATGCATACGTGGTTATAATATTTGCTCCGCGCACAGGTGATCATGAAGGTCAATGGAAGGATGGTGGAAAGATACTGGCAATTCGCGGTGGACGACATGTATGAAAAAAGACTGAAGGATGTTCTATGTCCGTGTCGAAAATGCAAAGGAATAGTCAGGCTCGACCCCTTTGAGGGTGGTAAATTCAACTGCTCATGGATGGTTTCATGGATGGCCATACTCGGTGGATAAGTGAAGATGATGATGATGATGAGGACGTCGATGGGGAAGGAAATAACAACATGGGGCCACCAGACGAAGAGATGACCGATTATGTGCCCGAAGAGGAAGACGGCCTCGGAAATGTCGATGGCGAAGAGGCAGTTCAAGGCGGAGAAGAAGCGGACACGCCGCCGTCTTCGTCGCTACTAAGTTCAGCCATGCGGGACCCGCATGTTCGAGACCTGCTTCGCAAGAAGACGACTAGCGACAGAGCTGCTTCTAGAGAGGAGGCAAACTGGCACAACTGGAGGTAGACTCGATGACTCCTTTGTATGATGGTTGCGATCCCGAGGTGACCCGCTTGAGTTTCACACTAGAACTTCTAAAGGCGAAGGCAAAAAACAAATGGACGGATGCAAGCCTGGATGAGCTTCTGAAGTATCTTAAGAAGGTTCTTCCCGCGGGAAGCCTGTGTCCTACTAGTGTCGAGGAGGCAAAGAAAATCGTGTGCCCTCTTGATCTGCCACACATTAGATATCACACATGCATCAATGATTGCATGATATATCGGAACGAGCACGCGGAAAAAAACATCTGTCCAAAGAGCAATGCTTCACGATATAAAAAGGCCGGAAAGAAAGCTCCACAAAAAGTTGTATGGTACTTTCCGATCACTCCGCGTCTGCAGCGGTATTTCGTAGATCCTAAGGAAGCAAAGCTTATGCGCTGGCACGCGGAGAGGGTGAAGCCAGATGACGGAGATGATCCGAAGCTGAGAGACCTCGCAGATGCTAGCCAGTGGAGAGCATTAAACGCTGAATTTGATTTTTTCACAAATGATCCAAGGAACATCGTGCTTGGGGCTAGTAGTGATGGCATGAATCTGTTTGGCAACCAGAACACCAATCATAGCACATGGCCCGTGTTTGTATGGATGTACAACCTCCCCCCTGGTGGTGCATGATGGAAAAATACATACACATGGCTATGCTTATTCAAGGGCCGAGACAACCGGGAAATGATATAAATCTGTATCTCGGGTTACTGAAAGAGGAGCTACAGACCTTATGGACAACGCTGGCCAAGACATGGGATGCAAGCAAAGGAGAGTATTTCTACATGAGAGCTGCGCTGATCACGATGGTGCAGGACTATCTCGGTTACGGCTATCTCTCCGGCCAGGTGTGCCACGGATATTGCGGATGCACGAGGTGCATGGATGATACAACTTCTTAGCAGCTATCGAAAGATGGCGGGTCTTCGAAAATCATGTACATGGGGCATCGAAGATGGCTCGAGAAGGATGACCCGTGGAGAAAGCGTGGAGATCTATTCAATGGTAAGGCTGAGCATCGAGGTCCTCCACGTAAGCGTAGCGGTGCAGAAATATATGAGTTATTGAAGAACTGGGAAGAGTGCCCCTCGCCGGGAAAGACGAAGAAAAAGGCGCCGGAGCCGCTGCTGAAGGTATGGAAAACGAGATCTGTTTTCTGGGACTTGGAATACTGGCCCAAACTCGACACGCCTCATAGCCTTGATCAAATGCATATCACAAAAAATATCCTCGAGAGTTTGCTTGGAACATTGATGAACATGCCGGAGAGGACCAAGGATGGGCCGAAGGCAAGAAAAGACTTGGAATTTTTGAATATCAGGAAAGATCTCCAAATGCCAAGTAAAAAGTCATCAGAGGAGACCGAGACGGAGACGGAGACGGAAGATAGGGGCAAAAAAGTAAACAAGAAGGAAGAACAATATTGCCCCCCCCCTCTTGCTTCACCTTAGATCCGAAGGAGGTCGATCAATTGTTCAAGTGCCTTGCCGGAATCAAAGTTAGTTCCGGATACTGTGGGAAGATAAGCAGATATCTGGACACTAAGAAAAAAAGGTTCAGCGGGATGAAGTCTCACGACTGTCATGTGATGATGACGCAGTTACTCCTAGTTGCACTTAGAGGGATTATGGACACACATGTGCGTGAGACGCTTACTGACCTATGCCAATTTTTTATGCTATCTCTCGAAAGTCGATCAGTGTGAAGCAACTCCATAGGCTACATGAAGAGATCGTTGTCATACTGAATGAGCTAGAGATGTACTTCCCGCCCGCGTTCTTTGATGTGATGGTGCATCTATGTGTCCACATCGTGGACGACATCATCGTCCTAGGGCCGACATTCCTGTACAGCATGATGCCGTTCGAGAGGATGAATGGGGTCATCAAAGGATTCATTCGTAACATGTCCCGTCCAGATGGAAGCATAGCCCAGGGATATCTGACCAAAGAGTGCATCTCT
Organism: Thinopyrum elongatum; assembly: GCA_011799875.1. Taxonomy (NCBI): domain Eukaryota; kingdom Viridiplantae; phylum Streptophyta; class Magnoliopsida; order Poales; family Poaceae; genus Thinopyrum; species Thinopyrum elongatum. The sequence goes on from CM022299.1 coordinate 567,834,965, forward strand.
TTCTGTGAGAGTTATCTAGTAGGCACCGGAGACCCTGTTGTTGGTTTGCCCATCAACAAGCACTGTGGAAGGCTCGAAGACGAAGGTCACACCAACGGTCATAGGGATGTGAATGTGTTACACTCGGGCCGACAAAACGACCTTGACAGGCAAACTTAGTAGTGCTACAACACCTAGATGTGCTAGAAGATTTCGTGACACTGCACAAAGAGACCATCGCAAAGAAGTACCATGACCGTGGGGTGCACAGGACGGACGCTGAAGTTATTAGAGAGCACAACTCCACTTTCTTCCGTTGGTTCAAAGAGCGAGTTCTAGCTAATCCCCCGGAAGAGGGCTGTCCGAACGGAACGCTCATATACGCCTTAGCACATGGCCCCTCGACCAACCTCGCGACTTATCAAGCATACGATATCAACGGATACACGTTCTACACGGAGGAGAAAGATATAAACAATGATGACCAAAACTCAGGGGTGACGATGGAAGCCATGACCGGGAATGTAATTGAAAGATATTACGAAAGGGTCGAAGAGATATGGGAGCTTAACTACTCTGGATTGCATAGCGCGACGATGTTCCGTGTCAGATGGGCTAAGAATGTACAAAGAGAAAACCGACATTTCACTACCATGTGTATACCCGACTCCGATAGCGGTACCGTCAACGCCATCGCCAAAAATGAGCCATGTGTACACGCTAAACATGTGACACAATGTTTCTTCATAACCGACCCGATCAATCCCAGCCGTGTTGTCGTGAGGAGAAGCAAAAGGAGCATCGCCGGAATGGATGGAGTCGCCAACAAGGAAGACTACGACCAGTACGGTGATCCGATGAGGGAAGATGATGCTGATGACGATGAAACAAATTTCAAAAGAAGAATGAAGACTACATTACCTACAAAAGATCGTAATCCCCTGGAGAAGGAAAAGTCATGACCATGGGCTCAATTATTCGACAACGAACAAAAGAGGGAAGAAGATCAGTCTGAAGCGTCGTCGTCGCCCAAGCTGACAAACTAATCCACAAATTTTTTGTGTATCTATTTTGTATACCGCCGTTAGCAGTCAAATGATGTAATATATATTATACTAATTATTATCCGGAGGGTAACGGTGGTATTAAATATTGGTCCAACGACAGACCAAATTAAACCCTAGCTAGCTAGAGCTATATATACCCCTCCTATACAAACTTGTACAAATGCAAATGAAAGATAAGAAAAAGAAAAGTGCAAATGAAAGAAAAAGAAAAAAAAGGAAGTTTTGCAAAATGAAATGAAAGAAAAAGAAAAAGAAAGGAAGTTTTGCAAAATGAAATGAAAGAAAAAGAAAAAGGAAGGAATAAGTTGTGGAAAATGAAATGAAAGAAAAAGAAAAAGAAAAAGGAAGGAAGTTTGTGGAAAATGAAATGAAAGAAAAAGAAAAAAAAAATTAGCAGTAGCGCGGTTTGTGTTGGGCAGCGCTATAGCTAACTTAGCTATAGCGCGTTTTGCCACGCCGCGCTATAGCTAAGTTGCCTACACCGCACGAGCCACACGCCGCACCGCCGCGTTTTACCTTATCTCTTTCCTCTCTCTCACTCGGTCGATCCCCTTTCTCTGAGATCCCACGCCACCGCCGACGCCGCACCCGCCCACGCCGCAGTCGACGCCCGCCGCACCCAACCCCGACGCCGGCCACTGGCCACCCCGACGCTCCCTCCCCCCGTGCTGCCACTAGGTCCACCCCCCAGCCTGGCCCCTCCCCCCGAGCAGTCCCTTCCACCGGCCGGTGCCCCTCCCCCGAGCAGTCCCCTCCACCGGCCGGCGCCCCTCCCCCGAGCAGTCTCTCTCTCTCTCTCTCTCTCTCTCTCTCTCTGACCAAATTTGGTCTCTCTGCAGATCGAAGCTAGGCGCAGATCGACGAGGAGGAGAAGGACGCCCTCGATCAGCCCCCTCTGCCCCGGCGACCCCGACCCCGATCCCAACCCCGAGGTTCATAATGTGGCTGTTAAAATGGTTGTTAGAGTAGTGTTGTTAGAGTAGTGTTCATAATGTGGCTGTTAAAATGGTTGTTAGAGTAGTGTTGTTAGAGTAGTGTTCATAATGTGGCTGTTAAAATGGTTGTTAGAGTAGTGTTGAAATGCTTGCTGTTAAAATGAAATGCAATTGCTGTCCATTGGAGTCATATTTGGTTGCTAGAGTATTTGGAGTTAAAATAAAGTGAAATGAAATGCTGTCCATTGGAGTCCATTTGGAGTTGCCGTTAAAATGAAATGCCGGACTTTGGTTGTTACATAGTAGTACACTACTGGAGTCAGGATCTTTACCGTCAGCCGTCTCTTTGCCGTCTGTTTGCTGATGGCAAAGATGGTCTTTGCCATCAGCTTACAGAAAACTGATGGCAAAGAAGGAGCGGACGGCAAAGATATTGTTTGCCGTCAGCCGTCTCTTTGCCGTCCGCTAGCAGATGGCAAAGAGGGAGGGTGGCCCACTAGCGAGAGCCACCTAACGGCCACTTTCTTTGCCGTCCGCTAGCAGACGGCAAAGAAAGTGGCCAAACTAACGTCCGTTAGCTAGGCTCTTCGCCGTCTGCTAGCTGACGGCAAAGAACCGTGCCCTAACTTAAAAGCCAACGCCTGCGCCCCACCCCTCTCTCTGTCCCCTCTCTCTCTCCACCCCTTGCCCGAGCCGCCGCCACCCCGCGCCACCCCCGTTGCCGGCCGCCCCGCGCCAGCCCCGTCGTCGCGCCGCCCCCGCCGCCCCGGCGACCCCCTCCTCCGCCCCGCGCTACCCCCGTCGCCGTGCCGCCCCTCCCCGCCCCCGTGCCCGAGCCGCCGCCGCCCCGCGCCACCCTGTCACCGCGGCGCCCCCCCTCCTCCAATCCGGCGGCCCCGGCGCCCCTCTCCTCCACCACCGCGGCCGCCCCGCCGCTCCGGTGCCCCCTCCTCCACCCCGGCCGCCCCGGCGCCCCTCTCCTCCACTCCCGCGGCCGCCTTGCCGCTCCGGCGACCCGTGCTCCAGCCCGACCACCCCGGCACCCCTCTCGTCCACCCCCGCGGCCGCCCCGCCGCTCCGGCGACCCCTGCTCCGGTGAGACCTTGTATTTTTTTTAGATTTAGTTTAGGTTTAGTTTTTCACTTGTCGATGTGCTGGGTAATGTGTGTACTGGTTGATGTCTATATTTTTATGGAGCTGGGGTGTTTGTTGATTTTCCTCCTCACCGGCTGTATGATCAAGAATTTAACTTAATCAGTACATTTGATGTAAGAGCTACTGATCTTACCGACATATTTTATTTAGATAACTAGAACGGTTCTACATGTAATCTAATTGTAGCTATGAATATTAATTTTAAGGATCCTGTAGTTATAGAAAAATTGGTTATATCATGTTACAATTATGAATAATTGACAATGGTGGATGATGTTTATGTGTAGTTCTACTAAAATTGGTTGTGATATATCTCGTTAAAACTTAGGAATATCTATCGGGTGTGGTATATAGAGCAGTCAGAAACGGTAATGACATGTTTTGATGTAGTTATGATCATTTGTCAGCTATTTGGTTTGTCACAATTATGATAATTTATTGGTTTACACTCATGAGATTTATTGACTGTGCCCTGCTATGAAAAGAGATCTATCAATTATTGATTCGATGTTATAATCATACAATGAAGTTGCGGTACCTTTGCTTCCACTTTCCCTTTAATCTAGATAGCTTAGCAAGGAGGAGGATTCTGTATTTCCATCTTTGTCAAAGGCTTCTGAAGTGTTGATTAACTATCATTAAAATGGGGAAGAATTTAAGCATGCTATTACCATGTATAGTGTGGTATCTTGCCTTGGAGTATTCATATCTAGTAGCAGATCATTGCAGGCATGGATGTGAAGAACTTGGGCCAAATTTAGTTTAAGTTAAATTGTAGATGCCTATATTTCACCAAATTTCAAATAATTTTTCTACCAAAAATAAATGAAAAAAATATTGGTTACACTTGAACCTTGTGTTATCTTTGAATATCACCATCAATATCGTTGGTAGTGGTAATGTTTTCTTATTGGTATCACTATCAATTTGGTTTACATTTTCAGTTTTCTTCATGTCTAAAGAAATCCCTAGTTTTGAAGGGTGCCAATTGCCATTGCGAACTAACCTACCAAATTAATTAAGTGTTGTTGATGTTGTTGAGCACAAGTGCATTGCTTTTTTTTTCTCAGTTTTCTTTCATGTCTAAAAACTTGGCTCTGTTCCAACTATGTCCATTTATCAAATATGATAGAGTTGAATTAGGGCCATGTTTCTGTAGATATGCAAATGGTCCATTTATCAAATATGGTTCTAGCTGTGTTTATAGATATGGTCCATTTATAGGAGATATGATTCTAGCTGTTGCCATCATAAATGTCCACAAGTGCATTGCTTTTTGAATGTGAAATGATAACTTGGTGTAGTTGATTATCTTCTGCTCAAAACTTTTGCTACTGTAATGTTGTATGATAATGTTGTAAGGGTAGTAATTGGTCTCTTCTGCTGCTTATCAGAGATGGGGGGAGGCCACCACCACAGGCTGCGCTCTGCCACACCGGAGTGCGACTTGGAAGGTTTCGAGTTCTTCACGATCATACTTGAGAATTCCTCCAGGAGGCAGGTATATAAAAGGAGAGATCTCCCCTTCACCCATCTCTTTATCATAACTCTGCTGTTTGCTACATCACTGCTTGACCCACGCTGCAAAGGCTGCCTGACACTTTTATGAAGATGCTGGACGGCCATCGGCCAAAGAATGTGAAGCTGCGACAGGCTGGCAGCGGGCTTCGCAGGCTGTGGGACGTGGAGGTGGTGTTCAGGTATGACCACATGTACCTGTGTCGTGGCTGGGAGCAGTTCATCCGTGCCTACGACTTGCGGCACGGGTACTTCCTTGTCCTCAGGTACGATTGCAACGCCACGCTCACCGTGAAGGTGTTCAACACGACTATGTGCCGCATGCGCTATCAGGACGACGACGATGCCAGTACGCTCTGCCGCTTCTTCCTCTCCATTTGGCTTTGTCTCACACGGATAGTTAAAAAAACTTTGTTGCATTTGGTCAGGCAATGGGAGCAGCAGCAGGGACTCCGGCTACAGCAAAAGCAGCAGCGACTCTAGCTACAGCAAAAGCAGCAGCGACTCTAGCTACAGCAAAAGCAGCATAGAGGATGAGGAGGAACGGAGTGGGGAAGAAGAGGAGCAGAGTAGGGATGAGGAGGTGCAGCCTATTCTGTCTGACGATGACCTCGCGATGGTGGTGGCTGACGATGGGCAAGCGATGGTGGTGGCTAACGATGACCTACCGATGGTGGTGGCTGACGACGGGCAAACGATGGTGGTGGCTGACGATGACCTAGCGATGGTGGTGCCTGAAGATGGCCTCGTGATGGTGGTGGTGCCTGACAATGACCTCGCGATGGTGGTGGCGCCGGCGATCCCACAGCTGGGCAACAGGACCATGCCAATTGTGGTAGAAGAGTACATCCCACTGCCTCGCCGCTCTAAGCGCATCAGGATGATGAAGGAGAAGGAGAAGAAGGAGGAGTGAAGATCCTTCACTTCCGTGATGACGGTAAGTTTTCTCTAGTGTTTTGCTTACGAAATGAATAAAGACCTAGACTTAGCTTTATTTCCTCCAAAATGCTTACCATAATGACCTAGACTTAGCTTATCTTCCTCCAAAATGACATAATTAGCTTACTTAGCTCCAAAATGATCTATACTTAGCTTTGTTTCCTCCGAAATGACCTAAGTTAGCTCTAATATGCTAAGTTATCTCTAATATGCTTAGTTACCTAGGTTTGCTCAATACTGACATACACTTAGCTTACTTATGTGAAAAATGGCATAATTAGCTTACTTAGGTTTGAAATGGCATAACAGTCTTGGTAACCTCATATATGTCATATAGTTAGCTTATTTTCCTCGAAAATGACATAATAAGCCTAATTAGCTCCAAAATGATCAATTTTACCTAAGTTAGCTCTAAAATGCTAAATTAGCTCTAATATGCTTAGTTACCTGGGTTAGCTCAATAAAGAACTATAATTAGCTTACTTATGTCAAAAATGGCATAATATTCTTACTTAACTAAAAAATGGCATATTGCTAGGTTAGCTCCAAAATGACCAAGTTTTCTCTAGTGTTTTCTTTACAATGGATACTTAGCTTATTTTCCTCCTAAATGGCATATTACCTAAGTTAGATAAAAAATAAGCTTACTTAGCTTATTCAGTTCATTTATGACAAACTTAGCATACTTAGGTAAAAATGGCATGATAATCTTTGTTATCTCCAAAATGATATAGACTTAGCTTACTTTCTTGAAAATGACATAATAACCTTACTAACTCCAAATAACCTATTTACTACCTTAGCTCTAATGACCTACACTTAGCATTTTTACCTAGCTTAGCATAAAATGACATTTTTACCTACCTTAGTTAGAGAAGAAGAAGATAAAGAAGAGGAGAGGAGAAAAGAAAGAGAAGAAAAAAAAATTCTTCTCTTCTTCTCTATCTTCTCTTCTTCTTCTTCTTCTTCTTCTTCTTCTAACTTTCATCTTTCCCAATTTGCAGATTTGCTTTACATGAGGAAGCTTGGAATTCATGGAGTGTACTATTCTTGTGGTGCTTTCTTGTTGTTTATGAAAACTTGTTTGGATATGTATGTCTATATGGATATGTTGTTGGAAACTTGTTTCTGGTTATGTATATATGGATATGTTGGACTTTGTTGAACTATGTTGTTGGATTGGATGAAATATGTTGTTGGACATGCTGTTGGATATGTTGGATATGTATGCATGTATATCTGTGTTTGAAACCATGTCTAATTAATGGGATTTAAATAAAAACAGGGGATATATAGCCTCTTTGCCATCCGCTAGCGGACGGCAAAGAGCTTAGCCGTCTGCTAGCAGACGGCAAAGAGGACACGTGACAGTCACCTGTGCAAACTGGGAACACTGGCTGCCTATTTGCCGTCTGCCAGCAATGATTCAAACCTCTTTGCCGTCTGCTGGCGGACGGCATATCTGGACACGTGGCAGCTTCCCAGTGCTGCCTAGCTGGGCTCTTTGTCGTCCGCCAGCGGACGACAAAGAGCGCCGTTAACCCCCTAACGGCTCTCACGCCACCGCACTGCCGTCAGCTGTCTTTGCCGTCTGCTGGCCTCGGATGGCGGACGGCGTAATCCTTTGCCGTCCGTTTCTAAGAAGCGGACGGCAAAGAAGGCCTTTGCTGGCAGGCTTTCATCCGGACAGTTTGCCGTCCGCTAGCGGACGGCAAAGCATTTTGCCGTCCGTGATCTATGCCTTTGCCGTCCGGCATGGCGGACGGCAAAGAAGCTGATTCCAGTAGTAGTATAAATTATAAAATTTCGGTGATCTTGGTGGCTGCATTGCTTGGGAGATGCTGTGGGGAATATCTTTATTCTTGCATCACATAGTTATTGCATTCTGCTAGTGTTGGCAGATGGTAGTGAAATGCTACTTACACATAGTGCTTATTGTCATTTGCAGGGAAACCGATTGTGAGTGGCCTATGTTTTGCCGGAAATGTCGATTCATTTCCATTCCGGCAAATTTCAGGCGCTCTATATGTGCACTTTTAAGCAGAGGTCATGCCGAAATTTTCCGTGAATTTCGGCATGACTTGTGCTAGAATGTTGGACATATCGAGTGCTCGAGATTTATCGCGGCGGGAATGAAATGACATTCAGGCAAAACAAAGGTCACTTTTTTTGTCATTATTCACTTTATTAAACGACTACGACATTGAACCCTAGGAAACATGACCGACACCGATGAAGCCAGAGGTTCTAAGTCCCAATTTGGTCAAGCACACGCCTACCTCGACTTTCTGGCGGATCAGGAGAGACAAGCTGGGTGTCAGGACCCCCTTGTCGACGATGGTGGCGCCGGCGCCGACACTGATGCCACCAACACTGGCACTGAGACTGGCCCTGATGATGTTGCTAACGACAGCACAGAAGGTGGGACCTCCCAAGCCAGTGAAGGAAAGAAGGAAAAGAGGACACAACACCCAAATGAGCTCGGCACCGGAAGACTAGTGGTCACGGCGGTGCACCCTGGCGAGTTCGAGCCAATAGAGCTGCGGGAAGTGGCAGCGTGTTACGGCAACCAACTAGCATGCATCCTACGGGATACCGCTAACATCAACACCATGAAAATACGGAAGAATGAACATTTGAAGAAGCTGCTCCTGACTAGGTTGCACGCAAGATTCCTGTTCCCCGGTCGGAAAGACGATGTCGACCCATGGGATGATGATGCCATGAAAAAAATCAACAACAAAGCACTAGGGAAGTTCAGCAACGCATTGAGCGCTTGGAAAACTAGGGTGAAAAAGGCGATAGAAGTAGACCATGAAACCTACGCCGAGATTGTTGCAGACAATCCAAAAATTACGATAGAGGACTTTGAAAAGTTCAAGGAGACTTGCAATGAAGAAGCTACCAAGGCCAGGTCGGAGAGAGGCAAGGAGCTGCAGGCAAAGAACATGGGGAACCATCGCCTTGGAAGTCGTGGTTACACAGGAATAAGGCCAGGCTCTGTTTCGGCCACAAGACTAACTTCTGTTGCATCCAGCAACCGGCAAGAAGTGAGAATGATGGATTCTACGTCATCCATCTAATGATGGAGTACAGAAGGGATGTGCAATCACTTTGCATGAAATCTTCATCCGATACCCATATCCAGAGATGGGCCGAAGCCATTGGAGCCGTGCCGGATAATAGACTTAGAAATGATTTCTACCGGATCCCGCAGGAAATTGCGTCCATCATCATGAAAGATGTCCTCGAAGAGAATGGGATGTTCTACGGCGGCCCAATATCGCGAGCTGACGTCCGAACCCGCATTGCCCTACAGCGTCAGGACATGACGCCTTTCACTAAGCTTGGGTCCATCCTCCCGGATATGGATAGATGGGAAGAGTGCACTGCTTAAAAACAATGTGTCTGTTTAGTTACTTGTTACTTTCTGTACGACAAAACTTCGAGTGTCTCAGTATGACGAAACTATTAGATGTAAATGGTGCCGCGCTCTAGTTAATTACTTTCGGTACGATGAAATTTGTTAACTATGTTTACTATATATGTTGCTTCTATTTCATAACTGTTTCGTTGAATTCGCTTCATGATTGATATATATATATATATAAAATAAATAAATAAATAAATAAATAAATAAATAAATAAAAAATGAATAAGCAATGTTGAATAATTAAGCAAGTTAAATTAAATTAAAAATAAATGAATAAGCAATGTTGAAAAATTAAGCAGCCTTGGCATGTATGTACGCATACACTGGCACAAGGATTCTTGAAGGCAGAAGGTGCCCTGAAGGCTAATCGCATGAAGACCTGTATGGCCGAAGAGCAAAGACTGGTACATAGAGGCCAGCCAATTATCCGCGGAGAGACAATGCCCACGTGAACAAAGCAAAGATTTGATAGATTCCCGAAGATTGAAGTTTGTCGGGGCACTATCTCTCGCTCTTATCCATCGCCTAGAGGGACACGCATGCATCCCTACTACAAATAAAATAAGAGGTGCATTCTCCCGGAAGCCATCCAGAGAGCTGCTCTCTCGTCTATAAAAGAAGACATTTGCTGCGAAGAGGGACAACAACACCATACGGAGAAGAGCCACCAGCCACCGATAGAGCAAAGAGCTGCGACCCAGCTAGCAAGCTCGTTGCTCAGTAGTAGTAGTAGTAGTTTTCATCCTGCAATAAGAGCCACCATATCCAGAGCATTGTAAGGCTCAAGAAGGTAGTTAGAAGGTAATTTTCTTTAGTTTGTGTAATCCCTTCGGGGCCTCCCGAAAGGAAAAGCCATATGTAAATTATGTTGTGGAAATGATGTAGTTTCTTGGTTTCACTTGGTATTTTTTTTTATAAATTTATGGGACGAGTTCTTATGCTAGGGATCCTATAGGAGAAACCTCTGCGTGTGTAGTTCTCTGTGTAGCCCAGAGTGGCGTTGGAATGAGAACCTTGTGGCCGTAGAGAAGTGTTCCCTTCGGGTGGAACTGCCTGGGAAGACGATAGGAATTTACCCCATAAATTTGTAATTAAAACTACTAAGTGAACGTAACTAGCTACATCTGATACAACATAATGAAAAATATGGTGAGTACTGAGTAGGATTTTACACCTCTGCGCACACCGTCGGTCGAATTGTTGGCCTCGCCAGCCCATAATAGATCCTGAATCAAAAAAATAAACAAGTTAGAACGTGCAAATAATTGAATTGAATTAAATATTGCAGTGAATAGTAAAATACTTTTCTAAATAGTGTATTGAATAGTAGAGCACTATTGTGAATAGTGCCCTACCTAGTGAACAGTAAATACTATTTAAGATAAAAAGCATACCTTTATATCACTTCCACCTAATCACATATTAATCTAATCAAAATATAATCTTATACTTATTAAGAAAAAAATTATTTCCCTATATTGTTGGTATCAGGTCCAGCGTTTAATCATTGAAAGGTTAAAATATTTAAACTTAGAAGTTAGCGCAGGTAAAGTAATAAATACTAAGGAAAATTTAAATATAAGGGGCAGAGTAAATCCCTCTGAAGAGCATATTTGGCATACATCTCATAGCCAGTTAAATACAGTCGTCGATTTGATATATAATTTTTACATATCTTGGGGGAAAAGACAAGATAATTTAGACCAAAAATTTGAAAGTTTATTCAAAGAATACCAAAAGCTTGCTGATAAGTATTCAGGGTTGAATAATAAAATTGATCTAGCTTTACATAAGCTAGAGGAAGCAAAAGCAAGACAGAATACCGTTTTTAAGAATAACGATTATATTAAAGAAGAAGTGTTATCAATAGGCTGTTACTTAAGTAAAGGCAAAGAGTCGCTCCCACGCACTGAAACAAGACAAGATATACTTGAAATAAAAAAGTTGGTGCAAGAGGTTAAAACTTTGATTATCTCATAATTATATGACTGAATATACTCAAGCATTAAACGAAGTAGCTAAATACCTGTCACCTCCTGTCGGATTCTCCGATCACGACTCCCCAAAAGAAGATTCCAAAGTTATAATAAGACAAAATAACACCATCCTCCATCTATTAATCCAAATTTTAAATAAACTAAATAGTGTGCAAAGCAACAAAGAAATTGTGCTTTCATCATCCGGAATAGTTGCCTCTGCTAGAAATATTAATTCAGAAAAATGGACGTATCTAAAGGATTCCTTAGAAGAGACAAAACCCTCCAATTAGTAAGGCAAGACTCAAGACCTCTAGCCATGAAGCATAGATTATCATGCAAAGCTGATGATATTGATAGTATTGAAGAAGTTATTGATATACAAAGAGATCTAGAAAGATATCAGAAAGATACCCTAAGAAAAATAAAGCCGCAACAAGTATATCATATGGGTATGTTTGAAAGTAAGAGTGGTCTATACAGAATATCTCGAGAAGTAGAATTAAGTGTGTTAACACATCCAGTAGATTTAAGAATTGTAAGCAAAAATATTGAAAATGAACTAAAATATTGTGGTTATAAATATATTCATCAAGGTATGTATATCATAGGAGTCAAAGGCATGACAAGGAAGAAATTAGGTGCAAAGGTTTTAATAACATTATTAGACAGAAGATGGGAATCAGTAGACAAAGCAGCATTAGGATTTTTGGAAGGAGACATGAATGAAAATAGATTAATAACCTATATAGCTCCAGACCTAATGATGCCCGTAAAAGAATTTATTGAAAAAATGAGTTTTGGTTTCCAAACCAAAGGTTACGAAGATTTTAAAGGAACAAATTTGCTAGTAAGCATAGAATTTATAGGAAGGCTCACTAATAGAAGTAGCTCCAGATATAGAGTAAATGTGAATGACGTAATTGATAGTATGCAATCAAAAGGTATAAAGTTTATGAATCCTCTTAAAATTGGTTCTGAAGAAAGAGCTGGAGAAGAATGGAAGATAGGTGAATTAATAGAGAAAAAAGAATTAAAGCAACCTGAAAACTACATAAGCTATCAAAATTGTGAAGGAAGTAGCAGCATTCGATTTATGAACTATAAAACTGCATCAATAGAAGACTCTGAATCTTTTATGTCAGAATCAGAAATTAATAATGATAAAGGTATATCTGAATGCATGGAAAAGGCTGATTTAGATGATGAATAATTCATTGGGAAAAGAAGCTAAAGCATATTGAATGGAATAGTCATTCTATGACAAAGGATTGGCCTAAAATTAGAGAAAGAGAATTATTTATCATTAGAGAAATTGCAAGGTTAAAGAAACTAAAAAATGATAAAAAGTTTTTCACTAGTAGTTCAACCATGGAAGATAAAATTATGGCATCCGCAGAAAGAAAAGCAAATGCTATTATTAATAAAAATGCTATCATTAATAATAATAATAATAATAATAAAGATAAGAATATTGTTCAAAAAGAAGAAGTTATTAGTGAAGAAGAGCAATGGGATATCAATAATAAGTTATTATTAGAAAGATATGAGGAGGAGGAAGAATTAATAAAAGAAATGTGGTTAGAAGATGAAAGATATGATGATTCAGAACAAAATAGTGATTTCTATAACTCACTAGATGATGTGGGGCTACATAATTTAGACAATGCAATGGAAGCTATGGAAGTAGAAAATAGTGGTAAAAGGAGAAGAGGATATGGAGAATTGTCTGTAAAAAGAGAAGGAGAAAGAGAGAGACCTACCAGATCAGCTGGACAATGGCCTCCAGAAAAAGATGACTATCAACCTACGTATATCTCTGGACAATATAGATATATGGGTACTAAAAGAAGAGATTTTGAAAAACCAGTGCAATTCCAAAATTATAAGAATGATGGCGCTATATTAAACCTAGCAGCTCATGATCCAATAGATTGGCCAAATATAATCAGCATATGGAAAGGTTTAATAGTGCAAAAATATATACAAAATCAGTATAATATAGGCACTAAGGTAGAAGATATGTTAACATATCTTGAAACATTTTTAGGAGAATCTGTAAAAGTTCTATGGGAACAATGGGTAGAGTCATACCCTAGTCAATATGAAGAATTAGAAAGGGCAGGAAGTAACCCTAATAACTTTGCGAATGTTATCTCAAATATGATCATAGCAGAAGATCCAGAATTAGGACATACCTCATTGCAAAACGAAAGGTTAAGAGAAATAGAAAAATTAACATTAACTAGCTGGAAAGGTATTAAAGAATTTTCCCAGCATTATTTGTACAATGCTACTACTGCTAAACAAGGTTTTAATGTAGGTGTAGTAGAAAGGTATTTTATTAAATTGGCTGATCCTCTAGGTTTCATAATATTTGAGGAGTATAAAAAAGAAACAGGAGGAAATGTGGTAAATATATCCCAAGCCATAACATTTGTTTTCAAACAGCTAAGAAAGGTATGTACTAGCATTCAAGCCCAAAGATCTATGAAGAAATCAGATTATAACTTTTGCAATAACATAGTCCAAATACCACTTACATATGGAGAAGAAAGGCATAGGAAAAACAAATATTATAAACCACAAAGGAGAGATAATAGAAATTTTAGAACAAAGAAAAGATATTTCTTAAGAAGGTTGGACAATAGAGCCCCATTCTTGCATAAAAGAAATGTAAGAAGATATAATCCTAAGAAAGCCTATGATAAAACATGCAGGTGTTTCATATGTAACTCTCCTGATCATCTAAGTAGAACTTGCCCTAATAAAGACCAGAAAAGATACTCTAGTAAATATGAAGAACAAGAGAGAGTGTTAATTATAGATAGTGTTAATGAAAATATATTAGTATGTGATGATGAAATAAAAGACGACGAGTCAATATATTCAATTATAGAAACAGATGAAGTAGAAAATGAGGCTCCAGAATATGAATCAAGTGAAGATGAGATAGACCTAAGAGATGAATTAGCCGGTTTAAAAATTGAAATGATGAACCAAGTAGATTGTGAACATGATTGGATTAGAGGAAAAGGTGATTATAACATAAAATGTGCTTTCTGTATATATTACCCAAGCCAAGATAATAGGTTCACATGTAGCTTGTGTTTAAAACAAGCATGTGCCTCATGTCTAAGAGCCAATAATCAAAAGTGGAGACAAGAAATAGAATTAGAACTAGAAGAACGAATATTATCCAGTAGGGTTAGAAATTTAGAAAATAGAATAAATAAGCTAGAAGCAGAACTAGAAAAACTTAAAGATGAGTTAGAAAATAGTAATAAGCAAGACAATAATGTTGCTAGAATCACGGAAATGAAAGAGCAAATGGTAACGGTAAGGGATAAAAAAGGAGACAAATTAATACAATTGAAAGATGCAATTACTAGTTTTGGAAACAAATATATTGTTCGATTACCATTCAAAGAAGTGTTAGGGATAAGGATCCCAGTTAGGATTGTTCTAAAGCCAAATATTTCATATAAAATACTGGCACTATTAGATACTGGTTGCACTAAGAATATCATCCATGATAAATATTTTACGAGGTGTCCCGAAATAGTTGAAACTATAGATAATTATAAAGCTGAAGTATCTACTGATATGTCAGGAATAAAGAAGATCCATAATCAGCTAGCATATAATATTGAAGCTTATATAAATGGCACAAAATATATAATAGATGAAATTACAATAAGAGATTTGTCAGTAATAAATGATGACATGATAATAGGGTTAAGATTTTTACAACAATCTTTACAAACCACAATCATACATGAAGAAGGGGTAACATTTATCCCTTATCAAGATAATGTTCCATACATATCTGAAGTGCGAAAACAAAGAAAGTCCTTGCAAAATGTAGAAATATCTAATTTAGATGATAAATATAGCACAAGTCCATATCCCCTTGAATTCTGTAAAGACGAAGAACTTAGTGAGACCATAGAAGAATATCATATAGAAAATACATGTACAGAATGCATTGGGTTACAATCATTCTCGCCAAATTGGTATAGAGATATAAAATCTAAAAAAGATATAGATAAGATTGTGCAAAGACTAGAAAGCATACAAATTATTGGAGAAATACCAATGAAACATTGGGATAAGAATTCTATAGTTTGCAAAATAAATATCATAAATCCAGATTATATAATTAAGTCAGGACCAATAGAAGCTACTCCAAAAGATATTGAAGAGTTCAAAATGCATATTGAAGAGCTATTAAAGTTAAAAGCTATAAGAGAAAGTAGAAGTCCTCATCGATCTGCTGCTTTTATAGTTAGAAATCATGCTGAAGAAGTTAGAGGTAAATCTAGAATGGTAATTAATTTTAAAAGGCTTAATGATAATACAGTTGATGATGCATATAATATACCTAATAAGCAGGAATGGATTAACAGAATACAAGGAAGTAAATATTTCTCTAAATTTGACTTAAAGGCAGGATTTTGGCAAGTAAAAATGGCTGAAGAATCTATTCCTTGGACAGCATTTACTTGTACACAAGGCCACTATGAATGGCTAGTAATGCCATTAGGTTTAAAGAATGCACCTGCACTATTTCAAAGAAAAATGCAAAATATATTCAATGAGAATCAAGCATTTATATTGGTATACATAGATGATTTGTTAGTATTCTCAAAATCATACAAAGAGCATATAGCCCATCTTGAAGTGTTCTTTCGAAAAGTAGAACAAAATGGGCTCATACTATCCAAAAAGAAGATGGAAATTTGCAAAGAGAAAATAAATTTCCTTGGTCATGAAATAGGAGAAGGAAAGATATATCTACAAGAACATATTGCAAAGAAAATATTAGAGTTTCCTGATAATATGAGTGATAAAAAGGCTTTACAGCAGTTCTTAGGAATTGTAAACTATGCACGAAACTATATAGACAACTTAGCGAAGCTAGCTGGACCTTTATATGTTAAATTAAGAAAAAATGGTTAAGAATACTTCAATTCTGAAGATATAAAATTAGTAAAGGCCATCAAGGAAAAGGTCTAGAATTTAAAACCCCTAGAATTGCCTCTAGAAGATAATTATTTTATAATTGAGACAGATGCATCTAAGGTAGGATGGGGTGCGATACTCAAACAAAAACCCAATAAATACTCTCCAAAAGCAGATGAAAAAATATGCAGATATGCTTCAGGAAGTTACAAATTAAAGACGGTAAATAATATTGATAGGGAAATCCTTGCAGTTGTAAATGCAATAAATGCATTTAGGCTATATCTAAGATTTAAAGAATTTACAGTGCGAACAGACTGTGAAGCTATATGTCGATATTACAATAAAATTAATAGTAAGAAAAGCTCAACCAGAAGATGGGTCTTACTTGAAGACACCATAGCTGGGAATGGTTATAAAGTTATTTTTGAGCATATTAAGGGGAAGGATAATACCTTACCTGACATATTTTCTCGTGCATCAAATTTGCAGAAATGAGGAAAGGATTATTCGCCACCAGGGATGAGTATCTCTTCTTTGGAGAAGAAAATAGGCTGAAAATGTTTCAGCCAAATACATTCAATTTCAAGCCAAAAACCCATATCAAGCTTGATGAAGCTCAAAGATGCATATTGGATAATTTTTGGTTCCAATATACTCTCAAGAGAGAGGAAAAAGGGTATTTTTTATCAATTCTCAATAGTTTGGCAGAATATTTTAATGAATTAAATAAAAATGTGCCAAAGCCAGAAAAGATTGAAATACCAAAAGGAGAAACACTATATCTTATATTTGATGGAAATAAACCTGGTATATATTCGAAATGGGAAAATATTATGATTGAAAAATTAGATGCAAAAAGAAAAGGACAGGATTTAACATTCAAAAGATATTATAGTATAGATGATGCATTATTTTGGGCAAGAAAGGTATTAGGACCAGATTATTATATTGACCCAAATGCTAAAGACTATATCCAAATGAAAAGAGGCATACCTGCTTCACGAACTCCCACAAAGGGGGAGGCATCAAGCTGAAAAAATATAAAGAAGGAAGAGTCTACAAAATATAAGACATATCAAGAATGCCTTCTAAAGGGGCTTGACCCTTTAGACAGTGAATACATAGATCAAGAAATGGATAAAAGATTTGAAGAATTTTCAAAAATAATAAAGAAAGAATTAAAAGAAGAAATATTAAAAGAATTAAGGCATGAAATGGACGAAAAATTTGAAGAAATAAAGAAAGAATACGATCAAAAATATGATTTCAATCTGTTAAATGATGATGATCAAATGGACATAGCAGGGCATGGGCAGCGACCAGAATAAAGCCCAAATTACCTACATTGATATTGCTATCAATTATTCGGGCGCGGAGGACCTATTACTATTACCCGAATATTGATAGAAATTCCAAAAGTAGATATTTTAAAAATTGATAAGGTGTTATCAATCATATGGGCAGGGAAGACCCCCTCTTAAAAAAAAATAAAAAAAATAAAAAATGAATAAGCAATGTTGAATAATTAAGCAAGTTAAATTAAATTAAAAATAAATGAATAAGCAATGTTGAAAAATTAAGCAGCCTTGGCATGTATGTACGCATACACTAGTACAAGGATTCTTGAAGACAGAAGGTGCCCTGAAGGCTAATCGCATGAAGACCTGTATGGCCGAAGAGCAAAGACTGGTACACAGAGGCCAGCCAATTATCCGCGGAGAGACAATGCCCACGTGAACAAAGCAAAGATTTGATAGATTCCCGAAGATTGAAGTTTGTCGGGGCACTATCTCTCGCTCTTATCCATCGCCTAGAGGGACACGCATGCATCCCTACTACAAATGAAATAAGAGGTGCATTCTCCCGGAAGCCATCCAGAGAGCTGCTCTCTCGTCTATAAAAGGAGACATTTGCTACGAAGAGGGACAACAACACCATACGGAGAAGAGCCACCAGCCACCGATAGAGCAAAGAGCTGCGACCCAGCTAGCAAGCTCGTTGCTCAGTAGTAGTAGTAGTAGTTTTCATCCTGCAATAAGAGCCACCATATCCAGAGCATTGTAAGGCTCAAGAAGGTAGTTAGAAGGTAATTTTCTTTAGTTTGTGTAATCCCTTCGGGGCCTCCCGAAAGGGAAAGCCATATGTAAATTATGTTGTGGAAATGATGTAGTTTCTTGGTTTCACTTGGTATTTTTTTTATAAATTTATGGGACGAGTTCTTATGCTAGGGATCCTATAGGAGAAACCTCTACGTGTGTAGTTCTCTGTGTAGCCCAGAGTGGCGTTGGAATGAGAACCTTGTGGCCGTAGAGAAGTGTTCCCTTCGGGTGGAACTGCCTGGGAAGACGATAGGCATTTACCCCATAAATTTGCAATTAAAACTACTAAGTGAACGTAACTAGCTACATCTGATACAACATAATGAAAAATATGGTGAGTACTGAGTAGGATTTTACACCTCTGCGCACACCGTCGGTCGAATTGTTGGCCTTGCCAGCCCATAATAGATCCTGAATCAAAGAAATAAACAAGTTAGAACGTGCAAATAATTGAATTGAATTAAATATTGCAGTGAATACTAAAATACTTTTCCAAATAGTGTATTGAATAGTAAAGCACTATTGTGAATAGTGCCCTACCTAGTGAACAGTAAATACTATTCAAGATAAAAAGCATACCTGTATATCACTTCCACCTAATCACATATTAATCTAATCAAAATATAATCTTATACTTATTAAAAAAAATTATTTCCCTATATTGTTGGTATCAGGTCCAGCGTTTAATCATTGAAAGGTTAAAATATTTAAACTTACAAGTTAGCGCAGGTAAAGTAATAAATACTAAGGAAAATTTAAATATAAGGTGCAGAGTAAATCCCTCTGAAGAGCATATTTGGCATACATCTCATAGCCAGTTAAATACAGTCGTCGATTTGATATATAATTTTTACATATCTTGTGGGAAAAGACAAGATAATTTAGACCAAAAATTTGAAAGTTTATTCAAAGAATACCAAAAGCTTGCTGATAAGTATTCAGGGTTGAATAATAAAATTGATCTAGCTTTACATAAGCTAGAGGAAGCAAAAGCAAGACAGAATACCGTTTCTAAGAATAACGATTATATTAAATAAGAAGTGTTATCAATAGGCTGTTACTTAAGTAAAGGCAAAGAGTCGCTCCCACGCACTGAAACAAGACAAGATATACTTGAAATAAAAAAGTTGGTGCAAGAGGTTAAAACTTTGATTATCTCATAATTATATGACTGAATATACTCAAGCATTAAACGAAGTAGCTAAATACCTGTCACCTCCTGTCGGATTCTCCGATCACGACTCCCCAAAAGAAGATTCCAAAGTTATAATAAGACAAAACAACACCATACGGAGAAGTGCCACCAGCCACCGATAGAGCAAAGAGCTACGACCCAGCTAGCAAGCTCGTTGCTCAGTAGTAGTAGTAGTAGTAGTTTTCATCCTGCAATAAGAGCCACCATAGCCAGAGCATTGTAAGGCTCAAGAAGGTAGTTAGAAGGTAATTTTCTTTAGTTTGTGTAATCCCTTCGGGGCCTCCCGAAAGGGAAAGCCATATGTAAATTATGTTGTGGAAATGATGTAGTTTCTTGGTTTCACTTTGTATTTTTTATTTATAAATTTATGGGACGAGTTCTTATGCTAGAGATCCTATAGGAGAAACCTCTGCGTGTGTAGTTCTCTGTGTAGCCCAGAGTGGCGTTGGAATGAGAACCTTGTGGCCGTAGAGAAGTGTTCCCTTCGGGTGGAACTGCCTGGGAAGACGATAGGAATTTACCCCATAAATTTGCAATTAAAACTACTAAGTGAACGTAACTAGCTACATCTGATACAACATAATGAAAAATATGGTGAGTACTGAGTAGGATTTTACACCTCTGCGCACACCGTCAGTCGAATTGTTGGCCTCACCAGCCCATAACAATATAGGGAAATAATTTTTTTAATAAGTATAAGATTATATTTTGATTAGATTAATATGTGATTAGGTGGAAGTGATATACAGGTATGCTTTTTATCTTGAATAGTATTTACTGTTCACTAGGTAGGGCACTATTCACAATAGTGCTCTACTATTCAATACACTATTTGGAAAAGTATTTTACTATTCACTGCAATATTCAATTCAATTATTTGCACGTTCTAACTTGTTTATTTCTTTGATTCAGGATCTATTATGGGCTGGCGAGGCCAACAATTCGACCGACGGTGTGCGCAGAGGTGTAAAATCCTACTCAGTACTCACCATATTTTTTATTATGTTGTATCAGATGTAGCTAGTTACGTTCACTTAGTAGTTTTAATTGCAAATTTATGGGGTAAATTCCTATCGTCTTCCCAGGCAGTTCCACCCGAAGGAAACACTTCTCTACGGCCACAAGGTTCTCATTCCAACGCCACTCTGGGCTACACAGAGAACTACACACGCAGAGGTTTCTCCTATAGGATCCCTAGCATAAGAACTCGTCCCATAAATTTATAAATAAAAAATACCAAGTGAAACCAAGAAACTACATCATTTCGACAAAATAATTTACATATGGCTTTCCCTTTCGGGAAATAAATTTTAAAAGTAGATATTGATTAGAAATTCCAAAAGTTCTCTGTGCGTGTAGATATATATATATATATATATATGTGCATCTCTGACATGTATATAGATCAACGATGGCGAGGAAGTGGTATGCCGTGTATGTAGGACATGTTCCGGGTGTGTACGATGAGTGGCCAGAGTGTTAGGCCCAAGTGTCTGGCTTCTCGGGCGGAAGCCAGAAAGGGTTTGATATATAGCAGAGCGGAAGCCGAAGCTAGTTACTTGAGATTCATAGCGCAACAGGGGATTCAGAACCAGCGCCGCAAAAACTACTACATAACACCGCTTTTGATCATCGTGATCGCTCTTATCTTCTATGCGGTCATATCATAGTCTACATAGATGATGAAACATGAGTATGTGACCATGTAGTTGCATGTATTGGGAACTTATAATAACTTGTAACGCTATTTCGAGACATGTGTTCGACCATGATTGATGATGATGAGATACTTGAGACATGTCGAGACTTCTAATAACTTTGGCTCATCGATGACTCACTTGCTTTTCAATGAATATGCATGTTATTGTATAAACGGTGGATCTGTTTAAATGTGTACAGAGCTAAAACGCAAAAAAAAAACTACAAAAGTTAGTAGTGGCGTGGGGGTAAAGTTTACCAGTAGCACTCAAATAACAGTAGCGCTGGCTAGCTACACACGCTGCAGATAAGTATCAGTAGCACTGGAGGGAAGAGCGCTACTGCTAGCTTCAGTTACCAGTAGCGCTGGGACAAACCATCGCTACTGCTAAAAAATAGCTGTAGCGCCATAGCAGTAGCGCGTCTGCCAGTGCTACTAATAGCAAAAAAAGCAGCGATACTAGTAAGGGTTTTCCTAGTACCGGAGGACTGAATGACGCTAGGTTTTCTGGATTGAAATGGGCTGATATCTGGACGGGCCTCTATTTCGGCCCGTCAAAAATGGAATCCTAGCCGATCCGGCGAAAATGTAGCGAACCTAACCAACTTAGCGCTGTTTCGCGTGGCGATCGCGGCCATAGCGGCAGATCGCGAAAAATTGGGCATAGTTTAGCGGGGAGGCTCCCAGGCCGCAATTGCGCACTTTTCGCCGGCGATATAAAACTTTGTGCACACCTACTTGCTTATCCATGCAACCACTGCTCTAACTACCTACACTAGTCATGCACACGCACACATCCAGCTAAGTAACTAACAACCTGATGCATGTCAAGATTACTACTAATATGGCCGTCGGGTCGCTCCCCTCCACGCCCTCTTTCTTGTTGGAGCCCTGCTCCATGGCCGTCTGTGGAGACGAGGAGCCCATACCCTGCACAGATCAGGAGACACAGGGGAATCAGAAATCCATCCCGGCAATATGGAGAGCGTGGGGGAAGAGAGGATCTACTAGGTGTTTATTGCGCGAACTGCGAACTGAAGAGCTGCGAGAGCGTCAGCTGCCATCTACACCGGCGAGCGATGGTGTGGGTGTGCGCAGCTGCGAGATGCGACGGAGCACGGAAGTGATGACCATTGGGGAGTGAAGGTTGGGCCTGTGACCTTTTGCTTTCTTGCTGGGATGGGCCGCGTGAGTGCAAATGCTCCACTATCCCTAAAAAAAGTACAACATTGCTATCGTGAAAAAAGAATGTACATTTCTAAGGAAGCAAATTGCACCAACGTAGACTGGAATGAACATGTCGCGTACGATCCCTGGGCACCTAACTCACTCTTGATGACAGGACGACGATAACAACTCTTCTATACAACCATTCTCTACACCATCTTCACCCCCACTCTTCCACACCTCTTCATCCACCAGGCGCTCTGTTTGCGTAGACACCATGTCGAATCCCTGATCATCCCAGCCATCCATTGCCATTCCCCCTGCGCCAATCGGCCTTTGCAGAAGTGATGACGT
This sequence comes from Thinopyrum elongatum, assembly GCA_011799875.1. Lineage (NCBI taxonomy): Eukaryota > Viridiplantae > Streptophyta > Magnoliopsida > Poales > Poaceae > Thinopyrum > Thinopyrum elongatum. The sequence goes on from CM022299.1 coordinate 567,857,449, forward strand.
TAGCGACATTGAGGAAGCCTGTCAGGCCCGCTGGTGAGCCATGGGTAAAGGTAACCTCCGACGTGTACATGTGTGACATGCACTAGTGAAAAACAGGGGATTAAACCCAGTTCCAGAGGGCCTTTAGTCCCAGTTCTTAAATCGTGACAAAACAAACGGGACTAATACCCAAAACATTTAGTCCCGGTTGGCTTACGAACCGGGACCAAAGGTGCTCCACGTGGCCACTGTGGGGCGCCCAGGAAGGAGGACCTTTAGTCCCAGTTGGTAACACCAACCGGGACCAAAAGGCAGCCACGCGTCAGCAGCTCGCAGGCGCTGGGGTTTTTGTTATTTTTTTGAAAGGGGGGGGGGGGGGGCGGGTTTATGGGTTTTGGAGCGTTTTAGGGGTTTCACTAGTAAATATGCCCGTGCGTTGCAACGGGAGATAAACTATCACATTATGCAGGTGTGGTAGATATTAAAAAAAATCTGAATCAAATGCAAGGATGAGATAAGGACTTTTAAAATATCATTTTACAAGCTATGTCGGAGTGATATCATGATGAGTTAAGGGACTTCTAAAAATTCATTTCAAAAACTAAAAATGTGATGGCCTCATCACGACTTAATTTCCTAAGGGGTCACAATGAAATATTTTTTGGCTGATCAAACTGCATCGATGGACCCTGCCTAAGCTAGACTGATGAATGATGTGTCTCTCCTTGACCTAGCGTAGCGGTGTGTACCATAAACTGTGGTACCAAAATAAATATAGTTGTGTATGGACGCAGAATAGACATTTAGTCATTTTCATATGGCTTACAAAAACTAATCCATAGGAAGTTGTGTCAATTTTTTTTGGTCTCGACGATGTACAAAACATGAAAACCTTTATTTCCCGACGCGGGGATTAAATAAAATCATAAAGAAACCTCTACAGATACCCTAATAGAACTTCTACGTAAGCGACGGTTCTTTTTGTTCATTATTTATGGATCTATTGTAATTTTTGTGAATATTAGCTAAAATTCCATGGACTTTTTTTCTCAAATTCCCGAATATTTTTTGAATATTGCATCATTTTTAAAAATCATGAACATTTATTTGAAATCGTGATTTTTTTAGAATATGCAAACAATTTTTTGAAATTATGAACATTTTATGATTTTTTGAATTTTCTGAATTGACAAACAGTTTATGATTTCTCAATATTTTTTAGAAAACTCTCATCTTTTTCACATTTGGTTCGTTTATAAATCCCGAATTAATTTAGAGAAGAAAAAACAAAAACAGAAATAAGAAAGCAAAAAGCAAAAAAAAAATAGAATGGGGCGCCACTACCCGGCCCCTTACCACGTGCCAGAGGAGGAGGTGCGCTTAAGGGGGGGAAAAGGGGGAGAGAAAAAGGGACAGAACCAGGGATTGATCCCTGGACTCCCTTGTGGAGGGCTGCAGCCTTAGCCACCACGCTACGTGCGTGCTTGTGCTATAATAGTGCATCATGCTTTAGGAAACAGATCACGGCGGTGATTTTGTAATAAAACCGAATTCTTTTCCTTGGTTTAGGCATTGGGGGTAATTATTAGCAAATTCGAGGGCAATCTCAATGACGGACGACCAGAAACAGGCTGTGCTTTATTAGTTGGTATAGATATTGTGTTAGCTAGCTACTACATATAAAGAGAAGTGACCTCTTTTTCTTCGTGCTTGGTCGACGGTAGCTACTACATATAGAGAGAACTCGACGCTAGCTAGTAAGCAAATAAAGGAACCATTAATTACACAACATCGTGATCATGAACATATATAGAGAGAAGTGACCTCTCTTTCTCCGTGCTTGGTCGAACAACAAGTTTTCGTATATCTATCCGACGCTACTACATGTATACAATATAACATCCCTGACATCATCAAGCATCAAACTTCCATTGAATTTCCGTATGGTATTCTCCGTCTTTATGTATGAAGTGGTCAAGAAAGAATCCCTCTAATTCCTTTTGAATTGCTCGTATGCGATCATGTGATAGGAGTTCATCCCACATCTGCCACATCTAATTTAAAGAAGAGGGTCAATACATATATATGAATGAAACTCAACACAATTGATGGTAATAAAATAAAATTGTGAATATTGTTTACGTACTTCAAATTGTTTGTCAGAGTAGCCCCGCTTAGAGGTCGAGTGGCGCATGAACTCGCAAACGTAGTATCCACATAAATTATTCCCGCCTTCCTGCCACAAGCACTTCACGAGAATAGAGTTCAATCAAACTGATAATCAAGCATGATAAATGGTATTGATGAAACTAGAATCAATGAGAGATGCGCGGAACTAGCTAGTACTACTTACTTTGGAGTGTGTAAATCACAGCTCATTCTGCAAACCAGGAACCATTCCGGTGAACCTTTTCCAAACCCTGCCAGGCAAAGAAAATGATTACTTGATATCAGGAAATGAACGAAAGTTGCCGATATGGTACGATAATGATTGAACTTACTTCTGGAGCATTGCAGTCATGTCCGCATAATCCTGGGATCTTTACGTCTCGAGTCTAAGACAGTTACTACTCCCCCGTCAAGCTTAATGGATAGCTGAATAAAGTGGAACCTGCGCACGCATAACTCATCAGTTACATTACTTAACCTCGAGTAAGGGAAACCGAATATGTACAAGACAGTAACACTCACTTGAAGTTGTAAGAAAAGAGTATTTTTCCTTTGTTTTGATGTCGAAGGAACGATTTTAATAAGTTTTGCTCAGTATCTTCAACTCTGTTTTGTACCGTCCATTCATTTACGGTATTTGGGCTAATGAACCCAATGTCATAGATTTGTTCTCTTGTACATTCGACGATCTTCAATCTGCATAATATAGTGAGGATAATTATATATACATGCAATGAATGAGCTGAGCTAGAGACTTAATTACAGAAGTAATACTTACAGACAGTAGCAAGTGATGAGTTGTTTGTCGAGAGCCTCTTGATTGAATAACTGAAATAATTCCACAAATTCAACAGGCATCAGGTCGACTCCAATGAGCCCGTGCTCATCTTTAATTCTCACCATCAAACTAGCGGTCCCATTCTTCCTGCAGCTTTCCAAGTACCAGTCATGCAATCTTCGGATCATCATTGTTAGAGGAGGATGATCGGGTTTGACGAGAGGCTTCCGTGCTCGTATCTAAAGATCTCTACTACCTCAGACATTTCAAACTGTACATCATCGCCCATGTAATCACCAAGAGTGGTACCGGGCAGTAGCCCCGGATGATTAGCGATATCGCTAGACACCTTGAGTGGGGGGCACGATTGCTTCTCCTGTAAGCCGAGCTGGGGAATTGTTTTCCCACTTCTTCATTTTGCTTCCTTTGCAGCACTGGTAGTACTTCCCGACCGCCGCGCTTCACCATATGTTATTCCAATACAGCGATCATACTTGGATTGCGGTGGAGGTGGTGGTGGTCGCTTAAGGGCATCCAGAGTGCGCTTCGCTTTCACCGGATCTATTGTTTCCTTCGGAGGTGGACGTTTCCGTTCAAAATGGGCATCCACTTCGGCTTTCACGATGTCCGTGTTTTCCTCGTCAGTCCTCTCATATGATAACTTTGGAAGAGGCTTGAGGCTTGGACCAAATTTGAATTTCTTGACGCCCTTGTACTGCTAGCCACCAGAGCGGCGGCGTCTCTCTTCCGTCATAGCGGAGGCGGCGGAGTCCGCTGACGCGCCGGAGGAGGCGGAGTCTGCTGACGCGCCGGAGACAACTGAGGCGAAAGAGGACTCTGCTAAGGGGCCTCATCTGGCTGAGTCTGCTGAGGGGCCTCAACCGGCTGAGTCTGCTGAGGCGTCCAGTTTGGAAGCTTGATGTACTCCTTTCTCCATAGACAGGTACTCCTTAAAGCATTTTCCAGAAGAATATCCCCTTCACCTTTAGGGTAGTCAAGCTCCAGCCCCTCGAATCCATCCATTATTTCATCCACCGTCACAATAGCATAGCCATGTGGAATCGGACGGCAATGGAAAGTTCCCTCAGCTCAAGGAGGTACAACAGAGCCGACCGCCGCCTTCAAGGTCAGGTTCTGGCATTTCATCATTAGCACACAATGTTCAACCTCCGTGATACTATCCACGGGGTAGCGAGGAGCCATGAAATCAGACTGAACGAGCTTCGTGGAAGCCACACTGCTTCTCTGCTGAGATCACTGGTACAGCGAGGTGCTATACAAACGGTTTTTAACCCCTTTCCGCGACGGCGTTCTGAACCGTCGCCTAGTGAGTGACTGCGATAGGGGGTCCTTCCCACACGACCCAGAAACCGTCGGGGATATGCCCTCCTGGCACACACGTTCGACAAAATGAGGTCGTGTGCGACCGGCGAGCGATCAAATACGGTTATACGTACAGTAGTGCTAAAAAATACAATTATACAAGCGAAATCGTTTCCGGTCGTAAGTACATCCCACACAATCAGTCCCCGCTAAACGTTTCCGTTCGTATATACATCCCACATACTCGCTCCAAGGAAAACGTTTCCGTTCGCAGGTACATCACATACAATTTTCCCCATTAAATCATTTGTGATAGCGTTGCCATTTCACATGATATTAACAATTTTATCGTTTGCGTTATTGAATGCATCACACATGGTGCGTAGAAGAAACTGTGTGGCAAAGGCTATCCATCACACACAGTTTTTATGTGGTAAACATTTGCGCAGGGTGGCCTAGCGCAAACAGTTTTTAAGAGGATGTCGTGTGTGATTGTTCATTGATCCAACACGGTTTATTTCTAGAAACTGTGTGCGTTGCCTGAGGTCATCGCCCACGGTGTTTTCTCAATAACCGTTTGCAATAGAAAAACCCAATTAGCAAGCTAATTGGCCATTAGCAGGGTAATTGCCCTATTATTAATAATCTATTTATTAATCTAATTGACATTTCATATTAAGCACACAATATATTTCATTTCCATATTAAGGAAGCAGGATTTCATAATTGAAATACATCAGAGTACAACATCATATAGCTTCAGCACTCAGCTACCCTATTACACAACTGCACCAGCACCAAGTTTCACATGCAACATCTAGAACCTTTCGAAATTAGCATCATAGATGGTACATAGACAAATGCATCTCATCTGGAAAACTGCTGAAGCGGAAGGCAAATATTGAGCCTTCATTGATGTTGAAGGTTTTTGCAACTTTAGGCCAGTGCCTGTGGATGATTGACCGTCCATCCTTCATCCTCTTCAGGAACACTTCAATATTGAACCATGGGTGTTGTATGAAAACCTTCCTCGCCTCTTGACCATAGAGCTGGTTTGAGAGGTAATCATTAGTGAACTGCTTTGGAAAGGCCTGAAAACAAGGATGTGCATAAATATCTTCTATATATTGGAAATGGGGTAAAGGAATGAAAAAAAGCAAGGTATAATAGTTAGTATCATCTTGTAGTGAACTGATGTCTTCTTCATTGTGCAGACAAAGATCTTCTTTTTTTTGTTGTTAATTTCTTTATCCTAACAATCTTTCTGAGTTTCTTGACTTGATTGATATTCATGGACAACTCATTTCCCCATATGCAAAAATGGTCGAACAGTGGGTCAAAACCTCTGACAGCAGGACCTTCATGTGCAAGACCAAATTGTTAAAAACCTAAATATTAGAATGGTTTCTGCAATTGCACAATAATGTGCTATTAGACAAAGGACCATGCATGTTCTAACCTCGATTGTAAACCTTAGTGCTTCCCATTGTTTCCCTGCAACACATATAAGGTAGTTAGTCATCAGGTTAAATAAGGGTTCACATGCTATTAGTAAAATATGTTGATGAAAAATAGGCACATTTATCCATACCAAGCATGATTAAGAACTAGGAAATATAGCACTTGTATATGTTTCTCATGTATTAAGTGCAGCCAAATTCAATTTATTCCTCACATGCACAATAATACAAAATTCTACCCACGACAATTGGACATCGCATTGCATAATTGAACCAAGCAGTTAACTAAACACCACAATAAATGAACCAAACATTAACTAAGCACCGCATTGCATAATATAACATACTCCTAATAGAAGATCAGACAGTTAACCAAACCAAGCATGCTTAACAACTTTGAAATATAGCAATTATATTTGTTTCTCATGTATTTAGCACAGCCAAATTCAATTTATTTCTCACATGGTACACAATAACAGAATGCACCCACAACTATTGAACATCGCATTGCAGAATTGAACCAAACAGTTAACTAAACACCACAACAAATGAACCAAACGTTAACTGAGCACCACATTGCACAATGTATAACATACTAAAAGATCAGACAGTTAACCAAACCAAACATGCTTGACAACTTGGAAATATAGCGATTGTATTTGTTTCTCATGTATTTAGTACAGCCAAATTCGATTTACTTCTCACATGGTATACAATACCAGAATGCACCCACAACTATTGAACATCACATTGCAGAATTGAACCAAACAGTTAACTAAACACCACAACAAATGAACCAAACATTAACTGAGCACCACATTACACAATGTATAACATACTAGAAGATCAGATAGTTAACCAAACCAAGCATGCTTGACAACTTGAAAATATAGCAATTCTATTCGTTTCTCATGTATTTTGTAAAGATAAATTCGATTTATTTCTCACATAAAAGACAATACAAAATTGCAGCCTAAAGAATTGAATATCACATTTGTAGAATTGAACCAAACAGTTAACTGAAGATGACAACTAATTAACCAAGCAGTTAAGAAGTGAGCACCACATTGCACGACATATAGAACATATAGACTAGAGCAACAGATTGCATGGTAAAATTAGATAGCACAATTTATTAGAATTTGTTAAGGAAAGGCAGGAGAGCACAAGCAAAGGGTAAACCGAGCATGCTTAACCGGCGTAGCTAGAAAATGGCAAGGTGCTCCTCCGAGATCTGGGGGTTGGCACGAATGACAGGCATCGCGACCTCATCCGCGCGTGTAGCCGTGATTTGCTTCTCCACTGCCAAATGCTCCTTGAGCTCCTGGCTATACTGCATGCACCATGGCTTAGGGCGGCGCTTATTTGGTGAAGGGGTCAGTGATTTGGGTGAAAGGTATCGCACCGGCGGTGGGGGCATGTGGGATGTGGAAGGAGAAGGAGGATGGGGGTCGGGTGTGGATTACCTACCTAGATAGACGAGGTCGAGCAGCGTGAAGGAGGGTCGCCGGCGAGGAGGCGGCGCTGCAATCAAGGAGTGAAGGTTTCAACTTGGAAAGAAATGCAGAAACAGGGGAAATGTGGCTTTTGGTAAGGGGGAGGGGCGGGGAGGTAGATATTTCCACGGAAGCCGAAAATTTTGAATCGGTTCAGCGAAAAAACTGGCGCGCAAAGTGTCATCAGACACGGTCCCTTATTCAGAACTGTGTACAATATGTGAACATCACAAACGATTCAGATAGCGTAACCCGTGTGTGATGAGTTTGAACGTCAAAAATTTTGGTTCGAATTTTCCTGGTTACAGTAGTCATCCACGTCATTGCATAATTTGGGTACACAAAGGAGACTGCAGTACATCCACACTTAGTAATCGAGCAAATTCAGCAATTAAACAGAGCTAGATGACCTAAACATTACTCTAACAAATTAAAAACCGGCGCTCTTAATTAAACAAAACAAAGAGTACTACTGCGGCTGGTGCTCGTCGATCTCCGCCGCCTCCTCCATGTCCAGCTCGCGCCCGACGGTCTCCTGGGGAAGGGGCTCCATGGCATCCATCGCACCATACTCGGTAAGCATCCCGCCATCCGCGTCCGCCACCTCTTTGGAAAAGGCTGCCACGAGTTGGGCGTGGGCAGCCGTGATCTGGGCTTGGACTGGCTCCGTCGTGGCAAGGTATGCGGCGGAGGAACGGACGGCTGGTCGAACGCTCTCGGCGATTGCCAACTCTTCGGCCGTGGGTTGCCGACAGTTGTCGGAGAAGCTTCGTTCGATTTGTGCGGTGACCGCCACGAGCTGGGCGTGGACGGCCTCGGCATGGTCGTGGGCAGCCTCCATCAGGGCTAAGGCCACCGCTGCGGAACGGACAACTGCTGTGCCGCTCTCGCCAGTTGCTATCCCTGAGGCAGATGTTGCTGCCGCCACCTGAGAAGCAATAGCGGCCGTTTGGGCTGCCTTGGCCGCCCGGTCGCAGATTGCGGCCACGCTCATGCACCTTGTTAGCACGCGCATGGCGGCTGCGGCCGCGCTCTCGCCAGAGTGGGCCGCCGAAGTTGCCCTCACGACGCGGGTCCACCGGCGACGATTGAACAATGAAATGATATTTGGGGAGCGAACTAGTGTGCTTGACATGCCGGCTGTGGACTGTAGCCGACGCACCTTCTCGCGTAAGTCATAGGCGTACTATACACCGACGGTGCTCCAAGATATTTTGTGCTGCATCTCACACGGTTGGTCGTAATAAACTGTGTGCGATCTACTTGATTTTTCATCTTGATTTGAATTACATAATGGGGTCACAGCGGCAATGGAGGGTGTTTGAATTGCTAGAACTTTTATCTGCAGTGAACATACAACTATATGTGTGTCGTAAAAAAATTGGAATTATTTAGGGTTCGTTTGGACATTTTATACATTAAATTGGTTTTCTAGCCATTTTAGATGCACAATTCAAAATTAAACTACATGCACATGCTCCGGTGCACCAACATGGGTTGTAAAATCATATATGTGTCCATGGGTTTATGCTTATGTCCCATGCAAGAAATGTGGATAAATTTTGAACACCACGGCACCGTGGCTCTCCGGCAAACGTTGAGGTACTTGCTTTTGTAATTCTAGTAAATCCAAAACCTGTCTGAAATTCATGAACCTTGGCATGCTATCATGGAATGGCATCAACAAGCTGGGGTAAAAAATAATGTCCCATTTGGGGCAGGTTATGGTATAAGCTTCTCACAAACCAGAGCTTCTCACAAGAAGCCTCATGGTTCTGTTAGGGAAACGTGTCACCTTTGTGGACAAAACGATATTCGTCACCTCTTCTTGCTTTCAATTTTTTCCTGGTGTCAACAAAGAATAACAGGAGTGTCGTGTTAAATTTTGCAATTTTTTGAGAATCATTTGGACATTTTTATACGTTAACTGAGTTTTCTAGGCATTTATGTGCATAATTCAAAATTGAACTACATGCACATGCTCCAGTCCATAAAAATGGGTTGCAAAACCAAATGTGTGTCCTTGGTTGCAAGCTTAGGTTACATGGAAGAAATGAGAATTAATGTGAAACACCTTGACACTGTCGCTCGGCCGCTAACATTGAGATACATGGTTTTAAAATCTAGTAAATTGAAAAATCGTCTGAAATTCATGAAACTTGACATGATATCTTGGAACGGCATCGACATGCCGTGGTAAAAATATTGTCCCATTTGGGGTAGGTTTGGGTATATGCTTGTCGCAAATCAGAGCTTCTCTCACAACAAGCCTAATGGTTTCGGTAGGGAACGTGCCACCTTGGGAGACGAAACGATATCTATTGCCTCTTCTTACTTTCAAAAATTTTCTTGTGTCAACATAGAACAACAGGAGTGTTCTGTCAATTTTTGGGATTTTTCGGGGTTCACTTGGACATTTTTATACATTAACTGAGTTTTCTATGCATTTATGTGCATAATTCAAATTTGAACTACATGCACATGCTCCAGTGCATATAAATGGGTTCAAAATTGAAATGTGTGTCCTTGGTTGCATGCTTAAGTCCCATGCAAGAAATGAAAATGAATGTCAAACACCTTGCCACCGTCGCTCAGCCGCTAACATTGAGATACATGGTTTTTAAATTCTAGTAAATCGAAAACGCGTCTGAAATTTATGAAACTTGACATGCTAGCATGGAACGGCATCAACATCCCGTGGTAAAAAAATTGTCCCATTTGGGGCAGGTTGGGGTATAAGCTTCTCACAAATTGGAGCTTCTCACGACAAGCCTAATGGTTACGGTAGGGAATGTTTCACCTTTCTGGACGAAACGATATCCGTTGCCTCTTCTTGATTTCAATTTTTTTTCTAGTGTCAACATAGAACAACATGAGTGTTGTGTTAATTTTAGGAATTTTTCGGGGTTCGTTTGGATATTTTTATACATTAACTGAGTTTTCTATGCATTTATATGCATAATTCAAATTTGAACTACAGGCACATGCTCCATTGCATGTAAATTGTCTGAAAAATTAAATCTGTGTCCTTGGGTGCATGCTTAGGTCCCATGCAAGAAATGTGAATGAATGTCGAACACCTTGCCACCGTTGCTCGGCCGCAAACATTTAGATACATGGTTTTTAAATTCTAGTAAATCCAAAACTCGTCTGAAGTTCATGAAACTTGACATGCTATCATGGAGCGGCATCAACATGCTGTGGTAAAAAAATTGTCCCATTTGAGGGCAGGTTTGGGTATAAGGTTCTCGCAAACCAGAGCTTCTCACAACAAGCCTGATGATTTCGGTAGGGAACGTGCCACCCTTGGGGACGAAACGATATCCGTTGCCTCTTCTTGCTTTCAAAATTTTTCTAGTGTCAACATAGAACGACAGGAGTGTTGTGTCAATTTTTGAGATTTTTCGGAGTTCGCTTGGACTTTTTTATACGTTAACTGGGTTTTCTAGGCATTTTATGTGCATAATTCAAATTTAAACTACATGCACATGCTCCTGTGCAGAAAAATGGGTTGACATATGAAATGTGTGTCCTTGGGTGCATGCTTAGGTCCCATGCAAGAAATGAGAATGAATTTCAAACACCAGGGCACTGTTGATTGCCGGTAAAACGTTGAGATACTTTGTTTTTAAATTCTAGTAAATCCAAAACTCGTCTGAAATTCATGAAACTTGGCCTGCTATCATGGAATGGCTCCCGACATGCTGTGGTACTTTTCATGTCCATTTTGAGAGAAGGCGCACTCGAATAACAGCCAACAAAGGCATTTTGAAGAAATAGCTGCCACTTTAATATCTCAAACGTTTGTACAATTTAAATCACGTGCGTTCTGTTAACCATTCATTTAACGCCACGTGTCTTGGATTTAATGGCTATAGGAGGTGCCGTGCGGACAGCTGCTTGACTTAACGGGAGGCGTGCGAGCGCAGTCCGGTGCGCAGGCTGACCGAGAGGCGTGCAAGCTGTCCTCCAATGCGTAGGCTTACCGGAAAGCGTTCAAGCTGTACGCTGCGCAGGCTCACTGGGATGCGAGCCCTTTGACTTCCATGGCCGTCCGCCTTGCTCGCATCCTCTCCATTAATGGCGCCCGAGCCGCTGTTTAATACGGGCGGCCTTACTATTCGCCTTCCATTCCCCTCCCTCCCGCAGACCTCCACCAATGCCATGGCGTAAAAGGATCATCTGCCACTAGTCTTTAAGTTTGGTGAAGTCGACTCCGAGCCGGAGGAGATAGAAAATAAGGAGGAATGGGGCCTCATGGACATGGCCCTGAACGAGCTGGCCGCGGCGGTTGCTGCCCCCGCGCCCATCCCAGCTCCCATCCCCGCGCCCTCGCCAGTGAGCATCCCCGTAGCATTGATGGGCTAGTCGCTGAGCACTATCGCAGAGGTGGAAGCCGCGGGCGTCAGCGAGGTCTCCGTGGACCCGAGCGAGCTTGTGTACATGCCAGCGCCCGTGCCCGTGCGCGCCCCTCCACCCACCGCGGCACCGGTCCCCGTACATTTGCCTGCACCCGCCGCGCCCATGCCCGTGCGCGCGCCCCCCTCCGTGGCATGGGACGCCTCCGTCGACCGCTACCTCGTAGCGCCGCCAGTTGCCGTCCTCCGCGCCCCCCCCCCCCCCCCGTCGATCGCGCGACGACATGATGTTTGATTTCCAAGTGAAGAACATTCTGTGCTGCCTTGAAGACTTCAACAACAGCGTCCCGGAGGACGATAACGACAACGTCGGCGCGGCACGCCGCCTCCGCCGCCGCCGAAATAGTTTTTTTTGGCTTAATACTGTATCTCGATCATATGAATATAAATTTGCAGTGTGACTGAATGAAAGATATGGTTTGACCGAACTTGCGTTTTTCTCTCTTAATGTACAGACTTATCAAACGATTTTCTTTTAAAAAAACATCAATGATTTTTAAATATAAAACACTCATCACAAACGTTTTAGTTAGGACACCCGTATGCAAACCGACAGCTTCTCCAGAAAGCCAAGGGAAAATGTGCCGAGCAGGATTTGTGCAGCTCTTGATCACAAACGTTTTAGATAATACACCCGTATGCAAAGTGAGAGCTATGGTCTTCCTCCTTAAATCAAGGGAAAATTCGCAGCGCAGGATTTGTGCATCTCTTCAACGCAAACGGTTCAGATTGAATACGGTATGCAAAGCCAGACTTCGGCGCTAATCAAAGAGAAAAATGTGCCGAGCAGGATTTGTACATCCCTTCAACGCAAATGGTTGTTTTGTAAGATTTTGTGCAACCACGTACAGACAATTTTGTAAGATTTGCATCTGTCATATTGGGTATATTGCCATTTGTCAAACTGGAAAGATTGACATTATTTGATCTAGTAACATTGCCATTTGTCAACCTTGTAACACTACGATTTGTCAAAATATGCAGCTAAAAATCACTAGCACTATCTAATTTTTACAACTAAAATTCAGTAATTAAGCATAGATTTCATTCATAGATTAAGCAGTTGTTCTTTATACAAACAGTTCAACTCGACAGCCGAACCGACCAAACTTTTCCCCAATTGTTGCCAACCACGTACTGAAATAGCTAGTTCAACTATATATACTAGCTAATTTTAAGTACGTTGTACAATTTCACCATATCTATAGTCAGATGAACTGAACAAAATAGCCCCTAAATACTACTACTACTACGGAGGGGCTTTGTACTACTTCCGGCAGCCTCTCCACTGCCGAGCGCGCTTAGTAAGAGGCAGAGGAGGAGGAGCCTACCGACGAGCTGGACAACTGCAATACGGTGACTGCCGCTGCTGCACCTTCAGCGACGCTCACCTCGAACGCCCTCTGCCGCTCCAGACGACCCCTCTCGAAGTGGTGGTTCTCCTCGTATATCTCCTGATTCCTCGCCTCTGCGGCGGCGTGTGCTGCCGCGACGGCGGCGGTAAGGCTCTTTGCGTGCTCGAAGAGGCGCTCCTCCTCCTCTCGCAGGAACTCGGTGTAGCATGCAAGGTCGCTGACGCACATGCGGGCCTCCATCTCCGCCTCCCGCCTTCGGGCGGCGGTGGCGGAGCGGGTGATTGAAGGAAATATGCCCTAGAGGCAATAATAAAGTTATTATTTATTTCCTTATTTCATGATAAATGTTTATTATTCATGCTAGAATTGTATTAACCGGAAACTTAGTACATGTGTGAATACATTGACAAACAGAGTGTCCCTAGTATGCCTCTACTAGACTAGCTCGTTAATCAAAGATGGTTAAGTTTCCTAGCCATGGACATGTGTTGTCATTTGATGAACAGGATCACATCATTAGGAGAATGATGTGATGGACAAGACCCATCCGTTAGCTTAGCATGATGATCGTTTAGTTTGTTGCTATTGCTTTCTTCATGACTTATACATGTTCCTATGACTATGAGATTATGCAACTCCCGAATACCGGAGGAACACTTAGTGTGCTATCAAACATCACAATGTAACTGGGTGATTATAAAGATGCTCTACAGGTGTCTCCGATGGTGTTTTGTTTAGTTGGCATAGATCGAGATTAGGATTTGTCACTCCGATTGTCGGAGAGGTATCTCTGGGCCCTCTCGGTAATGCACATCATATGAAGCCTTGCAAGCAATGTGACTAATGAGTTAGTTACGGGATGATGCATTACGGAATGAGTAAAGAGACTTGCCAGTAACGAGATTGAACTAGGTATGATGATACCGACGATCGAATCTCGGGCAAGTAACATACCGATGACAAAGGGAACAACGTATGTTGTTATGCGGTTTGACCGATAAAGATCTTCGTAGAATATGTAGGAGCCAATATGAGCATCCAGGTTCCACTATTGGTTATTGACCGGAGATGTGTCTCGGTCATGTCTACATAGTTCTCGAACCCATAGGGTCCGCACGCTTAACGTTCGATGACGATTTGTATTATGAGTTATGTGATTTGATGACCGAAGTTTGTTCGGAGTCCCGGATGACATCGGGGACATGACGAGGAGTCTCGAAATGGTCGAGAGGTAAAGATTCATATATTGGATGGCTATATTCGGACATCGGAAAGGTTCCGAGTGATTCGGGTATTTTTCGGAATACCGGGGAGTTACGGGAATTCACCGGGAGAAGTAATGGGCCTTATTGGGCCATACGGGAAAAGAGGAGGCAGTCCAAGGGGTGGCTGCGCCCCCCCCCCCCCCCCCCCCCCCCCCCCCCCCCCCCGTGGCAAGTCCGAATTGGACTAAGGAGGGGGCGGCGCCCCCCTCTTTCCTTCTCCCTCTCTCTCTCCTTCCCTCTCTCCCCCTCTTGGAAAAGGAAGGGGAGTCCTACTAGGATTGGGAATCCAAATAGGACTCCCCCTTGGTGTGCCTCCCGCTTGGGCCGGCCACCTCCTCCCTCCCTCCTTTATATACAGGGGCGGGGGGCACCCCAAAGACACACCAGGATTTGTCTTAGCCGTGTGCGGTGCCCCCCTCCACAGATTTCCACCTCGGTCATATTTTCGGAGAGCTTAGGCGAAGCCCTGCCGGAATCACTTCATCATCACCGTCACCACGCCGTCGTGCTGACGAAACTCTCCTTCGGCCTCAACTGGATCAAGAGTTCGAGGGACGTCACCGAGCTGAACGTGTGCAGATCGCGGAGGTGTCGTACGTTCGGTACTTGGATCGGTTGGATCGCGAAGACGTTCGACTACATCAACCGCGTTACTAAACGCTTCCACTTTCGGTCTACGAGGGTACGTGGACACACACTCCCCGCTCATTGCTATGCTTCTCCTAGATAGATCTTGCGTGATCGTAGGAAAATTTTGAAATACTACGTTCCCCAACAGTGGCATCCGAGCCAGGTCTATGCGTAGATGTTATATGCACGAGTAGAACACAAAGAGTTGCGGGCGATAATAGCTATACTGCTTACCAGCATGTCATACTTTGATTCGGCGGTATTGTTGGATTAAGCGGCTCAGACCGACATTACGCGTACGCTTACGCGAGACTGGTTCTACCGACGTGCTTCGCACACAGGTGGCTAGTGGGTGTCAGTTTCTCCAACTTTAGTTGAATCGAGTGTGACTACGCCCGGTCCTTGTTGAAGGTTAAAACAGCACATTTGACGAAAAATCGTTGTGGTTTTGATGCGTAGGTAAGAACGGTTCTTGCTCAGCCCGTAGCAGCCACGTAAAACTTGCAACAACAAAGTAGAGGACGTCTAACTTGTTTTTGCAGGGCTTGCTGTGATGTGATATGGTCAAGACATGATCTGATATAATTTATTGTATGAGATGATCAAGTTTTGTAACAGAGTTATCAGCAACCGGCAGGAGCCATATGGTTGTCTCTTTATTGTATGCAATGCAATCGCCATGTAATTGCTTTACTTTATCACTAAGCGGTAGCGATAGTCGTAGAAGCAATAAGTTGGCGAGACGACAATGATGCTATGATGGAGATCATGCTGGGGCGCCGGTGACAATGGAGATCAAGCTGGGGCGCCGGTGACGATGAAGATCATGACGGTGCTTCGATGATGGAGATCAAGAGCACAAGATTATGATGGCCATATCATGTCACATATTGAATTGCATGTGATGTTAATCCTTTTATGCATCTTATTTTGCTTAGTACGGCGGTAGCAATATAAGATGATCTCTCACTAAATTTCAAGGTACAATTGTTCTCCCTGAGTATGCACCGTTGCGAAAGTTCTTCGTGCTGAGACACCACGTGATGATCGGGTGTGATAGGCTCTACATTCAAATACAATGGGTGCAAGACAGTTTTGCACATGCGGAATACTCGGGTTAAACTTGACGAGCCTAGCATATGCAGATATGGCCTCGGAACACTGAGACCGAAAGGTCGAACGTGAATCATATAGTAGATATGATCAACATAGTGATGTTCACCATTGAAAACTACTGCATCTCACGTGATGATCGGACATGGTTTAGTTGATTTGGATCACGTGATCACTTAGATGATTAGAGGGATGTCTATCTAAGTGGGAGTTCTTAAGTAATATGATTAATTGAACTTTAATTTATCATGAACTTAGTCCTGGTAGTATTTGCAAATTATGTTGTAGATCAATAGCTCGCGTATAGCTCCCCTGTTTTATTTTTGATATGTTCCTAGAGAAAACTAAGTTGAAAGATGAGAGTAGCAATGATGCAGACTGGTTCCGTGATCTGAGGTTTATCCTCATTGCTGCACAGAAAAATTATGTCCTTGATGCACCGCTAGGTAACAGAACTATTGCAGGAGCAGATGCAGATGTTATGAACATTTGACAAGCTCGGTATGATGACTACTTGATAGTTTAGTGAACCATGCTTTACGGCTTAGAACCGGGACTTCAAAAATGTTTTGAACGACATGGAGCATATGAGATGTTCGAAGAGCTGAAATCGGTATTTCAGACTCATGCCCGTGTCGAGAGGTATGAGACCTCTGACAAGTACTTCGCCTACAAGATGGAGGAGAATAGCTCAACCAGTGAGCATGTGCTCAGAATATCTGAGTACTACAATTGCTTGAATCAAGTGGGAGTTAATCTTCCGGATAAGATAGTAATTGACAGAATTCTCTAGTCACTATCACCAAGTTACTGGAACTTCGTGATGAACTATAATATGCAAGGGATGACAAAAACGATTCCCGAGCTCTTCGTGATGCTGAAATCAACGAAGGTAGAAATCAAGAAAGACCATCAAGTGTTGATGGTTAACAAGACCACTAGTTTCAAGAAAAGGGCAAAGGGAAGAAAGGGAACTTCAAGAAGAATAGCAAGCAAGTTGCTACTCCCGGGAAGAAGCCCAAGTCTGGACCTAAGCCTGAAACTGAGTGCTTCTACTGCAAAGGGACTGGTCACTGGAAGCGGAACTGCCCCAAGTATTTGGCGGATAAGAAGGATGGCAAAGTGAACAAAGGTATATTTGATATACATGTTATTAATGTGTATTTTACTAGTGTTCATAGTAGCCCCTGGGTATTTGATACTGGTTCAGTTGCTAACATTAGTAACTTGAAATAGGAGTTGCAAAATGAACAGAGACTAGTTAATGACGAGGTGAGGATGTGTGTTGGAAGTGATTCCAAGGTCGGTTAGATCACCATCGCACACTCCCTCTACCTTCGGGATTAGTGTTGGACCTAAATAAATGTTATTTGGTATTTGCGTTGAGCATGAATATGATTGGATCATGTTTATTGCGATACGGTTATTCATTTAAGTCAGAGAATAATTGTTGTTCTGTTTAAATGAATCAAACCTTCTATGGTCATACACTCAATATAAATGGTTTATTGAATCTCGATCGTAGTGATACACATATTCATAATATTGATGCCAAAAGATGCAAAGTTGATAATGATAATGCAACATATTTTGTGGCACTGCCGTTTAGTTCATATTGGTGTAAAGCGCATGAAGAAACTCCATTCGGATGGAATTTTGGAATCACTTGATTATGAATCATTTGATGCTTGCGAACCATGCCTCATGGGCAAGATGACTAAGACTCCGTTCTCCGGAACAATGGAGCGAGCTAATGACTTATTGGAAATAATACATATCGATGTATGCGGTCCGATGAGTGTTGAGGCTCACGGCGGGTATCGTTATTTTCTGACCTTCACAGATGATTTGAGCAGATATGGGTATATCTACTTGATGAAACATAAGTCTGAAACATTTGAAAAGTTCAAAAGAATTTCAGAGTGAGTAGAGAATCATCATAACAAGAAAATAAAGTTTCTACGATCTGATTGCAGAGGCGAATATTTGAGTTACGAGTTTGGCCTTCAATTAAAACAATGTGGAATAGTTTCACAAACTCATGCCACCTGGAACACCACAGCATAATGGTGTGTTTGAACGTCATAACCGTACTTTATTGGATATAGTGCAATCTATGATGTCTCTTACCGATTTACCACTATTGTTTTGGGGTTATGCATTAGAGACAGCTGCATTCACATTAAATAGGGCACCATCTAAATCCGTTGAGACGACACCATATGAACTGTGGTTTGGCAAGAAACCTAAGCTATCGTTTCTTAAAGTTTGGGGTTGCAATGCTTATGTGAAAAGTTTCAACCTGATAAGCTCAAACCCAAATCGGAGAAATGCGTCTTCATAGGATACCCAAAGGAGACTGTTGGGTACACCTTCTATCACAGATCTGAAGGCAAGATATTCGTTGCTAAGAATGGATCCTTTCTAGAGAAGGGGTTTCTCTCGAAAGAAGTGAGTGGGAGGAAAGTAGAACTTGATGAGGTAATTGTACCTTCTCCCGAATTGGAAAGTAGTTTATCACAGAAATCAGTTCCAGTGATTCCTACACCAATTAGTGAGGAAACTAATGATGATGATCATGAAACTTCAGATCAAGTTACTACAGAACCTCGTAGGTCAACAAGAGTACGTTCCGCACCAGAGTGGTACGGTAATCCTGATCTGGAAATCATGTTACTAGACCATGACGAACCTACGAACTATGAGGAAGCGATGATGAGCCCAGATTCCGATAAATGGCTTGAGGCCATGAAATCTGAGATAGGATCCATGTATGAGGACAAAGTATGGACTTTGACTGACTTGCCCGATGATCGGCGAGCCATTGAGAAAAAATGGATCTTCAAGAGGAATATAGACGCTGATAGTAGTGGTACCATCTACAAAGCTCGAATTGTCGCAATTTTTTTTTTGACAAGTTCAAGGTGTTGACTACGATGAGATTTTCTCACTCGTATCGATGCTTAAAGTCTGTCCGAATCATGTTAGCAATTGCCGCATTTTATGAAATCTAGCAAATGGATGTCAAAACTACATTCCTTAATGGAATTTTTAAAGAAGAAGTTGTATATGATGCAACCAGAAGGTTTTGTCAATCCTAAAGGTGCTAACAAAATGTGCAAGCTCTAGCGATCCATCTATGGACTGGTGCAAGCATCTCGGAGTTGGAATATACGCTTTGATGAAGTGATCAAAGCATATGGTTTTATACAGACTTACGGTGAAGCCTGTATTTACAAGAAAGTGAGTGGGAGCTCTGTAGCATTTCTGATATTATATGTGGATGACATATTGTTGATTGGAAATGATATAGAATTTCTGGATAGCATAAAAGGATACTTGAATAAGAATTTTTCAATAAAAAGGACCTCTGCGAAGCTTCTTAAGTATTGAGCATCAAGATCTATAGGGATAGATCGAGACACTTAATAGGACTTTCACAAAGCACTTACCTTGACAAGATTTTGAGGAAGTTCAAAATGGATCAGTCAAAGAAGGAGTTCTTGCCTGTGTTACAAGGTCTAAAATTGAGTAAGACTAAAAACCCGACCCCGGCAGAAGATAGAAAGATAATGAAAGTCATTCCCTATGCCTCAGTCATAGGTTCTATAAAGTATGCCATGCTATGTACCAGACCAGTTGTGTGCCTTGCTATGAGTTTAGCAAGGAGGTACGATAGTGATCCAGGGATAGATCACTGGATAGCGGTCAAAGTTATCCTTAGTTACCTAAGAGGACTAAGGAAATATTTCTCGGTTATGGAGGTGATAAAAGAGTTCGTCGTGAAAGGTTACGTCGATGCAAGCTTTTAAACCGATCTAGATGACTCATAGTCTCAATCTGGATACATATTGAAAGTGGAAGCAATTAGCTAGAGTAGCTCCGTGCAGAGCATTGTAGACATAGAAATTTGCAAAATACATATGGATCTAAATGTGGCAGACCCGTTGACTAAACTTCTCTCACAAGCAAAACTTGATCACACCTTAGTACTCTTTGGGTGTTAATCACATGGCGATGTGAACTAGATTATTGACTCTAGTAAACCTTTTGAGTGTTGGTCACATAAGCGATGTGAACTATGGGTGTTAATCACATGGTGATGTGAACTATTGGTGTTAAATCACATGGCGATATGAACTAGATTATTTACTCTAGTGCAAGTGGGAGACTGAAGGAAATATTCCCTAGAGGCAATAATAAAGTTATTATTTATTTCCTTATTTCATGATAAATGTTTATTATTCATGCTAGAATTGTATTAACCGGAAACTTAGTACATGTGTGAATACATAGACAAACAGAGTGTCCCTAGTATGCCTCTACTAGACTAGCTCGTTAATCAAAGATGGTTAAGTTTCCTAGCCATGGACATGTGTTGTCATTTGATGAATGGGATCACATCATTAGGAGAATGATGTGATGGACAAGACCCATCCGTTAGCTTAGCATGATGATCATTTAGTTTGTTGCTATTGCTTTCTTCATGACTTATACATGTTCCTATGACTATGAGATTATGCAACTCCCGAATACCGGAGGAACACTTAGTGTGCTATCAAACGTCACAACATAACTGGGTGATTATAAACATGCTCTACAGGTGTCTCCGATGGTGTTTTGTTTAGTTGGCATAGATCGAGATTAGGATTTGTCACTTCGATTGTCGGAGAGGTATCTCTGGGCCCTCTCGGTAATGCACATCATATGAAGCCTTGCAAGCAATGTGACTAATGAGTTAGTTACGGGATGATGCATTACGGAATGAGTAAAGAGACTTGCCAGTAACGAGATTGAACTAGGTATGATGATACCGACGATCGAATCTCGGGCAAGTAACATACCGATGACAAAGGAAACAACGTATGTTGTTATGCGGTTTGACCGATAAAGATCTTCGTAGAATATGTAGGAGCCAATATGAGCATCCAGGTTCCGCTAGTGGTTATTGACCGGAGATGTGTCTCGGTCATGTCTACATAGTTCTCGAACCCGTAGGGTCCGCACGCTTAACGTTCGATGACGATTTGTATTATGAGTTATGTGATTTGATGACCAAAGTTTGTTCGGAGTCCCGGATGAGATCGGGTACATGACGAGGAGTCTCAAAATGTTCGAGAGGTAAAGATTCATATATTGGATGGCTATATTCGGACATCGGAAAGGTTCCGAGTGATTCGGGTATTTTTCGGAATACCGGGGAGTTACGGGAATTCACCGGGAGAAGTAATGGGCCTTATTGGGCCATACGGGAAAAGAGGAGGCAGTCCAAGGGGTGGCTGCGCCCCGCCCCCCATGGCAAGTCCGAATTAGACTAGGGAGGGGGCGGCGCCCCCTCTTTCCTTCTCCCTCTCTCTCCTTCCCTCTCTCCCCCTCTTGGAAAAGGAAGGGGAGTCCTACTAGGATTGGGAATCCTAATAGGACTCCCCCTTGGTGCGCCTCCCCCTTAGGCCAGCCACCTCCTCCCTCCCTCCTTTATATACGGGGGCGGGGGGCACCCCAAAGACACACCAAGATTTGTCTTAGCCGTGTGCGGTGCCACCCTCCACAGATTTCCACCTCGGTCATATTTTCAGAGAGCTTAGGCGAAGCCCTGCCGGAATCACTTCATCATCACCGTCACCACGCCATCGTGCTGACGAAACTCTCCTTCGGCCTCAACTGGATCAAGAGTTCGAGGGACGTCACCGAGCTGAACGTGTGCAGAACGCGGAGGTGCCGTACGTTCGGTACTTGGATCGGTTGGATCGCGAAGACGTTCGACTACATCAACCGCGTTACTAAACGCTTCCGCTTTCAGTCTACGAGGGTACGTGGACACACTCTCCCCGCTCGTTGCTATGCTTCTCCTAGATAGATCTTGCGTGATCGTAGGAAAATTTTGAAATACTACGTTCCCCAACAGTGATGACCCCGGCGGTCGACGGTGGGCTGGCGGCCACGGCGGCCAACGATGGGGTGGCGGCCATGACCACCACCTCCCGCCTTCGGGACGTGGCGGCGGAGTGGGTGATGGCCACGGTGGCCGGCCGTGGGGTGGCCGCCACGACGGCCACCTCCCACCTTCGGGCCGTGGCGGCGGAGTGGGCGATGGCCCTGGCTTTCGACGGTGGTGTGGTGGCCATGGCGGCAGACGGTGGGGTGGCGGCAACGGCAGCCGGCAATAGCTACCGGCGGGCAGCAGCGGTGGAGCGTGTGGTGGGTGTTCCGCGCACAAACAACAGGGACGCCACGCGCACTACAGTACACCGGGGACTGCGCCACCGATGCGGTGTAGCCTCCCAGCTGGAGCTGTCCTCTGATGACGGTGGAGTGGCTGAGCGATGACGACGGATCGGTGCCATTGGCGATTGTGGGAGAAGCAGACGAGACAAGCTACATGGAGGGAAGGGAAAATGTGACGCAGGACTCGCCGGCCGTGAGGGTTTATATAGCAGGCCGGTAAGCATTGGGATTTTGGGGTATTTCGCCGAGTCGGGCGGGAAGCTTGCGCGGGAACATGCGAGGTTGCGCGGGAACGGGCTCATCGATGATTCATTGGCGCCACTTCGAGCCACCGTTTGGCCAAAAGAACGCCCCCGCGCGCTGCGCAAGTTTGCGCTGTAAGCCGTCTGCGGCAGCGGGGTGACAAGACGTGCGAGAGGAGGACGAAAGGCCACGTACACATACGGTTAATAAAAAAATATTTGTGATTTAATTACCTACTATACCCCCGTCCTGGTTTATAAGTAGGATTTAACTAATAAAATACGAATGCATGTCGCCAAACATTATATACATGTTATTCTTCTGTTTGACAGAGCAAATCACACGGCTTATTAGCAGCAATCGTGTGTGTTATTATTGGTCTTCGCACACATTTCTGATTACGGACCTGTTTGGCGCGTATCACACACATCTTGTTCAGTTGAACTATTTCCATTGTGTTGCTGAATCACACATAGTTCATCCTAGTGAACTGTATGCCGTATATCGCACACACCCTCATCTGGCTGCCCGTTTCTGTTATTCTTCATCATCGCAAATGGTTCTTCTGGATTAACCGTTTGCCACTCATCCCACATGCAACTCTAATATGAACCGTGTTTGATGTCGCCGCCATCGCAAACGTTTTGCATCTTTTTGGACGGTTTTATTACATCACCGTTTGTGATTGATGCATCGCACACAGATTCGTCGAAGGGTCTCTGATTCGACTGTCGTGTTTGGACCATCCTGCAGTAGTGGATGGTGGGGTAGCTTCTGGGGCAGCGTCGAAGGAAGGATCTTCGTGCCGCTGAGATGGTTGGCCGGTAGCTCGCTGGCTCTCAAGTTCCTCTAGTTTTGCTAATCTTGCACTGAGCTTCTGCAATTTAGTTGCTTCCTCTTTCTTCTTTCTCTCTCGGCTTCTATAACCACCACTGTCGGGAAACCCATGCACCCACGAAACGGAGCCTGATGTGCCTCGTGTTCGTCCACGTGTTCAGGATTCTTGAGGGCATCTGTCAGCTCGTCCTTCTCTCTGTCGGGAATGAACGTCCCTTCCTGCGCTGCCTTGATTGCTTTCTCAAGCTTCTGGATGGGTATTGCAAGTTGCTCGTTCGTCCAAACACACTTCCCTGTTTCTGGGTCCAAAGTTCCCCCAACCCCGAAGAACCAAGTCCTTGACCGATCTGGCCAGTGCAATGTCGCTGGTTGGACCCCTTTAACAAGCAGATCTTGCTCAGCATTGTCCCACAACGGCCGGGCTTTGCTGTAGCCACCTGACCCCGTGGTATGGTGATACTTCTTCTTTGCAGCATTTTGCTTGTTTGTCAATGACCTTTGCTTACCCTTGTCCGATTTCTTGTAGGCCACAAATGCGGGCCAGTGATCTCTTACCTTCTCATGTTGATCGATGAATTTTGGAGTCTCGTCTTTCTCGACAAACTTTGTGTTCAAATGTTTCTTCCAGTTCTTGAATAGTTCTGCCATCTTCTTAAGAGCAAACGCCTTGACCTTTCGCTCTGTAACTGGGTTATTCAGATCCTCCTCTGGCGGTAGGCTGAAATTTGTCATTAGCGAGGTCCAAAGATCATCTTGCAGTCTGGACATAAGAAACTTCAGGGTCCTTCTTCTTATTCCATTCTTGGACGCTGATCGGGACGCTGTCCCTAACAACAACTCTGCACTGATGTACAAATGCGTCCTTGGTCCGCTTGGGAGCAATCGGTTGGCCATCTTTCGTGACTTCTGTGATCGTGAACCTTTCATCCTGGCGCAACCTTTTCTTTGGGCCTCGTCTCCTTACAGAAGTTTGGCTCGATCCGGAGGGCTAAAATAAGAAAGAAGCGTTAATATATATACATACAAAACAATTAATGCATCAAGTCAGCACAGGCTTAATTAATATATATATATATATATACCTCACCGGAATTTGCAACAGTTAAGGCTCCCTCCTCCGTTCAGTCACCGGAGCCGTGATCATGATGTGACACCCTGGTTTTGACAACTTTTTCTTTTCAAAATCTTTTTGGCTTTATTTGAATTCTAGATGGTTTTTGAACCTTTTCAGTTGACTTTGGACTTGTGAATCTTTGAACCTCTTTCCCAAGTGACTCAAAAACCCTCATCACCTTGCCAAAACCTTGCCACATCTTTCTTGGATCAAATTCCAATCTTTTCCGAGTAATTATTCTCTTCCTTGGGAAACCATGACATCACTATGGGTTGTGAAGCAACCAATGGTTCTGATGATCAGAAAGATCCCAAATTTATGCCACACCTGCTCATCATCATATAACCTTGATGACCCACAAGTATATGGGATCAATTGTAGCCTTTTCGATATGTAAAAGTGTCGAACCCAACGAGGAGCAGAAGGAAATGACAAGTGATTTTCAGCAAGGTAATGTCTACAAGTACTGAAATTGTAAGTAGCAGAGTAGTTTGATAGCAAGATAATTTGTAACGAGCAAGTAACGGTAGTAGTAATAAAAGTGCAGCAAGGTAGCCCAATCCTTTTGAGGCAAAGGACAGGCCAAAACGGTCTCTTATAATAAGCAAAGCGTTCTTGAGGGTACACGGGAATTTCATCTAGTCAAATCATCATGTTGGTTCGATTTGTGTTCGCTACTTTGATAATTTGATATGTGGGTGGACCGGTGCTTAGGTGCTGTTCTTACTTGAACAAACCTCCTACTTATGATTAACCCCCTCGCAAGCATCCGCAACTACGAGAAAAGTATTAAGAATAAATTCTAACCATAGCATTAAACTTTTGGATCCAATCGGTCCCTTACAGAATAGCGCATAAATTAGGGTTTAAGCTTCTGTCACTCTCGCAACCCATCATCTAATAACTACTCCACAATGCATTCCCTTAGGCCCAAATAAGGTGAAGTGTCATGTAGTCGACGTTCACATGACACCACTAAGGGAATCACAACATACACACTATCAAAATATCGAACACATATCAAGTTCACATGATTACTTGCAACATGATTTCTCCCGTGACCTCAGGAACAAAAGTAACTACTCACAAATGATAATCATGCTCAAGATTAGAGGGGTATTAAATAGCATATTGGATCTGAACATATAATCTTCCACCAAATAAACCATATAGTAATCAACTACAAGATGTAATCAACACTACTAGTCACCCACAAGCACCAATCTATAGTTCCGGTACAAAGATTGAACACAAGAGATGAACTAGGGATTGAGAGGAGATGGTGCTGTTGAAGATGCTGATGGAGATTGCCCTCCCCAAGATGGGAGAGTTCTTAGTGATGATGATGACGATGATTTTCCCCTTCGGGAGGGAAGTTCCCCCAGCGGAATCGCTCCGCCGGAGGGCAAAAGTGCTCCTGCCCAAGTTCCGCCTCGAGACGGCGGCGCTCCGTCCCAAAAGTCCTCTCCTTATTTTTTTCTAGGTCAAAATGACTTATATACTAGAAGATGGGCACTGGAGGTGGGCCGAGGGGAGCACAACCCACCAGTGCGCGTCTGGGCTCCCTGGCGCACCTAGGTGGGTTGTGCCCACCTGATGGGCCCCCTCTGGTACTTATTGGTGTAACATCCCCAGGTTACCCCACTCTGGTTAAGCTACTTAACCTGCCATGTCATCATGATCACTCTAATAAAATTTCATTAGAAAATATTTCAACTTCAAATTCAAATTACAAATGGGAGTCAAATAAATATTTCTTCAAATGGCAAAACTAAAATGTCCATAATGCTGCAAATAATCCTAAGGTAAATATAGAATTGAAACCAACTTCAGATAAATTCCCAGAATGCCCCTGGACATTTACAACAGTAGTCCAGCAGCATTTAAATTTGTCTTTTCAATTCCTAATAATACCTAACCTATTCCTTTTGCCTCCAAAATAATTGTGGCACTGCCTAAAATTGTGTTGGATTTATTGGGTCTAGTTCCATATTTTCCCAACACCAATTGGATGCCCAATTAATTACTTTTCCCTCTCTGGTAATAAATAAAAACAGAAAACAGAAAAAGGGGAAGTGGCAGAACACTTACCTGGTAATGGGCCGAGCCCAGCCCAACTACCCTCCTCGCCTCGCTGTCGTCTCCCCTGTGGACGACCGCGCCTGCGCCGGTCGCCGCGCGAAACCGCGACGGGGAGCAGGGACGCGAGGGGATAAGGCCGCGCCGAGCCGTCCCCCCTGGCCACCTCCTCCGTTCGCCCACTCTCCTTCTTCCTCCTCGTCTCTCTCCGCTCGGATCTGAGCGCAACCGAGTTCCACCACCGCCATGCTCCTGTCATCTCCATGGCCACCGGCGTCGTCCTGACCCACTGTGCAGTCCGGGAGGTGCACCGGCCACTCCCTCTTCTTCCTCGACCACCAGCTGGAGACGAGGGGCTCTGCATCGCCGGTGCGCCATCATCATCTACCTCGGGTCGCCGCCGCCCCGAGCTGTCGATCTGCTCGCCCCTGCGCTTCGAGACCTCGACGGGCCTTTCATGCGCCCCTCGGTGAGCAGCCTCGTCGATCACTTCACCCCTTGCTCTCTCTCCGTAGCGTAGTTGCCGTCCCCGACGAGCTCTGTATCCACCGCCGCCTGTGCTCGTCGCCGGCGCCATTCCGGCGACCAAACGGCCTTGCACGCGTGTCCGTTCGCTTCAACGCTCCGAGTAGGCCTCGCCTAGCCCCTTTTCCCCCTCGCACGCACGCTGCAATGCCAAAACCGAGCTCAACCGAACTCCGGCACCGCCTCTCGCCGACGTTGGGCTCGCCCCCGACCACCTCCACCCCTGCCATGGCTCCCAACCGATGCGGTGCTCGACGCCCATTCGAATGCGACCGGAACCACACAAAACGGAGCACCATAGCGAATTTCCGGCGGACTCCGGCGAAGTTCCGGCCATCGTCGCTGCTTTCAGCCTCACCGGCGCCGGCGTCCGACGTGGCCACCTGGGGCCCAACCTCAGCGTCACTGACCCGTGGGCCCCAGGGGCCCGGCCGGCCTGTTGACCGGTCAGCTCTGCTGACTGGACCGGCCCAGCAGCTGGCATGTGGACCCCACCTCCACTTAATTAACCTAAGTAATTAAACTAATTTAATTAACTTAATAAGTCACTAACATAGGGCCCCATCGTTAATTAAACCCAATTAAATAGGTTAATTAACCTCTGTGTCAATGACACCTGGGCCCCACCATCACTGTTCACTCTTTGACCTGGTCAATGTTGACTGCTGAGTCAGCAGTTGACTGGCCCCACATGTCATTGACTGTGGCTGGCTGAGTCTGTGTAATAAAAGTATTTCACTGTTATAATTCGAATTTAATAATTAATTAAACCCAGAAATTCCAGAAAATCAATAAATCTATAAAAATTAATAACTTTTAAACCGTAGCTCAGATCGAAAAAGTTAAAACATAAAAGTTGCTCAGAACGACGAGACAAGTCTGATCGTGTCGTATGTTTTGATGCCGGAACCCCCTACGTAGGAGAACTCGTAACCCCGAGCCCGAATCCGATAGATGAATAGTGCACACACCCCGATTATTAAATCGCAGAATAATCCTAAACATGATTAAAGTGACTTAGATGCATATTTAGGCAACCTACACTGCATCGTAGCATCGCACGCACTGTATTGCATCTGATTGCATTATATTTACTTGTTTCCTCCCCCTCTTCTCTTTCGGTAGACCCCGACGTTGCCATAGCTCCTGAGGCAGACGCCGCTCCAGAGTACGACTACGTCCCCGACGACCCTGCCCTTGCCGTCGAGCAGACAAGCAAGCACCCCCATTTTGAGCATTCCGATATCGCCCACTCTCTTCTCTCTTATGCTTGCAATAGAAGTTACTGCTGCTACTGTTGTCCTATATCTGCTGCATAGCCTGCTTTATTGTAGCCTACTTTTGATACCTGCCTGTTCTCCTAAACTGTTTAGTATAGGATGGGTAGAGCCTTATCAGAGACCCACTTGTCCCGACTGCCCCGCTGGACTCTCAGAAGACCCGAGCAACGGGATCGAAGATTAGAACCTGCCACCGCACGTCACTTCCCCTAAGATGCTCGACTCTGCTGGGTTACTATCGAGTGCCGAGGGTGATACCTCGTCAGCACATCTGATGATAACCTTGTAGGTTAGTTATTCGGTCGTGGTAAGCGAGGGTGATTCCTCCTACACCACCCCCGATAACGACGTCGTCGTGCAACTTCCCAAGTGTGGACCTCGAGGCTGATTCCTCATTCGTTCTCCTTGATGATAGCATCGAGCGGGAATTCCATCGAGGGTGATTCCTCAGGGTTCCCCTTGGTGTCAGACACACGGAGACTTGGTTACTACGACTGAACACTAAACCATGATACTATGATACTAAAGACGGGTCGGCCCTGAGGGGTACCCGCGCGAGCATAAATGCGAAGTGATGTGGAGTCGGGTTGACCTGAGAGGTGCCCGCGAGATAACTACGAGGCGTGGCCGGGCATTCTTAGCCCTTACCGCAAGTCCTTGAGACGAGGCGACGGGGTCACATCGATCGTGAGTCTCTGCTCGTTACCGCGCGCTCCTAATCCACTAACGGTTTGGATATTTGATCCGAGGGGCCTCTGGCCTGATAGCACTAACCATCACGTGGGCATAGTATGGGCGTTCTGCGTCGTAGACTTCAGCCGAAACTTAATAGACGTCAGCAACTGAGCGGCACACGCTGGGTTGGACTGGGAATGCAACCGCACTTGTATTAAGGGAATGCTAGGTCTGCTCACCGGCGGTGTACGCAACATGCAGGAGCGTCCGGGGCGATGGCCCAAGACCCCTGGGGGCATAGGTTAGTCCGGCGTGCTGACCTCTCTGTTAAGTATTTGGTTGGGTTGCGGCGTGTTGCTTAGCCGAGGCCGGGCATGACCCAGAAAAGTGTGTCCGGTCGGAGTTAAGCGAGCGTAGTGGGTAAGTTGGTGCACCCCTGCAGGGAAGAAACTTCTATCGATAGCCTGTCCTACGGTAACGGACACTCGGAGTTGTATCCCGATCGGTACAACTAGAACTTGAGATGGGAACTGGATAGTACGGCTCTGGGATTGCTTTCTCGCGGGGAGTCAAGGAAGAATCCCCGGCCGAGGTTGATGACATTACTGCTGTAATTTACATTATGTTATTCTGCTCTCTTCTAATGCTGCAAGACTGTTGAAGATGATGAAGATGCTAGTCTTCGATAGGACTAGGCTTTCCCCCTCTATTTTGGAATTTCTGCAGCCCAGTCCACATATACAGCCTCCTTTGAAAATGTTGCATATGTAGTGTAGATCCTTGCTTGCTGAGTACTTCGGATGAGTACTCACGTTTGCTTTATTTTCCTTTTTCCCCCTTTATTCCTTTGTCGCATCCAGACGACGGAGCCCCGGAGCCAGTTGTCCCCACCGACGACCACTACTACTACCAGCCCGGAGAGTACTACTACTACGAGGAGCCGACCGACGACCAGGAGTAGGATTCGGAGGGTCCAGGGTAGGAGGCCCACGCCTTTCGATCGTAGTATTTTATTTTGCCCCGCCTCTGTGAAGGCTTATCTCTCTGTTCTGTAATATAACTGTACCTAGATATCTGATGCTTCCGCTGACACTTGTATGCCATCGAGCTATGTATTCGAGCCCTCGAGGCCCTGGTTTGTAATATTAAGCTTGTATGACTTTATTTATGTTTTAGAGTTGTGTTGTGATATCTTCAAGTGAGTCCTTAGGCTTGATCTGGTGCATTTGCGTGTATGATTAGTGCACGATTAAGCCGGGGTCATCACAATTGGCTCCAATATTCCTCATTTATTCCATAAAAAATCTCCGTGAAGTTTCAGATCATTTGGAGTTGTGCAGAATAGGTAGCCTGATGTAGCTTTTTCAGGTCCAGATTTCCAACTGCCACAATTCTCCCTCTTTGTGTATACCTTGCATATTATGAGAGAAAAGGCATTAGAATTACTCCATAAAGCATTATTATGCATAAAAACTGAAGGAAATATGCCCTAGAGGCAATAATAAAGTTATTATTTATTTCCTTATATCATGATAAATGTTTATTATTCATGCTAGAATTGTATTAACCGGAAACATGATACATGTGTGAATACATACACAAACAGAGTGTCACTAGTAAGCCTCTACTATACTAGCTCGTTAATCCAAGATGGTTATGTTTCCTAACCATAGACATGAGTTGTCATTTGATTAACGGGATCACATCATTAGGAGAATGATGTGATTGACTTGACCCATTCCGTTAGCTTAGCACTTGATCGTTTAGTATGTTGCTATTGCTTTCTTCATGACTTATACATGTTCCTATGACTATGAGATTATGCAACTCCCAAACGTCACAACGTAACTGGGTGATTATAAAGGTGCTCTACAGGTGTCTCCGAAGGTACTTGTTGTGTTGGCGTATTTCGAGATTAGGATTTGTCACTCCGATTGTCGGAGAGGTATCTCTGGGCCCACTCGGTAATGCACATCACTATAAGCCTTGCAAGCAATGTAACTAATAAGTTAGTTGTGGGATGATGCATTACGAAACGAGTAAAGAGACTTGCGGTAACGAGATTGTGCTAGGTATTGAGATACCGACGATCGAATCTCGGGCAAGTAACATACCGATGACAAAGGGAACAACGTATGTTGTTATGCAGTTTTACCGATAAAGATCTTTGTAGAATATGTAGGAACCAATATGAGCATCCAGGTTCCGCTATTCGTTATTGACCGGAGACGTGTCTCAGTCATGTCTACATAGCTCTCGAACCCGTAGGGTCCGCACGCTTAAAGTTCTGTGACGATTTGTATTATGAGTTTATGTGTTTTGATGTACTGAAGGTAGTTCGGAGTCCCGGATGAGATCAGGGACATGACGAGGAGTCTCGAAATGGTCGAGACGTAAAGATCGATATATTGGACTAGGGGGAGGGGCTGCGCCCCCTCCTTTCTTCTCTTCTCTCTTCCCCTTCCTTCTCTCCTACTCCTACTACTTGGAAGGGGGGGAATCCTACTCCCGGTGGGAGTAGGACTCCTCCAGGGCGCGCCATAGCTAGGCCGGCCCTCCCCCCTCCTCCACTCCTTTATATACGTGGCCAGGGGGCACCCCATAGACACAACAATTGAGCATTGATCTCTTAGCCATGTGCGGTGCCCCCCTCCACCATAATCCACCTCGATCATATCGCAGCGGTGCTTAGGCGAAGCCCTGCGTCGGTAGCATCATCATCACCGTCACCACGCCGTCGTGCTGACAAAACTCTCCTGTGAATCTTTGCTGGATCGGAGCTCGCGGGACGTCATCGAGTTGAACGTGTGCTGAACTCGGAGGTGCCGTGCGTTCGGTACTTGGATCGGTCGGATCGTGAAGATGTACGACTACATCAACCGCATTGTGCTAACGCTTCCGCTTTCGGTCTACGAGGGTACGTGGACACACTCTCCCCTCTCGTTGCTATGCATCACCATGATCCTGTATGTGCATAGGAAATTTTTGAAATTACTACGTTTCCCAACAAAAACATCATAAATAACAGTAGGAAAACATGATGTAAAATGGACGTATCAAACCTCATAATCTTCAAAAATATTCCACTACCCAATATAAAATTTTGGCCAGAATAGTTATTCTCTCTCTGGTCAGAATTGTCCATTTGTGAGGAAACCTCTATTTTCCTAACTCAGAAAACTCCCAAATAAATTTCCTGAGATACCAGGGAACCTATCTGGCCACAATATTCAAAAAATATCATCTAAGCCAATACAACTTTTTAGCAACAAAATTCCGCCAAGATTCTGCTCATTCTGAACCTCTGTGAAGGAAGTACTAGCTAGAGGTACCCTATGGCTATGAAATTTTTATGGCATCTCATACACCCCAAATGACTCCCACACACCAAAATTCAGCTCCACCAGATCAACCATGTGAGTGAACCAAGAATATTTAGCTTCTGGACCAAAATGTGGTTTACACATGAACCTCATTCAAAACTGATCCAAACCCTTTCAAATTTTGCCAGTTTGTAGTTCTTCCAACCTAGGCCCCTCCAGACATTTCCACTGGCTCTATCTCCAGCTCATCTTTCCTCTAGATCCCTCTCAATATTTCTGTCAGAAACTTCAGTTGATGCTACACTTCATGTCAGGATGAACCTAGCCCAACCAAGCATGCAGAGAAACTAAATGGCCAAGGGAGAACGTGCTAGACACGATGGGTTGGGTAGGAGAGGCCTCTAGACACCCATGGCCGTGGTGAGCACGGCACTGGCATGCAATGCACGCGCTCTGCACCCCAACCGCGTCTGAGGTGACGCGTCCAAGCTGCCCCGCGTGGCCTCGCCTTGTTCGAGCGCGCCGACGTCTTCCCCTCCTTCCACCTGGCCGTTCTAGATCCCTCCCCTCGCCGAAAACCACCCCGACGGCCGCCACACACCTGGGCACTATGCCGCCCGTGGTGGCGCCCCAATCCTGTTGCTCATCGTCTTCCCCGCTAGCCGCCACCGACCGCCATTACTGCCTCTGCCCTCCTCCATCACTTCACCCCGCAAGCGGCCAGCCAGCACGACATCTTTGCACCGGCGACATGGCCTGAGTCTCGCCGCTTCGGGAGAGCTCGCCCGTGCTCGCCCCCGCCTATATAAGGCCACGACCAGCCTCTCCGAGCTCCTCAACCAACTCCACCATCCTCCAATCGCTTCCCCGAGCAGCGAGCCACGACCGAGAGGCCCTCTGGCCTCGAGCCTTGCCGGTGATCCTCCACCACCAGAGCCTAGTCGACTCACCGCTCCACCCCTCCCGACCTCTTCTAACTCCACAATTGAGCTCAGCTCGTCCCCCTGGTCGCACTCAGTCTCTTGCTCGACCGAATCATCGCCGGAACCACCGTCTCCGACAACCCCCGAGCACCACCGCCGCCAGAGAAGAAGGGGGCGATGCCGTCCGGCCAACCCTGGTTGATCAGCGGGTACGTGTGTGCTCACCTCGGTGAGCTCTTTGCATCCCTGCCCTCACCCGTCCTCGCCGCCGCCTACATCGCCGGCGACGATTGCCGGAGCTCCGTCTCCCTTTGTTCCCCTCTCGCCCTTCGATTTAAATCAGCTGCGGGGCCCGCTCATCAGTGGCTTAGCCGTGCACGCAAAGCGGTAAGTGGAGGCGCCCCTCCACTTTACGTATTTGACGTGGCCGGCTGGGTATTTTTCTATTTTCTATTTAATTCCAACTTTGACCAGAAACTTTGACTAGCTGTAACTTTTTATCCACAAGTCCAAATCACTTAATTCTTTTTGCATTTGATTTGTCTTGCACTGTTCAAGATATCTTCCGATATTCCGATAAATCGGCCGATTTATCGCTTATCGCTATCTGACCGATAAGATAAATGGGCCGATAAATCAGCCGATATGGCGATAAATTGGCCGATATGCCGATAAACTGGCTGATTTACCCCTTATCATGGGTCGACCAATAAGTTCCCGATAAGTGATATCCCCAACATTGTTGTCTTGAACCCCTCTAATTTCTGGTAAAATTTGGTATTTTTCTCACTCTCACAGAATTTCTGGTGATTAAAACAGTGATATGTGACATTTTCAAATGCTATTTCAAAATATTTTCAGAGGGAAACTTTGGTGGTTTTGAAGACCAGGACTTTGTGGGCAACCCAACAGAGCAAGGCAAGCCAGGACATCCATTTTATGAAGCATTTCAATAGCATTGCATATTCCACTACTAGGAAAAGGCTTATTAGTGGCGCACCTGTTTTGGCCATTAATGGCGCACTACAGGTGCGCCATTATCATCACGCCACTAGTAACATATACTAATGGCGCACTCCTAGTGCGCCATTAGTATACCAGACTATAGTGGCGCACCAGGCAGTGCCCCATTAGTAAGTCATACGGTGCGCCATTAGTATGCCTCCCAGGGGGCCATATTTAACTTGTGCTCTGGGTTACTAATGGCGCACTAACAGATAATGCGCCACTAGTATTTTTATAGCAGTGCGCCACTAATGTGCTGTATGGTGTGCCACTAGTATGAATATTAGGAATATTTTTTTTCTTTTCTGATATTTGCACAGATTACAAAATATATTACTGCATAGAATATAGACAACAAAACATATAAACAGCAGATTCATTGAATACAATAGAAGATTAGTCTCAGAATACAATTCATCATATTAGCTAGTCTCCGAATTCAAAAGACCGAACAAAGTTAGAACATTACAAGTCTCGAGACCGCGAGTAGCGAGTTTGTCTTCACATTACAAGTCGATATCGATCATCTAAACTACCATCACATAGAAGAGAGCTGCGGTCATCACGATGAGCATCATCGTGATGAAACTGGTCTTCATCCGGTTCCTCCTCCGCTCCCTCCTCTCTCCCGCTAGATAGCGCGCGTATCTAGCTTCCGCCTCCGCCCTAGTGGTGTACACTTTGTAACTGTTACCGCTGAAACGGTGAACCTGTCTCTGACACTCCTCCCAGTCATCGTAGACTCCGGGAACCTTACCCTTGTACACGACATACGACGGCATATCTATGCACTAGCCAAACAAAATGTTAGTAGCAATTCACAGACAATACATAAGCAATATATAAGTATGCAACAAAAGGATCGGAAGAGAAAAGCAAGACATGGTCCTACTAATAAATAGCATTGATTACATATAAGTTGAATGACTGTCCAAACCAAAGAGACATACAAGTTCATTAAATTTTAATTACAACATGAGCTAATCGATATTTCAGAACTACATAGCATCTCTACTTTCGACTCGACTCAGGGACCGGAGCGTGGATGAAGCCGCCGTCTGTCGTGATGGTCATGAAATCGCGGGCGTTGTCAGCCTGCATTTGTAGCGTTGTTTCTATCTCATAGTTGGACGGTTGATATCTGAGGTAGAACTGCCCCGAGGTACGAAGGACATCTTGATGGATGATTTCCGCAAACTCCGACTGGATGCGAAAGAATTCTTGTCTGATGTCCGCGTCCTGGATTGCCGACAAGCATGCGGCCCAATCTTTGAGATTATTTGGTAGCAAAAGGTGATTATGGTCCCGTACGATCGCCCGCATGTGATGGAGGGCGTAGTAGGCATCCTTCTGACTGCCAGGAGGCTACTTGACGCAGGGGAACGTCGTATTGTGGGTGAACACGTGCTTGCCGTACCTACGAATTGGCCTGCTGAAGGTGCCTCCAGATCTGGCGTAGCCGGGGAGAACATCATCAAGAACTTTCTTGATATTTGTGTAGTCTTTCTTCGACTGACGGTCCGAGTCGAAATACGTGGCCATGGAATATTTCGGGCTTAAGAAGATGAGTGTGCAATGTGTGTCACTGCACAAAACACGGAATGTTAGAAAAAAAAAGAACGATTGAAATCTAAGAAATCATATGTTACGGGGCGGTGAGGGGATGACTTACTCGGGAAAGTAAGGCACGAGGAAGTTATCCTTATCTGGGTTTGCTAGAATGACGCCTTCGAGGTATGAACTCGCGACTTGCCGGTCCTCAGTGCTGCCCAAGATGTTGGCACGCATGTAGAAGGGGTCGACTATCACGATGTCCGGGGTCTTGTCTCTAATGATCCGCATCTCCATACTCTGCGAAAATAGCCGAACGAAGGTGTAGTGCAGCGGATGAAGGTTAAACATAGCGAAGATGTCATCAAATCGCAGGACGATCATACCCCCGATGGCGCTATCCACAAAGCCCTTGCCCTCTGGCACCTTGGCCAGGAAAACCGGGTATGCCACATCATTCTCTCGGAGATGCCGCTTCTCCAAAGAAAGAACACTGTCATGCAGACTCCGCATAGCACCGGTTGCAGCATTGAGCAGATTAGTCGGTAGCATCGGCCTACCCGCCACATGCACCCTCCTCGAGATATCCTTAGGTGAAGGTGGCCCGTCCTGAGCATGGATCGTACTCAGTGCCGGCTGGCTCGCACCCTTGTTACTCTTTCTTTTCCGTCCCTTCTTCTTCTGCTGTAATGGGATCGAGTTCTGCTCAGCGACCGCCTTCTTGAGTGTGTTGGGGCTGATAATATTTCGCACCTCGGCTATCTGAGGCTCGGTGAAGGCGGCAGCTGGAGGCGTCTCCTGAGAACTGAACGCCAGACGACGCCTGTTGCAATTGGGTTTCTCCGCGGTACCAGCTAGATCGTCTTTTGCAGGGTTGGGTTCTTGAGAAGGAGGCCCCAAGAATTCGTCACCGTACCCATGTTCGTTGAAGTACTTATCGACGTTGGTAAATGTACCATCGTCGTCGTTGTCGTCGTCCGGATCCTGTGCCATATGCATGTCCGGCATGTCCGGTAGTGTTGCGGGGGTCTTGCCATGGCTTGGCGCCAGCACGACTGGCGGTGTTGTCTGTGGGGTGGTGTCCCCCGCCCCCAAACGAATCTGGCTCTTCGGCCAAAGCATGGGCCAGCTTCTGCAGGCGCTGAGGGTCATCACATCATCTTCGTCGGCCCCATGGGGTCGATACAGAGGTAATATGTCGTCGAAGCCCGGCAGCACCCGAACCAGTTGAACCCTATAAACGGTGGGTGGCATCTGATTACCGTGGAACACGCGGCTGCCCGGTTGAACGATTCTGCCCTTGGCGACATCGACCAACTCGTCGTTCACGAAGTGCAGGAGAGTGCACGGAACGTCGGCAGCGCCCTGTGAAAACATGTAGGGCGTCAGGGATGCCCAGTCAAAGGCAAGGAGATGAAGTCATCGGCCGAGAGGCTTAATTAGTTACCATGATGGCATCGAGCTCGGCTAATGTCGAGGCACCGCCAACGGCGGGCGTGCAATTGACGGAGGGGCCGCTTGCTGCTGAGGTGCCGGCCGGCGTATTCTTCCCACACCCGGGTGCATTAAGCTGCAATGCCGGCGCCGCCGCGGGAGACACCAATGCCGCCTCCGCCGGAGACACCAATGGCGCCGCCGCGGGAGACACCAATGCCGCCTCCGCCGGAGACACCAATGGCGCCGCCGGCGCGTTGCGCGAGTTGCTGCCCGTGAAGCTGGGAATCGGGGGCAGCCCCTGCTGGCCGCCCGCCACCCACGCCTGCAGCCCAGAAACCAAGGTAGGTATAATGGCGGTGATCGTCGCTCCCAGTTGGTCTCGCACTTGCTCTTCGACCATCTCCGGAATCCGCGCCACTTGTGCCTTGAGTTGTTGAACCTCGCGCTGCTGGCTTTCCGAGCTGGTCTTTCTTTCCTTTCGCCCAAAGGTATAGTATTCCGACCATTTCGTGGACAAGCCTTTGCCGGCCACACGACCAGCTGACGATGGCTTACTGAGCTTATCATTGTTTTTCATTATGTTCAACGCCCTATTTAAAGGGGTGTCGAAAGGGGAGCTCTGAGACGACCCCGCGCTACTGCTTTCAGTGTCCTGCGGAAGGAACGTGAACCATTTAGAAATTTGGCTTCATTAATTAGAATGCAACCATATGGAGCTAATTACGCGGGGGTGTATTCCTTACCAGAACACGCTCAAGCGCCTTGGTCTTTGGATACGTGGTAAGCTCCTTGGTTACCGGGTCAATCTTGTACCAGGCCCTGACATAGTTCCTGGTCTGCTTGTCACGGTATTTCTCGAAGCGGGGCGGTAGGCCTTGCTCGGCACGCTCCGCGTCCTCCTTGTCCCATATAGGTTCCACCACTCTGTAACCGCCGGGACCGAGTTTGTGGACCCCTAAGTTCAAGTCCCGCATATCTTTCCCCCACTGACTTGATTCCTCGGATGCGTTGCTCTCGCACTTGATCTTGAACTCCCAGTAGTCATCTTCGCTGATCGAAGGATTTTTCTCCTTGATCTTCTCATAACTATCACCTTTTTCAATCATGCTCTTCACCGCGCCTCTCCAAGTAGCCAGGGCCTTGCTCATCTTCGTGAGGGTGGCACTATTCACTTTATTCCCTGAGAGGCGTGTGTTTGCGAAGTCACCGGGGAACTTGTATCGTTCGTGCAGCTTCGTGAAGAGGAGGTTGCGCAAATTCCCTCGGTCACGATGCCTTAGGTTCTCGGTGTTGATCGAGACGGTGCTCCGGAGAATGCACCCGAGCTGTCCCGCGTACCCCTTGACTAATTCTTTGGGCGCCATTGGATGCCCCTCGGAGGACACTTCAGTAAATTCCTCCTTGACGGTGCTTAGCACGTTCGGGCGCCGGTCCTTCCGTTGCCTCTTCGGTTGGCTGCCATCTGTGCGTGCGCTGCCATCATCAGTGGTGGCATCCTCGGCGGCACCATCAGTGGTGTCATCCCCGACGCCACTAGGGGTTGTGTAGTCAGGATCGGTGTCTTCCGCGGCGTCCTCATAGCGCTGAGTTTCTTCCTCCATCTCCTGGGACAGCTCCCAGAATGCCTTGCTGCCCGAACCGCCGGCCTCATCGTTGTGGGCCATGTTTCGCTCTAAATAGGAAAAAAGTTTGGTCAAAAAGTTGGTTATTGTCAAGGAATAAGATCTCTAAGTTGACCAAATAACCTAATTCTCGAGGAATGTCGCCAAAAAGTTGGTTATTGTCAAGGAACAATTGAGAGATGTTTGTGATATTGCCTAGGTGTTTTGGGATGGAACCTGTTAGTGTGTTGTTCCTAAGGTCCAAGTCCCTTCCTAACCCCCTTCTTCTTGTCTCCTCATTTAGGGTTTGTCGACACCGAGGCATCCTAAAAGCTAAGCTTTTATCATTTAGGGTTTCTCGACGCCGAGGCACCCTAAAAGCCTAAGCTTTCATCATTTAGGTTTTTATCGACACCGAGGCACCCTAAAAGCCTAAGTTTTCATCATTTAGGGTTTATCGATGACGAGGCACCCTAAAAGAATATGTGGTATGGGCTTTTTTAGTAGGTCATCCTACCAGATTAGGGTTTATCGATGACGAGCAACTGACATTAGTAATAACTATGAGTTGATATCACACTTCTATATGTATAACACAAGAGGCAGTTGATCCTACTTAATTAAGTACTAAGATACCCCGGCCCATGCATTAGTCGCAAGTACCCCATATGTCCTATTTTTAGCAAAGTCATGCTAAAATTCACAGAAAATTTCAGCATGACATTTGCTGAAAATAGGACATATGGAGTACCCGAATTTGCCGGAACGGAAGTTAATCGACATTCCGGCAAACTCAAGGGCCTCTCGGGTGGACAAGGCAAAATCATTATCCCAGGTGGACAAGGCAAAATCATTTTCTGGGCAGTAGTTTAACTGAATTTGAGGAGTATCATGTTTAAGGAAACATTTGCAAACAAAGATAATGGCAGTAAAACATCCATGCTGAGTATGACATCCATCTTGTGCATTCATATGGTACTACAGCTTCCCTGTAAAGATTATTATTCAGATTAAAGATGACCTAGCTAGGTTTCACCGTGGTTTAAATGATGTGTGTTTCGAGACTTCTTGCTTTCTGAACCCAACACCATTAGGTGTAAAAGTAAAGTTATTTTTTCGAATTCTCATACTGAAAGAAAGTAAACCTCCAATGTTAAATAACATTACACGGAACATATTTTGCAATGATGGCGATTTTAAGAATGAAAAGGCAGAGCTTCTGAATTTTGTTGAAGATTGCATCATCCCTTCCTGAATTTTTTCAGTGAACATGACAGGCTAACAGGGCAGTAATTCCACGAATCATCCAAAATTACAGAGTCAAAAAGATGCACCATACATTTTAGATCAATTCATTTCTAAATATTGAAAATAGAATGGTTGTTCTTAAAACAATATAAGTAGGCTGACCTGAAGTACTTAGCACAGACTATCATGAAGATTCGTTTATAGCACAATATGCCGGGACAGAGCAAAAGAATACGACTCAAATGAAGCAACTCATTTATAGCACAATACCTAAAGAAGTAACTCTCCTAATAACTGTACATCAATACCATAAATACATATTGTATATGGCAGATTCAAATGGAAAAAATGTAGTACATGTTCCCTTTTCTAATTCATCTTCAAACTCAGAGATTAGAAAAAGCAAAAATTGCCAATTAAGTTGTACCAATCATGATACAATCATTTGTGTTGGAAAGATATAGATATAGATTATTATGCATCAAGAGCTACCTATCAACAACAATCATCCAATGCTTCTTTGTTTGTGCACTTCCTTATACTGAAGTAGAATTGCTCGTCACTATACCTTTGTTGGACCTCCGGACTTGAAGGAGAGGCCGCGGAATCCGAGGTGGAAGAAGGGCTCGATGGCGGGTTCGCGGTGCTCCTCGTCTCGGCTCCGGTCCGGTTCGTCGACGTATCCGATGGAGACGACGTAGACGCTCGTGCTGGACTTCTCCGGCCTGCTTCAGTGCTCGACGGCGTGGAGACGGAGACGCGTCGGGGTGGGGTCGGAGGGGGAGGATGGGGAGAGGGAGGCGGCGGGGGCGCGGGGGCGGCGGCGCAGTGGGTCGGGGCGGCGGCGCAGTGGGGGGGGCTGAGAGAGATGTGAGATTGGGGATTTTAGTGGGGGGAGGGATAGCAATGGCGCACCACCTAGCGGCGCGCCATAAGTAACTTTTTTTTTGGATAGCAATGGCGCACCACCTAGCGGTGCGGCATAAGTAACTTTTTTTTTGGATAGCAATGGCACACCACCTAGCGGTGCGCCATTAGTAATTTTTTTTTTTGGGTTTTTAGTTGCATTCATTTGTGAATTGGTAAAACATTTATGAATATGAAAAAATATCATCAAATTTGAAAAAATATTCATGAATTCAAAAAGTGCCCATGAAATTTAAGCAGTAAAAGGAACACTAAAAAATAAAATACAAGAATAAAAATAAATAAAAATGTGTATATCAATGGCGCACCTCATTCGGGTGCGCCATAAATACCTTCATAGCAATGGCACACCCTCCCCTGGTGCGCCATTACTAACTGTTTTTTTTTTGGATTTTTAGTTGCATCTAATAATTTTTTAGAAAATGACGATCAAATTTGAAAACATTTATGAATGTGGAAAAATATCATCAGATTTCAAAACATTTATGAAAAAATATAAATATGAAAAAATATCATCAAATTTGTTATTTGATTTTTTTTTGGATTTTTAGTTGCATCTAATAATTTTTTAGAAAACATTTATGAATATGAAAAAATATCATCAGATTTCAAAATATTCATGAATTCAAAAAGTGCCGCCCATTTCCATATGCCGAAATACAATCGAGAAATGAAGACTACGATTTAAATACAATCGATCTTAGCTAGCTATCTTTTCACAATCTTCTTGCCCTTCTTTTTTGCAAATGGAGTTCTTCTATTGAACGGACGTCCTTTAGGTAGGGTGGTCCTGCTTCTTCTTGTGGTGTATGGCACTTCATCGTCGTCGTCATGTTCCATCTTCGGGTCGCCGTACTTGTCGAAGTCTTGCTCATTGGCGACTCCATCCATTCCGATGATCTTCCTTTTGCCTCTCCTCACGACAACACGACTGGGATTTGACGGGTCGGTAATGAAGAAGCATTGGTCCACTTGGGAAGCCAGTACCCATGGCTCATTTTTCGCGGTGACGTTTGCGCCCGCGGTCTTGGATTTGGCTTCGGGTATAACCATGGTGGTGAAATACCGGTCTTCTTTTAGGACGCTCTTGGCCCATCTGACACGGAACATCGGGACCTTCTCTCCAGCGTAGCTCAGCTCCCAGATCTCCTCGATCCTTCCGTAGTATCTATCCTTGTCGTTACCGGTGTAGGATTCCATCGTTACCCCGGAGTTCTGATAACCATCGCTCTTCATGTCCTTGTCCTCGGTGTAGAATGTGTAGCCGTTGATATCGTACGCCTCATAGGTCATCAGGTTGTGCTCGGTGCCCTGTGACAAGGCGAATATGAGTTTTTCTTCCGTGGAAGAATCCTCATGTAAAGGGTACGACAGAAGCTTCTCCTTGAACCAACGCGTGAAACATAAGTTGTGCTCTTTGATTATATCTCCGTCCGTCCTCTGTTGGCCTCGGTCATTGTACGTCTTCTCAATAAAGGTTTTGTGCTCTACCACCCAAGGATCGACCACGTCTATGTGTTGTAGCGCGACTAGGTTTGCTCTTTCAAAGTCGGCGAGTCGACCCTCCAAGTCGACATGCATTTCGCGGCGACCATCGCGGTGACCCCATCCAGCGAGCCTGCCGAGGTGCCTGTTGACGGGCAGACCAATGTGGTTCTCGATGCCTAGATAATTCGTGCAGTAGGAGATGCACTCTTCGGTCAGAAAGCCCCTGGCTATGCTTCCCTATGGACGTGACATGTTGCGAACGTATCCTTTGATGACACCATTCATCCTTTCGAACGGCATCATGCTGTGCAGGAACGTCGGCCCGAGTTGGATGATATCCTCCACGATATGGACCAGCAGATGCACCATAACATCGAAGAATGCGGACGGGAAGTACATCTCAAGCTCGCATAGTATCACCACGATCTCTTCCTGTAGCCTTCTGAGTTGCCTCACGCCAACCGACTTCCGAGAGATGACGTTGAAAAAGTTGCATAGGCCAAATAGCATTTCACGGACGTGCGCGTCCATGATCCCACGGATTGCAACTGGAAGTATCTGCGTCATCAGCACGTGACAGTCGTGAGACTTCATCCCGCTGAACTTCTGCTTCGCTGAGTCTAGGTATCTGCTTATCTTCCCCGCGTAACCGTAAGGAAGTTTTACTCCTACGAGGCAGGTGAAAAACTGCTCGATCTCCTCCAGACTTAGAGTGAAGCATGCGGGAGGGCAGTCATTTCCGATCTTCTTGGCCTTTTTGCCTTTGCGACGACTT
The DNA here is from genome assembly GCA_011799875.1 of Thinopyrum elongatum. NCBI lineage: Eukaryota > Viridiplantae > Streptophyta > Magnoliopsida > Poales > Poaceae > Thinopyrum > Thinopyrum elongatum. The sequence goes on from CM022299.1 coordinate 567,900,691, forward strand.
TCCGTGTCCATCGCCTCATCATCATTAGCGTGAAGCTCCTCCCTGATGCCCATTGATTTCAAGTCTGCCCTTGCTTTCGGCCCATCTTTGGTCCTCTCTGGCATGTTGAGCAGGGTACCAAGCAGACTCTCGCACACGTTCTTCGTGATATGCATGACATCAAGGCTGTGAGGCACACGGAGGATCTTCCATTACGGCAAGTCCCAGAAAACCGACCTCGTTTTCCATACCTTCAGCAGCGGCTCTGGCGCCTTTCGCTTCTTTCCCGGCGGTGGGCACTCTTTCCAATTTTTCAACAGCTCGTCTATTTCCTCGCCGCTCCTCGTACGCGGGCGTCTTCGGGGTTCGGTTTCACCATCAAACAGATCCTTGCATTTTCTCCATGAGTCATCATCGCGAAGCCACCTTCGATGTCCCATGAACACGGTTTTCGAAGACCCGGGATCTCTATCTAGCTGGCGATACGTTGTGTCATCCATGCACCTGACGCATGCACGAAATCCGTGGACCACCTGCCCCACGACATATCCGTAACCGAGATAGTCTTGCACCGTCGTGAGCAGTGCGGCTCTCATAGGGAAATATTCTTTCTCTGCGGCGTCCCACGTATTGGCTGGTGTTTTCCACAGCGTGTCTAGCTCCTCTTTCAGCAGCCCCAGATACAGATTGATGTCGTTCCCTGGTTGTTTCGGCCCTTCAATTAGAATACTCATATGAATGTACTTCCTCTTCATGCACTTCCAGGGGGGAAGGTTGTACATCCACACAAACACAGGCCAGGTGCTATGTGTGCTTCTCTGGCTGCCAAACGGATTGACTCCATCGGTGCTCGCGCCCAACACGATGTTCCTTGGATCGTCCCCAAAATCTGGGTATTCGAAGTTCAACGCTTGCCACTGGCTCGCATCCTTAGGGTGACTCAGCATCTTGTCTTTTTTATTTATCTCCGGATCATTTCCGTCATCTTCTCGCTTCTTCTCCTCCCTATCCGCGTGCCAACGCAGGAGCTTTGCTGCCTTAGGGTCCGCAAAATACCGCTGCAGACGAGGAGTGATCGGAAAGTACCACACCACTTTTCGAGGAGCTTTCTTCCTCTTCTTGTATCGAGTGACACCGCACACCGGACATATGGTAGACTCCGCGTGCTCGTCCCGATAAATGATGCAATCGTTCATGCACACATGGTATTTCACGTGCGGTAAATCCAGAGGACACACGATTTTCTTCGCCTCCTCGAAACTGGTCGGGCACTTGTTCCCCTTGGGAAGACGTTCGTGCCAGAATGACATGTTCTCATCGAAGCATGCGTCGGTCATTTTGTGTTTTACCTTCATCTCCAGAGCCATGAGCGTTACTTTCAGGCGGGTATCCTCGGGCCTACATCCTTCATACAATGGAGTAACCGCGTCTATCTCCAGTTGATCCAATTTGGCTTTCTCTCGGGCGGCAGCTCTTGCGTTATCCGTCTGCTTGAGAAGCAGCTCTTGAATATGAGGGTCCTGCACCCAGCCCATCGATGGTCCATCGTTGTCTGCTCCGGCATCTTCATCTTCATGATCATGCCCTTCGTCTTGATCTTCCTCATCATCATGTCCGGCATCTTCTACATGATGACTGTGTACTGCATCACCGTCGTGATCATGTCCTGGAGATTCTTCGTCTTCTCGCCCGCCCTCGCCACCGCGGTTGTCTTGCTGCCCTTCCTCATTTCTTGCCTGGCCCCCATGGACGACTTCATAGTCATCTTCATCACCTTGCCACCGATAGCCATCCATGAAACCACGCAAGAGCAGGTGGTCCCGCACCTGTTCGGAATCCGGGTCCGTAATAAGGCTCTTCAGCTTGCATCTTCGACACGGACATCTTATCTCCGTCTCGTTCTTTTGAAGCATCTCGGCCTTCGCGGAGCTCAAAAACCTATTCACAATGCCTTCGGTCATCGTGCGGACCATGGTCGCCTGCGGGGTAGAGCAAAACGATATTTTAGAACCAAGAAAAAATTTGGCATGACTTTGCCTAAAAATAGGACCAAAAAGAATGCATAGTGCCAAATTCTCGCCGAAACGGAAATGAATCAACATTCCGGCAAAATATTGGCAACTATCGCATTTCAAATACCGGTACCTGCAAACACAAACATATGCAACACCACAAACATATGCAACACCACAAACATACGTAGATCTAGGCCATAAAAAGTGCATGTGCACGTTGTTGGAGGGAGAAAAAAGTAGATCTACAACATAATTAAAGAAAGCTTTCCCCTTACTTACCTATCAAAAAAAGGTAATTTAACCACTTAATTTGGGTGAATCTATGGTGCAAATGAGGTGAGGAGGAGGAGGCAGCCGAGACAAGCTTGGAGGAGGAGGTGGAGAGAATGAAGTGGGGAAAGTGAGTGTGGTAGGTGGCTGTCCAAAATATCTAGCTGGTCTCAGGTTACTAATGGCGCACCACCTAAAAATGCGCCATTAGTAACCCTGGTTACTAATGGTGCACCAGTTGGGGGTGCGCCGTTACTAGATTTGCAAAAAAAATAAAAAAATAATTGTTAGTTGTGGCGCACCGTGGTTATGGTGCGCCATTACGAGTTTTGAAAAAAAAAGTAAAAAAAAATTATTAGTAGTGGCGCATGGAGCGTGTGGTGCGCCATTAATAGTTAAAACTAGTAATGGCGCAATGTGCGCTGGTGCGCCATTAATAGTTTTGGAAAAAAAAATTGCTAGTAATGGCGCACCGTGTGTCTGGTGCGCCATTAGTAATGAGGACACTAATGGCGCACATGTATCTGGTGCGCCACTGCTATATAGCAGTGGCGCACCACATACATGGTGCGCCATTAATGTCCATATCAGCTATAGCCCTTTTCCTAGTAGTGTTCATATGAATTACTTTCATTCACTTGTTATATAATGATTCATAGTAAATTAATTCAAATACATAGTTGCTGCCATGATAAGTTATTGTGATAACCTCCATGCTTGCTAAATGAACTTAGTCGGTTGATCTTGAGTCACCTGTCCGGGCTTATTCGTGCAACCACATTTGCCGGTATGGGATGGTCTTGACTTGGTCTGGCTCCGTGCTCTTTCACCGGTACCTCCGTCTAGGGAGGGTTATGCGTGCGTGCTACCCTGATCAGGTAGACGGCGATAACCCTGTGAGCCCAGTTGAGTAATGTGCCGGCGTCCCCATTTGGGATAGTTTAGTTTGGCCACGACGGTGGCAGGTGTCATGAGGTGACACAGGGGCCACCCAGGGCTTGACTCCGAGGGAGAATGATTGCTGGTGGTACGGTGAAGGAGTCACGGGTCAGGCGGGTTTCGTTGGAGCAATGCTGGTCCACCCGAATGGGATCACAAGGTCAGGTGCTCCATGGTGTGGGTAAAGTGCACAACCTCTGCAGAGTGTAAAAATCTATTCGAATAGCCACGTCCATGGTATTGGACAGCCCGTCCAGACCTCACTAGGTTGTCAACTGTAACAGTAATAATAATAATGGAAGAACTCATCTTATAACCGGAAGTACTCAGTGACTTATGAGTATTCCGAGGGTTGTGGGACAACCCGAAAGAGAGTAAGTTGGTAACTGTTGACAGTAAGTGAATCACTTAAGGATTTAACATGTTACTTGCCATGCTATTGTTTGCTGCATTATTTGGCTGTCGTGAGCTTGCGAGTACATTCCGAGTACTCACCTAGCATATCATGCCAGATGTAGGAGAAGCCGAGGATGGAGGTCCCGATGACTTAGGCTACGCTAACTAGGCTGTGTCCCAGCAGTGTCCCTGTGGATGGAGTTTCTGCTATGTTCCGCTACGCCGTAGAGTTTTCCAGTAGTACCGAGGCCCTGCTATGTTTCATAAATAATGTAGATATTGTCGTAGCACCAGGCGTGCCTTTGGCCTTGCTATCGATGTAAAATATGAGCTTGTACCCGAAGTTTATCAATAAAGTTCAGTTATGTTCTGTTCCAAGTTGTTGAGTGTTTCCAGAAGACATGATCTCTGGGTTGGAAACACTGGTAAACCGGTTCTCTGAGCCGGGGTGCCACAACGCTTGGTATCAGAGCCATGCTGACTGTAGGACATCCTAGTTAGCCTGCGCTAGAAACCGCGAGTAGTGTAGGGTTTGAGTGCGCATCTTTCTTGCTGCATTTGATTGTTGCATGGCATGCATCATGATTCATTGTTTTACTAACTGTTGGCATTGTGAGTGTAGATGGCATCAGTTCCGTACCACTACCATCATGAGCTAGCACCATTCGCTTTTCCTGTACTGCTCCGTAGCGTCTGGCTTCGGCTGTATCCCAACGGCAAAGATCCAGTGTACCAGGTGTTCCGAGAGCAGCTTGCCGAGCCAGTGTATGAGTATCACACGGAAGCTTTTCTGACCGCGAGCTCGGACATTGGTAGCTATTCTCGCTCTTCCAAGGGCGGAACGGCTTCTACTCCGGAGCTGGCGATCCAGTTTGCTGCGATGGAGGCTCTCACTGACTTGCGCTTCCACGAGGTCGAGATGCAGACTCATCCAGGTTTCTTTCACTACCCCACCCTGTCGCCTGCGACAGGGCGAGTCATTTTTGCACCTGTTAACCTGGTGAGTGATCATGCCACTGGTGTTTTATCTAGTTATCTGAACGCCAGTTATCGTATGATCATGTCCTTGGCTGAGGAGCTATCTTGTGTCCAAGGGGCACTTGCAGCTACGACTACCGCATCATCGCTGCCTCATCTTACATTTCCACATGTGCATCCACCGCCAGTTCCACCTCCACGTACGTTTGATACTCCCTCTAGCTCCACCACTCCACCAGGCCTTTCGTCTGGTAGCCGACATGAGACCCCAGTAGAGTGGGCCTCACTCCTAGCCACTCCAGCTCCTCCGATGCTGAGGCGTTGTGCTTCTTCTTCCCTGGAAGGAGAACCATCTCAGCAGCGTCGTAGTGTTTCCTTTGATCCGGAGGATGCGATCCACATCATCAGTTCTGATTCCGACTCAGGATCAGATGACGAGGAGTCTTCAGTTTGGCAGTGTTCGTGCCACCCGCGTCACTAGAGTATAGGCTTGAGTTGTAGTGCATGCATCTCTGCATATGTCAACTGCCGTATGAGCAGTCTAGCCATGATATTCCCCTACTAGCTTGCCATGTATGATGTTGGGTTATCTTGTATAATTATGTTGTTTGCTTTATTCGCATCTTTTTCATGAATTCTCTTTTGGTGTCATATTACTGTGTTTCCCTTATGGATGTTGCTCATCGATTCAGTATTTTGCAATGGGAACAAATTTAGGATGAAGAGAGGTAGTAGCCAAGGCGGCGATGGAACCCCCGTTCGTCGATCCGCCAGACAAGCAGGACAACCACCGGAAGATTTACCACCACCACCACCTCAGGCACCGACCACTGATCAAATCATGAGGATGTTTGAAGAGAAAAGGAATCAGGATCTCATGGAATTCCTGAAGAGTATGCAGACTATGGTGGGCCAGAATAACAATAATGGGGCACACTCTAAGTTATCTGACTTTTAACGCACTAAGCCCCCCAGTTTTGGACAAGCTGTGGACCCGATGGAGGCTGATGATTGGCTGAGGACCATGGAAAAGAAGTTGGATATAGCCCACTGTGAAGAGGCAGACAAGGTTCCTTTGGTCACCCATTACCTAGAAGGGCCGGCAGCTATATGGTGGGACAACACAAACATAACATGGCCTTCCGGAGAAGATATTTCCTGGGAGAAGTTCAAAGAGGCATTCCACAAGTATCATATCCCTACTGGCATAATGAAGGTGAAGCAAAGGGAATTTCTTGCTCTCACGCAAGGAAATATGTCCGTGGGAGAGTATCTGAACAAATTTAACAATCTGGCACGGTACTCTGCCCATGACGTATCCACTGAAGAAAGGAAGATAGACTGATTCCTAGGAGGACTGAATCATGCCCTCCATTGTCAGCTTTGTATGCTGGACTTTCCAGACTTCCAGACCTTGGTGAACAAGGCTTTCATAGCAGAGTGAGAACATAAGTCCGGGTATGATGACCATAAGCGGAGGTTTGAACCCAAGAAGGACAACCATGAGCAGTTTGTGCAGAAGCCACGCATCTGGCAGACGGGCCCATCTGAATACAAGCCCGCATGGAACAATGGCAACAACAACAATAAGATGGTCAGCCAGGACAAGACCTTTGGCAAACAACCCGTGATGGAGGACTGCCGCCGCAATAACACTTGCTTTACTTGTGGCCAAAGCGGACACTACTCCAAGCAGTGCCCTGCCAGAAACGGGAAGCCACCATCCGACTTCAAGCCACAGGTCAACACTATTGGACATCTCCCCAACCACAATTTCAGCTACGGACGCGTCCATTATATCTCCGCCAAAGAATCATGTGAAGCACCAGACGTAGTCCTTGGTATGTTTTCTGTTAATGACATACCTGTAGTAATTTTATTTGATTCTGGAGCTTCCCATTCGTTTATTTCGCGGAGTTTTGCCACCTTGCATAAATTTTCCCCTTCGCTTTTGGATAAAATCATGGTGGTACAATCCCCTGGCTCCCTGCTCAGAACAAATATGATATATAAAGGTCTGGAAATTTCAATACATGGAGTTAAATTTCCAGCTACACTCGTTGCCACTGAATCCCCTGGATTGGATATAGTACTGGGAATGGATTGGTTGACACCACATCAGGTGTGCATCAACTGCGCTACCAGGACGGTGACACTGGTTAACCCGACAGGACAAATAGTTCAATTCATTGCCAGCAAAATGATGTCAAGAAAGGGAATGGCATAGCAAGCTACCGGTACGGATATGAACTTGATTCCGGTAGTCTGCGAATTCCTGGATGTATTTCCTGAGGAACTACCAGGGATGCCACCCGACCGGGAATTAGAATTTGCAATTGAAGTGATTCCCGGAACTGCTCCAATTTACAAGAAATACTATCGAATGCCGAGTCCAGAGCTGGTAGAATTAAAGAAGCAATTGGATGAGTTACTACAGAAAGGGTACATTCATCCAAGATTCTCACCATGGGGATCACCCGTACTGTTTGTCAAGAAGAAGGATGGAAGTCTACAAATGTGCGTAGACTATCGCCAGTTGAATGAGGTCACTATCAAGAACAAGTACCCGCTCCCTCGCATTGACGATCTGTTCGATCAGCTGAGTGGAGCACGAGTATTCTCCAAGATTGACCTCCGAACAGGATATCATCAGCTAAAAATCAGAAAAGAGGATATCCCCAAGATGGCTTTCACCACCCGGTATGGCCTGTATGAATTTACGGTCATGGTGTTTGGACTGACGAACGCTCCAGCCTATTTCATGAGCATGATGAACAAGGTCTTCATGGACTTTCTGGACAAATTTGCGGTGGTGTTCATCGATGACATCCTGATATACTCCAAGGATGAAGAAGAGCACAAACAACACCTCCGTGCTGTCTTGGAAAGATTGAGGACCCATCGTCTATATGCCAAGTTCAGCAAGTGTGAATTTTGGCTAAATGAGGTGGGATTTCTGGGACACGTTCTGTGACAACAAGGAGTAGCTGTCGACGCCAGCAAGGTAACTGCTGTGTTGAACTGGAAGACACCAGCTTCCGTGACCAAAGTCCATAGCTTTCTGGGATTGGCAGGCTATTACCGTCGGTTCATAGAGGGCTTCTCTAAGATAGTCAAGCCGCTGACAGAACTGCTGAAGAAGAATCAAAGGTTTGTCTGGACAGCAGAATGCAAGAGCAGCTTCTTGGAGCTAAAGACAAGGCTAACCACAGCCCCTGTCCTAGTTCTTCCAGACATTCACAAAAGCTTTGACATATATTGCGATGCTTCCAGGCGTGGAATCGGCTACGTGTTAATGCAAGAAGGAAAGGTTGTAGCATATGCATCCCGACAGCTACGACCTCATGAAGAAAACTATCCCACACATGACTTGGAACTAGCAGCAGTGGTTCATGCCCTAAAGATCTGGAGGCATTATCTCATCGGGCAGCGCTGTGAAATAAACATGGACCATAAGAATCTCAAATATATTTTCACTCAGCCTGAGCTGAATCTCAGACAGCGAAGATGGCTGGAACTGGTCAAGGATTATGATCTCGGAATAAATTATCATCCGGGAAAGGCCAATGTGGTTGCCGATGCTCTCAATAGAAAACCATGTATGGTGAACACACTGACTGCAAGTATTCACCCCAGGTTGCAAGAAGAGTTTGCCAAACTCAATATGGTACTATGCGGCCCAGTTAACTTGGATACCTTGGAAATTACCCCAACTATTATGGAAGAGATTAAAAAGGCTCAAGAACCAGATAAGGGGATACAGGAGATCAAGGAGTTGATGCAGCAAGGGAAGGCCAAGTCTTTCCGTGTGGATGACCAAGGCACCTTATGGTTTCAGAAGCGGATATGTGTGCCCGATCAGGACAATCTGAGACAGCAGATACCCAGAGAAGCTCATGAGTCCTCATACTCTATTAACCCAGGAGGCACAAAGATGTATCAGGATCTGAGAGAAACCTTTTGGTGGCCAGGAATGCGAAGGGACATAGCATACTATATCGCCTGCTGTGATGTTTGCAACAAAGTCAAGGCTGAACATCAGAAACCCGTTGGGTTACTGCAACCCTTACCACTTCCCCAGTGGAAGTGGGATGACATATGCATGGACTTCATTGTTGGACTACCCAAGTCAACAAGAGGCCATGATGCTATCTGGGTCATCGTGGATATACTTACAAAAGTGGCTCACTTTATTCCAGTAAAGACCACTTTTAATGCAAACCAGCTAGCACAACTCTACATGTCGTGGATAGTCAGCCTTCATGGAGTACCCAAGTCTATCACCTCGGATAGAGGCTCCTTATTCACCTCAGCATTCTGGCTGCGATTGCACCAAGCCTTGGGAACCGTGCTGAAGCATAGCACAGCGTATCATCCACAGACAGATGGACAAACCGAACGAGTAAACCAGATACTAGAGGATATGCTTCGGTCTTGTGCTCTTACCTATGGACCCAAATGGGAAGATAGCCTACCCTATGCGGAATTTTCCTATAACATCAACTATCAGTCAAGTCTTAGGATGTCACCGTTTGAAGCTCTGTATGGGCGAAAGTGCCACACCCCACTAAACTGGTCTCAGACAGGAGATAGTCGTATCTTTGGCACGGACTTGATGCTCAAGGCTGAGAGACAAGTCAAGGACATTCAGGAGCATCTTCGGGCAGCCAAGTCCCGTCAAAAGAGTAATTACGACCCAAAGCACCGGGAAGTGACTTTTGAGCCCGGAGAATATGCTTACCTTCGAGTAACCCCCATGAAGGGAGTGAAGAGGTTTCATACCCGGGGAAAGCTTGCACCAAGATACATTGGTCCCTTTCTAGTAATTGCTAGGAAAGGCAGGGTAGCATATCAGTTGGAATTACCACCGGAGTTGTCTGACGTTCATGATGTGTTCCACATATCACAGTTGAGGAAGTGCATTGCCCCACCGATCAAGCAAGCAGATATGAGTGAGATAGAACTGGCTAAAGATCTGACCTACGAGGAGAAACCTGTCAGAATCTTGGAGGAAATGGAAAGGACTACCCGGAGTAAGGTGATCAAGTTTTACAAGGTACTGTGGGAACACCACACTGAGGAAGAGGCTATCTGGGAAAGAGAAGACTTTCTAAGATCTGCATACCCGTACTTGTTCCCTAAGCAACCGAATCTCGAGGACGAGATTCATCCTAAGGGGGGTAGGTTTGTGACACTCTGGTTTTGACAACTTTTTCTTTTCGAAATCTTTTTGGCTTTATTTGAATTCTTGATGGTTTTTGAACCTTTTCAGTTGAATTTGGACTTGTGAATCTTCGAACTTCTTTCCCAAGTGACTCAAAAACCCTCATCACCTTGCCAAAACCTTGCCACACCTTTCTTGGATCAAATTCCAATCTTTTCCGAGTAATTATTCTCTTCCTTGGGAAACCATGACATCACTATGGGTTGTGAAGCAACCTATGGTTCTGATGATCAGAAAGATCTCAAATTTATGCCACACCTCCTCATCATCATATAACCTCATAATCTTAAAAAATATTCCACTGCCCAATATAAAATTTTGGCCAGAATAATTATTCTCTCTGGTCAGAATTGTCCATTTGTGAGGCAACCTCTATTTTCCCAACTCAGAAAACTCCCAAATAAACTTCCTGAGATACCAGGGAACCTATCTAGCCACAATATTCAAAAATATCATCTAAGCCAATACAACTTTTTAGCAACAAAATTATGCCAAGATTCTGCTCATTCTGAACCTCTGTGAAGGAAGTACTAGCTAGAGGTACCCTATGGCCATGAAATTTTTATGGCATCTCATACACCCCAAATGACTCCCACACACCAAAATTCAGCTCCACCACATCAACCATGTGAGTGAACCAAGCATATTTAGCTTCCGGACCAGAATGTGGTTTACACATGAACCTCATTCAAAACTGATCCAAACCCTTTCAAATTTTGCCAGTTTGTAGTTCTTCCAACCTAGGCCCCTCCAGACATTTCCACTGGCTCTATCTCCAGCTCATCTTTCCTCTAGATCCCTCTCAATATTTCTGTCAAAAACTTTAGTTGATGCTACACTTCATGTCAGGATGAACCTAGCCCAACCAAGCATGCAGAGGGACTAAATGGCCAAGGGAGAACCTGCTAGACACGGTGCGCTGGGCAGGAGAGGCCTCTAGACACCCATGCCCGTGGTGAGCACGGCACTAGCATGCAATGCACGCGCTCTGCACCCCGCCCGCGTCTGAGGTGACGCGTCCATGCTGCCCCGCGTGGCCTCGCCTTGTCCGAGAGCGCCAACGTCTTCCCCTCCTTCCACCTGGCCGTTCTGGATCCCTCCCCTCGCCGGAAACCTCCCTGACGGCCGCCACGCACCCGGGCACTGTGCCGCCCGTGGTGGCACCGCAACCCTGTTGCTCCTCGTCTTCCCCGCTAGCCGCCACCGACCACCATTACTGCCTCTGCCCTCCTCCATCACTTCACCCCGCAAGCGGCCAGCCAGTGCGGCGTTCTTGCGCTGGCGACGTGGCCCGAGTCTCGCCGCTTCGGGAGAGCTCGCCCGCGCTCGCCCCCGCCTATATAAGGCCATGGCCAGCCTCTCCGAGCTCCTCAACCCACTCCACCATCCTCCAATCGCTTCCCCGAGCAGCGAGCCACGGTCGAGAGGCCCTCTGGCCTCGAGCCTCACCGGAGATCCGCTGCCACCAGAGCCTAGTGGACTCACCGCTCCACCCCTCCCCGGCCTCGTCTGACTCCACCATTAAGCTCAGCTCGTCCCCCTGGTCACACTCAGTCTCTTGCTCGACCGAATCATCGCCGGAACCACCGTCTCCGACGACCCCCGAGCACCACCGCCGCCGGAGAAGAAGGGGGCGACGCCGTCCGGCCAACCCTGGTTGATCTGCGGGTACGTGCGTGCTCGCCTCGGTGAGCTCTTTCCATCCCTGCCCTCGCCCGTCCTCGCCGCTGCCCACATCGCCGGCGACGATCGCCGGAGCTCCGTCTCCCTCTGTTCCCCTCTCGCCCTCCTATTTAAATCAGCTGCGGGGCCCGCTCGTCAGCGGCTCAGCCGTGCACGCGTAGCGGCAAGTGGAGGCGCCCCTCCACTTTACGTGTTCGACGTGGATGGCTGGGTATTTTTCTATTTTCTATTTAATTCCAACTTTGACCAGAAACTTTGACCAGCTGTAACTTTTAACCACAAGTCCAAATCACTTGGTTCTTTTTGCATTTGATTTGTCTTGAACCCCTCTAATTTCTGGTTAAATTTGGTATTTTTCTCACTCTCACAGAATTTCTGGTGATTAAAACAGTGATATGTGACATTTTCAAATGCTATTTCAAAATATTTTCAGAGGGAAACTTTGGTGGTTTTGAAGACCAGGACTTTGTGGGCAACCCAACAGAGCAAGGCAAGCCAGGACATCCATTTTATGAAGCATTTCAATAGCATTGCATATTCATATGAATTACTTTCATTCACTTGTTATATAATGATTCATAGTAAATTAATTCAAATACATAGTTGCTGCCATGATAAGTTATTGTGATAACCTCCATGCTTGCTAAATGAACTTAGTCGGTTGATCTTGAGTCACCTGTCCGGGCTTATTCGTGCAACCACATTTGCCGGTATGGGACGGTCTTGACTTGGTCTGGCTCCGTGCTCTTTCACCGGTACCTCCGTCTAGGGAGGGTTATGCGTGCGTGCTACCCTGATCAGGTAGACGGCGATAACCCTGTGAGCCCAGTTGAGTAATGTGCCAGCGTCCCCGTTTGGGACAGTTTAGTTTGGCCACGATGGTGGCAGGTGTCACAAGGTGACACAGGGGCCACCCAGGGCTTGACTCCGGGGGAGAATGATTGCCGGTGGTACGGTGAAGGAGTCACGGGTCAGGCAGGTTTCGTTGGAGCAACGCTGGTCCACCCGAATGGGATGACGAGGTCAGGTGCTCCATGGTGTGGGTAAAGTGCGCAACCTCTGCAGAGTGTAAAAATCTATTCGAATAGCCGCATCCACGGTTTTGGACAGCCCGTCCAGACCTCACTAGGTGGTCAACTGTAACAGTAATAATAATGATGGAAGAACTCATCTTATAACCGGAAGTACTCGGTGACTTGTGAGTATTCCGAGGGTTGTGGGACAACCCGGAAGAGAGTAAGTTGGTAACTATTGACAGTAAGTGAATCACTTAAGGATTTAACATGTTACTTGCCATGCTATTGTTTGCTGCATTATTTGGGTGTCGTGAGCTTGTGAGTACATTCCAAGTACTCACCTGGCATATCATGCCAGATGCAGGAGAAGCCGAGGACGGAGGTCCCGATGACTCAGGCTACGCTAACTAGGCTGTGTCCCAGCAGTGTCCCTGTGGATGGAGTTTCCGCTATGTTCCGCTACGCCGTAGAGTTTTCCAGTAGTACCGAGGCCCTGCTATATTTCATAAATAATGTAGATATTGTCATAGCACTAGGCGTGCCTTTGGCCTCGCTATCGATGTAAAATATGAGCTTGTACCCGAAGTTTATCAATAAAGTTCAGTTCTGTTCTGTTCCAAGCTGTTGAGTGTTTCCAGAAGACATGATCTCTGGGTTGGAAACACTGGTAAACCGGTTCTCTGAGCCGGGGTGCCACACATGATCTCCTTCCTCCACCATTCGGTCACCGGAGCCGTCATGATCTCCTTCCTCCTCCATTGTTGGATCACCGGAGCGATCACCCTCTCCTTCCTGACCATCGGTGTCATTGAGAAACGACAAGGGATCACCTCTGTCGCGGATTATATCCCCCAACAACTCTTCTTGTTCTAAGTCTCTGTCCATAGTTTCTACAAATATTACAACATGGCAATATACAAACATGAGAGATGGATTAGTGGCAAACATGGGGATATACAAACATGAGAGATGGATTAGTGGTCGTCGAGGATACTTTGCGGACCCCCCCCCCCCCTTCATGTCGAAGTTATTGGGGATATGTTGAATTCCCGAGAGAGTTACGACAATCGCTATGGAAGAGATTGAACTATCCATTCTACCCCATTGACCTATGCTGCCTACCGAATAATTCGATATTATTGTTGTAGCGTTATATATAAGACCCCACCCGCCACCTTCGACAAACGGGTAGGGGCGGGAGGGCGAAGGAGATCGACAACGCTCTTTCTTCTAGGGTTTGGGTGGCCTCGAGAGTTGGTCGGGCGAGCGGACCGGGAGTAAATTTTGAATATATGAGTTCTTACTCCCTTTCTCCATAAAAAAATTATATGAACAAAACTTTCGCACTAATTTCTATGAACAAAAAAAACCAATGGGAATATCTTCACATGAGCTAAAGATTGGCGGGCTCAGCATCGGGGCAGGGAGCGGCGACCGGCGTCGGGGCAGGGAGCGGCGACCGGCGTCGGGGGCTCGGCGTCAGGGCAGGGAGCGGCGGCCGACGTCGGGGGCTCGGCGTCGCGGCAGGGATAGCGTCGAGGGCGCCGACGAGGAGCTACAGAAAAAAATTGACCAAGTTTTCATATATCACAATGAACATCAAAATGAACTCTAAATAAATTCTAAAGACAAAAAATTGACCAAGTTACTACAGAAAAATCATCATCATCATCTATCATCACAATCAAAGAACATCTATATATCATCATCACCATCTAAAAATCATCATCATCATATCATCTACAGAAAAATTCTAAAGAAAAAATAATCTACATATCACCGTAATGAAAATAATCTATATATCACCATAATGAAAATCATCTATATATCATCATCATATCATCTATATACACTACAGAAAAAATTATCTAACAAAATTATCTAACAAATACATCTATATAGAGAGGGCAGGGGCGGCGAGCTCACTGGGGGCGGCGATGAGGTGGCTAGGCCGCTACCCTCGCGAGCTCCTCTCTACAGCAGCCAGTACATGCCTATTTGACGCCCTGTTGGGTTTGCTAGCACCGCAGGCTTGCATCATGGCCCATTTCTAGGGTTTCTAGTCGTATGCAGGCCGTGGTGGCTAGTAGGTGGGCCTTTTTTTATTTTTTGCATATGTTATGTTTTAAAAATATTAATGTTATTTTTTGCATATGGTATTTTTAGTTATATAATTTTAGTTGCATAAATTTTATATAATTTTAGTAGCATAAGTTTTATTTTTTATTGATTCTTTTTAGTTGATTCCTTTTGCTATTAGAGTTTTATAAAAGCTTTTTAGTTTTCTATTAAAGTTTGTAACAAAAATTACTTTATGAAAATTCTTTTTACTATCAAAGTTTTTAACAAATAAATACTTTGATAATTTTAGTTAATATTATCTTGATTCTTTTTAGTTGATTCTTTTTGCTATTGAAGAATATTATATTTAAGTGATTCTTTTTAGTTCATTCTTTTTGCTATTAGAGTTTTATAAAAGCTTTTTAGTTCACTCTTTTTGCTATTAGAGTTTTATAAAAGCTTCTTGGTTCATTCTTTTTAGTTTATTCTTTGAGCTAAATGACCCTGAAATTGAAAAGCACTACAAATGAACTCTGAAAAGGTTCAAAGTTGGCATGGTATCATAATTTCACCCACATAGCATGTGCTAAAAAGTTGAGAGGGTTACGGGAAAAACTGGATCCACTTCATGTACAAAATGGACAATCTCTTTCGAAGTATCAGGGTTTCGGACGAAAACTCATCTGTTACAAAAGCCATTTCATTTCTTGACATGTGACTGCAGTGATATTCTAGATCAAAGCCATCATCAGAATAGTTGTGGAGAGAAAGTCTTCACTTTTTCTTCATGTGTGTCCCTTGCTTATTGCACCGTAAACATGGATAATCTTCATCGTTTAACAGGGTGCTTGGGTCAGCCTTGACTTTGAAGGGAGGAATTTCATGAAACTTTTCATAATCTTCAGACATGTCTGTCTTGCCCTTCACTCCCATGATGTCTCTTTTCCCTGAAAGAACTATATGGCGCTTTGGCTCATCATATGATGTATTCGCTTCCTTATCTTTTCTTTTTCTCGGTTTGGTAGACATGTCCTTCACATAGAAAACCTGCGCCACATCATTGGTTAGGACGAATGGTTCGTCTGTGTACCCAAGATTGTTTAGATCAACTGCTGTCATTCCGTACTGCGGGTCTACCTGTACCCCGCCTCCTGACAGATTGACCCATTTGCACCGAAACAAAGGGACCTTAAAATCATGTCCATAGTCAAGTTCCCATATGTCCACTATGTAACCATAATATGTGTCCTTTCCCCTGTTGGTTGCTGCATAAAAGCGGACACCACTGTTTTGGTTGGTGCTCTTTTGATCTTGGGTGATCTTGTAAAATGTATTTCCATTTATCTCGTACCCTTTGTAAGTCAATACAGTCGAAGATGCTCCCCTGGCCAACGAGTACAACTCATCTGCAACAGTGGTGTTACCCATGAGATGTGTTTGCAACCAACTGCCGAAAGTCCTGATGTGTTCAAATGTAATCCAGTTGTCACACTGCTCCGGGTGTTTGGAGCGCAGAATATTCTTGTGTTCATTGACATATGGGGTCACCAAGGTTGAATTCTATAGAACTGTGTAGTGTGCTTGAGCCCAAGAATGCCCGTCCCTACATATTATTGAGTCCGCTCCTAGCGTGCCTTTTCCAGTCAGTCTCCCCTCATACCGCGATTGAGGGAGACCAATCGGCTTAAGGTCAGGATGAAGTCAACACAAAACCCAATGACCTCCTCTATTTGATGGCACGTGGAGATGCTTCCTTCTGACCTAGCACGGTTACGAACATATTTCTTTAAGACTCCCATGAACCTCTCAAAGGGGAACATATTGTGTAGAAATACAGGGCCCAGAATGGCAATCTCGTCGACTAGATGAACTAGGATGTCCGTCATGATATTGAAGAAGGATGGTGGGAACACCAGCTCGAAACTGACAAGACATTGCACCAAATCATTCTTTAACCTTGGTAGGATTTCTGAATCGATTACCTTCTGAGAGATTGCATTGAGGAATGCACATAGCTTCACAATGGCTAATCGAACGTTTTCCGGTAGAAGCCCCCTCAATGCAACCAGAAGCAGTTGCATCATAATCACGTGGCAGTCATGAGACTTTAGGTTCTGGAACTTTTTCTCTGACATATTTATTATTCCCTTTATATTGGACGAGAAGCCAGACGGGACCTTCATACTTAGCAGGCATTCAAAGAAGATTTCCTTCTCTTCTTTGGTAAGAGCGTAGCTAGCAGGACCTTGATACTGCTTTGGATGCATGCCGTCTTTTTCGTGCACACGTTGCTGGTCCTCCCGTGCCTCCGGTGTATCTTTTGTCTTCCCATACACGCCCAAGAAGTCTAGCAGGTTCACGCAAAGATTCTTCGTCACGTGCATCACGTCGATTGCAGAGCAGACCTCTAGGTCTTTCCAATAGGGTAGGTCCCAAAATATAGATTTCTTCTTCCACATGGGTGCGCGTCCCTCAGCGTCATTCGGAACAGATAGTCCGCCATGACCCTTTCCAAAGATTACATGTAAATCATTGACCATATCAAGTATGTGATCACCAGTACGGAGGGCGGGCTTCTTCCGATGATCTGCCTCACCTTTGAAATGCTTGCCTTTCTTTCGACATTGATGGTTGGTCGGAAGAAATCGACGATGTCCCAGGTACACATTCTTCCAACATTTGTCCAAATATATACTTTCGGTGTCATCTAAACAGTGCATGCATGTGTGGTATCCCTTGTTTGTGTGTCCTGAAAGGTTACTGAGAGCAGGCCAATCATTGATGGTTACAAATAGCAACGCATGTAGGTCAAATTCCTCCTGGTTGTGCTCATCCCACACATGTACACCTTTTCCATTCCACAGCTGTAAAAGTTCTTCAACTAATGGCCTTAGGTACACATCAATGTCGTTGCCGGGTTGCTTAGGGCCTTGGATGAGCACTGGCATCATAATGAACTTCCGCTTCATGCACAACCAAGGAGGAAGGTTATAGATACATAGAGTCACGGGCCAGGTGCTATGATTGCTGCTCTGCTCCCCAAAAGGACTAATGTCATCTGCGCTTAAACCAAACCATACGTTCCTTGCGTCACCTGCAAAGTCCCCCCACCTTCTCTCGATTTTTCTCCACTGCGACCCGTCAGCAGGTGTTCTCAACTTTCCGTCTTTCTTAGAGTCCTCTTTGTGCCATCACATCAACTTGGCATGCTCTTTGTTCCTGAACAGACGTTTCAACTGTGGTATTATAGGAGCATACCACATCACCTTGGCAGGAACCCTCTTCCTCGGGCGCTCGCCCTCAACATCACCAGGGTCATCTCGTCTGATCTTATACCGCAATGCACCGCATACCGGACATGCGTTCAAATCCTCGTACTCACCGCAGTAGAGGATGCAGTCATTATGGCATGCATGTATCTTCTGCACCTCCAATCCTAGAGGGCATAGAACCTTCTTTGCTTCGTACGTACTGTCGGGCAATTCGTTATCCTTTGGAAGATTCTTCTTCATTATTTTCAGTAGCTTCCCAAATCCGTTGTCACATACACCATTGCCTGCCTTCCATTGCAGCAATTCCAGTGTGGTACCGAGCTTTGTGTTGTTATCTTCGCAATTTGGGTACAACCCTTTTTTGTGATCCTCTAACATGCAATCGAACTTCAACTTCTCCCTTTCACTTTGGTATTGTCTCTTTGCATCAACAATGACCCGGCAAAGATCATCATCGGGCACATCGTCTGGTTCCTCTTGATCTTCAGCTTCCCCCGTTGCAGTATCACCATATTCAGGGGGCGGATAGTTGTCATCATCCTCTTCTTCTTCGTTGTCTTCCATCATAACCCCTCTTTCTCCGTGCTTGGTCCAAACATTATAGTGTGGCATGAAACCCTTCTCAAGCAGGTGGACATGAAGGGTTTTCGAGTCAGAGTAATCCTTCGTATTCCTACAGATAGGGCATGGACAATACATAGAACCATTCTGCTTGTTTGCCTCAGCCACTTCAAGAAAATTATGCAGGCCCTTAATGTACTCGGAGGTGCGTCTGTCACCGTACATCCATTGCCGGTTCATCTGCGTGCATTATATAATTAAGTGTATCAAAAACCATTACAGAACATCATAAATAGAGAAGTGACCAAATTAATACAAGTTCATCGTCACATTAAAATCAAATTACAGTAGTGATCAAATGTTATTACTGAAAAAATAAATACATAAAGTTCATACATAGTTCTCATTGAACAACATATAGCTCTCTAGAGCATCTAATTAAAACATACATTGAAACTATGTAAAACATTTCAATGCAACAACAAATGCGATCATAATCGTAACTAAGGTAACAATTGATCTAACGGCATAATGATACTATGAATGGCATATTTTCTAATATTTCTAATCTTCAAGCGCATTGCATCCATCTTGACCTTGTGATCATCGACGACATCCGCAACATGCAACTCCAATTTCATCTTCTCCTCCTCAATTCTTTTCAATTTTTTCTTTAAGTAATTGTTTTCTTTTTCAACTAAATTTAACCTCTCGACAAGAGGGTCGGTTGGAATTTCCGGTTCACATACCTCCTAGATAAAAACATCTATGTCACGTTGGTTGGCATAATTGTCATAAGCACTAAATGAAACAAATAGTTATAAAAGATAATATACCACATCCGAATCATAGACAGGACGAGGACCGACGGGGGCGAATACCAAAACCATGGCACTTTATAATAACAAACAATAACAAAAGTAAGAAAATTATACAAGTATCTATCTAAATCATACAAGTAAGATTTTTTTTGTTTTAGAAAGAAGATAAGAACAAGAGGCTCACCACATGGTGGTGCTGGCGACGAGGTCGGCGCGGGCGATCGACGGCGGTGAGGACGAGGATGGGACGGGACGGACCGCCAAACCTAGACAAATCTTGAGGAAAATGGAGCTTGGAGGTCGAGCTTGGAGAGGAGAAAGTTTGAGTGTGGCTTGGGCATTTCATCGAACACCTCATGTGCATGCATAGAAGTAAGAACAGAGCAGCGCATGCACACCTCCCACACGGCCAAAAAACAGAGGAGAGGGTGGGAGGGGCGAGGGTATATATAGGCATCTCTTTATCCCGGTTGGTGGCTAGAATCGGGACAGAAGAATGACCTTTAGTCCCGGTTCCAGCCACCAACCGGGACTAAAGGTGTTGCGCCAGGAGCGAGGCCCATTGGTCCCGGTTCGTGTCTGGAACCGGGACCAAAGGGGTCAGACGAACCGGGACCAATGGCCCCCGAGGCCCGGCCGGCGCCCTGTTCTCATGAACCGGGACTGATGCATCCATTGGTCCCGGTTCGTAGGAGAACCGGGATTAATGCCCTTTTCTGGCCTGAACCAAAGCCCTGTTTTCTACTAGTGATGTAAGAAATTTAGGGTTTGCGGTCTACCCCCTAATTCCTCTACGCTTATTCATGGTGCCGCTCACAATTCGCATATCTGTGGCTAGGGGGTAAGGACCTTCTTATACTGTCTTTCCAAAGAGTCCATCTCTTATATAGATAAGATTCCTAGTCTTTTCAACTAGTTTTCCGGGATAGACTCCAGACCAAATTACCAACCACGGTCAAATTTTTCTGTTAATGGATTCTACCCGTTGTGTCCCTGGAGCACGCGCTTGTGAGCAACGCGCCATAATAGAGTATAAATTCCTCTAATTGTGTAGATCAACATTAGGGCTGTAATCTAACTATATGATCTAGCTCCTTCCGATTATCATTGTACCCGGGTAGTCTTTCCAATATATATAGCATATTGTATTCCACTGATAATCAACCAGCTTCCTTAAGCATATAACTTAAGTACGTTCCAACAAGTGATAATTCCATGATAATCATGTAAAGTAATTCCATGCATAAATACATGTATAATTCCATAATGAGGTATTCCCAATATTAGTAATTCCTAGTAATTTGAATATAGTTGCAGGACACATAATCCAACATGACACGCCTTTGGTGGTGCAGCCGAACAAGTCGCCAAAATTCGAACTTGTCCTATCGAAAATTGTCTATGATGGTGACTTAAGTGGCATTAATGGATTCATGAGCACTGGGATATTTCCAACCTAACCCCCCCCCCACCACACCCCCCCCACAGCCCCCCCCCCCCCCCACCCCACCCCCAAACAACCCAAAACACACCCCCCCACCCCCCCCCCCCCCCCCCCCACCCCCCCCCCCCCCCCCCCCCCCCCCCCCCCCCCCCGCCACCCCCCCCCCCCCCCCCCCCCCCCCCCCCCCCCCCCCCCCCCCCCCCCCCCCCCCCCCCCCCCCCCCCCCCCCCCCCCCCCCCCCCCCCCCCCCCCCCCCCACACGAGTGGGATTGCAACCATGGAGGAGGTTTGCGTGCCCTTTGGAGGGCGTTAAACATATGTGCAATTGCTTAACAGTGAATAGGAAGATAGGGCAAAAGATGTTATCTCAGATCTTGAGACGGAGAACAACAAGTATGACAGGAGAATCAATGAAACTGAGCGTGAATGCAGCGACTCACCTTTGATGTATTTTAAGAGAGTGGACTGTCAAATCTTGTACCAGGGGCCGAGCAGTAGCACATTTATGCTACGATCTTGGTTGTATTTTTTTTTTCTTACTGTACAACCTAACATCGATTTTACTTTAAAACCGGTGGGCAAACCTACTGTTCCCAAAAAACTGAAACACATTTTCTATCTATTGTTTTTAGTAAAAGATATAACGATCATTGAATTAAAGCGAGAGTTTTGATTCAAATTTCGACTGTACTAAAAGAAAGTATGGTCTGGATATGGGCTTTGTAATATTTAGTAGGCACCCACCAAACCAACTCGAATCTCGTATTGTAAATATTAGGGGTGCACTGCCGTCAATCTTAGCTCAATATATACACATCTAATTGTTATATAGTATTCTTACTATGGCGTGTCGCCTACATCATCTGTCAAATGTCGATACTTAAGAGAAATAGAAAGTAATGCCACCTAGGATCTATGAGTTACACACATACATCGTGTTTTGGAATAGTAGGCATCCAGGAATAGTAGACACCTTTTTATCCCAATACTTGGTTTCACGCAACACCAACCCCTACGGCCTACGCCTCCGGGCCTGGTGGCAGCGGATCGTCCAGCAGGGAGCTAGGGCTTATGGACAAAATCACCACCCACAACCCATGCATCAGAGTATTGTTGCCCTAACCGAGCATGTCAACGCCAAGCATCAGAGACACGGTCCACAACGTGAAAGAAGAGCTTGTAGAGGCGATTCGGTGCTCAGGTTACCTCGATAAGCAATCAGGTGTGCTGGTCGCGCACGATGAGAACCCCACGGTGATAAGGACGTGATAGAATCCATGTGAGAGAGTTGGGATTGCATGATAACTCGCCTGTTCGAAGGAGGTTGCAGGTGTGACGCTCGACCGTGTTAGGAATAACTATTAGGACCAGAACGAGCAAGTAGGTTGCTGCCAGGCAGTCTGGCGGTACTTGTAGGTCATTTACTTACCATTGTGTAATCTTGGCCGAGAGTGAGTGAGTCGGCAGTGTAGGTTCCGCAATGGTGATACCAGCGGGCGGATATACTCCGGGTTAGCTAGCGTCGATGGGGAGCAAGGCAACACGCACCTTTTGTGGCGTCCGGGCTATGATGTCTTTTTAACCGTGTCTCGCGTTGGAATCATCATATGTACTTCCTTCAACTTAAAAAGAAGGGTACTTTGACTGCCCAAATTCATGCTTTGGCCATAATCCTTTCATACAATATTTAGTCAATAGACATAAAATCATAATCACGCAAAAGTGCTTTTGTGTACAAATCTAATCGTGTCTTTTTTTTTTAACACAAATGGCATTATTTGACTAACTGATGGCCAAAGCACGAATTTAGCAAGTCAAACTATAATTTATTTTTTAGTCAGAGGGAGTACTCGGTAATGTTCTTTTGTGACAACAATAAGACTTTATTCCTCAAATAATCGATATATCTTTTACATGTAAATGAGAAATAATGTTAGGGATCGAACACATGAGGAAAGAAAATGAATGGGCGTACAAACATGTGAGAGGAAGATTTGATACAACCGGAGCAAACATTAACGCACGGCGTGTTCCACTTCAGTGTCGACTCTCTTGTTTCGAGACAAGTAGTGCTTGGACTGCATATCTAAGACAAGACAGCGAACAACCCCACCGCCACCGGCTGCTCTCGCTGTGCTATGCACTGGCTATGCTTGTCCCGCTGTCGATCTTTTCTCTCGACAAAGAAGAATTTTTTTTTTTTGCGAAACTCCCGACAAAGAGGTTGTAGCCTCCATATGGTTTGACCTGCGCCGGAACATGCATGGTTCCCTGACTGGCGAGAGAGGTAATGGTGTGGGCTGGACGTCACCTCCCATGTCCATGTTCTTGCATTGTTAATGCATTACCGTACACTTAAGCTGCTTTGCATGTTATTAGTTAGCTAGCAGAGGGTGTACTACACGCTATTCTAAACTATTTCAGGATCATTACATATAAGACGTTCACTCTTTTTCATCATTTCAACCATGCGATGCTCCGCATACTGGATAAAATGCAACACTTGTTGAATTGATTTGCATTTACACTTCTATCTTTTTTTACTAAAAGATAAGTACAAACAACCATCGAATTGAAGCGCCCGCTCACACCATCTCTCGGAAATCAAGACTTAAGATGAAGATCAAGCAATGGCACCTAGGATCTAGGAGTTACCCATGTATAGCGTGTTCGGAATAGTAGACATCTAGGAATAGGACATTCATGCGGTCTTCAAACTTGTGTGATTGAACTAATTACTGCCAAGACGACATGCATCACAACTAGACAACATCCTGCTCGTCGAGGATGCATCACTTATGAAAGAGAACAAGAGCTGGACGTCGCCAAGACTATAGGCAGACGGGTTCCTTGACATGTTGTTTGTTCTAATATGTTTCTTGGTGATTTATTATACAGAGGTTTTGTGTTTCTTCGATGTATTTTTCATCTGACGATCGATGTGTTCGTTATTTTTGTGGGATTTTTATCTTTCCTGCTACCAACCAACAAAGATAGCTGTTAGCACAAAGAAACTTAAAGCATATGTGAATTAGACTGACCCAAATAGAAAAGGCAAATAAAATAACATAAGACATGCATAGTGAACAAAACCATCACCCTAGGGCCAACCATTGAGCGAGGAAGCAACCACAGTTTTACGTGCACGGACCGGGACACCATCAAGATTAGGTGGTGGCTAGCACCTGCACCTGTGTCAGAACATGGCTCGCCAACGGGCGAAAAAATAATGATGTGAGCCATGTGAATATTCTTGTGCATGTTGTTTCCGGATATTGCATTACTGCACACCCAAATAGTTCTATGTCTATATGGTTTTTTTCGTGAATAGACGCGGGGCGTATCATTCATTGATAGAGAGAAATAAAGTACAGGGGAGGACCTCGTAAAGCGTACACTATATGGCGCTTACGAGGTCGCAGTGAGCAGAGGATTGGATGCTCAGCCCTCACATGCCAAAACTCAGGTTACAGAATGATCGAACTAAGCCCTCCCAATTTGGCCACTATTAGTGGATAAAATGATTTCTTTCACTTCACAATCCCAAATAATTCGCTTAGAAGTCAGTACATAAAGATTTAATTTCATTTCTGCCATTTGTCCTCCTCTTCTAATGTTATAGCTTCCGTGCTAGCTTCATCGATGTTACCCACCAAATAAAAAGCCTGTTCAGGGAGCACCGGCCTTGGTCCAGGTGCGAGCTTCCTCCTAAAGGAGGTTAAAATTGCCCCATTCTCATCCCCCAATAGAGACACTACATGCGGAGGACGCAGGTAACGGATACCATTTGCATCTATTTCTCTTTGAGAAATGTCATTCCATCGTCAAATAGTAGCTCATCCTATTTCGATTCCTGAATACCCGAACTAGTATCACAGTACAGCAACACTGGAGCACAGCAGCGAGTTTTGTAGGATTGTATGCAACATTCCAAGACAACAATGCTCGTCCACAGAGTGCATCGTGCATGGCAGAAATTATAGTTGTATATTTGTCAGGCACATTGCCATGGAACCAGGCCAAAATATTCCATGCCAGCAAGGCTTGTTGCTTGCAAGCCATGCAACATGAGCCAGTAGTTTTGCAGTGGCTGAAGTGATTGGGGTGTGTGTGAATGGGTGGTGCTCGTGTTCGTGTAGCAGTTCAGCAACTGTGGAAGTCCGTGCACACTCGATTAAGAAGAGGACTGTTCGTGTAGCAGTTCTGCAATTGTGGGTGTCGTTGGAACATACTCGGCTTGCTCGGTTCGGTGTATGTGGTTCTTCCCAAGTTTGTTGTTTTGTTAGTTGGCCTAGCATATACTGTACGCTAGTCTACATTCTTAAGAATCAGTACTTCATCGCTTCAGCCATGTGGTTCTTCTTATACCAGATGGGATGCAACGACCATCAAACTGAATCGCGTTTACACTTCAAATTTTTTACTACTAAAGATAGTCTACAGCAACCATAGAACTGAAGCGTGAATTTTTATTGTACTATAAGAAAGTATGATCTTGATTTGAGATCTTCAAATATTCATGATCTGTACCCGTTACACCAACCTCCAACCCTGTTCTGTAAATATAAGGATGTGATATCTTTAACTTTAGCTCGATATATACATATCCATCTAGTTGGCGTATGGTCTTCTTCATGTAGCCTTCCGCGGTTCCGCCTACGCTATCTACCAAATGTCAAGAATTAAGAGGAAAAAGAGGAAGCAATGACCCTTAGGATCTTGGAGCTACACACATAACATCTTGGGAATAGTAGGCATCCAGGAGCATGTTCATTGATGCGGTGTTATAATTATTGTGATCACTACTGGAATCTCACTGTACGCCAAGTGCCATGCTCTTCGTCGAGAGCCATGCCACAGGAACTCGGCAAAGCTAAGTAAGCCGACAAGTAGACTCGGCAATAGCTGCCACCCGGCAAACGCAGGTCTTTGCTGATAGACTGTGAAGAAACACACTCGGCAAATGAACTGTTTGCCGAGAGCCGACCGTTACCACACGGCAAAGTGGTAATACGTGGCAAGTCCGGTAGTGGTTAACGGCTCGGTGACGGTGGCGCTGCTTTGCCGAGAGCCCGTGACTTGGCTCTCGGTAAAGTGTTGTTTCCTTGCGTTATTAGTTTGGACTTTTTCATCTATGTGGGAGCTGAGTTTGTCCCACCTCGCTTAACAACAAGCGTCAGCACCGGTTTAAGTAGTTAGATAGTCCAGAAGCAGTAACCTTCGGTCTTCATTACACTCTTCTTAAGAAGATTGACCATTACTGTGAATCTTCAACTGTTTCGGACAAAGAAGATTCACAGTGACAGTAAATCTTCCTAATGATGAATGCCATCGCTTTTTATTAACTGTTTTTTGACTTTTTCATCTGTGTGAGAGCAATGATCCATAGACTTTTTAAATCAATAGTTTGTAAAGGAAGTGCGTGTCTGCAAGGCGGCACATGAAATCATCCCCAGAAGCTGAATGCAAAATCCTATGTGATGTGTTTGCGACATGCGTAGGCCTTCTGCAGACGAGGGAGGTGCAGGCCCTGCCACCGTGTGTGTGTGGGGGGGGGGGGGGGGGGGGGGGGGGGGGCGAAATTACCTTGGTGGCATGCATGGTCCAACCATTTAAATACTCAAAAAATCGTATGATGCCGGAAATCGGGATCTGCCACGGTGTCATCACATGGCCCCTGTAGGGTGTGGTAAAAGTTTGGTCGCATTTTGAATAAGCCATACCTGCCGCCGCTTGTAAACTACACCATCTCCGAGCTAGCACTAGTAGAAAAACGACCTAATGTTCACCTCCTTAGTCCCGGTTCAATTATGGACCGGCACTAATGTGACCATTAGTGCCGGTTCCAACTATAGTCTCTCGGTATTGAGAGGGAACATGTCCGGTTTGTGAAGGGAGTGTGGTTCCTGTTGCTCCGTTCGCCTCGGAACTTCTCGTGCTCCCAAAGGAGGCCATCACATGACACGTGCTAGGCCCCCACATTTTCCGGACTCCCATGCAATATTTGAGACATTTATTGCACTGCTTGGGTTTCAGAAAGTGTAGGTTTGCAAGGCGGCACATAAAATCATGCCCAGAAGCTGAATGTAAAATCATATGTAATGTCTTTGCGACATGCGTAGGCCTTGTGCAGACAAGGGAGGGGCGGGCCCCACAAGGGGGGCAAAATTACCTCGGAGGCATGCATGATGCAACCATTTAAATAGTCCAAAAATCGTACGATGCTGGAAATCATTGGGATCTGGCACGACGTCATCACATGGCCCCTATAGGGTCTGATAAAAGTTTGGGCATGTTTCGAATAAGTCTCACCTCAAGCCGCTTGTAAACTACAACATCTCCGAGTTAATCTCTAGGTACCGAAAGGGAACGTGTCTGGTTTGTGACGGAAGTGCGGTTCCTATTGCTCGTTCGTCTCAAAACTTCTCATGCTCTCAAAGGAGGCCATCGCATGACATGTACTAGCCCCCCGCATTTTCCGGCCCCGCATGCAATATTTTAGAATTTTATTGCACTGCTAGGGTTTCAACGCCGGAAATTGCAGATCTGCAATGAGATAATTATATTGTTGTTATATGTGTTTCTTTATGCAGGGTTAAATGAAAAAGAGGCAGAAATGATGCTGACTACTCATTTTGCCAAGAGTAACACTCGGCACACATGCCTTTTCAGCGAGCTACACTCGTTAAAAGTGAAAACTAGATCTAGGTTTGAATTCCATTTCCGAGAGTGCCACTCGGCACACTTGCCTTTTCCGAGAGATACACTCGGTAAAATTCAAAACCTAGATCTCGGTTTCAAGACCTTTTCCGAGAGCCCCACCGAGAACTGCTCAGGAAAGCCAACGCGAGACATTTAAGTGGATTGATGGGTAATGAAGCATGAAAATAAAAAAAATCCTACAAACACCCAAGATCTAATCTAGGAGATGCATAGCAACGAGAGGGGAGTGTGTCTACATACCCTTGTAGACCAAAAGCGGAAGCGTATAAAACGTGGTTGATGTAGTCGTACTCTTCGTGATCCAATCACGACCCAACCGATCTAGTGCCGAACGGACGACACCTCCGAGTTTAGCACACGTGCGGCTCGGTGACGTCCTCTCCTTATTGATCCACCACGCGAGGGAGAGGAGGTAGATGAGATCTGAACCAACACGACGCTCTGGTGGTTGTGGCAGCAGCGGAGGCTTCGCCAAGCGTCCACACGAGGTGGAGGAGGTGTAACAGGAGGGAGACGGACAAGGGTGGCTGCCCCCAATGCCTCCCATCTTTATATAGGTGTGGAGGGGGCTGGTGGCTTGCCCTCCAAGCCCCTAGGGTCGTTGTCCAAGGGGGAGGAAGGAAATCCCTCCTTTCCTTCTCCACCGATCGCTATCCCCGTTTATTAGGGATCTTGATCTTATCCCTTCAAGATATGATCATATTCCTTTTACGGGGGAATCTTAGTGTGCCTAGACCAGGGGTTGTGGGGCCTTGCCACACTACCCACATCCATGTGAGCCCCCATGCAGGTGGGCCCCACACCGAAACCTTCTAGTACCTTCCCGGTACAATACCGAAAAAACCCGAACATTTTCCGGAACCCTGAATATGACTTCCCATATATAAATCTTTACCTCCGGACCATTCCGGAGCTCCTCGTGATGTCCCGGATCCCATCCGGGACTCACAACTACTTGCGTACTTTACCATATGAATATCTCAATACTACCCTAGCATTACCGAACGTTAAGTGTGTGACCCTACGGGTTCGAGAACATGCAGACATGAGCGAGACTCCTCTCCGTTCAATAATCAATAGCGGGACCTGGATGCCTATATTGACTCTCACATATTCAATGAAGATCTTTATCGGTTGAACCACGATGTCAAGGATTCAGTTAATCCTGTATGTAATTCCCTTTGTCTGCCGATATGTTACTTGCCCGAGATTCGATCATCGGTATCTCCGTACCTATTTCAATCTCGTTACCGGTAAGTCTCTTTACTCGTTTCACAATACAATATCCCATGAATAAAATCATTATTCACATGAAGCTTCGTGTGATGCTGTATTACCGAGAGGGCCCAGAGATATCTCTCTGCCACACGGAGTGACAAATCTCAGTCTCGATCCATGCAACTCAACAGACACCTTCGGAGATACCTATAGAGCACCTTTATGATCACCCAGTTACGAAGTGACGTTTGATGACATACAAGGTATTCCTCCAATGACCGGGAGCGACATGATCTCATGGTCTAAGGAACAGATACTTGACATGAAGAAAGCTGTAGCAAATAACTAAGTGATACGATCTGATGCTAAGCTTACGGTTGGGTCTGTCCATCACATCATTCTCCTAATAATGTGATCCCGTTATCAAATGACAACTCATGTCTATGGTTACGAAACCTTAACCATCTTTGATCAACGAGCTAGTCTAGTAAAGGCTTACTAGGGACACAATGTTGTTTATTTATTCACACATGTATTTAAGTTTTCGGTCAATACAAGTCTAGCATGAATAATAAACATTTATCATGAACAAGGAAATATGATAATAACCAATTAATTATTGCATCTAGGGCATATTTCCAACATGGATTTCCCCGCGCTCTCTATCTGCATTCTAGCGCGTCCATAGCCGCCCCACTCCTTCGGCGCTCCCACCCCCACTGGCGCCCCCTCCGGCTGTCACTCCTAGTCGGCGCCGCCCCTCCAGCCGCCCCCACCGAAGCTCCACCATCCTCCACCACGGCTCCCTCCACCGCTGCCCCACGCCAACGCGCCCCCCCCCCCCCCCCCCGGGGGGGGGGGCTCCTCCACCGATGCCCCCCCAGTGTGAGCATTTTTTCAAGTTTTGTAGTAGCTACTTTTGTATGTTTTGTAGTAGTTTGTATGTAATTTTTATATAGTTGGTTTTGTAGTAATTTGTATGTAGTATATTTTATGTTTTTTTAGTAATGTAGTAGTTTTTGTAGTAGGTTTTATGTAGTAGTTTTTTGTAGTAGTCTTTTCCTAGTAGTTTTTTGTAGTAGTTCTAGTTTATATCTACTAGTTTTTGTGTCTTGAGCGAGTGTCCACCATATTTGACAGATGAGAGATGTTTTGAGAGGAATGCTATCGATTGTTGCCATAGGGGGTCGCGCTTCCTCTGCTCCTCCTCTGTGATCTTTTTAAAGTAGGAGGAGCAGAGGAAGAGCGACTATCACCAACAATCATAAGAGTTGTTCTTAGAGGGAAGAAATTGACTTTTGATGATGGCGGTCGATCTTTGCGAGATTGTCCTATTATACGTTGATAACGCACAATGGGCTCACCCAACTCAACCATCACCGAAAGTCGAAGTACCCGTGAGAGAGTGTCCACCATATATACAACGACCCGAGAGATGAGAGTTGCAAGAGTGTCCATCATATTTGACAGATGGGAGATGTTACCGACTGTTGTCGCTCTTCCTCTGCTCCTCCTCTGAGATGTTGGTAAAGCAGGAGGAGCAGAGAAAGAGCGACCATCATCGATTATCAATGAGATTTGTTCTTGGAGGAAAGAAATCGACTTTTGACGATGACGGTCAATTTGGGTGAGTTCGTCCTGTGATATACCTCTATAACGCACGATGGGCTCGCCTAACTTGACCATCACCTAAAGTCAAAATACCCATGAGAGAGTGTCCACCATATATACAACTACCAGAGACATGAGAGTTGCAAGAGATCTTCCGGAGAAAGAAATCGACTATTGTCGTTGGCGGTCGATCTGGTTGGGCACCTTCGTATGAGACCTTGGTAACGTAAGAGAGGGCTCAGCAGCTCGACCATCACCGATAGTTAGTGAGATGACTTCCTGGATGGTCTGGTATGGATGGCTCTCTTCTTTCATCTGAGCAACCTTGGGGGTAGATTAGAAGTAATCTTTGATGTTTGGTTCTTATATTGTCTTTTATTGTGTTCTGAAAGGTGTTAGCACTGATAAATCTCGCGGTTATGGCTTCCTCCGATGACGCAGCTTCCGTTAGGGTTGACACCGTTGTCAAGGAGAAGCGCGCTAATGAGGACCCCTTGACGACGCTCCTTGAGGATCACCCGCGGCTGGTCCTAATAAAGTATTTTGCGGATCTGGCCAAGAAGAAGTTGCCAACTAAAGAGAGAGAGGGCCCCCACGTAAGAAGAGTGATGATCCGGTGCCATTGAGTCCACCGACCATCATTCCCGACGACGTTTGGTCCTCCAATGTGGGGGATCTCCCAACGTACTCCGACTCCACGATCACTGGCTTCACCGGCTACACCTCGGAGTGATTTATTGATATAGTTATGTAGCTGCTGATGAGGACTTGGATTAACACTTGTGATGCTTTTGGGTATATGAGTAATGAATGCTTACGTTGCTTATGTATCATGTGTTATTTTTAACTTGCATTCTTTCTTGAATTTTTATATTTCTTTGTAGATGAAGTGGTATGCGGCGCACAGAGGTAGGTGTCAAGGAGTCTATGATTCATGGTCCGCATGGAATGAAAAAGTGCTTCGTTACAAAGGCAGCTCCCACGATTCGTGCAATAGTAGAGAGGAGGTAGAGAATCATTACAATCAGTATGTGCTTGACCAGAAAAGAAATACTAAATTAGGCAATGGTACATGCCAGCTTATTAGGCTTAGTGGATTGAAGAACTTGATAATTCTCTTTCAGTTTATCCTAATCGTGGTGTTGCTTTTATCATGTGGTCGTATGTAGACATGCATCGAGCACTTTCTTGTTTATTGAGAAGGCACTTGTGCTAAATAACTACTTTTGTAACTTCATATGAAGGTTGTGTGAACCATATATAATGCCTTGTTCGTGAGTTTGTCGCTATATATGTGTGATCCTTATATAGTATGCAAAGCTGTCTTAGTGTGGACATTATTTGTATTTCTGTTTTTTGCTGCAGGGTAACAAGAAAAAGAGGCAAAACTCTGTTGATAGTGCACATTTGCCGAGAGCTACACGGCAGAAAACTGTTGACAGTACCTTTTCTGAGGACAACGCTCGGCAGAAGGAGTGTTGCTTGAGCTGCTCGTTCAAGTAAAGCCGAGTGCTTTACCACTCGGCAATGTTCTCTACTTTGCAGAGAGTGCCTCTCGGTAAAGACCTGACAGAGCCAGCGGCCCGTGAAGTCACTTTATTTTGCCGAGAAGCACTGTTTGGCTCTTGGTAAACAGTTTGCTGAGTGCCCGGCGTTTGGTTCTTGGCAAAATTTTGTTTGCCTGAGAGGTGTGACGCTGATGCTCTTTGCCGAGAACAATTCTCAGCAAAGTCTTTGCCGAGTACTTTTGGCCCTTTGCCGAATATTTTCAGCACTCGGTGTAGGGAGTAATTCCAGTAGTGGATGGACCTAATTACGACCACTGCGAGAGGCACCACAACTAGACAGATAGTTGCTCATGGAGGATGCAGCGTTTCTGGAGGACAGCGAGAGTTGCATGTCGAGAAGACTAGAAGAACACGCGAGGCCTGACTTCTTGTTGGCTATGCGAAGTTTCTTTATCAAGGAAGTTTTCTGCTTGTTCATTGTATTTTTTCATGGGACGATCCCTGTTGTTTGTTCTTTGTCAGCCTTTTATTTTTCAATCAATCAGCCGATGAAGCTACATGTCAATGTACAAATGTACAGACAAAACAAAGCCCATGTAAATTTAGGCAAATTAAAACAGAAAAATAAATAAACAATAAGACGTACCACCGATAGCAGAGCATGGACAACATACCCAATGATGGAGGAGACAGGAAAGCGGAGCGGCGTGACACCTCACAAAAACTTTGTGCAGTGTGCGCCCATGCCAGAAACAACCTAAGAGAACCACCCTCCCGGTCCCATTCGATTGGCATGCCTCCTCTATTTGGCATCCGGATGATTGAAGGGCTGAAAGAACCAACCGCAAAACCATTTCTCGAAGAAGAAGAGAAAAAAAACTGCTAATTTGGCTATACCGACATGGAGCTACTGCCATGCGTCGAATGAGACAATCGAACCGAAACATCAGAACTGTTTCAAGCATCATCCATCAGCAGGATAGATCATCAATCAGGATTTATGAACCACTCCGATGAAGAATGAGTTTCTTGACCTAGCGATTCCACCCCAAATGAACGAACTGGAGCGTCATTGTGCAGATGCAACTCTCTATTGCTCAGTTCAACCATGACCCTCGGTGTACTCCTCGCCCAGTAGACAGAACGGGAAAATGTACCCAACAGAGGACAGGGAAGACTCTACAAATGTACAGCAACAAACCAAGAGCGCAAACAGTACATGAAAAATAAATCAACAACTGACAACGCCTAACATCCAACGGGTGAAATGCTCAAGTATCTCACTATGATTAGAGTCGGCACTGTTCCAATCAAAAAGCAGGAAAGCAAACTGAGATTCAATACAGTACTACAAGAAAGAAATCCTTTCTATGGGGATCCGAAAATTAACTTCCACCATATATTATGATAGTCCATGCATGTAATTTTTAGTAGTTTCGGCTGCCCACATGACCGGCCCCGTCGAAACATAACAGAAAAGGCCAGTCATAAATACAGAAGTCCTGAAAACCGAGCACGAGCAGTCACCACGCAAGGTTCTCAGGCAGAATGATGATACGAGTAATAAAACTAGCTAAGAAAAGCACTGCCACTGCTTGCACAAACCTGATCAGGTCCTTGAGACTTCTTAAGTGTCACTTGCAGAGGAAATCAAGACATGTATAAAATATATTCGGATAAGAACAAAATTGTTGATTGATGTCATACAAGAATACATGCAGTACTTGTTTTAACACTCCAGTATAGTCCCCACATGTTTTACAGTTGTGATAGCTATCTTTCAGTACTTCAAACTAACATACAGAGAAGGCATCTGCTACCAAAAGTATCCTACTTCAGTGGATCCAATCATCCACTACATACCATGTCAAGATCACATATCACAATAAATGAATCATGCAATTAAATAAAAAGGTCCTACAAGAAACGAGATAATTCCAGTTTAAATGCAACTGCTTACTCAGAAGTCAAAAATCATCATGTCCTTCAGGCTTCTCAAGTATCACTTACAGCAGAGCCAAGTTATGCATTTGATAAAATACACTAGGATAACCCAATGACAGAATTGTCAATTTGTGTCATACAAGATACTCCCTCCGTAAACTAATATAAGAGCGTTTAGAATACTAAAGTAGTGATCTAAACGCTCTTATATTAGTTTACAGAGGGAGTACTACGTCCGTCCGAAAATACTTGTAGGAGAAATTGATAAAAATGGATGTATCTAGAACTAAAATACTTCTAGATACATCCATTTCTCCGACGAGTATTTCCGGACGGAGGGAGTACTTACTAGTTGTTTAACACTTCAGTTGTTCCCACGTGCTCTAGAATTTTGATGCTCCTATCTTTCAGTACTTAAAACTACTCCCTCTGTCCCATAATGTAACGTTTTTTGACACTAGTGTAGTGTCAAAAAACGTCTTGCATTATGGGACGGAGGGAGTAGCATACAGAGAGGGCACCTGCTACCAAAGGTCTCCTATTTCAGGTGGATCCAGTCATCCGCTACATACATCAAAAACTATACAGCCTTGATAGCATTATCTGATTCCAAAAGAAATACCTTAACACGTAGATAGTTTCATTGTTGACTGGAGATAAACAAAAGCATCCAGTCCATATTGTTAAAAAAATGGGACCCATACATCCAGTCCATACTAAGAGGATATCCAAATGCAAAAGTTGCAACAAATGCAACACATTCTCAAAGAGAGACGAATTTAGATAAGAAGACATTAATAATGGTTTAACAAAAGGATCATAATATCCATGATTAAACTAGCAGTGTGTTACAACTGCATGGGCTGCTAACTGCCATGAATACAGACAAGGACACAAAGGCAAGTTCACTAAGTTAACTGCAATAGTCAGGACATGGGTGTGCTCAAGCACTAACAG
Organism: Thinopyrum elongatum; assembly: GCA_011799875.1. Lineage (NCBI taxonomy): Eukaryota > Viridiplantae > Streptophyta > Magnoliopsida > Poales > Poaceae > Thinopyrum > Thinopyrum elongatum. The sequence continues at coordinate 567,935,311 of CM022299.1, forward strand.
ATACTATCACAACTTCACATATGTGTACTCCAGTCACTGCTGCCCAAATTCAAGACGTAACTCCAATGTCAACAGAAACATGGACAATTATGAAGCTGCAGCATGCAGCAGCCAGGCCATTCAACTTCACACTCAGATCCAAGTTGACATAAAACACGGCTGCATAGACATTTAGCGCCCATCTGCCAACGACTCTGAGAACAAGGGGACATGTGGATAAAAAGGAGTCTTGTCGCCACAGCCAGGCCATTCAACTTTACACTCAGAACCAAGTTGACATATAAAACACAGCTCCATAGAATCCATGTCGTATGACATTAGTGTCCTCTCATGTCCACCGACTATAAAAACCAAACTGCGTTCTGGATGGATAGAAATAATACTATAATTATTTGCATACGATGAATACTCTGTTTTGAACAACTGCAAGTGGCCCACATTGTGCTTCAAAGTCCATTCTCCTGTAGCGTAGTCCTCAAGAACCCAGATTGATAGTTCGGAACCATCAGAATCAGCAGGACTATTTGCAAAATACAACCGTCCCTGTGATGGAAATATGCCATTGATATCATCAACATAGCACGGACGCTTAGGAATACGAACAAGCCACCAATTATCTCCTTCCACATCAACAGCTACTATTAAATTATCATCTGTAGCCAAATTCAGGACCCCATTTAAAAACGAGCTTGCTGAATTCTTGGGTATCGCAAATGGACCGTGCTCAACTGTTTGATTTTTCCAAATTCTAGCTTTGGACGAGTAAATTGCTAGTGTTTGGATGCGTCCATAGCAATCACTGTCAAGCTCCTCCTCGGCTATACCCCAGGCCTCCTCATCTATGAACTCGAATACATGGAAGTGGGAAGTAACAGCCGGGTCGAATCCCAGGCGAGCCACGCTCACCTTGCTGGACCAGTCGGTGGCAGGCACGGACACCCATTTCTCAGTGGTGGGATTGCAAACAACATAATCCAATTTCAGGGGATCAGCAGCCTTCCAGCAGCGGCAGAGGAGGAGGCCACTGCAGGCATCCAAGATGTCAAGGCTCCCGCAATTGGGCAGGAATGATAGTGAGGGGTCGACTAGAGGATAATGTTCCCGCGACAGATTCGTAAAATAACGAGCCTTCTTGGGGGAGCGGAAACGGTTGTAACCTTCGTAGAAGAAGCCGACGATGGACTGCGGCATCTTCTTTCGGTGCTCGCGGTGGGAGATGAGGTTCCGCCAACGCTTGGAGACGCACTTGCAGCAGCATGTCGACTTGTACGGCACGCGCGAGATGATGTCGACGAGGAGGTCGTCGGTGAGCTTGGCCGTCGGGTCGACCTCCTTCACGCCCTTGGTGTTCTTCTTCTGGGAGTCCGGCGCCATCGCCGCCCGTGGAGATGAGGAGCGGCCGATCTGCTCAGATTGGGGGCCGGAGAGGTCAGAGATTCATACTGGCATTGAGAGAAGCCTGACGAGAGAGAGGGCCTACCAGTCGCGTGGCGCGCGAACTGCGAAGGAAGGGGCGGCGAGAGCGTCGGCTGCCATCTGCGCCGGCGAGCGAGGGTTTGGTTTGGGTGTGAGCAGCCACGAGATGCGGCGGAGGTCGGGAGTGAAGACGATGTGGGGAGTGAGGAGTTCAGGTTGGGCCGTGTGGCTCTTCCATTTTCGCTGGGCCGTATCCGCATCGGTCCGAACGCACGTAACATGCTCGTTGGATACAACCCAGAATGAATTCTGTAGCAACATAACATTAACGAGCATTTCCACAAAAAAAAAAACATTAACGAGCATTGTTCACTCATTCCTGTAGACTGTTCACTGTAGATATGTATTGCAGCTTGCACTGTTTGTCCCTTCATACTCCATCAGGGAGTGTAGAGAGGGGGCATGTCACCGTTGATGTTCATTGGTGACATGTCATCCGTGTATCTCATTCCAACTTGGAAGGTTTCCATCACGACAATCTCTCGCAGTGGTGCAACATCTAGCGATAAGCATCACTAATCCTGTCCTAAAGCGACTACAAAATGTTCGGCAGCCTCAGCGTAACAAGCTCCGCCTAGTCGTGGGATTTGCCGTCCATGTCAATGTTAAGGAGCATAACGTGGAGCATGACAGACAACATAGTGCGCCCGCGCGCCGAAAAGGTCTGTCATGAAGGCGAAGGTTTTTTTGCCCTGTCGAGGTCCTCGAGCAGCGCGGCTAGTGTTGGCACAACACGATGGAGAGCAATGTGCGGCGATGAGCTGGCAGCGACCGAGACAGTTGGGGTGAGGGGCGGCGAGAGGTGGGGGTGGGGATCAAGGAGCAGTAGTTGGCTCAATTGGATCAGGATCGGGAAGGCGTTGCTTGATATGTTTTAAGAGCAACTCTAGCAAAGTCACCATATCAGCAGCATTCATAACGCATATGAAGCGCACTCCATATGGTATGAAGGCCGCGGAGCCAAAGCGCAAACACATAATCGCTGTAAAAGTGCACTCCATTTTTCGCGCGGGGGGGGGGGGGGGGGGGGGGGGGGGTTGTGGTGGGGGGGGGGGGGGTGTTACTAGTGGTAGAGGATATTTTCATTCCCAATAATGGAAGTTTCTGAACTAGGGTTTGAATTAGGATTTCAACTAAGATTTCAACATGGATTTACAAAATTGATTTCAACAAGGAACAACTAGGATTTGAACAAACATAAAACTATGATTCTCTAAATTCAACTACAGTCTCTTCCTCCTCTTGGAAGTAACCTAGCACGGAGGGGAGGCTTCGACTACTGCGACTTCTCCACACTCACGTGGTCGACGAAGGCATGTGCATCCTTGATGTGCGATACAACAACATTTTTTAAGGCCGGCTTGTGCGTGGCTTCCATTTCTATGCAGGCAGCCATCAAGATGCGATCGAAGTACTTGAGGGCGGCTGGGAAGCAGGCGCAGTTGATGGCTAATTCAGCCTTATGGTGTGCGTCCTCCTAGACCCACTCAGAGTAACGCCACGCTCTCTCCCAGAAATTTCTCTCGGTGCGGCCCTCTTCAGTCTCGCCAAGGAAAAGTCTTTGGAGGGCGCAACCGCACCGACATGGTCAGTGGCGGTGATTGTGGTTGCAACGGGAAAGGAAAAATAGAGGAGGCAGGTGGCGACTGGCTAGGGGTGAGTGTGGCAGCGATGACGATGAGGGGCATGGGGGTTTTATATACTCCGTCAAGAAATGATGGCTGATTGGCACGTGCGGACTTGAAATGAGTGCTGATTTGCCACTGTGGGTGCGAAATGTGGAGGCAACCATTAGTTAGCATTCTTCCAGCTAGAAATGTGGTTGTGGCATTGGCAATGGCGGAAGCGGCAGCGGCAGCCGACGACCGCGCCATTGACCGGGCTGCGCATGGGAGGAAGAGGCCGGGCTAAAACTTTCCTCTCTCGTGAGCGGTTGGTGGATGGTGGGCGCTCCAAACAAATGCCCTCAGCCTCCAAATATGAAGACTCATGGGCTGGATATGAGCGCCCTCCATAAATTATGGCCACTCAAGCCATATAGCGGCTTTGCTTGTGTTTTTAGGCCAAAATCGCCACCCCAATAGTTATTATGCCGATCGGCCCAATATAGCCACTCTACTAGAGTTGCTCTAAGAGAGATGGGAGTGGGAAATGGCTAACGGGCGTATTCCCAGAATTTTTTTTACTTCAACTTGAGTGAACCTAGAAGCTGATCTAGATCCTAGAAAAGAACTGGCTTGGTAGTAGTAAAAGTACTATTTGGACACCTTAGCTCTGCTCACCCTCGACCATGATCATAGTTAAAAACTTTTCTAGATGACCATCATTTCTCCAATGTACAACCTGGTAGTAAAAGTAAGATCATTGATTCTGTTTCTTCTTTTTTGTTTCAAACTGCAAGAGGAGAATATATATCTTGGCCAAGATTAAGTTTATTCCACCGTAAGGTATTTCAAGTCAAAGTGCATGGCTGATTCTAGAATCGAAATGGAAAAGGAGAGGAAAAGTTTACCACGTAGCTGAATTCCTTTCCAACAAAAAGGCAATGAAATGGAAATTGACTGAAGATGCATCTATGATCCATTGATTGATACTTCATACGTCTTTTACAGGAACAGTTTTGTTCCCTTCAAATTATAGCTCTCTGGGTTGGCTCCTAATAGTACTAGTGATCGTTGTTTCGGAGCCATGAATCTGTACTCCAGGCTCAATAGCCGGAGCCAGCTGAGGGAGAAAACCGAGGGAATAACATTAACGGGAGCTGTAATTTGTAACCAACATGTATGGCTTACAGCACATCCTACAAGCCTAGCATTTGACTCCTGAACTAGTATTTACAGCAACCGAGAGTGCAGTAATTTTACGAATCCATGACAGCAATGCTGGTCCACCGTCCACATCATGCATCTCCAGTAGCAGAAAAATATTTGATCTTTTGAAAGCGGGAAGCCAGTGATCTTGTGATATCAGGCACATTTTCATGGAATCAGACAAATTTACTTCATACTAGAAACACAACCAGAGTTACTAAGTTGGCTAGAATTTCACAAAATTTAACAAAGGTCTACTCGAGTCACTGTTGCTTGTGTGCAATATCTAACTCCAATATCATCAAAAATATCGATAAATGTGAAGATGCAGTACACAAGTAAGACTTCTAGTTGTGTCCATCTCCCAGTGCCCATCTCCCCTTGACTCTAAGAACCCAGACTGATAGTTTAGTATCATCAGAATCTGTATTATCATTTGCAAAATACAACTGTCCCTGTGATGAAAAAACATCACCGGTACGAACATCAACATCACCTGGCAGCATATAGGACAAGTGAACTGATTCACATTTACACTAGCTCAATCTTTTAACTAAAAGATAGTATACAACGACTATTGAATTGAAGCATGGATTCAGATATGAATTTTCACTGTACTAAAAGATACTACAATCTTGATTTTGGCTTTGTAAATATTCAATGTGCACCCACTACACCAACCCTGTAATCTCATTTTGTAAATATTGTAGACGCGCCCCTTCAATCTTGGCTCAATACAAATAGGCAACAAGTTGTCGTGTGGTTTTCTTTCTATGTCTGCCTACACCATCTCTCAAATGTCGAGACTCAAGAAGAAGAGGAAGAGGAAGTAGTGACACCTAGGGTCTAGAAACTAGAAAATTGTAGTGTGTTTGGAATAGTAGGCATCCAGGAATATGTTCATGCGTTTGCTATTAGAATTTGTGTAATTGACCAAATTACGTCCGCCACATCAGGTATCATAGCTAGACAAGCGGCAGGCAAATAGAGGAGGTGTTGTTTCTTAAAGAGAAGTAGAGCTGCACATTGAGAAGACCAGAAACTGGACATGCGCCTTTTTTGCGAATAATACGGCAATTTTATTCCAAAGTAACAGGGTTACAATCGAGAAGCAATAAGTCCTCATAACATGGAGGACATCTGCTTATCCATACCGCAGTATATGACTCCGTATGACTATAATTTGCCATGCGCCTTGACATGTCATTTTTTTATAAATAAAACATCAAGCTTTATTCATTAGATGTAACAGTTACATCGTCAATAAGGAAAGATACAATGTCATCCATAGGCTCCTCAAACCAATCCCTAGTTACAGAAAATTTGGTTAGCCTAGCAATTTCATGAGCAACCTTATTTGCTTCCCTATTATAATGTTCAAACCTCGTAACAGTAAATTCACAAGACATAAAATAGCAATCATCGAACACTGCCGCCGCCACTCCCGCCGATTGTCCTCCATTTTTCATTGTGTCAATCACTTCCAAATTATCCGAGTTGACAATAAGGCGATTACACCCCGCCTTTTGTGCAAGGATAAGGCCAAACCTTAGCGCCATTGCTTCTCACTAGTAGAAAACAGAGCATTTGTCCCGGTTCCAGAGGGCCTTTAGTCCCGGTTCTGGAACCGGGACAAAAGGGTCGGGACTAAAGCCTCTAACCTTTAGTCCCGGTTCGCTTACGAACCGGGACTAAAGGGGCTCCACGTGGCCACCGGCTGGAGCGGGGCTAGTCCCGGTTGGTAACACCAACCGGGACTAAAAAAAAAAATTTGAATTTTTTTTTTCTGATTTTCAAATCTTTGAATTATTTGACAATTTAATCTCTAATCACTCCTCCTCACTGCTTCAGAATTTAATCTCTAATCTCTAATCAGCACTCATTCCAAATCGTCTAACTTTCCGGTCGATCACCCATCCTCTCACTACTCCAGCCCGAGCACGCTTAACTTTCAGCTTCTATCACCCCTAGCTTCCAAGTCTGCACTTGTTGTTTTCCCGACAATAGTAAGCTATCAATTTTGTTAACCCTTAGGTCTTGATGTCATATGATTTAATTTTTTGATTTCCAAACAATTATTAAAATAAACAACAAAGATTAATTTAAAACTCAAAAATACTTCAAAAAAAAGGAAAAAATTACAAAAAAATCAAAAATTCTCAAAAAAAAATACAAAAAGTTCAAAATAAAATAATAATAATATACTGAATTTCAATGAAAATAAAATAAGTATTATATTATTTATTATTATTATTTATTATATTATTATTATGCCATTTATCATTTAATATCTTTAAATCTATAAATCAAAATTCGACAAATAATATATCCATTATTATCAGAAAAATATGACCATGATGTCACACGCTTCACCGTTTGAGTTTGAAATTTTTATTCTAATAAATAATAATTATTTAGTAACACTAATATTTATTGAGTAAGTAGTTTGAACACTGTTTGACCAGAGTTTGACCACATTTTATTTTTTTTAACTTATTTTAACTAAAGAATTTTTGTGTGTTCAATATGAACCATTCAAAGTCACATCCTTAAATTTTAACCTTTTTGACTTTATTTGCTATTTTTTCATGCATTTAATAATTCTTTGAGCTAAATTATCCTGAAATTGAAAAGCACTACAAATGAACTCTGAAAAGGTTGAAACTTGGCATGGTATCATCATTTTACCCAAATAGCTTGTGCTAAAAAGTTGAGAGGGTTATGGAAAAAACTGGATGCACTTCGTGTACAAACTGGACCATCTCTTTCGAAGTAACAGGGTTTCGGACGAAAACTCAGCTGTTACAAAGACCTTTCATTTTTTTAATCTTATTTCAACTGAAGAATTTTTTTGTGTTCAATATGAACCATTCAAAGCCACATCCTTAAATTTCAACCCTTTTTTGACTTCATTTGCTATTTTTTCATACATTTTATGATTCTTTGAGCTAAATTAGCCTAAAATTGAAGAGCACTACAAATGAACTCTGAAAACCCTAAACCCGGGACTTAAAACGTCCGAAACTCTATTCTAAACAGTAAACACTAAAGGTTCAAACCCTAAAACCTAACCCTAAACTTGGAAATCTAAACCCTAGCCCTAAACCCTAAAACGTCTAAAACGTCCAAAAACTCTATTTTCCCTTTGGAATTTTATGATTTTAAAAATTGTCCTAAACCCTAAACTCGGGACTTAAAACGTCTGAAACTGTATTCTAAACAGTAAACACCTCGGGTTCAAACCATAAAACCTAACCCTAAACTCTGAAATCTAAACCCTAGCCCTAAACCCTAAAAACGTCTAAAACGTCCAAAAACTCTATTTTTCCTTTCGAATTTGGTGATTTTAAAAAATTGTCGAAACGGAAAACTTGTTGTTTCTTCGGATAACTCTTTTTTTCCTGCAAATTTTGATATATTATTTGTATTTTTCTGAATTAGGATGATTTAGTTATAATGTTTCCAAGTTTAATGTGGTAAAAGGCTTTAGTCCCGGTTGGTGTCTCCAACCGGGACTAAAGATGGACCTTTAGTCCCGGTTGAAGACACCAACCGGGACTAAATGGCTGGGAGAAAAAAAATTGAAATTTGAAAAAAAAAATTGAAAAAAAAATTGAATTTTTTTTCAGTCCCGGTTGGTACCTCCAACCGGGACTAAAGATAGACCTTTAGTCCCGGTTGTGACTAGAACCGGGACTAAAGGACCCCATTTGGTCCCGGTTTTAGCCACAAACCAGGACTAAAGGTTGTGGGCCAGGAGCGAGGCCCATTGGTCCCGATTCGTGTCTGGAACCGGTACCAAAGGGGTTAGAAGAACCGGGACCAATGGCCCCCGAGGCCCGGCCGGCGCTCTGGCCTCATGAACCGGGACTGATGCCCCCTTTGGTCCCGGTTCGTGAGTGAACCGAGATTAATGCCCTTACCCGGCCTGGACCAAAGCCCTGTTTTCTACTAGTGTCTGATGTTAGTACATCAGCACACCAGTCGATCCTCCAGCTTCCGCCTACAATGAACCTTCCTTTGTCATCTCTGAGGACTGCCCCCGCCGTTCCTCTAAGCAGATCATGGTCAAAAGAAGCATCAACATTTAGCTTCACAAAACCCATAGGAGGTCTAAGCCATCCCCCTGTTTTACTAATTGCCTTAGGGGAGTTTGCTTTGACATAGTTTGCCGTTATAGCACGAGCCGCCATTGAAGTTTGATATGCATCTTGAGACTTTCCTTCATGAACTAGTCTGCGTCTATCCCACCATAAATACCAAGTTGTTATTGCGATCAATTCACGTGCGTTCTGGATGCCCAATTCAGATATTTCTTGATCTCGCATAAGTAGTAAAAATTCAAGAACTGCCTCTCCCGCCCGGTCGACAGCACAAGCTCTATTGATCACTTCATGCAAACCTAACTTAGCCCAGACCTGTTTCGCCTTCTGACACAGAAACAAGACGTGTTTTGTGTCTTCTGGCCCATTAGAACATGATGGGCACATGGGCGAGACTTTCATGTGTCTATTGGCAAGCGTAACCCGACATGGAAGGGTACCATGCAATGTACGCCAGATGAAAATGTTTACCTTTGTCGGACAAGATAGCTTCCATATCTTGCTCCAAATAGGATTAGCATTGGTTCTACCCATCCCATTTGTATGTTGCAATCTCCTCCCATGCTGTTGGTTCCATTCCTCCCAATATGCTGATCGAACAGTAAACAAACCAGTTTTTGTGTAGCTCCAAGCAATGAAGTCGCTCATGTCATGCATCGGAAGGGGAATCGCGAGCACCCTTTGAGCGTCAATTGGCCACAAAGTTTGTCTCACTAAGTCTTCATCCCAATAACTCGTGATTGGAACAATAAGATCAGATACCTTTGACAGAAGTTGCCCCCCTCTAAGAGTAATTATTTTCATATTTGCACAATTCGGGATCCAAGCATCTTCCCAGATATCAATATTTTGTCCATTTCCAACTCGCCAGATATAACCATTGTTGGGAAACGTTGCATGGAAAAAAAAATTACGCACACGCAATGATCTATCCATGGAGATGCATAGCAACGAGGGGGAGAGTGTGTCTACGTACCCTCGTAGACCGTAAGTGGAAGCGTTTCACAACGCGGTTGATGTAGTCGAACTTTCTTCGCGCTCCAACTGATCTAGTACCGAATGCACGGCACCTCCGCATTCTGCACACGTTCAGCTCGGTGACGTCCTCCGCCTTCTTGATCCAGCAAGACGGCGAGGTAGTACATGAGTTCCGGCAGCACGACGGCGTGGTGACGGTGATGGTGAAGTGACCTTCGCAGGGCTTCGCCTAAGCACTACGAAAATATGACCGAGGGAGAAAACGATGGACGGGAGCGCCGCACACAGCTAAGACAATGTTGTGTCCTTTTGTGGCGCCCCCTCCCCACATATATATAGGTGGGAGGGGAGGAGGCAGCCCCTAGGGCGCCCCAAGAGACCTGGCGGCAGCCCTAGGGCTGCTGCCTTGCAATGTGCCCCCCCTTTCCTTATATATCGGAGGGGGAAGGAAAGGGGGGAGAGGTGGAAGGAAGGGGGAATCCTATTCCCTTTCTTTCCTTTCCTCCTTCCCCTTTCCTTCTCCACCTTGGCCGGCCCATATGGGGGGCGCACTAGCCCCTTGTGGCTGGTGTGTTTCCCCTCTTGGCCTATAAGGACCATATCTTTTGCCGGGGGTGCCCGAAACTCCTTTCTGGTGACCCGATAAGTACCCGGTACCCTCCGAAACACTTTCGGTGTCCGAATACCATCGTCCTATATATCAATTTTTACCTCTCGAACATTTCGAGACTCCTCATCATGGCCGTGATCTCATCCGGGACTCCGAACAACATTTGGTCACCAAATCACATAACTCATATAAGACTATATCGTCAACGAACGTTAAGCGTGCGGACCCTACGGGTTCGAGAACTATGTAGACATGACCGAGACACCTCTCCGGTCAATAACCAATAGCGGAACCTGGATGCTCATATTGGCTCCTACATATTCTACGAAGATCTTAATCAGTCGAACCGTTATGACAACATACGCAATTCCCTTTGTCCATCGGTATGTTACTTGCCCGAGATTCGATCGTCGGTATCTTCATACCTAGTTCAATCTCGTTACCGGCAAGTCTCTTTACTCGTTCCGTAATACATCACCTCGTGACTAACTCCTTAGTCGTTTTCTTGCAAGCTTATGATGTGTATTACCGAGAGGGCCCAGAGATACCTCTCCGAAACTCGGAGTGACAAATCCTAATCTCGATCTATGCCAACTCAACAAACACCTTCGGAGATACCTGTAGAGCATCTTTATAATCACCCAGTTATGTTGTGACGTTTGGTAGCACACAAGGCATTCGTCTGGTATCCAGGAGTTGCATAATCTCATAGTCGAAGGAATATGTATTTGACATGAAGAAAGCAATAGCGATAAAACTGAACGATCATTATGCTAAGCTAACGGATGGGTCTTGTCCATCACATCATTCTCCTAATGATGTGATCCCGTTATCAAATGACAACTCATGTCCATGGTTAGGAAACCTTAACCATATTTGATCAACAAGCTAGTCAAGTAGAGCCTCACTAGGGACACGGTTTTTGTTTATGTATTCACACATGTATTTAAGTTTCCAATCAATACAATTCTAGCATGAATAATAAACCTTTATCATGAATAAGGAAATATAAAATAACAACTTTGTTATTGCCTATAGGGCATATTCCCTTCAGTCTTCCACTTGCACTAGACTCAATAATCTAGTTCATATCGCCATGTGACCAACACCCAAAGGGTTTACTAGAGTCAATAATCTAGTTCACATCGCCATGTGATTAACACCCAAAGAGTACTAAGGTGTGATCATGTTTTGCTTGTGAGAGAAGTTTAGCCAACGGGTCTGCCACATTCAGATCTGTATGTATTTTGCAAATTTCTATGTCTACAATGCTCTGCATGGAGCTACTCTAGCTGATTGCTCCCACTTTCAATATGTATCCAGATTGAGACTCTGAGTCATCCGGATCGGTGTCAAAGCTTGCATTGACGTAACCCTTTATGACGAACTCTTTGTCACCTCTATAACCGAGAAACATTTCCTTAGTCCTCTTTAGGTACCTAAGGATAATTTTGACCGCTGTCCTAGTGATCTACTCCAGGATCACTATTTTACCCCCATGCCAAACTTATGGCAAGGTACACAATAGGTCTGGTACACAGCATGGCATACTTTACAGAACTTATGGTTGAGGCATAGGGAATGACTTTCATTCTCTCTCTATCTTCTGCTGTGGTCAGGTTTTGAGTCTTACTCAACTTTACACCTTGCAACACAGGCAAAGACTCTTTCTTTGACTGATCTATTTTGAACTTCTTCAAAACTTGGCCAAGGTATGTACTTTGTGAAAGTCCTATTAAGCATCTCGATCTATCCCTATAGATCTTGATGCCCAAAATATAAGTAGCTTCACTGAGGTCTTTCATTGAAAAATTCTTATTCAAGTATCCTTTTATGCTATCCAGAAATTCTATATCATTTCCAATCAAAAATATGTCATCCACATATAATATCAGAAATGCTACAGAGCTCCCACTCACTTTCTTGTAAATACAGGCTTCACCGAAAGTCTGTATAAAACCATAAGCTTTGATCACCTCATAAAAGCGTATATTCCAACTCTGAGATGCTTGCACCAGTCCATAGATGGATCGCTGGAGCTTGCACACTTTGTTAGCACCTTTAGGATCGAAAAAACCTTCTGGTTGCATCATATACAACTCTTCTTTGAGAAATCCATTAAGGAATGCAGTTTTGATGTCCATTTGCCAGATTTCATAAAATGCGGCAATTTCTAACATGATTCGGACGGACTTAAGCATCACTACGGGTGAGAAAGTCTCATCGTAGTCAACCCCTTGAACTTGTCGAAAACCTTTTACGACAAGTCGAGCTTTGTAGATGGTAACTTTACCATCAGCGTCAGTCTTCTTCTTGAAGATCCATTTATTCTCTATGGCTTGCCGATCATCGGGCAAACCCACCAAAGTCCACACTTTGTTCTCATACATGAATCCTATCTCAGATTTCATGGCCTCAAGCCATCAGTCGGAATCTGGGCTCATCATAGCTTCTTCATAATTCGTAGGTTCGTCATGGTCTAGTAACATGACTTCCAGGACAGGACTACCATACCACTCTGGTGCGGATCGTGTTCTGGTTGACCTATGAGGTTCAGTAGTAACTTGATCTGAAGTTTCATGATCATTATCATTTGCTTCCTCTCTAGTTGGTGTAGGCATCATGGGAATGGATTTCTCTGATGTGCTACTTTCCAATTCGAGAGAAGGTATGATTACCTCATCAAGTTCTACTTTCCTCCCACTCACTTCTTTCGATAGAAAACTCCTTCTCTAGAAAGGACCCATTCTTAGCAACAAAGATCTTGCCTTCGGATCTGTGATAGAAGGTGTACCCAATAGTTTCTTTAGGGTATCCTATGAAGACGCACTTCTCCACTTTGGGTTCGAGCTTATCAGGCCGAAGCCTTTTGACATAAGCGTCGCATCCCCAAACTTTTAAGAAATGACAGCTTAGTTTTCTTGCCAAACCACAGTTCATACGGTGTCATCTCAACGGATTTAGACGGTGCCCTATTTAACGTGAATGCGGCTATCTCTAATGCATAACCCCAAAATGATAAAGGCAAATCGGTAAGAGACATCATAGAACGCACCATATCTAATAAAGTACGGTTACGACGTTCGGACACACCATTACACTGTGGTGTTCCAGGTGACGTGAGTTGTGAAACAATTCCACGTTGTTTTAAATGAAGGCCAAACTCGTAACTCAAATATTCGCCTCTGCGATCGGATCGTAGAAACTTTATTTTCTTGTTACGTTGATTCTCAACTTCACTCTGAAATTCTTTGAACTTTTCAAATGTTTCAGACTTGTGTTTCATCAAGTAGATATAACCATATCCACTCAAATCATCAGTGAAGGTGAGAAAATAATGATACCTGCCGCATGCTTCAACACTCATCCAACCGCATACATCGGTATGTATTATTTCCAGTAAGTCATTAGCTCGCTCCATTGTTCCGGAGAACAGAGTTTTAGTCATCTTTCCCACGAGGCATGGTTCGCAAGTATCAAATGATTCATAATCAAGTGATTCCAAAAGTCCATCTGCATGGAGTTTCTTCATGCGCTTTACACCAATATGACCTAAACGGCAGTGCCACAAGTATGTTGCACTATCATTATCAACTTTGCATCTTTTGACATCAATATTATGAATATGTGTATCACTATGATCGAGATTCAATAAATCATTCACATTGGGTGTATGACCATAGAAGGTTTTATTCATGTAAATAGAACAATAATTATTCTCTAACTTAAATGAATAACCGTATTGCAATAAATATGATTCAATCATATTCATGCTCAACGCAAACACCAAATAACATTTAGGTTCAACACTAATCCCGAAGGTAGAGGGAGTGTGCGATGGTGATTGCATCAACCTTGAAATCACTTCCAACACACATCGACACCTCGCCCTTAACTACTCTTTGTTTATTCTGTAACTCCTGTTTCGAGTTACTAATCTTAGCAACTGAACGAGTATCAAATACCCAGGGGTTACTACGAATACTAGTAAGGTACACATCAATAACATGTATATCAAATATACCTTTGTTCACTTTTGACATCCTTCTTATCCGCCAAATATTTGTGGTAGTTCCACTTCCAGTGACCATTTTCTTTGCAGTAGAAGCACTCGGTTTCACGCTTGGGTCTAGCTTTGGGCTTCTTCACGGGAGTGGCAACTTGCTTGCCATTCTTCTTGAAGTTCCCTTTCTTTCCCTTGCCCTTTTTCTTGAAACAAGTGGTCTTGTTAACCATCAACACTTGATGCTATTTCTTGATTTCTACCTTCGCCGATTTCAGCATCGTGAAGAGCTTGGGAATCGTTTTCGTCATCCCTTGCATATTATAGTTCATCACGAACTTCTAGTAACTTGGTGATAGTGACTAGAGAACTCTGTCAATCACTATCTTATCTGGAAGATTAACTCCCACTTGATTCCAGCGATTGTAGTACCCAGACATTCTGAGCACATGCTCACTAGCTGAGCTATTCTCCTCTATCTTGTAGGCAAAGTACTTGTTAGAGGTCTCATACCTCTTAACATGGGCATGAGTCTGAAATATCATTTTCAGCTCTTGAAACATCTCATATGCTCCATGGCGTTCAAAACATTTTTGAAGTCCCGGTTCTAAGCCGTAAAGCATGGCGCACTAAACTATCAAGTAGTCATCATACCGAGCTTGTCAAACATTCATAACGTCTGCATTTGCTCCCGCAATAGGTCTGTCACCTAGCGGTGCATCAAGGATATAATTCTTCTGTGCAGCAATGAGGATAATCCTCAGATCACGGACCTAGTCTGCATCATTACTACTATCATCTTTCAACTAATTTTTCTCTAGGAACATATAAAAATAAACGGGGAGCTACATTGCGAGCTATTGATCTACAACATAATTTGCAAATACTACCAGGACTAAGTTCATGATAAATTAAGTTCAATTAATCAAATTACTTAAGAACTCCCACTTAAATAGACATCCCTCAAGTCATCTAAGTGATACGTGATCCAAATCAACTAACCCATGTCCGATCATCACATGAGATGGGGTAGTCATCAATGGTGAACATCTCTATGTTGATCATATCTACTATATGATTCACGTTCGATCTTTCGATCTCCAGTGTTTCGAGGCCATGTCTGTACATGCTAGGCTCGTCAAGTTGAACCCAAGTATTCCGCATGTGCAAAACTGTCTTGCACCCGTTGTATGTGAACATAGAGTCTATCACACCCGATCATCATGTGGTGTCTCAACACGATGAACTGTCGCAACGGTGCATACTTAGGAAGAACACTTATACCTTGAAATTTAGTGAAGGGATCATCTTATAATGCTACCGCCGTACTAAGCAAAATAAGATGCATAAAGATAAACATCACATGCAATCAAAATATGTGACATGATATGGCCATCATCATCTTGTGCTTTTGATCTCCATCTCCAAAGCATCGTCATGATCTCCATCGTCACCGGCTCAACACCTTGATCTCCATCGTTGCGTCGTGGTCGTCTCGCCAACTATTGCTTCTACAACTATCGCTAACGCATACTGATAAAGTAAAGTAATTACATGGAGTTTGCATTTCATACAATAAAGCAACAACCATAAGGCTCCTGCCAGTTGCCGATAACTTACAAAACATGATCATATCATACAACAATGTATAGCACATCATGTCTTGACCATATCATATCACAACATGCCCTGCAAAAACAAGTTAGACGTCCTCTACTTTGTTGTTGCAAGTTTTACGTGGCTGCTACGGGTTTCTAGCAAGAACCGTTCTTACCTACACACAAAACCACAACGGTGTTTTGTCAAGTTTGCTGTTTTAACCTTCTTGAAGGACCGGCCATAGTCAAATTCGATTCAACTAAAGTAGGAGAAACAGACACCCGCCAGCCACCTTTATGCAAAACTAGTTGCATGTCTGTCGGTGGAACCGGTCTCATGTACGTGGACATATAAGGCTGGTCCGGGCCGCTTCATCCCACAATACCGCCGAATCAAAATAATATGTAGGTGGTAAGCAGTATGACTATCACCGCCCATAACTCTTTGTGTTCTACTCGTGCATATCATCTACGCATAGACCTGACTCATGATGCCACTGTTGGGAAACGTTGCATGGAAAACAAAAAAAATTCTACGCACACGCAATTATCTATCCATGGAGATGCATAACAACGAGGGGGAGAGTGTGTCTACATACCCTCGTAGACCGTAAGCAGAAGCGTTTCACAACGCGGTTGATGTAGTCGAATATTCTTCGCGCTCAAACCGATCTAGTACCGAATGCACGGCACCTCCGCGTTCTGCACACGTTCAGCTCGGTGACGTCCTCCGCCTTCTTGATCCAGCAAGACGGCGAGGTAGTAGATGAGTTCCGGCAGCACGACGGCGTGGTGACGGTGATGGTGAAGTGATCTCCGTAGGGCTTCGCCTAAGCACTACGAAAATATGACCGACGGAGTAAATGGTGGACGGGGGCGCCGCACACGGCTAAGACAATGTTGTGTCCTTGTGTGGCGCCCCCTCCCCACATATATATAGGTGGGAGGGGAGGAGGCAGCCCCTAGGGCACCCCAAGAGAACTGGCAGCAGCCCTAGGGCTGCTGCCTTGCCCTGCGCCCCCCCCCCCTCTTTCCTTATATATCGGAGGGGGAAGGAAAGGGGGGAGAGGTGGAAGGAAGGGGGAATCCTATTCCCTTTCTTTCCTTTCCTCCTTCCCCTTTCCTTCTCCACCTTGGACGTCCCATATGGGGGGCGCACCAGCCCCTTGTGGCTGGTGTGTTTCCCCTCTTGGCCCATAAGGCCCATATCTTTTGCCGGGGGTGCCCGAAACTCCTTTCCGGTGACCAGATAAGTACCCGGTACACTCCGAAACACTTTCGGTGTCCGAATACCATCGTCCTATATATCAATTTTTACCTCTCGACCATTTCGAGACTCCTCGTCATGTCCGTGATCTCATCCGGGACTCCGAACAATATTTGGTCACCAAATCACATAACTCATATAATACTATATCGTCAACGAACGTTAAGCGTGCGGACCCTACGAGTTCGAGAACTACGTAGACATGACCGAGACACCTCTCCGGTCAATAACCAATAGCGGAACCTGGATGCTCATATTGGCTTCTACATATTCTACGAAGATCTTTATCGGTCGAACCGTTATGACAACATACGTAATTCCCTTTGTCCATCGGTATGTTACTTGCCCGAGATTCGATCGTCGGTATCTTCATACCTAGTTCAATCTCATTACCGGCAAGTCTCTTTACTCATTCCGTAATACATCACCTCGTGACTAACTCCTTAGTCGTTTGCTTGCAAGCTTATGATGTGTATTACCGAGAGGGCCCAGAGATACCTCTCCAAAACTCGGAGTGACAAATCCTAATCTCGATCTATGCCAACTCAATAAACACCTTCGGAGATACCTGTAGAGCAGCTTTATAATCACCCAGTTACATTGTGATGTTTGATAGCACACAAGGCATTCGTCTGGTATCCGGGAGTTGCATAATCTTATTGTCGAAGGAATATGTATTTGACATGAAGAAAGCAATAGCAATAAAACTGAACGATCATTATGCTAAGCTAACGGATGGGTCTTGTCCATCACATCATTCTCATAATGATGTGATCCCGTTATCAAATGACAACTCATTTCCATGGTTAGGAAACCTTAACCATCTTTGATCAACGAGCTAGTCAAGTAGAGGCTCACTCGGGACACGGTGTTTGTTTATGTATTCACACATGTATTTAAGTTTCCGATCAATACAATTCTAGCATGAATAATAAACCTTTATCATGAATAAGGAAATATAAAATAACAACTTTATTATTGCCTCTAGGGCATATTTCCTTCAACCATTCCTTAGAGAATTAATCCCCGCCATAATGCTTTGTCAGGTAAAAGAAGAACCCTTCTTTAGATTTGCATTCATCAAATCGCCATTCGGGAAATATTTAGCTCTCAAGATTGTGGCACATAAAGATTCTGGATTATCAAGCAAACGCCACACTTGCTTGGCTAGCAAAGCCAAATTGAGACAATGTATATCTCGGAATCCCATTCCTCCTTGGTCTTTTGGGACACACATCTTCCACCACGCCATCCAATGCATCCTTTTCTGATTGTCCTCGTCACCCCACCAAAATTGCGACATCGCGTCAATGATTCCTTTGCAATTTTTTTAAGAATTTTAAAGACGGACATGGCATAAGTTGGGATAGCTTGTACAACCGATTTAAGTAGGATCTCCTTCCCTCCAGCGGATAACAATTTCTCTTTCCATCCACTAATTTTTTTAATAATACGATCAATTAGGAATTGAAATCAATCACTTTTATCCATACCCACATTTGCTGGCAAACCCAAATATTTGTCATTGAGGGCTTCGGTCATAATATTCAGGGTAGTGCAAATTTGCGCTCTATCTTTCACTTTTGTATTGGGACTAAAGAAAATACTAGACTTTTCAACGCTCACCAATTGCCCTGAGGTAGCACAATAAGAGTCCAAAACTGATTTCAACGCCTCCGCATTCATAGCATTTGCTTTCATAAGGATCAAGGAATCATCGGCGAATAAAAGGTTTGAAACCGATGGGGCATCTCTACAAACCTTAAATCCAGAAATATTACCATTCTCCTATGCATTAGCTAGTAGGGCAGTCAACCCCTCCGTGCATAACAAGAATTAATATGGGGAGAGGGGGTCTCCCTGCCTCAGACCTCTAGTAGTTTTAAAACTCTCAGTCTCTTCATTCTTAAAACGAACCCGGTACTCCACAGAGGATACACATTGCATAACTAAATCTACCCACTTCTTTTGGAATCCCAATTTCAGCATTATTTGCTTCAGAAAAGACCACTCTACTCGGTCATACGCTTTATGCATATCCAGTTTGATGGCACACATACCCTCTTTACCACTCTTTTTTTTTGTTTATGGTATGAAAACACTCGTAGGCCACTAAAATATTATCTGTAATCATTCTTCCAGGTACAAATGCACTCTGAGTCGTACTGATAATATCTGAAAGGATTATCTTCAAACGAGCCGCAAACATTTTTGAAATAACCTTATACACCACGTTGCACAAACTGATCGGTCTAAATTGAGTTACCTTTTGTGGAGAACCCACTTTTGGGATCATTACAATTGCAGTATTATTCCACCCATCAGGTATAGTACCAGTATTCAATGCCTGGAGTACCTCTTCGATCAGATCATCCCCTAACATAGACCAAAATCTTTTATAAAAAATGGCGTGTAGTCCATCCGGGCCCGGCGCTTTTAAATCTCCAATATCAAATAGCGCCTTCCGAACCTCCTCTGCCGTATAAGGGGCGAGGAGAGCATTATTCATCTCATCTGTCACTTTCCTTCTGACAAGAGATAAAACATCCGGATTCGGTTGCGCAACTTCTGATGTAAAAAAGATTAGAAAAATACCCCATAATATGGCTCTTCATCTCCGTATCTTGCACCCAAACACCATTTTCATCAAGCAATTTTTTAATCTGATTTCTTTTTTTCCTAGGCGTTGCTGCATTATGGAAAAAAGAAGTGTTACGATCACCATGCAATAGCCAGTTTGCACGACCCCTTTGTAACCAATAAATCTCCTCTTGCTCCAGAAGGTTTTCAATTAGGACCAGAATCTCCTTTTGTCGCGCTTGGGACTCCACGTTCATAGGACCCCTTCGTAGCTTTTCTATTAATGGGTAGTGATTCTCTTGTGGTCATTTATTATTTGAAGGGTCATGTGCTTCTCCATTCAATCGTTTTTATCTTTCAAATAGCTGTCAAGGCAGAAATAAAAGAAAGCCCATCTCAATCAGGCGTACCAAAATAGAAAAGCAAAAAAAAAAACATAAGACACATTCCTTCCTTCTCATATTACTGTGGGCACCGTATAAACCGGTGGCACATCTTTTTATTTCGAGAAAAGTCCAGATTACAACCCTCAACTAACCAGTTGGGTTAAAAATCAACCATGAACTACGAAACCGGTTGAAACACACCCCAAACTTGCCACTTGGTTTAAGAATCAACCCTCCACTCGGTTTTGACCATCCGGACCGATATTGAGTATGTTGACCTTTGACTAGGCGGCTGAATGGGATAGTTCGTTGTTGTATTGTTTGAGCCTCGTGGACATATATATAGGAGTACATGATAATTTTGGAGTACAAGGCAAGGTAGAATAATATCCTACGCTATCCTAGCTTTTCTAATAATCACGATACTCAACACACCACCCCCCCCCCCCCACCCCCCCCCCCCCCCCCGCCGCGCGCAGTCACAACGGTAGCGACGCGACGGTGAGACTGGGAAGAAATCCGAAGGGAAGCCGACGGACACCCCCCCCCCCCAAGTCTTAACGGTCGATGCATCGCGGAGTCGTGGCTGGAGTGAAAACCGACGAGGTTGCTCAAACAAGGCGGTAGCCCTTTGTGCCGATGTCGATTTAGCCGAGAGCGTAGGGTGGTGTAGCCATTGTTGAGGTAGCCGTGCGAAGAACACCGTGGTCGATGTCGAGTCGGGGTATCCAGTGTCGAGGAAGTCGCCGTGGACCGGGAAGAAGAGCGGCGGCGGCGGCCCGAGGAAGCGGCGGCGGTGGCTAGGTCAGAAGCACGGTGGCGGTGCTCGAAGTAGGTGAGGAAGAACCCGACAGCGTGACGAAGACCGGCACGGACGGTGACGTTCCTGCACCAAGGGAGGCGGCGCGGCGCATATCACGTGAAAGTTGACGCGCGTGGACGGCGGTGGACCATGGGCCGCAGCGCTACGGCCCGAAGGGGCGACGCAGCGGCGGCGGGCAGGTCGGGGCGACGGCGGGGAAGACCTCAGGGCGGTTGTAGGGATCGCGTGCCACGCTCGCTACGGCCCGACAGGGCGATGCAGCGGCAGCGCGAGGGTCGGTGCGGTCTCGGGGACGGCCTGGAGCGGACGGCCTCGGTGCGGCGGTTGACCGCGGGCCGCGACACTACGGCCCGAAGGAGCGACGCAGCGGCAGCGCGTGAGTTGGTGCAACCACGGGAACGGCCTCAGGGCGGTGGCGGGGACCACGGGCCGCGGCGCTACGGCCCGAAGGGGCGACGCAACGGCGACGCGGATCGGTGCCACCACGGGAGAACCACAGGGCGGCGGCGCCATGGCCCGACGGGGCGATGCAGCGGCAGCCCGTTACTCGATCGGGGAAGGGGCGCGCCGAAGTCGGGGACACGGCGGTGACGCCCGCCTTAAAAGCGACGGGCGGGCAGAGGCGCGAACGATGGCCATGCCGGGCCACCGCGTCGCGCGAGGCCGCCGGGTCGGAGACGAGGCCGAGTGTCGCACCGGTGTCGGAGTAGGGCGCACGGGGGTCGACGGCGGCGACGAGCGACGCAAACCAATCAAGCATAGATCGGAAAACCAAAAAGAAACGCCGATCAAGGCGATTGGCGGGAGAGAAAAAACCCGAAGTAAGGGCTCGGGAAAAAGACTCTCTAGGGCAGCCGGTCAACACGACTGGCGGACGAACCCTAGGTGTGGGTGGCGTGGCCCCCGACGGCGGTCATGGAGGCTGACCGCCCCGAGGGCGGCACGCGGGTGGAAGCGTCGGGCGGCGGCTAGGGTTTGAATTGGTTAGGCTGATACCTTGTTAGAATGGAGAGAAGGATTTTGATGTAATAGTTCATTGTTGTATTGCTTGAACCTCGTGGGCATATATAGATTATCTTGAAGTACAAAGCAAGTAGAATAATATCCTATACTATCCTAGCTTTGCTAATAATCACGATACTCAACCGTCAGTAATATGAGACACACTAGGGCAAGCAGCTGGCTCTCTGTGTCTCGTCCCTTACCCTTTCCCGAACAACACTACACAACCGTGGCCAACGCCGCCCCACACGCCCCCGACCCTGTCCACCGCTGGCGCTGCACCTCCCCTCGCGGCTGTGCACCTCCTCTCGTTGGCGTTGCACCTCCCCAGCACGCACCCCACACCTTCTTCCTCGCGCACGAGCCTCCGGCAACCGCCGTCGACCGACAAATGGCGCCGCTGCACCTCCTCTGCGCGTTCTCTCCTGTCCCCGAGCCTGACCCTCACGGTCACGGGCCAGGGCAGAGCTAGGCAAGCGCATAGACGCCACCTACTGCGTGACAAGGGGCACGGCGTGGCCGGAGCTGAGCGTCTTTGAGGCATTAGCGCTAGCGCCGGCAGAGCTCCAAATCTGTGTGGGACGTACTCAGGTGGGTTTGCACAGCACCGAGGCGCACTGCAGTAGCTCCTCCACTGCCCGCGCGGGAGCTGACGCCGGCGTTCTGCTACAGTCGCGGCGCACGTCTGCCATGGCCGATGAACATAAAGTGCTCGACGTAATGCGCACACCTCCAGCTTCGAGGCCAGCTCCGGCGAGCCTGCACCGTCACGAGCTCCTGCTAGCTAGCCCGAGCACACCCGCCCTGCCACGAGCTCTCGCTAGCTGGACAAGCAGCAGCAAAGAGTAGGGTTGGTTCTTAAACCGAGTGGAGGGTTGGTTCTTAAACCGAGTGGCAAGTTTGGGGTGTGTTTCAACCGGTTTCATAGTTCAGGGTTGATTCTTAAACCAACTGGTTAGTTGAAGGTTGTAATGTGGATTTTTTTCCCTTTTATTTTTACTGTGAACATCTTTTTTCCCTACAGTTATTTAGGATGCTACATCTCTGTTGTGAAAGTAGTCTGATGACCATACTGAAGAGGCAACCGACTTGGCTTTGTTGACATTATCGCGTAACTCATTGGTCCACCATTTTGTTCGGTTCAAATTAGCACTTGGGTTTCGCTCATAATCTGTGTGGTCTGCAACTCCGTCAGGATTCGAACCTGCAGTCTTCAGGTCATGAGCCTGATGAATCGACCAATTCCTCTACCCCGCTTCTTCCCCTGATCTTTCTTTCCCTCTTCCCACCGGGGTTCCCCTTGCTTCCTTTAGATTGCGGCTAGATTGCGGCTAGGCGCGGAGGATTGCTGAACCATGACTTTGCTCAATAGCAGGAGACAAGGGAGGCAAAATACATACTAGAAAATATCAACATGAACTGTAACCAACATACTCCGTATGTACCAGCACATCCTCCTACAAGCCTGAACACCTGAACATTTGCTTACTGAACTAGTATCTCAGTACAACAAACCCGGAGTGGAGTGAGTAGCTAGTTTAACAGTCCAGAGCAAGCAATGCTCATCCAGTCAAGTAGCACAAAAAGTTAATTTGATCTTGTGGAAGCGGGAAGCCACTGACTGATATCAGGCACATTTGCATGGAATCAGACTAATTTACTTCATGCCAGCAAGGCAGTAATTTCTACTCCCTCCGTCCCATAGTATAAACGCACTTTTTACACTAGTATAGTGTCAAAAATGCTTTTATATTATGGGACGGAGATAGTAGTTATTTGCAACGATCAAGCATAGCAAGAGCTCGGCCAATAGCCAGATCCAAGCGAGGCAAACCCAGAGAAAATATCTACAGGAATGGTAGCACCCCCTACAACCCTGAGTATTTTGACTTGTGAACTAGTATCCTAGTACACCAAGTCAGCAATCCTGGAGTGCAGTAGCGAGTGCAAGGAATATATGTAACAATATATCCAGGCCAAGCAATGCTCGTCCAGAGCATGCATCTTTGGCAGCAGGGAAAAAAAGAAGTAATTTCTAGTTGCTTGCATGTGATGCAACACAACAGCAGGCTTGGCCATTCCATATCTTAAATTCCAGACTGGATATTGAGAACAAAATGACATAAATCCAGCTTGAAGTACCAAGCTGTACATCCTTAACAACGGTATCTAATTATGACGAACATTCCTTCATCATTGCGAGGAGATTGAAAATAGCTTCTAAGCCACACTGTTAGGCATTGAAATAATGGGATTCAGATGTCAGAGTTTCAGACAGACAAGCATCACAAAGCAAAAAAAAAAAAAAACATGTATGTTTCAGGATCCAGGACTAGAATTCTCCACATACCATGTCCACAACACAACTTTTGCATCCAGAAGTTACAATACATAAATTATCACAAGCAAGTAAATAAAAAGAGACCACAGTCTAGATATTAAAGACATTGATAACAGTTCAGGCAGAATGATAATAGTAACATTAGTTAGGTACTTCGGAGGTAATACATATAACAACCACAAACAGAGTTACTAAGTTGACTGAATAGCTAGCCACATGCAGTCCAACAAAAACTATCAGAGCTTCATAAAGATCTACACAAGTCACTTTTGCTTGTTTTTTTTTTAGAGAAGGAGGATCACCCCCGGCATCTGCATCTGAGCGATGCATGCAGCCATTTTATTAATTATTCATAAAAGACCTTACAAAAAAACACAACAATAAGTCTGAAGCCACCGTCTAGGCGACAACTGTCGCTACTCCTATCCAACTGATGAAGGGATGTTGATAGTCCGGGTCTAATACCACAGACCTCGCAGTCAAGCCTAACGTCTAAGACCTGAGGCCCCAACCAAGCCACTTGCCGAGTATGGGGCACATACCGGTCCGGCACGCTCTCAGAGGCCGCCGCCACCAACTGCTACCACTCCATCTTCAGAGCTGTACTGACGCATCATCCTTGCCTGGTCTAGCTGTCGTCGACGCCACCACAGCGCCCAACGGCACCACCTCCCTGCGCGCGAACTGCTGAGCACGTCGCGGTCGCCACCGGTACACCTCAGCACCATGCCGCCAAGTACCACCAGCCGACACATCTTGAAGTCTCTGGAAGATCTGTCGTGCGTAGCACCTGCCGACCAGGCATGCCAAAGCATAGCACCTGTCGGCCAGGCATGACTTGGCATCTCCACCGAAGCTCCGTGCAAGACGAAGCCGCTCCACTTCCTGCCTCTGACTTTCAACGCTGCTCCACAAACGATGCTCCCAAGAGAGAAACGAGATAGCAGTGCCGCCATCGTCCGATCTGGAAGACCAGATCCTAGGGTTTCTCCCAGAGCAGTACCTAACTCCAATATCATCAGAAAGACATGTGTGAACCTGCATTATAGAGGTAAGACTGATCTAGTGCCCATCTCCAAGTGACTCTGAGAATAAGGGAACATATGGAACATAAGGAGGCCTGCAATCCCATCCAAGTTGGCTTATAACGCACTGCTCCCCGGAATCCATGTCATATGACATTAGTGTCTTCTCATATCCACATACTATAAAAATCAGATTGTGTTCTGGATGGATTGATATAATACTATAATCATCCGCATACGGCAAATACTTTCTTCCGAGCAACTGCAAGTGGCTGACACTATGCTTCAAAGTCCAACTTCCAGTATCATAGTCCTCAAGAACCCAGACATCAAGTTCAGTAGGAGTATCATCACAATACAAAGTATTGCTTGCAAAATACAATTGTCCCTGTGATGGAAATATATCACTGGTGCGAACATTAGTTGTTTTCATAGGAATCGGAACACGCCACCAATTATCTCCTTCAGGGTCAACAACTACCATTAAATCATCAAAGACAGCAAAATGCATGATCCCATTAAAAAATGCGCTTGTTGCATTCTCAGGTACTCCCTCCATTTACTTATACAAGACCACTATGGAATATACGTTTTGCATCAATACAAGGCCACCAACAGTAATCGAAGAAAAAATTAATGATATATCATCGTACTAGTAACCTGTTTAATGCTTGCATGTATGTAGTCATAATAACACTGGCTACTTCCTCCACTTAGTTTCCTTGCATGTATGTTGCGTATTAATGATTCCAGTAAACGGAAATAAAAGCTGACTTGTCACTAATAGAAAACAGGGCATCAGTCCCGGTTCTGGAACCGGGACTAAAGGGTCGGGACTAAAGCCCAAAACCTTTGGTCCCGGTTCGCTTACGAACCGGGACAGAAAGGGCTCCACGTGGCCGCTGCGGGGCGCCCAGGCAGGAGGACCTTTAGTCTCGGTTGGTACCAAAAGGCTGCCACGTATCAGCAGCTCGCAGGCGCTAGGGTTTTTTTTAAAGGGGGGGTTTATTAGGGGTTTTGGATGGTTTAATTAGGGGTTTCATATTGTGTTAGCTATAGTTACTACATATAGAGAGGAGTGACCTCTTTTTCTCCGTGCTTGGTCGACGCTAGCTACTGCATATAGAGAGAACTCGACGCTACTAAGCAAATGAAGAAACCATTAATTACACAAGATCGTCATGCACATATACAGAGAGAAGTGACCTCTCTTTCTCCGAGATTGGTCGAACAACAAGTTTTCGTATTTCTATCCGACGCTATTACATATATACAATATAACATATCTTACGATCCCTGACATCATCTAACAATAGTCAGTTTCAATTTCCACATGGTATTCTCCGTCTTTACGTATGACGTGGTCAAGAAAGAATCCCGCCAATTCCTCTTGAATTGCTCGTATGCGATCATGTGGTAGGAGTTCATCCCGCATCTGCCACATCTAATTTAAAGAGGGGGGTCAATATATATATATATATGCCCGGAATAAAGATCTGGTACTGCTTCTGCATAACACAACCGTACTTCTTTTTCGTAAAGTCGGTACTGCTCTTCTGTACTTGCGTAGTAATTCACTAATAGATTCTAAACGGTTAATCGGAATTGCGCAAATGATATACCGTTGGAAAGCTATAGAAAATTCTCAACCTTTTTATATTTGTAACTTGCTTCACTTTTTATTTTTTTTATTATGAATTTTCAAAAAACAGAAATCATCACAAGCTGAATGAAAAGTGTTTTGAACGAAATTCTTTAACCACTTATCGGAATATAGCAAATGATATACCGTTGAAAAGCTACTGAAATTTACAAACATTTTCATGTTTTAAGTTTTTTCAAATTTTGCACAGTTTTGGAACAGTTTTGAAAATACTAAAAATATGTTTTATTAAAAGATGATCATGGATCATTTTTGGATATCGAAATGATGCAAATGATATGGCGTTGGAAAGGTACTGAAATTCCCATCTTTTTCGTGTATTAATGTTTTTCAAATTTTACATAATTTTTGAGCAGTTTTGAAAATACCGAGATTCATTCAAAATAGATGAACAGTAATTATATATTAATTTTTTAACCACTTCTCGGAATAGCGCAAATGATATACCGTTGGAAAGCTACTGAAATTTACAAACATTTTTTTAAGTTTTTTCAAATTATGCATAGTTTTGAAACAGTTTTGAAAATACTAAATTTTAGATCTATTAAAATATGATCATTGATGTTCTTTGGACCTCGGAATGATGCAAATGATATGGCGTTGGAAAGGTATTGAAATTTAGCAAATTTTTGTGTATTAACATTTTTCTAATTCTTCACGGTTTTTGAACAATATTCAAAATACCAAGATTTTTCCTGTTACAAGGAAACATAGTATTGTACTTCTGTGGAGTATGAGTTTCGTACTGCCCGACAATAAAGAAGTTTCTGTACTTCTCAAAGTGATTAAATTGTACTGCCCATAATTTTTTTCCAGAGAACTCAAATTCCCTCCACATGTACCTTGTACTTCTGTGGAATATGAGTTTCGTACTGCCCGATAATAATAATAATAATAATTGTACTGCTCGAAATAAATAAATTGTACTGCTCGGATTTATTTTAAAAGAACACAAATTTGCCTTGTACTTCTGTGGAATACGAGTTTCGTACTGCTCCGCAATAATTTTTTTTTGTATTACTCAAAATGATTAAATTGTATTGCTCGTAAATTATTTTACATAACTCAGCTTGCTTCGACATGTATCTTGTACTTCTTGGGAATATCAGTTTCGTACTTCTTGATCTTATAGGGTTTGTACTTCTCAATTACACAATTTTTATTAAGGCTAGTTTTGCATTTTTCACACTGCTCGGCAAAATAAGGTATTGCACTGCTTGGATGTGAAAAGCACCAAGCACCAAACACCAAGCATATATCCATTCATTTATATAACAACATAAATTCACATAGATAGTTTGCTACTAACAATCAAATTGTTGTTCAGATGACTGCTTTTGCTTGTACAAAAATTCAGAAAAAAGCAATGATTAGGGGCAGGGGCGTCACGCGGTAAGTCCTGCAGGGCGCCGGAGATAGGGCATGGGGTGCACACGGCCAGGGCACGCCGCATGCAGCCGGGTTCTCCAACCCCTGGAGCCACCCGCGCCGGCCACCGTTGCCCACCTCTCCAGGAGTTGCATCCCCGTCGGCCGCCATTGCCGGCCTCTCCGGTATCTGCCATCCAGCCCACTCAAGTGGAGGAGGGAGCTCGGCCCGGCTGCGAGGAGGAGCATGGAGGAGTGGGGCAGCGCCCTGCTGCAATGAGGAGCGCGGAGGAGGGAGCGGCTCCCGGCGGCCAGGAGGATCGCACAAGGGAGGGCGGAGCCCGGCGACGAGGAGGCGCACAGGTGGGGGCAGATCCGGGCGGCGAAGAGAGGGGCGCGCAGGAGGGCGAGGATCCCAGCGGCGGCGGCGAGGAGGCATACGCAGGAGGGGGCGGCGCCCGGCGGCGGTGGCGAGGAGGCACACGCAGGAGGAGGCCGGCCGTGGCGCGGGGAGGGAGCCAGGGCGGCCGGCGGCGTGGGGAAGGAGCCAGTGCAAATGATATGGCGTTGAAAAGGTATTGAAATTTAGCAACTTTTTTGTGTTTTAACATTTTTCCAATTCTTCACGGTTTTTGAACAATATTCAAAATACCGAGATTTTTCCTGTTCCAAGGAAACATAATATTGTACTTCTGTGGAATATGAGTTTCATACTGCCCGGCAATAAAGAAGTTTTTGTACTGCTCAAAATGATTAAATTGTACTGCCCATAATTTTTTCCAGAGAACTCAAATTCCCTTCACATGTACCTTGTACTTCCGTGGAATATGAGTTTCGTACTGCCCGATAATAATAATAATAATTGTACTGCTCAAAATGAATAAATTATACTGCCCGTAAATTATTTCCATAGAACTAAACTCCCCTTGACATGTATTTTGTACTTTTGTGAAATATAAGTTTCGTACTGCCTGGTAATAAAAAGTTTTTGTACTGCTTAAAATACATAAATTGTATTGCCCAGAGTGATTCAATAGTACCACCACGTAATAAAAATGTTTTGTATTGCTCAAGTTATATAAACGGTACTCCTCTTAATGAATCAGTGGTACTTCTCATAGTGGTTTTATGGCACTGCCCGATAATAAAATTAAATATGTTATTTAATCGCTTCTTTTAACCCTAGGATAATTGTTGATACTTCAATGGGTTGCGCCCAAAATGAATAAATGGTAATACTGCATCTTTTTTTAAATATGTAGTTTGTACTTCTTTATATATATGTTATGCACTGTTGATGACAATATATTTTGTATTTCTTTCTATGAGGTTCTTGTACTGCTTATGATTTATTTATAACAAGTATAAAAGAATATAAGAGATATTAGATAACGAGCTCAGATACAGTATACAAGTCTATATCGCAATAAATGATTGCAATATATAATACAGTAAAGCAATATCTGTAGGTTGAAATGGTCACCGATATCAAGTACAACATCATTTTAATTTGCAACTGCAGGTTGCTCATCATAAATCAACTGAACAACGTCTAATATGAGCAGCCCTGTTCCACTTATCCTGTAGACAGGTGCACGGCGTCGATTTGCAGGCAATCTCCACGTCGCGGGGAGGGAGGCCGGGCACCGGCTCGTGGGAGGGGGGCCATGGCGGGATGGCCGGCTCGTGGTAGGGGAGCCGGGCTGGTGGCGCACCGGTGCGGGGGGAGGGAGGGCGGGCGGGCGGCGCCACGATGCGAGGAAGGGAAGACGGCCGCGCGGCGCTTGGGAGGTAGGCGGGCGGCGGTGTGGGGGAAGGGAGGACGGGCGGGCGGCGCCCTGGCGCGAGGAAGGGAAGACAGCCGCGCGGCGCCGGGGAGGTAGGCGGGCGGCGGCGCGCCGGTGCGGGGGGAGGGAGGGCGGGCTGGCGGCGCCGGGGAGGTAGGCGGGCGGGTTGCGCGCCGTTGCGGGGGAAGGAGGGCGGGCGAGCAGCCCGCCGATGCGGGGGAGGGAGGGCGGGCGGGCGCCGCCGGGGAGGGAGACCGTGGCGGCTGCACAGGAGGCGAGCGCAGAGGTGGGGTGGGAGATGGGGACCATGGGGGGTTTTTGTTTTCGGTTTAGGTTTTTTTCTGAAAATTGCCCTATATAGGGGGAGCCTATTGTAGAATATTATTCTACAATCAATTGTAGAATAGACCCACCCTATATATATGAATGAAACTCAACACAATTGATGGTAATAAAATAAAATTATGAATATTATTGTTTACGTACTTCATATTGTTTGTCAGAGTAGCCCCGCTGAGAGGTCGCTCTGTGGATGAACTCGCAAACGTAGTATCCACATAAATTATTCTCGCCTTCCTGCACAAGCACTTTACGAGAATAGAGTTCAATCAAACTGATAATCAAGCATGATAAATGGTATTAATGAAATTAGAATCAATGGGAGATGCGCGGAACTAGCTAGTAGTACTTACTTTTGGGTGTGTAAATCGCAGCTCCCTCAGCAGTCCCGGAACGATTCCAGTGAACTTCCAAACCCTGCCAGACAAAGAAAATAATTACTTGATATCCGGAAATGAACAAAGTTGCCGATATGATATGGTGCGCACCAATAGGCGATAATGATCGATTGAACTTACTTCTGGAGCATTGCAGTCATGTCCGCATACGTATTGAGATCTTTTCGTCTCGAGTCTAAGACAGTTACTACTCCCCGGTCAAGCTTAATCTCTAGCCGAATAAAGTGAAAGCTGCACACGCATGCATAACTCATCAATTACATTACTATAACCTCGAGTAAGCGAAACCGAATATGCACAAGACAGTAACACTCACTTGAAATTGTAAGGAAAAAGTATTTTCCCTTTGTTTTGATTTCGAAGCAACGATTGTAGCAAGTTGTCCTTGGTATCTTTGACTCTGTTTTTAATCGACCATTCATTTATGGTATTTGGGTTAATGAACCCAATGTCATAGATTTGTGCTTTTTTGCATTCGACGATCTTCAGTCTGCATAATATAGTGAGGATAATTATATATACATGCAATGAAAGAGCTGAGCTATAGAGACTTAATTACAGAAGTAATACTTACAGATAGTAGCAAGTCATGAGTTGTTTGTCGAGGACGTCTTGATTGAATAACTGGAATAACTCCACAAATTCAACAGGCAGCACCTCAGTTCCAACGAGGTCGTGCTCCTCTTTAACTGCCAGCATCAAACTATTTTTCCCAGACTTCCTGCAGGTATCCATGTACCATTCATGCAATCTTCGCATCATCGTTGTTAGAGAAAGATGATCAGGTTTGACGAGAGGCTTCCCGTACTCGTATATGAAGATATCTACTACCTCTAATATTTCAAACTGTACATCATCGGCCAAGTAATCAGCAGGATTGGTACCGGACACTAGCCCCGGATGATTAGCGACGATATCGCTAGACACCTTGAGCGAGGGGGCACGATTGCTTCACCTGTTCGCCGAGCTGGGGAATTGTTTTCCCACTTCTTCGTTTTGCTTCTCTTGCAGCACTGCAAGTACTTCCCGACCGCTCCGCTTCCTTATATGTCCTTTCAATAATGCGCTCATAGTTGGATTGCGGCGGAGACGGTGGTGGTCGCTTAAGGGCACGCAGAGTGCGCTTCACTTTCACCTGATCTATTGTTTCCTTAGGAGGTGGAGGTTTCCGTGCAAAATGGGCCTCCACTTCGGCAGCACTGATTTCCGTGGTTTCCTCGTCGGTCCTCTCATATGGTAACTTTTCCAGAGGCTTGAGGCTTGGACCGTATTTGAAATTCTTCCCGCCTCTTGTACTGCTAGCCGCCGGAGCAGCGCCGTCTCTCTTCCGCCATTGCTGACGCGGCGGAGTCCGCTGACACGTCGGAGGAGGCGGAGGAGGAGGCGGAGTGCTCCGATGCGCCGGAGGAGGCGGAGTGCTCTCACACGCCGGAGGAGGCGGAGTGCCCTGATCACTTGCCGGAGGAGGAGGCGGAGGAGGAGGCGGAGTGCCCTGACTCGCCGGAGGAGGAGGAGGAGGAGGCGTCCAGTTTGGAAGCTTGATGTACTCCTTCCTTCATAGACAGGTACTCCTCAAAGCATAAACCAGATGATTCTCCCCTTCACCTGTAGGGTGTTCAAGCTCCAGCTCCTGAAATCCCTCGATTATTTCATCCACCGTCACAACAGCATAGCCATCTGGAATCGGACCACAGTGAAAAGTTTTGTCAGTTTGAGGTGGTGCAACAGAGCCGACAGCTGCCTTCAAAGTGAGGTTCTGCCATTTCGTCATTAGCTCACAACGTTGAGCCTCCGTGATAGTATCCACGGGATGGCGAGCAGCCATTAATCAGGCTGAACGAGCTCCGTGTAAGCCACGCTGCTTCTTCGCTGAGATGGTAGGGTAGCTTCTATGGCAGCGATGAAGGAAGGATCTTCGTGCCGCTGAGATGGTTGGCCGGCAGCTGCAAGTTCCTCTAGCTTTGCTATTCTTGCATTGAGCTTCTCCATTTCGCTCACTTCTGCTTTCCTCTTTCTCTCTCGGCTTCTGTAAGCACCGCTGCCGGGAAACCCAACCACCCACGGAATGGAGCCTGATGTGCCTCGTGTTCGTCCAGGGTGCTCAGGATTCCCGAGGGCCTCAGTCAGCTCGTCCTTCTCTCTGTCGGGAATGAACGTCCCTTCCTGCGCTGCACTGATATATTGCTGAAGCTTCTTGAAGGGTATTGCAAGTTGCTTGTCCGTCCAACGACACTCCCCTGTTTCTGGGTCCAAAGTTCCCCCAACCCCGAAGAACCAGGTCCTACACCGATCTGGCTAGTTCAATGTCGCTGGTTGGACCCCTTTAGCAAGCAGGTCTTGCTCAGCTTTGTCCCACAACGGCCGGGCTTTGTAGTAGCCACCTGACCCCGTGTGATGGTGATACTTGTTCTTTGCAGCATTTTTCTTGTTTGTCTCTGACCTTTTCTTACCCTTATCCGATTTCTTGTAGGCCACAAATGCGGGCCAGTGATCTCTTATCTTCTCATATCGGCCGGTGAATTCTGGAGTCTTCCCTTTGTCGACAAACTTTGTGTTCAACTCTTTCTTCCAGTTCCTGAATAGATCTGCCATCTTCTTAAGAGCAAACGCCTTGACCTTTGGCTCTATAACTGGGTTATTCGGATCCTCCTCTGGCAGTAGGCTAAAATTTGCCATCAGCGAGGTCCAAAGATCACCTTTCAGTCTATCCTGGACATAAGAAACTTCAGGGTCATCCTTACTCTTATTCCATTGCTGGACGCTGATCGGGACGCTGTCCCTAACAATAGCTCCACACTGATGTACAAATGCGTCCTTGGTCCGCTTGGGTTCAATCGGTTGGCCATCGCCCGTGATTGCTGTGATCGTGAACCTTTCATCCTGGCGCAACCTTTTCTTCGGGCCTCGTCTCCTTACGGAATTTTGGCTCGATCCGGAGGGCTATAAAAGAAGAAAGAAGCGTTAATATATGTACATACCAAAACAATTAATGCATCAAGTCAGCACAGGCTTAATTAATATATATACCTCACCGGACTTTGCAACAGCTCCCTCCTCCGTTCGGTCACCGGAGCCGTCATCATGGTCTTTTTCCTCCTCCATTCGGTCACCGGAGCCGTCATGATCTCCTTTCTCCTCCATTGTTGGATTACCAGAGCTGTCATCCTCTCCTTCCTGACCATCGGTGTCGTTGAGAAACGACAAGGGATCACCTCCGTCGCGGATTATATCCCCCAACAACTCTTCTTGTTCTAAGTCTCTGTCCATAGTTTCTGCAAATATTACAACATGGCAATATACAAACATGAGAGATGGATATATTAGTGGCAAACATAGACCTAGCTAATATCACAATAAGGAATCATATGCTTATATGAGCAATGGATTAGTTGTGGACCGCCTCTCTCATGCATGTCCGACGTCCCCCCTCATGTTGAAGTTATCGGGTAGGGGCGGGAGGAGGTAGGAGATCGACAACGGTCTTTCTTCTAGGGTTTGGGTGGCCTCGAGAGTTGGTCGGGCGAGCGGACCGGGAGTAAATTTTGAATGTATGAGTCTTTTAACTCATTTTGATTATATGAACATTTTAACTTAGTAACTTAGTAACTTGGTAAATTTTGAATATATGTTGAATTCCCGAGAGAGTTATGGATGTTCTAACGCGGCACTACACGATATATAGGTGAAGGGGGATAACATCCGGGAATGTTCGGACAGATGAACCGGAGGGGGACTCCTCCCCCCTCATGTCTGATGAGTTTTTACTCCCTCTCTCCCATGAAACATTCATATATCATCATATCATCATCATCATCTACTACAAAAAAAAAATTGACCAAGTTTTCATATATATATATATCATCTACTACAAAAAAAATTGACCTAGTTTTCATATATCATCATATCATCATCATCTACTACAAAAAAAAAATTGACCAAGTTTTCATATATATCTCATCATATCATCATCATCATCTACTACAAAAAAAAATTGACCAAGTTTTCATATATATATCATCATCATCATCTACTACAAAAAAAATTGACCAAGTTTTCATATATCATCATCATCTACTACAAAAAAATTGATCAAGTTTTCATATATATATCATCATATCATATCATCATCATCTACTACACAAAAAAATTACCAAGTTTTCATATATCATCATATCATCACATCATCATCTACTACAAAAAAAATTGACCAAGTTTTCATATATATACTACAGAAAAAAATTATCTAAACAAATGTTCATCCATCCATCCATCCATATTCAAAATGTTCATATTCTACAATATCACCAAAAAAAATTCTATGAACATAAAAAATTCTAACTTTTGCATATTCTTTGCATATGAACATACATACATTTTCTTTTTTCTTTCTTAAATGTAACTTTTGCTTATATGAACATACATACATAAAAAATTTATGAACAAAAAATAGACTTTTTTGTGAGCATTACATAATCCCCAATATTTTTCTTAAAATGCAAAAAAGAGCATATACAGAGAACATACATACATACATTTTTCTAAAATTGCAAAAAAGAGCATATACAGAGCATATATAGAGCATTACATAATCTCCAATATACAGAGCATATATAGAGCACATACAGAGCATCAATAATCTCCATTACAATGGAGGCGACGGCGAGGTCGGGGACGGCGACGATGGTTGGCGGCGGCGCTTACAGGTGGCGTGCGGGGACGGCGATGAGAAGGAAAGGGGAGGAGGCAGGGGCTCACAGCGCGGTCGTAGGGAATGGCAGCGGGCTCGGGGATGGCTCGAGGTCGCCGGAATCGGTGGCGGCAGTGACGAACGGCGTCGGAGAAGAAGGGGTCACGGGCGCCCGCGTGGTGCTTCACTGGGCAAACGAACGGGCAGAGGCGACGAGGTCGAGCACGGGGAGGCTTCCGGGCCGGTCGGAACGGCGAGAGGTGGGCGGCGCGTCGGGGCAGGGCAGGGCGAGGGCGTCGATGGCGACAGCGACGAGGAGGCAGGGCACGGCGATGGGAGAAACTGGGGAAAAATCCTAAGTGTTGGCTTATATAGCCACATCTTTAGTCCCGGTTTGTGGCACGAACCGGGACCAATGCCCCCCTTTAGTCCCGGTTCGTGCCACCAACCGGGACCAAAGGTCTCTTTTCGTCAGCCCAAAGGGCGGGAAGTAGAGACCTTTGGTCCCGGTTGGTGACACGAACCGGGACGAAAGGTGGGTATTTGTCCCGGTTCGTGCCACCAACCGGGACCAAAGGTGGGTATTGGTCCTGGTTGGTGCCACCAACTGGGACGAAAGGGGGGTGCTGCCCGGGGCCAAAAGTTTAGTCCCACCTCGCTAGCTGAGAGGGCTCGAGAGTGGTTTATAAGCGCTGCTGCGCCAACCCTCTCGAGCTCCTCTCAACTGCAGGCTTACGGGCCTAATCGCACACTCCTCTGCCCGTTGGCCTACTGGGCTACTGCAGGCCTGAATCCTGGCCAAACTAGCTGATTGGGTTTCTAGTCGTATTCAGGCCGTGGTGGCCCAGTAGGTGACATTTTTTTTAATTTTTTTTTTCAGTTTTTTTGTTTTCTTTTTTGCTTTATTTATTTTCTTTTGTTTCTACTTACAGCTAAATACTTACTGTTTTTCAGTGATTCTTTTTGCTTTTAGGTCACAAAAATTATAAACTTTCTGTTAGTGCCATTAGTTTTCAAATTTGAATAGTTTTTCAGTGATTCCTTTTGCTATTAGAGTTTTATAAAATTTTTTTAGTTGATTCTTTTTGCTATTGAAGAATATTATAGTTTTGTTTTAGTTGATCATAACAGAATATTTTAATTGATTATTTTTAGTTCATTCTTTTTGCTATTAGAGTTTCATAACAGTTTTCTAGTTCATTCTTTTTGCTATTAGTTCATTCTTTGAGCTAAATAACCCTAAAATTGAAAAGCACTACAAATGAACTCTGAAAAGGTTGAAAGTTGGCATGGTATCATCCTTTCACCCACATAGCATGTTCTAAAAAGTTGAGACGGTTACGGCAAAAGCTGGATCCATTTCGTGTACAAAATGGACAATCACTTTCGAAGTATCAGGGTTTCGGACGAAAACTCATCTGTTACAAAGGGATTTCATTTTTTTGAACTTATTTGAACTCCTGACTTTTTGTGTGTTCAAAATGCACCATTCAAAGCCATCTCATCAATTTTGAACCCTTTCTGACTTCATTTGGTATTTTTCATGCATTTACTGATTTTTTTGAGCTAAATGACCCTGAAATTGAAAAGCATACAAATGAACTCTGAAAAGGTTAAAAGTTGGCATGGTATCATCATTTCACCCACATAGCATGTTCTAAAAAGTTGAGAGGGTTACGGCAAAAGCTGGATGCACTTTGTGTACAAAATGGACAATCTCGTTCGAAGTATCAGGGTTTCGGACGAAAACTCATCTGTTACAAAGGGATTTCATTTTTTTAACTTATTTGAACTCCAGACTTTTAGTGTGTTCAAAATGCACCATTCAAAACCACATCATCAATTTTCAACCCTTTCTGACTTCATTTGGTATTTTTCATGCATTTACTGATTTTTTTGAGCTAAATGACCCTGAAATTGAAAAACACTACAAATGAACTCTGAAAAGGTTGAAAGTTGGCATGGTATCATCATTTCACCCACATAACATGTTCTAAAAAGTTGAGAGGGTTACGACAAAAGCTGGATGCACTTCGTGTACAAAATGGACAATCTCTTTTGAAGTATCAGGATTTCGGACGAAAACTCATCTGTTACAAATGAATTTGATTTTTTTGAACTTATTTGAAATCCAGACTTTTTGTGTGTTCAAAATGCACCATTCAAAGCCACATCATCATACGAAAACTCATCTGTTACAAAAGGCATTTTATTTCTTCACATGTAACTACAGTGATATTCTAGATCAAAGACATCATCATAATAGTTTTGGAGAGAAAGTCTTCACTTTTTCTGTGCTTGTGTCCTTTGCTTATTGCGCCGTAACCATGGATAATCTTCATTGTTTAACAGGGTGCTTGGGTCAGCCTTGACTTTGAAGGGAGGAATTTCATGAAACTTTTCATAATCTTCAGACATGTCTGTCTTGCCCTCCACCCCCACGATGTCTCTTTTTCCTGAAAGAACTATGTGACGCTTTGGCTCATTGTATGATGTATTCGCTTCCTTATCTTTTCTTTTTCTCGGTTTGGTAGACATGTCCTTCACATAGAAAACCTGCACCACGTCATTGGCTAGGACGAATGGTTCGTCTGTGTACCCAAGATTGGTCAGATCCACTGTTGTCATTCCGTACAGTGGGTCTACCTGTACCCCGCCTCCTGACAGATTGACCCATTTGCACTGAAACAAAGGGACCTTAAAATCATGTCCATAGTCAAGTTCTCATATGTCCACTATGTAGCCATAATATGTGTCCTTTCCCCTCTTGGTTGCTGCATCAAAGCGGACACCATTGTTTCGGTTGGTGCTCTTTTGATCTTGGGCGATCGTGTAAAATGTATTCCCATTTATCTCGTACCCTTTGTAAGTCAATACAGTCGAAGATGGTCCCCTGGCGAACGCGTACAGCTCATCAGAAACAGTGTTGTCACCCATGAGACGTGTTTGCAACCAACTGCCGAAAGTCCTGATGTGTTCACATGTAATCCAGTCGTCACACTGCTCCGGGTGTTTGGAGCGTAGAATATTCTTGTGTTCATTGACATACGGGGTCACCAAGGTAGAATTCTGTAGAACTGTGTAGTGTGCTTGAGACCAAGAATGCCCGTCCCTACATATTATTGAGTTTGCTCCTAGCGTGCCTTTTCCAGTCAGTCTCGCCTCATACCGCGATCGAGGGAGATCAATCTTCTTAAGGTTAGGAATGAAGTCAACACAAAACCCAATGACCTCCTTTGTTTGATGGCCCGTGGAGATGCTTCCTTCTGGCCTAGAACGGTTACGAACATATTTCTTTAAGACTCCCAAGAACCTCTCAAAGGGGAACATATTGTGTAGAAATACAGGGTCCAGAATGGCAATCTCGTTGACTAGATGAACTAGGACGTGCGTCATGATATTGAAGAAGGATGGTGGGAACACCAGCTCGAAACTGATAAGATATTGCGGCAAATCACTGCTTAACCTGGGTAGCATTTCTGGATCGATCACCTTCTGAGAGATTGCACTGAGGAATGCACATAGCTTCACAATGGCTAGTCGAACGTTTTCCGGTAGAAGCCCCCTCAATGCAACCGGAAGCAGTTGCGTCATAATCACGTGGCAGTCATGAGACTTTAGGTTCTGGAACTTTTTCTCTACCATATTTATTATTCCCTTTATATTCGACGTGAAGCCAGACGGGACCTCCATACTGAGCAGGCATTCAAAGAAGATTTCCTTCTCTTCTTTGGTAAGAGCGTAGCTGGCAGGACCTTCATACTGCTTTGGAAGCATGCCGTCTTTCTCGTGCACATGTTGCTGGTCCTCCCATGCCTCCGGTGTATCTTTTGTCTTCCCATACACGCCCAAGAAGCCTAACAGGTTCACGCAAAGATTCTTCGTCACGTGCATCACGTCGATTGCAGAGCGGACCTCTAGGTCTTTCCAATAGGGTAGGTCCCAAAATATAGATTTCTTCTTCCACATGGGTGCGCGTCCCTCAGCATCATTCGGAACAGATAGTCCGCCGGGACCCTTTCCAAAGATTACATGTAAACCATTGACCATAGCAAGTATGTGATCATTAGTACGCATGGCGGGCTTCTTCCGGTGATCTGCCTCGCCTTTGAAATGCTTGCCTTTCTTTCGACATTGATGGTTGGTCGAAAGAAATCGACGATGCCCCAGGTACACATTCTTCCTGCATTTGTCCAAATATGTACTTTCGGTATCATCTAAACAGTGCGTGCATGCGTGGTATCCCTTATTTGTCTGTCCTGAAAGGTTACTGAGAGCAGGACAATCATTGATGGTTACAAACAGCAACCCATGTAGGTCAAATTCCTGCTCGTCGTGCTCATCCCACACACGTACACCTTTTCCATTCCACAGCTGTAAAAGTTTTTCAACTAATGGCCTTAGGTACACATCAATGTCGTTGCCGGGTTGCTTAGGGCCTTGGATGAGAACTGACATCATAATGAACTTCCGCTTCATGCACAGCCAAGGAGTAAGGTTATAGATACATAGAGTCACGGGCCAGGTGCTACGATTGCTGCTTTGCTCCCCAAAAGGATTAATGCCATCCGCGCTTAAACCAAACCATACGTTCCTTGCGTCACCTGCAAAGTTCCCCCACTTTCTCTTGATTTTTCTCCACTGCGACCCGTCAGCGGGTGCTCTCAACTTCCTGTCTTTCTTACGGTCCTCTTTGTGCCATCGCATCAACTTGGCATGCTCTTTGTTTCTGAACAGACGTTTCAACCGTGGTATTATAGGAGCATACCACATCACCTTGGAAGGAACCCTCTTCCTGGGGCGCTCGCCGTCAACATCACCAGGGTCATCTCGTCTGATCTTATACCGCAATGCACCGCATACAGGGCATGCGTTCAAATCCTCGTACGCACCGCGGTAGAGGATGCAGTCATTAGGGCATGCATGTATCTTCTGCACCTCCAATCCTAGAGGGCATAGAACCTTCTTTGCTCCGTAAGTCTTGTCGGGCAATTCATTATCCTTTGGAAGCTTCTTCTTCAATATTTTCAGTAGCTTCTCAAATCCGTTGTCAGATACACCATTGTCTGCCTTCCATTGCAGCAATTCCAGTGTGGTACCGAGCTTTGTGTTGCCATCTTTGCAATTGGGGTACAACCCTTTTTTCTGATCCTCTAACATGCGATCGAACCTCAACTTCTTCTTTTAACTTTCGCATTGTCTCTTTGCATCAACAATGACCCGGCGAAGATCATCATCGGGCACATCGTCTGGTTCCTCTTGATCTTCAGCTTTCCCCGTTGCAGCATCACCGTATTCAGGGGGCACATAGTTGTCATCATCCTCTTCTTCTTCGTTGTCACTTCCATCATAACCCCTCTTTCTCCGTGCTTGGTCCAAATATTAGTGTGGCATGAAACCCTTCTCAAGCAGGTGGATGTGAAGGGTTTTCGAGTCAGAGTAAGACTTCGTATTCCCACAGACATGGCATGGACAGCACATAAAACCATTCTGCTTGTTTGCCTCAGCCACTTCGAGAAAATTATGCACGCCCTTAATGTACTCGGAGGTGCGTCTGTTACCGTACATCCATTACCGGTTCATCTGCGTGCATTACATATAATTAAGTGTGTCAAAAACCATTACAGAACATCATGAAAAGAGAAGTGATCAAATTAATAGAAGTTCATCATCACATTAAAACCAAAGTACAGTAGTGATCTAATGTTATTACTGAAAAAATAAATAAATAAAGTTCATACATAGTTCTCATTGAACAACATATAGCTCTCTAGAGCATCTAATTAAAACATACATTGAAACTATGTAAACCATTTCAATGCAACAACAAATGCAATCATAATCGCAACTAAGGTAACCATTGATCCAACGGCATAATGATACCAAGCCTCAATATGAATGGCATATTTTTTAATTTTTCTATTCTTCAAGCGCATTTTATCCATCTTGATCTTGTGATCATCGACGATATCCGCAACATGCAACTCCAATTCCATCTTCTCGTCCTCAATTCTTTTCAATTTTTTCTTCAAGTAATTATTTTCTTTTTCAAATAAATTTAACCTCTCGACAAGAGGGTCGGTTGGAATTTCCTGTTCACATACCTCCTAGATAAAAACATCTATGTCACGTTGGTCGGCATAATTGTCATAAACACTAAATGAAACAAATAGTTATAAAAGATAATATATACCACATCCGAATCATAAACAGGACGAGGGCCAACGGGGGCGGATACCAAAATCATCGCACTATATAATAACAAATAATAATAAAAGTAAGAAAATTATACAAGTATCTACCTAAATCATACAAGTAAGAATTTTTTTCTTTTAGAAAGAATATAAGAACAAGAGGCTCACCATGGTGGTGCCGGCGACGAGATTGGCGTGGGCGATCGACGACGGTGAGGACGGGGACGGGACAGGACGGACCGCCAAACCTAGACAAATCTTGAGGAAAATGGAGATTGGACAAGGAGCTTCGAGAGGAGAAAGCTTAAGTGTGGCTCGGGCATTTCATCGAACACCTCATGTGCATAGGAGGTGAGCTAGAGCACCACAAAGCTCTCCCACGGCCGGCCAAAAAAACAGAGCAGTGGCTCTGCTCGCGGGCTGGGGCGGGGGTATATATAGGCCTCTCTTTAGTCCCGGTTGGTGGCTGGAACCGGGACCAAATGACACATTTGGTCCCGGTTCCAGCCACCAACCGGGACTAAAGGTTGTGGGCCAGGAGCGAGGCCCATTGGTCCCGGTTCGTGTCTGGAACTGGGACCAAAGGGGTCAGACGAACCGGGACCAATGGCCCCCGAGGCCCGGCCGGCGCCCTGGCCTCACTAACCGGGACTGATGCCCCCTTTGGTCCCGGTTCGTGAGTGAACCGGGATTAATGCCCTTATCCTGGCCTCAACCTAAGCCCTGTTTTCTACTAGTGTGTAAAGTATGCATTAAATTTTATCTTGGTACCTGTAATTTGAATTTGTGGCCTTATATATAAAAATGGAGGGAGTGCCTCAAATGGATCACCATCTGTTTGATGCTTCCAAGATCCAGTCTTGGACGAATAAATTGCCAGCGCCACAATGTATTCATCATCCCAACGGCTTAGCTCTTCATCATCTATACCCCACGTCTTCTGTTTTATGAACTCGAATACATGGAAGTGGGAGGAGACGGTTGGTTCGAATGCCAGGCGAGCAACACTCACCTTACATAACACCTTGCAGGACCAATCGGTGGCAGGCACGACCACCCATTTCTCGGTAGCGGGATTGCACACAATGTAATCCAATGTCTCTGGATCAGTCGCCTTCCAGCAACGGCAGAGGAGGAGGCCATTGCAGCAATCCAGAATGTCAAGGCTCTCGCATTTGGGCAGGAAAGAGAGTGACGGGTCGATGAGAGGGTCACCTTCCCCTGACACGTTGGTGCAATAGGGAGCCGCCTTGGGAAAGCGATTTCTGTTATAACCTTCATAGAAGAAGCCGGCGAGGGACTGCGGCATCTTCTTGCGGTGGTCGGGGTGGAAGAAGAGGTCGCGCATGCGCGTGGAGACGCACTTGCAGCAGCAGGTGGACTTGTAGGGAACACGCGAGATGATCTCCACGAGGTGGTCGTCGGTGAGCTTGGCCGTCGGGTCGCTCCCCTGCACAGCCTTCTCCTTCTTGGAGTCCCCCGCCATGGCCGTCCGTGGAGATAAGGAGCTCGCAATCTGCGCAGATCGGGAACGGAGGGGAAAAGATTAGAGATCAATCCCGGATAGCAATGACTTTTTTCCTTTCTTGCTGGAATGGGCCGTGTGAGTCGAAACGCACCACTATACTAGTACAACATTGCTATCCCTCGAAAGATTCTAAAAAAAAAGTTGTCTCAAAAAAAAAAATCCCTCCAACAAGCAAACAAATACTAGTTCATTGCTATGGTGAAAAAACAATGTACATTTCTAAGGAAGCAAATTGCACTAACATGGACCTGAAATGGACATGTCGCATACGATCCTTGGGCACCTAGCTCGCATATGATCCCTGGGCACCTAGGTCACACGACTAGAGTCACAACTCTTTTATACAACCATCCTCTACAACAGCCCCACCCTTCCCTCACTCTTCATCTACCATGTGCTCCGTTTGCATGCCCAGCATGCCAAATCGCTCGATCTGTGACACCCCATGCGTGCAATCGGTACTCTGGTCTCGCTCGACCAAATCGATAGATGGCGAAATCAGTACATGCTCACCCCTCACTCAAAAGCTCTGTTATTGCACATGTTTAACGATGTCAATTAGAGGTGGAGATCATGGTGTGATGTGCCTGAGCGACAAGCATGTCGATCCTGATAGCAAGTGCAGTCTGACTATGACGTTGGTTTGTGTTCAAGAAAAAGTGGATCAACCGGGGTTCAAAATACCAATATAATTTGAGATTTTTTTTGGTGATTTTGATTGGTATCAAAACATTTTTTTTTTACCTTCAAATGTTCGCCAAGATTTGAACGATTAAATTCAATTTTGACTTTGGTCAAAATTCATTCAAATTCAATGGGATTTAAATGGAATATAATTTGTTTTTTTACTTTGTGGATATTCGTTGTGGTCTAAAATAATGGTCTTACCGAAATTTTAAACCCCAGGGTGAACTCTATTGGGCGCTCCATTGTCAAACAGTCTACTACCTCTACTACACACAAATAAGAAATCCCATGAGCCATTCTGTTTTGCCGAAACAAATTCAAATTTTGCTTGGATCACATGTAAACTATATGGTGTAGATACGACAATGTTTGATTCCCGGTCCCTACCCAGAACCACAACCTCTGTGTGGGAGTAAGCTTACTCTTCCAACTGTTCACCTTAAAAACTTGAATCGCATTTACACTTCCTTTCACTAAAAGATTCGGTGATAATGGAATTAAAGCATGAATATCCATTGTACTAAAAGGAAGTATGGTCTTGATATGCGCTTTGTAAATATCCGAAATAGGGTTTCCCCGCGCTTTGTATTACGAAGCAACCATCACCGATACAACCAACGATAGGTGCTGGGGCGGAAGCAGCATAGGCATGCCCAAAAGAAACGAAAAAGAAAATACGAAAGAAACAAATGCCGACAATGGCAGATCAACAAAAAACAAGAAGCCTCGCGACCGCTGCACCCACCAGGGATCTTCCACCAAGCTCCTAGACTCCGAAGCGCCGGTACCAATCAACACCTACAAGAAGGGACGCGACGATGACGACGCTGCTGCCAAGGGTTTCCCCCGGTACGCGGCTAGGAGAGAAGAAGGGTAGCCCCCGACGCCCTCCAGGAAGGTCCGGCGGCACCCTCAGGCGCCACCGCGTCGGTGTTGGCTAGGCCGACAGGGATTTCTCCCGATCCCAAC
This sequence comes from Thinopyrum elongatum, assembly GCA_011799875.1. NCBI lineage: Eukaryota > Viridiplantae > Streptophyta > Magnoliopsida > Poales > Poaceae > Thinopyrum > Thinopyrum elongatum. Next base: position 567,979,932 of record CM022299.1, read on the forward strand.
CTTCACCTCGGGCGCTCCGGAGCTCGTCACCAAACTATCCACCACCCTGTGCCAACACGGTCTTGAAGCTTCCCACGCCGTCTAACCACAGCACCGCGAAGGGGGCCTGCACAACGAAGAAGAGGAGCCGGGACTAGGGGCAGTAGCACCGTCGGGACGAGGGAGGGCCCAACCTCCACCGTCAACGACAGTAACCGACCGGACACGACAGCGGGAGCATACCAGGCCCGGCCGGGGCCTTAGATGCCCATAAAGCTCCCGCCGTCGCGCTGCAGAAGGAACGCCGTCAGTGCCGCCACCCCCTGTCCGAGCTGCTCCTCCTCTTCGCCACGTAGAAGACGTCGAAGCCGCGCCAGGAGCCGGCCTGCTAGGACATAGATGGGGCCCGGAGGGGCCAGATCTGGGCCGGGGGCGCGCCGCCGGCCACCCCACGCCACCATGCCGCCCCGCCGCCAAGAAGCAACGCCGCCACCTTGCCCGCCGCAGGCCACCGCCGTCGTGTCGCCGGGCCGCCGCCAAGCCGAGCATCACCGCCGCCGTTCCCCTGCCCCCGGGAAGGGGAGACTCGCGTGCGGGTAAAGGAGGTCCCACCGCCGCCGACACCACCCGGGCCAGAGCGGGGCGCCACAACGGACGACGGCGGGGGGGGGGGGGGGGGAAGGAGGAGGAGGGAGGCCGAGAGGGGAGGGACGCGCGCCGCCCCGGCCGCCTCCCGGGGAGGCGACGGAATGGCAGGACCAGGAGGGGGGCGGGACCTGGCGCGCACGACCGGCGGGCGGAACCCTAGCGGGGCTGGGGCGGCCGGCGGCAGCAGGGGTGTAGCTGGGGAGGAACCCTAGCAGGGGAGCGGGGGGAGGGGGCTTTGTAAATATTTAGTTTGCACCAACCGTACCAACCCCGTGCTTGTATTGTAAATGTAAATATTAAGGACGCAGGCCCTTAGTCTTAGCTCAACATATACCAATCTAGTTGTATAGTTTCATTCCTATGGCATATCGCCTACACCGTCTATACTAAAGAGGAAGAGTAATCAGTGGCACTTAGGATCTAGGAGTTAGACACATACAACATGTTCGGAATAGTAGGCATACAGAAATAGTAGACACCTTGCCCTCCCATAGTTTGGGTTTCTGCACCACCAGCAGCCACACTTTGGTTTCCAGCAACACCAACTCCTGCATAAGGTTCTTGCAGCAACATGTCATTTAGGGAGGGAGCTAGGGTTGGGTACCGGGTGTTTCCATGGAGGAGGGGGGGGGGGGGGGGGGGGGGCAAAGTCCGGTGTTTCGGTGGAGGAGGAGGGGACAAAGTTCACGAGAGAGTTGGGGCTACACAATGAGTCGCTTGGTTGAACTTGGTTGAAAGAGGTTGCAGGTGCGAGCGCATGGAGGTGGAGGGTTACGAATAACTACTGGCAATAGGATTTAACTAAATTTGTGCTCGACGTAGTGCTTGTAAGTCATTTATTTACTATTGTACTCCCTCCGTAAACAAATATAAGAGCGTTTAGATCATTAAAGTAGTGTTCTAAACGCTCTTATATTTCTTTACAGAGAGAGTACCATTTTGGTTGGGATTGAGTGAGTGTGCACTAGTAGAAAACAGGGCTTTGGTTCAGGCCTGCCCAGCCCATTAGTCCCGGTTCAGTCACGAACCGGGACCCATGGGGGCATACGTCCCGGTTCGTGCGCCCAGGGGGCCGGCCGGGCCTCGTGGGGCATTGGACCCAGTTCATCTGGACCCTTTAGTCCCGGTTCCAGACACGAACCGGGACTCCTGGCCCACATCCATTGGTCCCGGTTCGTGGTTGGAACCGGGACTAAAGGGCCTTTGGTCCCGGTTCCAGCCACGAACCGGGACCAATGTTGTGCCTATATATACCCCTCGCCCGCGAGCAGAGCACTCCACTGCTCTGTTTTTTTCTGGCCGGCGAGGGGAGGGCTTTGTGGTGCTCTAGCTCACCTCCTATGCACATGAGGTGTTCGATGAAATGCCCGAGCCACACTACTTAAGCTTTCTCCTCTCCAAACTCGACCTCCAAGCTTCATTTTCCTTAAGATTTGTCTAGGTTTAGCGGTCCGTCACGTCTCGTCCCTGTCTTCACCGCCGTCGATCGCCCGCGCCGATCTCGTCGCCGGCACCACCGTGGTGAGCCTCTTGTTCTTATCTTCTTTCTAAAAGAAAAAAATTCTTACTTGTATGATTTAGATAGATACTTGTATAATTTTCTTACTTTTATTATTGTTTGTTATTATATAATGCGATGGTTTTGGTATCCGCCCCCGTCGGCCCTCGTCCTGTCTATGATTCGGATGTGGTATATATTATATTTTATAACTATTTGGTTCATTTATTGTTTATGACAATTATGCCGACCAACGTGATATAGATTTTTTTATCTAGGAGGTATGTGAACCGGAAATTCCAACCGAACCTATTGTCGAGAGGTTAAATTTAGTTGAAGAAGAAAACAATTACTTGAAGGAAAAATTGAAAAAAATTGAGGAGGAGAAGATGATATTGGAGTTGCATGTTGCGGATGTCGTCGATAATCACAAGATCAAGATGGATGCAATGCGCTTGAAGATTAGAAAGTGTAGAAAATATGCCATTCATACCGAGGCTTGGTATCATTATGCCGTTGGATCAATTGTTACCTTGGTTGCCATTATGATCGCATTTGTTGTTGCATTGAAATGTTTTACATAGTTTCAATAATGTATGGTTTAATTAGATGCTCTGGAGAGCTATATGTTGTTCAATGAGAACTATGCATGTACTTTGGTTTTAATGTGATGATGAACTTCTATTAATTTGGTCACTTATCTATTCATGATGTTTTGTAATGGTTTTTGACACACTTAATTATATATAATGCACGCAGATGAACCGGCAATGGATGTACGGTGACAGACGCACCTCCGAGTACATTAAGGGCGTGCATAATTTTCTCGAAGTGGCTGAGGCAAACAAGCAGAATGGTTTTATGTGTTGTCCATGCCCTATATGTGGGAATACGAAGTCTTACTCTGACCGGAAAATCCTTCACACCCACCTGCTTTATAAGGGTTTCATGCCACACTATAATGTTTGGACCAGGCACGGAGAAATAGGGGTTATGATGGAAGACAGCGAAGAAGAAGAGGATGATGACAACTATGTGCCCCCTGAATACGGCAATGCTGCAACGGGGGAAGCTGAAGATCAAGAGGAACCAGACGATGTGCCCGATGATGATCTCCGCCGGGTCATTGTTGATGCAAGGAGACAGTGCGAAAGTGAAAAGGAGAAGCTGAAATTCGATCGCATGTTAGAGGATCACCAAAAAGGGTTGTATCCCAATTGCGAAGATGGCAACACAAAGCTCGGTACCGTACTGGAATTGCTGCAGTGGAAGGCAGAGAATGCTGTGCCTGACAAAAGATTTGAGAAGCTACTGAAAATATTGAAGAAGAAGCTTCCAAAGGATAACGAATTGCCCGATAGTACGTACGCAGCAAAGAAGGTCGTATGCCCTCTAGGATTGAAGGTGCAGAAGATACATGCATGCCCTAATGGCTGCATCCTGTATCACGGTGCGTACGAGGATTTGAACGCATGCCTGGTATGCGGTGCATTGCGGTATAAGATCAGACGAGATGACCCTGGTGATGTTGACGGCGAGCCCCCCAGGAAGAGGGTTCCTGCCAAGGTGATGTGGTATGCTCCTATAATACCACGGTTGAAACGTCTGTTCAGAAACAAAGAGCATGCCAAGTTGATGCGATGGCACAGAGAGGACCGTAAGAAAGACGGGAAGTTGAGAGCACCCGCTGATGGGTCGCAGTGGAGAAAAATCGAGAGAAAGTACCGGGCTGAGTTTGCAGGTGACCCAAGGAACGTATGGTTTGGTTTAAGCGTGGATGGCATTAATCCTTTCGGGAAGCAGAGCAGCAATCACAACACCTGTCCCGTGACTCTATGTATCTATAACCTTCCTCCTTGGCTGTGCATGAAGCAGAAGTTCATTATGATGCCAGTACTCATCCAAGGCCCTAAGCAACCCGGCAACGACATTGATATGTACCTAAGGCTATTAGTTGAAGAACTTTTATAGCTGTGGAATGGAAACGGTGTACGTGTGTGGGATGAGCACAGACAGGAGGAATTTGACCTGCATGCGTTGCTGTTTGTAACCATCAATGATTGGCCTGCTCTCAGTAACCTTTCAGGACAGACAAACAAGGGATACCACGCATGCATGCACTGTTTAGCTGACACCGAAAGTATATACCTGGACAAATGCAGGAAGAATGTGTACCTGGGGCATCGTCGATTTCTTCCGACCAACCATCAATGTCGAAAGAAAGGCAAGCATTTCAAAGGCGAGGCAGATCACCGGAAGAAGCCCGCCATGCGTACTAATGATCACATACTTGCTATGGTCAATGATTTACACGTAATCTTTGGAAAGGGTCCCGGCGGACTATCTGTTCCGAATGACGCTGAGGGACGCGCTCCCATGTGGAAGAAGAAATCTATATTTTGGGACCTACCCTACTGGAAAGACCTATAGGTCCGCTCTTCAATCGACGTGATGCACGTGACAAAGAACCTTTGCGTGAACCTGCTAGGCTTCTTGGGCGTGTATGGAAAGACAAAAGATACACCGGAGGCACGAGAGGACCTGCAACATTGGCACGAAAAAGACGGCATGCCTCCAAAGCAGTATGAAGGTCCTGCCAGCTACGCTCTTACCAAAGAAGAGAAGGAAATCTTCTTTGAATGCCTACGCAGTATGAAGGTCCCGTCTGGCTTCTCGTCAAATATAAAGGGAATAATAAATATGGCAGAGAAAAAGTTCCAGAACCTAAAGTCTCATGACTGCCACGTGATTATGACGCAACTGCTTCCGGTTGCATTGAGGGGGCTTCTACCGGAAAACATTCGATTAGCCATTGTGAAGCTATGTGCGTTCCTCAATGCAATCTCTCAGAAGGTGATCAATCTAGAAATCATACCAAGGCTAAGGAGTGATGTGGCGCAATGTCTTGTCAGTTTCGAGCTGGTGTTCCCACCATCCTTCTTCAATATCATGACGCACGTCCTAGTTCATCTAGTCGACGAGATTGTCGTTTTGGGCCCCGTATTTCTACACAATATGTTCCCCTTTGAGAGGTTCATGGGAGTCCTAAAGAAATATGTCCGTAACCGCGCTAGGCCTGAAGGAAGCATCTCCATGGGCCATCAAACAGAGGATGTCATTGGGTTTTGTGTTGACTTCATTCCTGACCTTAAGAAGATTGGTCTCCCTCAATCGTGGTATAAGGGGAGACTGACTGAAAAAGGCACGCTAGGAGGGGACTCAATAATATGCAGGGACGGGCATTCTTGGTCTCAAGCACAATACACAGTTCTACAGAACTCTACCTTGGTGACCCCGTATGTCGATGAACACAAGAACATTCTGCGCTCCAAACACCCGGAGCAGTGTGACGACTGGATTACATGTGAACACATCAGGACTTTCGGCAGTTGGTTCGAAACACGTCTCAGAGGTGACAACACTGTTTCTGATGAGCTGTACTCGTTGTCCAGGGGACCATCTTCGACTGTATTGACTTACAAAGGATACGGGATAAATGGGAATACATTTTACACGATCGCCCAAGATCAAAAGAGCACCAACCAAAACAGCGGTGTCCGCTTTGATGCAGCAACCAAGAGGGGAAAGGACACATATTATGGTTACATAGTGGACATATGGGAACTTGACTACGGACATGATTTTAAGGTCCCTTTGTTTAAGTACAAATGGGTCAATCTGTCAGGAGGCGGGGTACAGGTAGAGCCACATTACGGAATGACAACAGTGGATCTGACCAATCTTGGGTACACAGACGAACCATTCGTCCTAGCCAATGATGTGGCGCAAGTTTTCTATGTGAAGGACATGTCTACCAAATCGAGAAAAAAAGATAAGGAAGCGAATACATCATACGATGAGCCAAAGCGCCACATAGTTCTTTCAGAAAAAAGAGACATCGTGGGAGTGGAGGATAAGACAGACATGTCTGAAGATTATGAAAAGTTTCATGAAATTCCTCCCTTCAAAGTCAAGGCTGACCCAAGCACCCTGTTAAGCGATGAAGAATATCCATGGTTACGGCGCAATAAGCAAAGGACACAAGCGAAGAAAAAGTCTGGAGTTCAAATAAGTTCAAAAAAATGAAATTCCTTTGTAACTGATGAGTTTTTGTCCGAAACCCTGATACTTCAAAAGAGATTGTCCATTTTGTACACGAAGTGCATCCAGTTTTTGTCGTAACCCTCTCAACTTTTATGAAACTCTAATAGCAAAAATAATAAACTAAAAGAATGAACTAGAAAACTTTAATGAAACTCTAATAGAAAAAAGAATGAACTAGAAAACTTTAATGAAACTCTAATAGCAAAAGGAATCAACTAAAATTTATGCAACTAAAATTATCAAAGTATTTTCTGTTCAAAACATTAAAAGCAAAAAGAATTTTCATAAAGAAATTTTTTTGATAGAAACTTTAATAGCAAAAAGAATTATCATAAAGATTTTTTTTTTGTTAGAAACTAAAATAACAAAAATGTTTTGAATATAATGATAAAAACAGTATATAAAAAAGAATCACTCCAAAATCTATTTTTATAGTAAAGTTAATCACAAACTAGTGATTCACACAAATTTCAAAGAATTCAAATTTAAACTATTCAAATTGGAAAACTAATGGCACTAACAGCAAGTTTATAATTTTTATTACCTAAAAGCAAAAAGAATCACTGAAAAACAGTTTGTATTTTGTTGTAAGTAGAAACAAAATAAAATAAATAAAGCAAAAAAGAAAACAAAAAAACTAGAAAATAAAAATAAAAAAATGCCACCTACTGGGCCTCCATGGCTTGAATACGACTAGAAACCCATCCATGGGCCAGGATTCAGGCCCGCAGAGGCCCAGCAGGCCCACGGGCAAAGTGTAGCAGAGAAGGCCCGAAAGCCTGCAGTTGAGAGGACCTCGAGAGGGTCGGCGCAGCAGCGCTTATAAACCAATCTCGAGTTCTCTCAACTAGCGAGGTGGGACTAAACATCCCACCGCACCGCACCAGCGCAAGGCCTTTGGTCCCGGTTGGTGGCACCAACCGGGACGAAAGGGGGGCATTGGTCCCGGTTGGTGGAACAAACCGGGACCAATGCCTCCCCTTTGGTCCCGGTTCGTGCCACCAACCGGGACCAATGGTGTCTGTTTCCCGCCCTTTGGGCTGCTGAAAAGAGACCTTTGGTCCCGGTTGGTTGCACGAAACGGGACCAAAGGGGGGTATTAGTCTCGGTTTGTGCCACGAACTGGGACCAATGTTTCGTCTATATAAGCAAACACTTAGAAATTTTCTCCAAAATCACTTCTTCTCCTGCCCGCCCCTTGACCCGCCGCCGACGCCGCCAGCAAAAGAACGCACGAAGCCAACCAGGCCCAAGCCGACCGACCCCCCGACGCCACCCCAACGCCCGCCCAGAGCCGCCGGTGACGCCGCCCCGCCCGCCGCCCGCCCCGACGCCTCCGCTATTGAGCAGCGCGCCCCTGCCCTGCCGCCGCGTTGTTTTTTTTATACATGCTTTATTATATATATATATATATATATATGTTTTTTTTTATATGTATGTATGTATGTATTTTTTGTATGCATGTATGTTTTTTAAAAACTTTTTATATGTATGAAAAGAGGAAGAAGGAAGAAGGGAAGAAAAGACAGGAGAGGAAAAGGGGAGAAAAAGAGAAGAAGAGGAGAAAAAAATAAGAAGAGAAAGAAGGAGAAGAAGAGGAGAAAAAAAATAGAAGAGGAAGAAGAAGAAAAAAGGAGAAGAAGAAGGAATAGAGGAGTCTATTCCTTCTTTTCTCCTTTTTTTTCTTCCTATTCTTCTTCTTCTTTCTTTTTTCTTCTTCTCTTCTTTTTTTTTCTTCTTCTTCTCCTTCTTTTTTTTCTTCTTCTCCTCTTTTGTTTTTTCTTCTTCTTTCTCTTCTTAATTTTATCGGGAACGAGGGTGTCGAGGATCGCCGAGCGGTCGAGGGTCGGGAACTAGGGTAGAGGGTCGAGGGTCACCGAGGGGTCGAGGGTCGCCGAAGGTTCGAGGTGTGAGGGGTCGAGGGTCGAGGAAGCGAGCGGTCGAGGGTCGGGGCGGAAGGTTCGAGGTTGCCTTGTGTCAAAGAGGAAGGAAGAAAAAGAAAAAAAAAAGAGGAGAAGAAGAAGGAAAGAGGAGAAGAGAAAAAAATAAGAAATGAAGATTCGATCCAAAAATAGAAAATAATCATCTTCTTCTCACATCCACACTATCATTCTCGTTCTTCTTCTTAAATTGGGAACGAGGGTGTCGAGGATCGCCGAGCGTCGAGGGTCGGAACTAGGGTAGAGGGTCGAGGGTCACCGAGGGGTCGAGGGTCGCCGAGGTTCGAGGGTCGAGGGTCATCGAGGGGGAGGGTCGAGGAACACTAAGCGGTCGAGGTGGGGCGGCGGAAGGTTCGAGGTTGCGTGTTATCTTCGCCTAATGTGAAGACATGGTTTTGTTGAATCCTTTGACACTAGACAACGTGACATGAGGGGGTCGAGGGTCGGGAACTAGGGTAGAGGGTTGTGGACGCCGAGCGGTCGAGGGTCGTGAATAGGGTAGAGGGTCCTGGATGCCCGAGCGGTCGAGGGTCGTGAACTAGGGTAGAGGGTCGACGGTCGCCGAGGGGTCGAGGGTCGAGGGTCATCCAGGGGTCGAGGGTCCAGATTTATCAAGAATGCCCCCATATGGATGTGCACAAGTTGATCCAATTTTTTTTCTGATCTCATATATATAATATATATATATATATATATATATATATTCTTCTATATGTCATGTTGTCTGTGAAAGTATTGAATAAATCCATGGCTTCATCATTTGCCAGAAGTAACAGGCGTATGATGCTACGAAGCTCTTCAAAGTTGTTTTGGAACAGAGTTCCTGATAGAATAATTCGCCTTTTGGTACGAATTTCAGCAAAGGCCTTCCAAATAGCGATATTCGGAAGGCTCTTGCTGAACTTTGTACCGAAAAGCGAATTATTCTATCGGGAACTCCGTTCCAAAACAACTTTGAAGAGCTTCGTACCATTATACGCCTGTCATTTCCGGCTAATGATGAAGTCAAGGTTTTCTTGAATTCTTTGACACTAGACAACGTGACATATAGAAGGGTAGATGAGATCAGGAAAAATATGGACCATTTTCTGCACATCCAGAATGGCGTCATTTTGTTAAATCCCTTGTCGGTCCGGACGTCGGACATTCATGAGAGAGGCGGTCCGACCCAAACCCTAGAAGCATTGTCGAGGCCACCCCAAACCCTAGAAGCGTTGCCTAGGCCACCCCAAACCCTAGAAGTGTTGTCGAGGCCACCCCAAACCGTAGAAGCATCGAGCTAGCTAGGTCTACGTTTGCACTAATATATCCATCTGTCATGTTTGTATATTAATTGCCATGTTGTAATATTTGCAGAAACTATGGAGCACCGAGACATCGAAGTAGAACAGTTATTGGGGGGACATAATCCTCGGCGGAGGTGATGTCTTGTCGTTTCTCAAAGACACCGATGGTCTGGAAGGAGAGGGTGAAGCAGGCTCCGGTGATCGAACAATGGAGGTGGAAGGACATGATTATGATGGCTCCGGTGACGGAATGCCGGTGGAAGAAGGAGACCGTGATGACTGCTCCGGTGAGCGAACGGAGGAAGGAGATGTTGCAAAGTCCGGCGAGGTATATATATTAATTAAGCCTGTGCTGACTAGCTAATTGATGCATTAATTGTTTTGGTATGTACACATATTAACTCTCTTCTTTCTTCTTTTCTAGCCCTCCGAATCGAGCCAAACTTCGCTAATGAGACGAGGCCCGAAGAAAAGGTTGCGCCAGGATGAAAGGTTCACGATCACAGCAATCAAGGGCGATGGCCAACCGATTGAACTCAGCCGGACCAAGGAAGCATTTTCTGCTCAGTGCGGGGTTCTTCTTAGGGACATGATCCCGATCAGCATCCACCAATGGAATACGCCTAAGAGCGAAGACCCTCAAGTGTCTTTTGTCAACGATAGACAGAAAGATGATCTTTGGACCACGCTGAAGGCAAATTTCACCCTACCGCCAGTGGAGGATCCGGATAAGCCAGTTATAGAGCCATTGGTCAAGGCTCATGCTCTTAAGAAGATGGCAGATCTATTCAGGAGGTGGAAGAATGAGTTGAAATCAACGTTTGTCGACAAAGGGAAGACTCCAAAATTCACCGGCCGATTTGAGAAGATAAGAGATCACTGGCCCGCATTTGTGGCCCACAAGACATCGGAGAAGAGTAAGAAGATGTCAGCGACAAATAAGAAAAATGCTGCAAAGAAGGAGCATCACCATCGCACGGGGTCAGGTGGCTACCTCAAAGCCCGGCCGTTGTGGGACAAGGCTGAGAAGGACCTGCTTGATAAAGGGGTCGAACCAGAGACATTGAACTGGCCAGACCGTTCAAGGACTTGGTTCTTCGGGGTTGGGGGAACCTTGGACCCTGAAACAGGGAAGTGCCGTTGGATGAAGGAGCAACTTGAAATACCCGTCAAGAAGCTTCAGAAGTATATCGCCGCAGCGCAGCAAGGGACGTTCGTTCCCGACAGAGAGAACGACGAGCTCACACAGGCCCTCGGGAATCCTGAGCACCCAGGACGAACACGAGGCACGGCAGGCTCTTTTGCGTGGAAGGTTGCGTTTCCCGGCGCAGGCGGTTACAAAACCCGGGAGAGGAGGAGGAAAGTGGAGCAGACCGAACTGCCGAAGCTGAATGCAAGGGTACGAGCGCTAGAGGAACAAGCACTACTAGTTCAAAGCCAGCGACCTGCCGAAGCTACCCCAGAAGCTACCCCACCATCTCAGCGGAGAAGCAGCGTGGCTTCCACCGAGCTCCTTCAGCAGCCTGACTTCACGGCTCTCAACTACGGAGGCTCAAGATTGCCACCTTATGACGCAATGGCAGCACCTCAAAGTCAAGGCGGCTGTCGGCTCTGTTGCACCTCCTCAACCCGGGGCAACTTTTCACTGCCTTCCGATTCCACAAGGCTATGCTGTTGTGATGGTCGATGAAATAACGGAGGGATTTGAGGAGCTCGAGCTTGACCACCCTACCGGTGAAGGGGAGACTCGGCTGGGTCTTGCTCTGAAGACTCCATGTCTATGGCGGAAGGAGCTCATCAACCTTCCGAACTGGACGCCTCCTCCTCCTCCTCCAGCGAGTCAGGGCACTGCGCCTCCTCCTCCTCAGGCGAGTGATCAGGGCAGTCCGCCTCCTTCTCCGGCTGCTCCGGCACGTGGCGGCACTCCGCCTCCTTCTCCGCCTGCGCCGGCGTGTCCAAGCAGCCTGCCTCCTTCTCCGCCTCGTTAGCAACAGCGGAAGACAGCCGCCGCCGCTCCGGCTGCTCCGACGCGTCGTAGCACTCCGCCTCCTTCTCCGCCTCGTAAGCAACGAAGGAAGACAGCCGCAGCCGCTCCGGCTGCTCCGGCGTCTAGCAGTACATCCAGAGGCGGGAGGCAATACATATTCGGTCCATCTCATAAGCCTCTAGAGAAGTTACCATACGAGATGAACGAGGAGGAAAACGAGGAGATCTGTCAAGCCCAAGTGAAGGACTTTTTTGCAAAAAAAAATCCACCTCCGAAGGAGAAGATAGATCCGGTGAAATTCAAGCGCACTTTGAAGAACCTGAAGCGACCACCACCGCCTCCGCCGGATGACAACCATGTCCACGCTCTTAAAAAGGCACTGGAAGGAGCGCGCCGGTCGGGAACTACTTCAAGTGACAAAAGGTTACAAGAACGAAGAAGTGGGAACAAAATTCCCCAGCTCGGCGAACAGGCAAACCAATCGTGCCCCCCGCTCAAGGTGTCTAGCGATATCGTCGTAAATCTGCCGGGGATGCTGCCCGGTACCAATTCTGGTGATTACCTGCCCGACGATGCACATTTTGATACAATGGAGGTGGACGAACACAAATACCGGTATGGGAAGCCTCTCGTCAGACCTGGTGATCCTCCTCTAACAACGATGATGCGAAGATTCCATAAGTGATACATGGACACCTGCAAGTCTGGGAAGGATATTTGACGCTGAGAGTTAAAGAGGAGCACGACCTCGTTGTAATTGATATGTTGTCTGTTCCATTTGAGGAGTTCTTCCAGTTTTTCAATCAAAAGGACCTCGATAAAATAATCATCACTTGCTACTGTCTGTAAGTACTATACTTCTGTAATTAAGTCTCTATATATAGCTCAGCTCTTTCATTGCATGTATATATAATTAACCTCACTATATTATGCAGATTGAAGATCGTCGAATGCAGAAATGCACAAATAAATGATATTGGGTTCATTAACACAAATCTCATAGATGAATGGACGGTTAAATATAATGCGAAAGAAACCGAGGCCAACTTGCTACAATCGTTGCTTAAAAATCAAAACAAAGATAAAATACTCTTTCCTTACAACTTCAAGTGAGTGTTACTGTCTTCTGCATATTCGGTTTTCATTATTACTCGAGGTTATAGTAATGTAATTGATGAGTTATGCATGCGTGCGCAGCTTCCACTTTATTCTCCTAGAGATTAAGATTGAGCAGGGACTAGTAACCGTCTTAGACTCAAGACGAAAAGATCCCAAGGAGTATGCGGCCATGACTGAAATGCTCCAGAAGTAAGTTCAATCGATCATTATCGCACCATATCGGCAACTTTGTTCATTTCCTGATATCAAGTAATTATTTTCTTTGTCTCGCAGGGTTTGGAAAGTGTTCACCGCAGAAACTCAGGGATTGCCGGGGGAGCTGCGATTTACACACCCGAAAGTAAGTACTACTAGCTAGTTCCACGCATCTCCCATTGATTCTAGCTAGTTTCATCAATACCATTTATAATGCTTGATTATCAGTTTGATTGACCTCTATTTCTCGTAAAGTGGTTGTGGCAGGAAGGCGGGAATAATTTTTATGGATACTACGTTTGCGAGTACATCTACAACGCGACGACCTCTAAGCGGGGCTACTCTGAAAAACAATATGAAATGTGTAAGCAATAATATTCACAATTTTATTTTATTACCATCATTTGTGTTGAGTTTCATTCATATATATGTATTGACCCCCTTCTTCAAATTAGATTTGGCAGATGCGGGATGAACTCCTACCACAAGATCACATAAAAGCAATTCAAGAGGAATTGGCGGGATTCTTTCTTGACCACGTCATCAATCCAGCCGGAGAATACCATGTGAAACTTGACATCAGATGTTAGGGATTGTAAGAGATCTTATATTGTATATATGTAGCTAATAGCGTCGGATAGATATGCGAAAACTTGTTGTTCGACCAATCTCTCGGAGAAGGAGGAGGTCGATCACTTCTCTTTGTATATGTTCATGACGATCTTGTGTACTTAACGGTTTCCTTCATTTGCTTACTAGCTAGCGTGTCGAGTCCTCTCTATATGTATAGTACGTAGCGTCGACCAAGCACGGAGATAAGAGATGACACTTCTCTTTATTAGCTAGCTAACACAATATATGAAACCCCGAAAATGACCCGCAAACCCCAACCCCCCCCCCCGCTCGGTGGGAGGATGGGAAAAAAAAAAAAAACAAAAACCCCAGCTCCTGAGCTGCTGACGCGTGGATGCTCTTTGGTCCCGGTTGGTGTTACCAACCGGGCCTAAAGGCCCTCCTGCCTGGGCTCGCCGCAGTGACCACGTGGAGCCACATCTGTCCCGGTTCGTAAGCGAACCGGGACTAAAGGTGTTGGGCTTTAGTCCCGACCCTTTAGTCCCGGTTCCATAACCGGGACAAATGGGCCTTTTTCTACTAGTGGTGGTACTGACAGGTGGCTACAGTTCGGATTGGCTATGTTGATGGCGAGCAAGGGAGCGCGTACCAATTGTTGCATCCGTGCTATAGTGTCTAGCTTCCTGTGTCTTGCGTAAGAACCATCGTTTGTAGTCCCTTCCAATCCCAAAAAAGGCGTATTTCGACTGCCTAAATTCTTGCTTTAACCGTAACTCTTTCGTCCACTGGTCATAAATCATAATCAAGCCAAAGTGCTTTCGAGTACGAATCTAATGATGTCTATTTTGTGCAATATAAATACATATTATTTGACTAGTTGATAGTCAAAGCACAAATTTAGCAAGTCAAACTATGTCATTTTTTTGAGTGGGAGGAAGTATTCGGAAATGTTTGCGACGCGTACTCACGTACGTCACAGAATACATGAGGAAAGAAAATGAAAAGGCATAGTGAAAATCAACGGGCATACACCAGCATCGTGTTGCAATACAACATGTCTGAAAGTAAGGATGAACAAACAAGTGTGAAAAGAATGAGAAATTTGTTCCTGGACACTATCCCAGTACTTCAAACTAATATAAAGAGAAGGCATCTGCTACCAAAGGTCTCCTACTTCTGGTGGATCCAATCATCCACTACATACCATGTGAAGATCACATATTGCAATAAATGAATTATGCAATTAAATAGTAAAATGGTCCTACAAGAAACGACATAATTCCAGTTTAGATTACGAAAACTATACATCCTGGAAAACATTATCTAATTCTGAAAGAAGTACCTTAACATATAGATCATTTCAAAGTTAGCCAGAGATAAACAAAAGCTTTCAGTCTATATTGTTAAAAATGGAATCTAGATATTCAGTAGCATGACAAAGCAAAAGCAGATCCAAAGGCAAAAGTTCAGTCACCAAGTTAACTGCAATGATATAAAAGGCAGTAATGATGGTTTACTAAACGATCATAGTATCCATGATTTAAGTAACAGGGTGTAACAACTGCATGGGCTGCTAACTGCCATGAATTTATACAATTAAACAAACGCAAGTTCAGTCACCAAGTTAACTGCAATAGTCAGGACATGAGTACTTCAGCGCCAACAGAACCTATCACAACTTCATAAATGCCTACCCCAGTCACTGCTGCCCAAATTGAAGACCTAACTCCATTAGCATCGGAAACATGGGCAATTTTGAAGCTGCGGCATGCAAGTAAGACATTTAGTGCATATCTGCCAATGACTCCGAGAACAAGGGAACATGTGGATAAAAAAGAGTCTTGTCGCCACAGCCAGGCAATTCAGCTTTACACTCGGAGCCAAGTTGACATATACTCCCTCTGTTCCTAAATATTCTTTTTACAGATTCCACTATGGACTACATACGGATGTATATAGACATATTTTAGATGTAGATTCACTCATTTTGCTTCGTATGTAGTCCCTTATTGGAATCTCTAAAAAAGACTTATATTTAGGAATGGACGGAGTATAATGCAGCTGTCTAGAAGCCATGTCATATGACATTAGTGTCTTGTCATGTCCACTGACTATAAAAATCAAACTGTGTTCTGGATGCATTGAAATAATACTATAATAATTCGCATATGATGAATACTTTGTTCCAAACAACTGTAAGTGGCTCACATTGTGCTTCATAGTCCGTTTTCCTGTAACGAAGTCGTCAAGAACCCAGATTGATAATTCAGAACCATCAGAATCAGCAGGACTATTTGCAAAACACAGCTGTCACTGTGATGGAAATATGCCATTGGTATCATCAGCATAGTACGGTGGCTTAGGAATATGAACAAGCGACCAATTATCTCCTTCCACATCAACAACTACAATTAAATTATTATAGGCAGCCAAATTTAGGATCCCGTTTAAAAATGAGCCGAGTGAATTCTTGGGTATCGCAAATGGACCGTGCTCAACTGTTCGATATTTCCACGCTCCAGCTTTGGATGAGTAAATTGCTAGTTTTTGGATGCGTCCATAGCACTCGCTTTGCTCGTTCTCGCCCATACCCCACGACTCCTCATCTATGAACTCAAATACATGGAAGTGGGAAGTAACGGCCCGGTCAAATCCAAGGCAAGCGACGCTCACCTTGCAGGACCAGTCGGTGGCAGGCACGGACACCCATTTCTCAGTGGTGGGATTGCAAACAACATAATCCAATAGCTTTTTTTTTGCGAGGGAAAAGGAGTTTTATTCCATACTGAGAGAGTTACAGTCGAGAGGTAAAAGATTCTCAATACATGGTGGTACCACGTGCATCCACACAGCCGTGGTACACTTTATACGACTATAATTTGCCAAACCATCGGCAACTCTATTTTGATCCCTATTCAACTTCTGAGGAATAAACTCCCTATGTCTCATCAACTCCTTAATTTCAGCCACGAGATGACCATAGGCAGAACGAAAAAGTCCGTTCCCTGATAGACAGAACAACGCCTCACTTGAGTCAGATTGAACGATGACCGGAAGAGTGGAATGTTGTAAAGCTAGCGCCATCCCTTGCATGATTGCATGAATCTTAGCTTCCAGAGAATCGTTGAAATTGAAAATAAACCGATATGCTGCAAAAATAAGTGAACCATCATGTCGTCGAAGAATCATTCCTGCCGCCGCCGCACCGGATTCCACTGAGAAAGAACCATCAACTAATAGAGCAACATACTCAGTAGACGGAGGAGGCCAAGGTTTAGGACCAGGGGCAGGTCTCACTTCAGGCAAAGCCCAATCAGCAACTGGCATTTTACCTTCAATTATTTCCTCTGTACTGAACATTCTAGCATCTCGAATAGACTTCATATAACTGTCCAAAAAATCAACCGTAGTGGCCATCGGGGGGACCTCTTTGTCATGAGTAAGATCATTTCGTGATTGCCAAATATGCCAAATAAGCATAATCATATGGTCACGCTCTGCACTAGTACAATTAAGCAGCACGTTCAGTAGCCATTCTTTGCCACTATTAATAAGTAGCTGGTCCTGGGGGAGCGACCAGACCTTCCTCATGGCCTCCCAGACTGCACGTGCATGGCTGCACGCAATCAAAGTATGGTAGTTGTCCTCATCAACAATACCACAAATTGGGCACGTACTGCGCGTCGCTAGGTGCCTATATTGCATGCACGTAGCAGTAGCGAGTGCTCCTGAAACCGCTCGCCATGCCGTATGCTTCATCCGCAGCGGTACCGAAGATTGCCATATCAGGTTCCAGATGGAACGGTTCCTGTCAGGGTTAGCGCTGGACGCCCCTCCGGCGAATTTGTCATCATGCACTGTCGTCGCCAAGTGGTACACACTTTTCACAGAGAACTGGCCATTCTTCTCCGGATGCCAGGTGATGCGGCTTAAAATTGCGTCGGTATTTTCCCAAAGAGGAAGGGATGATGCAGCACAGCTACGGTAGGTATTTTCCTCAGTTATGAAATCAATGTATCAATCCAGTAGGAGGCCAGGCCAAGCTATGTAAATGGTACCTGCACACAAAGAACAAATACTTGCAACCCGACTCGTAAGAGGGGTTGTCAATCCCTCCTCAGGCAAAAGATAGACTGGTTTGTATGATGTTGGATAAATAGATCTCGCAATAACACAAAATAAAATAAATAAAGAAAAAATGCAGCAAGGTATTTTTGGATTTTTGAAATAATAGATATGAAAATAAAAGCGAATAAAAATAGATCGAAAAGCAACATGGTAAATATAGACCCGGGGGCCATAGATTTCACTAGTGGCTTCTCTCGAGAAAATAGCATACGGTGGGTAAACAAATTACTGTTGGGCAATTGATAGAAGATCAAATAATTATGGCGATATCCAGGCAATGATCATTATATAGGCATCACATCCAAGATTAGTAGACCGAAACGATTCTGCATCTACTACTATTACTCCACACATCGACCGCTATCCAGCATGCATCTAGTGTATTAATTTCATGAAGAAACGGAGTAATGCAATAAGAACGGTGACATGATGTAGACAAGATCTATTCATGTAGGCATAGACCCCATCTTGTTATCCTTAATAACAACGATATATGCGTGCCTCGCTACCCCTTCTGTCACTGGGAGAGGACACCGCAAGATCGAACCTATCACAAAGCACCTCTTCTCATGGCAAGAAAAATCGATCTAGTTAGCCTAACTAAACCAAAGATTCGAAGAAGAAATACAAGACTATAAGTAATCATACTTATAAGAGATCAAAGAAAACTCAAATAACTTTCATGGATATAGATCTGATCATAAACTCAAACTTCATCGGATCCCAACAAACACACCGCAAAAAGTCATTACATCAAATAGATCTCCAAGAGACCATTATATTGAGAATTAAAAGAGAGAGAGAAAGTCATCTAGCTACTTCCTACGGACCCGTAGGTCTATGATGGACTACTCACGCATCATGGGAGAGGCACCAATGAGGATGATGAACCCCTCCGTGATGGTGTAGATTGGATTTCGTGGTTCTGGAACTTGCGGCGGCTGGAATTGTGTTTCGACGTCTCCCTTAGGGTTTCTGAAATATTTGGGAATTTATAGGGCAAAGAGGCGGTGCAGGAGGTCTCCGTGGGGACCACAACCCCCCTGGGTGCGCCTGGGCTCCTGGACACGCCCTGGTGGGTTGTGCCCCCCACGGGCCTCCCCTCTGTTGCTTTTTTAGCCCCCTAGGTGTCTTCTGGTCCAAAAAAATATCCAAAAATTTTTTGTGGCATTTGGACTCCGTTTGTTACTGATATTCCGTGAAGTAAAAAACAAGCAAAAAATAACAACTGGCACTGGACACTATGTCAATAGGTTAGTCCCAAAAAATGATATAAAATTTCTATAAAATGGTTGTCAAACATCCAAGAATAATAATATAACAGCATGGAACAATAAAAAATTATAGATACGTTCACTACACCACAACACTACATCCCCGACAGACAGGTTGGTCGGGAATACAAATTTCGCCAACAGACAGTCGGACGGGAAAGACTATTGCCGACCGACAATGTTTGTTGGGGAAAGTCCAGACGGGAAAACCTTTTCCCGACCGACATAGCTTTCCCGATCGACTGGTTGACGGCTATGGAGTATCTTTCCCGACCAACAGTCTGTTGGGCTTGCCATGGGTCTTTCCCGACCAACAGTCTGTTGGGGCAACCATGGGCCTTTCCCGACCGACTATTGGACGGGGTATTCTTTCCCGACCAACATTTTGTTGGCCCTGGCGTTAGCCTTTCCCAACCAACTGTTAGACGTGGTTTGTTTTACCAACCAACAATCAGACAGGGTTTTTCTTTGCCGACCAACAATTCATCAACATTTTGTTTAGCCATCCACAGCTTGAATTAACATATGGTAATGATTGTCACATACATATAGTTCATGTGTTCCAAGTATAATAACCAAGACACCATACATCAGGCTCACATCAGGTGCACCAACCATTTTTTTATTCCATTAACTATTTGTCACATACATACACTTCAGTCTGTTCTAAACATAACCACCATGACACCATACATCAGGTTCATAGAAGGAAAGGTAAAATATGCAAGTATGAGACATCAGTTGTACAAAATAAAATCTAAAACATCTAGTTGATGTAAATCGTTGGCTTCATGGTTTCGTGTGAGTGCAGTCCTTTTGTTTGCTTCCTACAAAAGTTAAACAATTCTCAATTATAATACAGTATTAGAAACTAGACTACAGTAGCAAAATTCCAACATAGAGGATCATCACATTCTTAAAAATATAAACAGTAATAAATACAGAGAATTCCATAGCCATGTGTTAACACTAACATTGATTCTTGGCTGAGATCACCACAGCCGGCCCACCATCTCCATAAGGAGTTGATAGGTCAGCAAAGGCGTTTGTTTCTTCTCATTAAAAATAAGATAAATTACTCTATTGGCATAGGAAAAAAACGGAGTACGCATGATCTTGAGGTAGCAGAAGCGTTTGAAGCATCTATTTGTGTTTAAACAATTATTAATTATGTATTATATAAATCATTCATTCTTCTGCATTTGCAGTATTGTCAGCATCTCAATGAGGTCATTTTCACTTTTTGGCATTTGACAACTAATGAGCAATGCTTATCTAGCTATTTAATTTGGCTTTCAGGGACTACACTTGTGCAGACTTATTATACAAATTCATAAAACTTACTAAAACAACTTAAGTACCTAGGCTTAACGATGATGTACTTTCCATATCAGATGTGTGCTAAGCATAAAGTTTTTTTGTACTATTCTTCCTGGAAGGAGATTGACTAGCTGGTGAATACATCCTTTATTTTGACTTTAAATTTCACAAAATAAACAAGATGGGTCAAGTTACCTTCACATGCCAGCTCAGGAAATATGTTTTTCTGTCTAGCTATGCTCAAGATAAACGCGCTTGGTCCAATGTGGTAGCTATATATTGCAGTGATGAGATTCCTTGTCCCAACATTGATTGATGCCCTCACTCGGATATAAGAAATCTTGCTCCACTACCTGCAACGGAAAAAAGGGTTTCTTCAGATCCTCACAAACCGAGGTATACATTCATCAAGATTGGGAATTCTTTCAGTTTCTCCTCGAGATAAATTATTTTAATACACTTCACCAATAGAACAATACTATATGATTTTTTTTCTTTTGTATAAAGCCAATATGAATTCCAACATCTGCTAATAGTATATGTTGTTGGAAATAAAGAGGGTCACACTACATTAGTAACACAAGTCCAGGAAATGTTCCAAATTCTGGCAGCAACTCCTTTGTTTCTTAAGGAAATCGACAACAAACATAACATAATATCATTTCTGGCTGTGATAATCATAAATAAGCGTCCAGTCAGGTCAAATAACAGATATAGTATCCAAGACAAAAGATGTGAACACTAGAGCGATTGAAGGCTCACAAAACAGTGAAAGCGACACAAACAAGTTTGAATATTGATATACTCAGCCAAATACAGTTTAGTGCTGAAACATTCACAAGTAATTGCTGAAGGGAAACACAAATAAAATGTGAATGTTACGTGCATAGCTTTGCACTATTAAGGTCATGACACCGGCCCACTTACAAGTATGGCATCAACTATTACTTCACAAGGCAACTGAATTGCTGCACATACAGGAACTATTACTCTACAGGAAACTATATCCCAATTTCTTGCTCTCTAGTTTGAGAGTATTTTGGTTTAGTTCATCTTTACAACAGTTCTATGTTATTAGGAACACCATAACAGCTAAATAATTCCAATAGCATTTATGTCAACCATGCATTATGTTCCAATATAGTATAAACACTAGCACAACACAATTTTTCCATTAGATTTGGATGGTTAAGGTCATAACTGCAGCTTTGTGTACTGCCAACTTATACAAGCATGACAGCTTTATATGCATAGCTTTGCACTGTTAAGGTCATGACAACAACCCAATTATTCAAGCATGACATTAGCTATTCCTTCACAAGTCAACTGAATAGTTGCATATAAAAGAACTATTACTCTACAAGAAACTAGTAACTCCCAACTTCTTGCTCTCTAATTTGAGAGTGCTATGGTTCAGATAATCTATACAACAACTTTATGTCATTAGGAACACCACAACAACTCAAAATTTTCAATAGCATTCATGTCAACCATGCATTATGTTCCAGTATACATAGTAGCAGTAGGACACTTCTATTTTGTCTCAGCGCGATCTAAAATAGCTTGCTGAAAAAGAGGTTTGTCTGCTTAATCTTAGTAACCAGTAAATCTTCTTGTAAACATAAAATTCTAAAAACGAAGTGATCAAAATTATTTCTTCAGTTGTGATTGCTTGCAAGAATGTGTCAGTTGGAGAACAGGATATTAACAGTAGGCGAACCATCATGGAAGAATGACGACATAAAAGTCGAATGTCAACATATCGCTATTTTTGTTCTATAAGATAAGCCGTATGAAAAATATGAACTCTCTTTTTCGCCATATGAAAAAAGAACAACATAAAGGTCCAATGTCAACTGAGCCTGTAGTTTCCTGCTCTCTAATTTGAGAGTAGCATGTTTCAGTTCATCAATGAGAACCCAACCCCCATGGGAATAGATTATCTTTTCCAATAAAAGTTTCCCCAATGGACCCCCAATTTCATTAAGAGATCAGAGCCCCTTTTGTTCAGATAAGTGACTGAAATTACCTTAGTGACGGGATGACGAAGATGCCCCTTTTGTTCAGATGCCCCATGGAAGAATTCATCTGGTCTTTCAAAGTTGAAACCAAGTACTACTTCTGGGAACTAAATAGAACATAATGTTACAGTATGATATTTTCACAAGGAAACATTTACGAAGTGCTACATGCATACCGTTTGTACCAAATAATTAATAGAAAACTGGAGATGTGTTTACTGGACAAGCACATAGTCCTATATGCCAATCAGAAGTAAACAGTGAGGGCATCCAACATTTGCTTGCTATCACTGATACATACTTACTGATGTTCTTGAGAGAGTAAAATAGTAGTAGCATCAAGTCGATGTGATGCATGCATATGACTATGGACATCTTCCGGTGGACTTTTTGCCCAAACTTACTAAAGATTCATTTCCCCTGCAAAAATTAATTTTCAAATTCAATCTGCTAACAACCCTAGAATCCAAACAATAGTAGTGATAGAATATTAGGGTTTGAACTTTACTACTTCAAGGACTTCTGCTTCCATGAACCAAAGCAGCACAATTTTTTTAAAGAGATTAAACTTACAACTAAGTAAAAAAATCTTGTCCACCGGTGGGAGTTGGAATCTGAACACACACACACACACGCACATGCACACGCACACACGCACACACACACACACACACACACACACACAGAGAGAGAGAGAGAGAGAGAGAGAGAGAGAGAGAGAGAGAGAGAGAGAGAACTTACGATGTTGTTTCTGCCATGGATGGCTAGCTCATGTTCTCCTAAATTGGGGAGAGATGGGGGCACCCACCACCAAGCTCCTAATCACCGGAAGCAGAGGAAGCAGGGCCTGGGTGCCTTGGACCTGACGAATGAGAGTGAAGGGACATTGTCCCACATAGATCTAGCTGGTCTGGGATGGGGCAGTGGAGCCATGAGAGAGAGGTGAGAGGTGGCATCAGTGGGCGCTTGTGTACGAACAAAAGCGCCATTGTTGGCACCTATGTGATGGCGGCGCCGGCACAAGCCCACCTCGGCGTGGGAAAATGGCAGCCATGTGGGGATGACGATGGAGGGGTGTGAGAAAGAGGGGAATAGAGTGGTGGCAGCCTCGCTGGACGCGTAGCGCCGCCGGCGGCCGGAGAGGGCGCCTAGGGCGGCGGCGTGCATGGTGGATCTGGAGAAAGGGGATAAGGTTTGGAGCGTGGGGTTCTGGTTGAAGGAAAAGAAAAATGAAGGAGCCTTCGCGGGCTAGGCCAAATGTTGGCGCTAGAAATTAGGTACACGCGCGCACATTTTTGGGTCGGCCCATTTAGCTACCCTCAGTTGGTCGGGAATTGTTTGCCGACCGACCGTAAGTTGGGTATAAGGGTATTGCCGACCGACCGTTCGTTGGTACATATTTTAGCATTCCCGACTAACAACCGGATGTTTTATACAAGTTTTCCCGACCGACGGTCTGTTAGAACTTTTCCCGACCGACAGTCGGTCAGCAATACTGACGTTTGCCAACACACACCGGTAGGGAATTCTAGTGCGTGGTGTAGTGGTTGGAGACGTATCAGCATCCCCAACCTTAATTCCTGCTCGTCCTCGAGTAGGTAAATGATAAAAACAGAATTTTTGATGTGAAATGCTGCCTAACATGTTCATCATATATTCTTTTCTTTTGTAGCATGGACATTTGGACTTTTAGATGGTTCAAAGCAATAGTCTATATTTGACATGAAGACTTCAATACTCAAGGATATCAACAAGCAACAATGATTTTCAAAATATCAACACTAAAGAAAGCTATCCCTAGTCCATTATGCTCAGTCATTGATCCATTCACGAAGCACACTCGAATATTAGCTACATCCAATGCTCAACTACGATCATAGTGCCCCTTAGTTGGTGCTTTATAAAAGAAGATGGAGACTCAAATAAAAATTGCATAAAGTAAATAGATAAACCCTTCGTAGAGGGAAGTAGGGATCGTTTAGTGCCCCTTAGTACAAGTGGAGGCTAGCAAAAAGATTGAGAAGAAACCAACCAAGAAACGAAAAATCTCATAAACGAGCATTAAGTATAAATAACACTGAATAATGCACCACAAGTAGGATGTAATTTCATTGCATAACTATTCACTTTCGTGCTTGCATAGGGAATCACAAACCTTAACACCAATATTCTTATTAAAGCATAATTACTCACCAACATAACTCACATATTACTATCATCATATCTCAAAACTATTACAAAGAATCAAATTTATTTTGTCCAATCATCTTCATGAAAGTTTTTATTATATCCCTCTTGAATATCTATCACTTTGGGACTAGTTTTATATATTGCCATTGCTTTTGACAAGCTCAAATAAATTTATGTGAAGAACATGAGCATAAAGATTTTCATCTCTCAAAATAATATAAGTGAAGCATGAGAGAATTTATTCAAAATTACTAACTCTCAAATAAATCTAAGTGAAGCATGAGAGTATTTCTCCAAAAATATTAAAGCACGCCATTAAGTAAAGTACTAGAGCAATTTCATAGCTCAAAAAATTTAAGTGAAGCATATAGAGCAATTCTACAAATCATAGCATAATTTTGGCTCTCTTAAATAGGTGTGTCCAGTAAGTATACTTGTGACAAACTAAAAAGTAAAACAAGCAAAGCCTCATATAATACAAGACGCTCTAAGCAAAACTCATGATATGTGATGAATAAAAATATAGATACAAATAAAATTATCGATGGTTGTTAGAAGAAAGAGGGGATGCCTTCCGGGGCATCCCCAAGCTTAGTTGCTTGGTTCTCTTTAAATATTAACTTGGGGTGCCATGGTCATCCCCAAGCTTAGAATCTTCTACTCCTTATTCCTTCATCCATTGTGATCTCACCCAAAACTTGAAAACTTCAATCACAAAAAACTAAACTAAACCCTCATGAGATCTGTTAGTATAACAAAGCAAATCACCACTCTAAGTACTGTTGCAAACCCATTCATATTTTATTATTACATTATACCTCCTGTATTCCAACTTTACCATGGCTTATACCCCCCGATACAATCCATAGAGTCATCAAAATAAGCACACAATGCAACAAAAACAGAATCTGTCAAAAACAGAATAGTCTGTAGTAATCTGAACTCTAACCATACTTCTGTAACTCCAACAATTCTGAAAAATTATGACAACGCAGGAAATTTGTATATAAATCTTGTGTAAAAAATTCAGAATTTTATCGCGCATATGTGAATTTTCAAAATTCTGCTACTGGACGCAAGAGTTTCTGTTTTCCAACAAGATCAAATCAACTATCACCCAACATGATCCCAAAGGCTTCACTTGGCACAAACACTAATTAAAACATAAAAACACAATCATAACAGTAGCATAATTTTTCAAACACTCAAGAATCGAATGAAAAAGGCAAAATAAATTTTATTCATTGGGTTGCCTCCCAACAAGCGCTATCGTTTTATGCCACTAGCTAGGCATAATGCATAAATTCAAGTATTGTCATATTTCTTCTTATTTTCCATAGATGTGTTTTTGTCAGGAGGTTTTGCAAATATAACTTGGAACACATTATCCATAGAAATTTTAGCATTATCAAGTTGTTCATCTACGTAAGCCTTTTGATTTTCGGCTACGATCCAAGAATATTATTGATTAACATCATTGAATACTTGTTGGATCACATCTAAAACGGGGATTTCCTTTTTAATGTTCTCATAAAAAATTTGATTATTTCCAAGCAAATATCTCAACATATAGTCACTATTGTAAAGGATTTAATCTATCACCGTTTTTTCACGGCTCATACCATAAAAATCAAAAATTTCCCTAGCTTCCTGTATTATGTAATCAAATTCATTCATAAGAACATGGGTAGCTATCTTTTTAGCTTTTTGGTCTTTTATAACGGGAAGCTCATAAAACAATCTTTGCAAGGTAGGATGAGTACGGTAAATCTATTTTGAAGTTTCAGAACTAGTGCTGAAATAGCCTCCGTATAAGTTTTAGTTTTTTTAAGTATAGGACCATCATCAGAAGTCAAGTTTCCAACACAATTAAAAAATTATTGGATATGTTCTTTTCCCATAACATTCCCTTGCCCTAAAACAAAAGTTTTAGCATCCAGATTGCCAGATCGTCCAATTTTAGGAGTTGGGCCATCATCTATTTCTGCCATACCAAAGTCACTCATGATGACTACGAACGAGCAAACAAAAAATCTAGCGAGAAAAAGGGCAAACGAAAAAGAAGGTGAATAAAAAGGCAATTTTTTGTGAAGTGGGGGAGATCAAAACGAGATGCAAATGGCAAATAATTTAAATTGCAAGGAGATAAGATTTGTGACTAAGAACCTGATAGATCCTGACTTGATCCTTCCCTGCAATGGCGCCAGAAATTCCTTTTGGTGCGGCTTGAAACTGCATCGGTATTTCCCCAAAGAGGAAGGGATGATGCAGCACATCTACGGTAGGTATTTCCCTCAGTTATGAAACCAAGATATCAATCCAGTAGGAGGCCAGACCAAGCTATGTAAATAGTACCTACACACAAAGAACAAATACTTGCAACCCAACGCGTAAGAGGGGTTGTCAATCCCTCCTCGGTCAAAAGATAGATTGGTTTGTATGATGTTGGATAAATAGATCTCGCAATAACACAAAATAAAATAAATAAATAAAAAGTGCACCAAGGTATTTTTGTGTTTTTGAAATAGTAAATCTGAAAATAAAAACGAATAAAAATAGATCGAAAAGCAATATGATAAAAGATAGACTCGGGGGCCGTAGATTTCACTAGTGGCTTTTCTCGAGAAAATAGCATACGGTGGGTAAACAAATTACTGTTGGGCAATTGATAGAAGATCAAATAATTATGACGATATCCAGGCAATGATCATTATATAGGCATCACGTCCAAGATTAGTAGACCGAAACAATTCTGCATCTACTACTATTACTCCACACATCGATCGCTATCTAGCATGCATCTAGTGTAGTTCATGGAGAAACGGAGTAATGCAATAAGAACGGTGACATGATGTAGACAAGATCTATTCATGTAGGCATAAACCCCATCTTGTTATCCTTAATAGCAACGATACATACGTGCCTCGCTGCCCCTTCTGTCACTGGGATAGGACACCGCAAGATCGAACCCATCACAAAGCACCTCTTCCCATGGCAAGAAAAATCGATCTAGTTGACCTAACTAAACCAAATATTCGAAGAAGAAATACGAGGCTATAAGTAATATGCATGAGATCAAAGAAAACTCAAATAACTTTCATGGATATAGATCTTATCATAAACTCAAACTTCATCGGATCCCAACAAACACACCGCAAAAAGTCATTACATCTAATAGATCTCTAAGAGACCATTGTATTGAGAATCAAGAGAGAGAGAGAGAGAGAGAGAGAAAGCCATCTAGCTACTTCCTATGGACCCGTAGGTCTATGGTGAACTACTCACGCATCATCAAAGAGGCACCAATGAGGATGATGAACCCCTCCGTGATGGTGTAGATTGGATCTTGTGGTTCTGGAACTTGCGGCGGCTGGAATTGTATTTCGACGTCCCCTCTAGGGTTTCTGAAATATTTGAGAATTTATAGGGCGAAGAGGCTGTACAGGAGGTCTCCGTGGGGACCACAACCCGCTGGGCGCGCCCTGGTGGGTTGTGCCCCCCACGGGCCTCCCCTCTGGTGCTTTTTTGGCCCCCAAGGTGTCTTCTGGTCCAAAAAAATATCCAAAAAGTTTCGTTGCATTTTTACTCCGTTTGGTACTAATATTCTGCGATGTAAAAAACAAGGAAAAAACAGCAACTGAAACTGGGCACTATGTCAATAGGTTAGTCCCAAAAAGTGATATAAAATTGCTATAAAATGGTTGTAAAACATCCAAAAATGATAACATAACAGCATGGAACAATCAAAAATTATAAATACGTTGGAGACGTATCACCAGGCAAAGAAATATTGACGTTGTCTCGGTGAGGTACGTATTTTGGGGATTTCACATACGTCCATCGGCTAGAAGTGGTCGTTCAATCGTTACACCATCCATGCACCGGTCTCATCAACAAAATCAGACACCCGATTGAATCGACAATTCCTTTTAGGTTTAACAGGTCAAAAATTATTATGCCCACGGGGAATCCAAGGGTCCCTCCATGTCCGTATCAAAGAACCATCTCCAACCCACCAAATGATCCCTTCTTTAACCAGCTCTAGACCATGTTCAATACCCTTCCATAGAGTTGAACAATTTCTAGTAAAAACTGTATCCAACAAGGTCCCATTGGGGCAGTACTTCGCACGTAATAAGCGAGCACACAAAGTGTCTGGATCATCAAGTAGTCGCCAGGCCTTTTTTGCAAGCAACGCCTGATTAAATGCACGCATATCACGGAAACCCCTACCACCTTTGGACTTTGGGAGTCTCATTTTATCCCAACTCAACCAAGCCATCTTTCTTTTTCCTTTCTCCACTCCCCACCAGTATTGCCGCATTAACCGTGTGAGATCATCCAGAACAGACACCAGTAATCGGAACACACTCATAACATAGGTGGGTATGGCTTGTGCAACTGACTTAATTAACAATTCCTTGCTTGAAGTGGCCATAAACTGTTCACTCCAGCCAACAAGTCTCTTCCGTAGTCGGTCCTGCAATGTTTCAAATTTCCCCTTATGCATTCTTCCTTCAGGAACCGGCAAACCAATGTACTTAGGATCAAAAACCTCTTGCGACACCTCCAATATAGACTTAATACTCGTGGTATCCGGTAGTAAACAATTATCAGAGAAGAGGATGGAGCATTTTGCAGGGTTTATAAGTTGCCCTGTTGCCGAAGCATAAGTGTTCAACAAACCTCTCACCAACGTTGCTTGCTCCACGGAGGCACGAAAAAATAGCAACGAATCATCCTCAAAGAGGAGATGTGAAATAACTGGGGCTCTCCGACAAATCTTGATCCCTTGTAATCCTTCAACAGCCATTGACTTACTAAACAAAGAAAATAATGTGTCAACAACAAAAAGGAATAGGAAGGGAGACAATGGATCACCTTGTCGCAGCCCTCTTGATGGAGTAAAGGACTCCAATAATTTACCATTGAATTTGACACAATATTTCACCAAAGTAACACATGCCATAATGCGATTAATCCACCCCTGATCAAAGCCCCATTTGATAAGGGCTTTCTCCAAAAAGACCCAGTCCACATGATCATACGCCTTCGACAAGTCTAACTTGTATGCACACGAAGCAGGGGAGCCCCGTTTCAAGGATTGTATATGGTGAATGCACTCGAAGGCGATTATCGAATTATCCGTGATAAGTCGTCCCGGAACAAAAGCGCTTTGATTATCTGAAATAATATTCATGAGCAAAGGACGTAATCTGTTCACCATGCACTTCGAAACTATTTTGTATAACACATTACACAAACTAATCGGCCTAAAATCCTTTAATTCTTTAGGATGCTGAACTTTAGGAATTAAGACGATCGCCGTGTTGTTGACACCTTCAGGCATGACTCCTGTTTCAAAAAACTCAAGCACGGCAGCAACTATTTCAATCTTAAGCACCGCCCAATTGCGTTGATAAAAACGTGCCGGGAACCCATCCGTACCTGGCGCCTTTAGTGGGCCTATCTGAAATAAGGCGTCAGATATTTCTTTCTCTGTATATGGTTCACACAAAGAAGCATTCATTTCGGGTGTCACCTTAGGCAGAATACAATCCAACACCAATTCAGGAGAGAGGGTGGGATCTTTAATAAAAACCTCTTTGAAATACGAGGCTGCCATACGCTCCATATCCGTCGGAACATTACACCAAGTACCATCCGTCCGACGAAGCCGTTGAATGTAATTACGACGTGACCGCCAAACAGCTCTACGAAAAAAGTATTTAGTATTACGACCGCCTTCTTTCAGCCATGTAATACGCGAGCACTGTAGCCAGAGCATCTCCTCGCGATACAGTAACTCATCCATCTCATTCATTTTTGCACGGATCAGGTCATGGTCAGCTGACTGCAATTTCAGCTCCGTAAGATCAGCCCCAAGTTCCTCAATCTTTTTAGTGACGTGACCAAAGTTCTCAGCACTCCACGTGTGCAATCTTGCCATGACTGATTTAAGGGAGTTTGCGACCTCCCCCAAGTGACTAGAAGGCCTTGATTTCGCCCAGGCATTAGCTATAACTTCTGGAAGCGCTGAATGTCGCTCCCACATGATTTCATAACGTAGTGGAGGGCGCTGTCTTGGAAGCTCGGCGACGACCTCGAGCTGAACAAGTACCGGACAGTGGTCCGAGCACGGCCAGGCTAGGTGCAGCACCTTTGCCGAAGGGAATAAGTCCCGCCATGCGTCGTCCGCAACCGCCCGGTCCAGCCTTACTTGGACGTTATGATCTCCAGACTGTCCATTATCATATGTATAGGGGAAA
The DNA here is from genome assembly GCA_011799875.1 of Thinopyrum elongatum. Classification (NCBI taxonomy): domain Eukaryota; kingdom Viridiplantae; phylum Streptophyta; class Magnoliopsida; order Poales; family Poaceae; genus Thinopyrum; species Thinopyrum elongatum. Next base: position 568,010,463 of record CM022299.1, read on the forward strand.
CTAGAGAACCCTAGATCCTCCAACTCACACACCTCCAAGCACTGCCTAAACGCCAACACTTGATTTTCAGATCTTGTACAGTGGGATAGGTGTTCATGTTGCCACACAGCCTCATTAAAATCTCCGCAAACAAACCACGGGTCTTGTGAAACAGCACGTAATCTAGCAAGATGATCCCACATCAAATGACGATCTTCCACCCGAGGTTCACCATAAATAAAGGTACCCCGCCAACTGATATCAGTACCATTGTCCATGACGTGCACAGCTATCCAAAACAGTCACCGTTAAAGCTTCATCCCAAAATAGAGCCAAACCTCCACTTCTACCATTACTACTAACACCACTGAAACCCTTTAGTCCCAGTCTCCATTTAAGCTTCTCCATCTTTTCTTTAGTTTGCCTCGTCTCTGAAAGAAAGACAAACTTGGGGAAGTTGGCTTTAGCCAGGGCCAACACCTCACAAACTGTCTGGCGGTTCCCCGCCCCCCGGCAATTCCAACTTAAGAAATTCATTGCTCCTGACGGGGCACCACATTTGGCCCCGTCAGTTCGCCAGTGGCCCCATGGCTGGTCGCCTCCATATCCACCTTTCCGTCCATGTCCATATCCCCATGAACTGTTTGTACCTCACCGCTTGAGCTCTTGACTCTGCCTTTCTTTTGCTTTCCACCATCTGCCGAGTTGGTCTGAACACCTGCACCTTTATTTTCTGCACTAACCAACGATTGCACCTCACTCTCATCTGCAGATCTCTTTCCCAACACCGAGTCTGCATCATACATATTCACATCTGATAGCCCATAAGAGATGACCAAGGAGTTGTTGCCACGCACAGTAGGGAACATAGCAGATGACCGTATTAAATCAGCCGGTCTAAAATTATTCAGTGGAGGTCGGATCGCTAGCAGGATATGCATAGGGACTCTCCCTGGTCCGCGCCTAGCCGTTTTAGGCTGGCTGCGGCCGCCCCTGCTCCTCCCATGGCTGCCCTCTGGCATCTCACGACTAAGACCGGTCTGCATAGCAAGGACACGTCAAGCTAGGTCCTCATCGTCTTCTGGCGCTCCACTCCTCTCTCGGCTGTCAAAACCATCTCGTGCGTCCACCCTCTCCGGGATTATGCCTTCTGGTTGAAACTGGCGCCTACTACTTCTTCCCGGTGGCGCCCGACCAAGGTTCGACAAGTTGTTGCTGCACGCTGAGAAATCCAGGCCCCTCGCCACAGCCGGCCTTGCTCCTGCTGGAATATTGGATTGGCGCTGTTCAAATTTGTGGAGAGGAGGGCAGCGAAGCCGGTCATCATATTCTTTCTTTGGCATACCAAGTCTTTTCTTCTCGCACTTAGTATCATCATGTCCGATGAAACCACACCAAAAACAGTAATGGGGCACATGCTCATAGAGCAGTTCATATTTGATAGGCTCATCATCACTTCCTTTGATTCCGATGGATATTTGCATCTGGAGACGGCGATTCAGAGGAAGCTCAATGCGAACGCGCAGAAATTCTCGAAGACAACTTCCTGACTCATCCACATCCACTGACAGCACCTTGCCTAGAAGCTTGCCTAGTTTTCTTCGTATACGCTTCAGACTGCTTGTTCCATGGCACATCATATATTCCCCAAATTCTTTAAAATGCACGCGCACTTTTTAGACGAAACGAGCGGCCTGGCTAACAGCACATGCATGCGTTAAATTCTTTGTCTGCTAGTGCAGGTCACCGTGGTCTGTGGCATTAAATGCGTTCACATCGCTTCTTTAGTGTAGAAAAAGACAGATTCATGTTTATTTATTTCGGGTTTTCAAGAATTCAAAAAGGCATATCTTTCAAACCGTGAGCTGGAATTCAAATTTGTTTTCACCGTTGGAATTCTCGCGACGAGATCTTTGAAACTAGATTTCAGATGAGTATGTTTTGACGAATTTTTTTCGATGCCAACTTTAGGGCTAAATTGTGCAACTTATAGTATTGCCTGGTGCAACTTTAGTACTCCATGGTGTAACTTTTTTCAAAACCATTTTTAGACTTGCATGATCCAACCTCCGATGAGGCCATAACATAGAACCTAACAACCGACCTTTGTGATGTGCAACTAGTCTACTGCCCCGGCCAACTATGTCGTAGTAGATGTGCAACCCTCCTACCTACTTGTGGATGTCTACTGTTGGCACACCCTGCCACACCTCCCCTACCAGCGATATGTGCAACTTAGTATGTTGTTCATGCCGACTATCTATTAGTCGATCTGCAACTCTTTCCCCTCCCTGCTTGGGGATATGCAGTTTTGGTTGGCGGGGGCATCATATGGAGTTGCACATAGTCTTCTAGGCAGTTGGCCAGGTAAACATATGAAGTTGCACATCTCACAGGCAGGGGATAGTTGGATGGTGAAAATTCCACATTCACGAGGATAGTGAAAAGCTGCATATAGAAGGGCGCTAAAGTTGCAAATCTCACAAGCAGGGGTGGTTTGAACCGGTTGCTAGAAGGGAAAACTACATATCCATGAGGGGTACGATGAAAAATTGCACATCACTGTTAGACAGTTGGCCGTGGCAGTATCCGAAGTTGCACAACCACTACTAGGAAGTTGGCGGATGCAGCAAACAGTGAAAGCACATCCACGGACAAGTGGAAAGCTGCACGTCAATTACTAAGCAGTTTGACCTAAGCAACAAACGAAATTGCTCATCTCACTGGAAGGGGTAGTTTGAGGGGGTGGAGGTGACATCAGTGAAAACTGCACGTCCACGGGGTAGGCGGAAAGTTGCACATCCACAGTCAACTAGTTGCACATCGACTACTAGATAGTTGCACAAAACGAGGTACTAAATTGCATAAAAAAATTCATCGAAACATACCCTTGTGGGATTTAGTTTCGAAGAGCACGTCGTAAGGGTTCCAACGATGAAAGTGGATCTTAATTCCGATATTTGGTTCAAAAGTTATGGCTTTTAAAATGAAAAGGAACTCTAAATTAATGTGTTCACACCTGGGTGCTTTTCAATCCGTAATTGAAAACACGTTGCATGCCTTTTTACCTTTTTTGCTATGAGAAAGAATCTTTCCTTTTTTGTTTGACGAGGACATAAACTTACTAAAAGTGACAGCCGCTACGGAGCGCTAGCGAGCGCCCTGCCGCTCGCTAGACGCGTCCCATATATTCTGACCCAGACCGGAACAGCATCAAGCGCAGATTCAGCCGGGCGTTCGTCTCCTTTGAATGGAGCAACCAACAGGACATTGCCACGGTGGATCCATGGTCCTCCACGAGCAACGAAGTTAAAATCACCCTGAGATCTGAGAGTCACCACATACCAGTTCTTTTTAATCGGTGCAAAGTTTACACCTGTGCGGATCTGCCACACTTGATGGAAGTGATCCGTGATATCATCGATATCCGGCCTGCGGTGGTTTACATACCGGGCTAATAGACGCCAGGGTGCCGGTGCCGCAGCTGGCCGCACTATCTCTTCCTCCTCTTGAGGTTCAAGCTCGAGGAAGACGTCCTCATCCATGTCCAAGCTTCCCTCAAGATTCTCAGCCGGATCAACATGTCCAGACGGTGCCACCCCCTGCCAGTTTCTAGATCCTTCTCTACTTGCCAGATTACGAACCGGCGCAACCCTCCCTCGAGCAGGCACAAGCGCGCCACCCCTGGACGACTTCCACTAGTAGAAAACAGGGTTTTGGTTGAGGCCAGGATAAGGGCATTAATCCCGGTTCACTTACGAACCAGACCAAAGGGTGCATCAGTACCGGTTCGTGAGGTCAGGGCATCGGTCGGGCCTCGGGGGCAATTGGTCCCGGTTCGTCTGACACCTTTGGTCCCGGTTCCAGACACGAACCGGAACCAATGAGCCTCGCTCCTGGCCCAGGACCTTTAGTCCCGGTTTGTGGTTGGAACCGGGACCAATGGTCAGTCTTCTGTCCTGGTTCTAGCCACCAACCGGGACTAAAGATAAGCCTATATATACCCCCGCCCCTGCCCGCTCACTCCTCTGTTTTTTGGCCGGCCGGCGTGTGCAGGTGTGTGTTGCTCTAGCTCTCACCTCCTATGCACATGAGGTGTTCGATGAAATGCCCAAGCCACACTTAAGCTTTCTCATCTCCAAGCTCGACCTCCAAGCTCCATTTTCCTCAAGATTTGTTTAGGTTTGGCGGTCCGTCCTGTCCCGTCCCCGTCCTCACCGCCGTCGATCACCCGCGTCGATCTCGTCGCCGGCACCACCGTGGTGAGCCTCTTGTTCTTATCTTCTTTCTAAAAGAAAAAATTCTTACTTGTATGATTTAGATAGATACTTGTATAATTTTCTGACTTTTATTATTGTTTGTTATTATATAGTGCCATGGTTTTGGTATCCGCCCCCGTCGGCCCTCGTCCTGTCTATGATTCGGATGTGGTATATTACCTTTTATAATTATTTGTTTCATTTAGTGTTTGTGACAATTATGCTGACCAACGTGACATAGATATTTTTATCTAGGAGGTATGTGAACCAAAAATTCCAACCGACCCTCTTGTTGAGAGGTTAAATTTAGTTGAAAAAGAAAACAATTACTTGAAGAAAAAAGTGAAAAGAATTGAGGAGGAGAAGATGGAATTGGAGTTGCATGTTGCGGATGTCGTCGATGATCACAAGATCAAGATGGATGAAATGCGCTTGAAGATTAGAAAGATTAAAAAATATGCCATTCATACTGAGGCTTGGTATCATTATGCCATTGGATCAATTGTTATATTAGTTGCGATTATGATCGCATTTGTTGTTGCATTGAAATGTTTTACATAGTTTCAATGTATGGTTTAATTAGATGCTCTAGAGACTTATATGTCGTTCAATGAGAACTATGTATGAACATTATGTATTTATTTTTTCAGTAATAACATTTGATCACTACTGTACTTTGGTTTTAATGTGATGATGAACTTCTATTAATTTGATCACTTCTCTATTCATGATGTTCTATAATGGTTTTTGACACACTTAATTATATATAATGCACGCAGATGAACTGGCAATGGATGTACGGTGACCGACGCACCTCCGAGTACATTAAGGGCCTGCCTAATTTTCTCAAAGTGGCTGAGGCAAACAAGCAGAATGATTTTATGTGTTGTCCATGCCCTATCTGTGGGAATACGAAGGATTACTCTGACTCGAAAACCCTTCACATCCACCTGCTTGAGAAGGGTTTCATGCCACACTATAATGTTTGGACCAAGCATGGAGAAAGAGGGGTTATGATGGAAGACAACGAAGAAGAAGAGGATGATGACAACTATCCACCCCCTGAATACGGTGATGCTACAACGGGGAAAGCTGAAGATCAAGAGAAACCAGACGATGTGCCCGATGACGATCTTCGCCGGGTCATTGTTGATGCAAAGAGACAATGCCAAAGTGAAATGGAGAAGTTGAAGTTCGATTGCATGTTAGAGGATCACAAAAAAGGGTTGTACCCAAATTGCGAAGATGATAACACAAAGCTCGGTACCACACTGGAATTGCTGCAATGGAAGGCAGACAATGGTGTATCTGACAACGGATTTGAGAAGCTACTGAAAATATTGAAGAAGAAGCTTCCAAAGGATAACGAATTGCCCGAAAGTACGTACGAAGCAAAGAAGGTTCTATGCCCTTTAGGATTGGAGGTGCAGAAGATACATGCATGCACTAATGATTGCATCCTCTACCGCGGTGCGTACGAGGATTTGAACGCATGCCCGGTATGCGGTGCATTGTGGTATAAGATCAGACGAGATGATCCTGGTGATATTGAGGGCGAGCGCCCTAGGAAGAGGGTTCCTGCCAAGGTGATGTGGTATGCTCCTATAATACCATGGTTGAAACGTCTGTTCAGAAACAAAGAGTATGCTAAGTTGATGCGATGGCACAAAGAGGACCGTAAGAAAGACGAAAAGTTGAGAGCACCCGCTGACAGGTCGCTGTGGAGAAAAATCGAGAGAACGTGGGGGGACTTTACAGGTGACGCAAAGAACGTATGGTTTGGTTTAAGCGCGGATGGCATTAATCCTTTTGGGGAGCAGAGCAGCAATCATAGCACCTGGCCCGTGACTCTATGTATCTATAACCTTCCTCCTTGGTTGTGCACGAAGCAGAAGTTCATTATGATGCCAGTGCTCATCCAAGCCCCTAAGCAACCCGGCAACGACATTGATGTGTACCTAAGGCCATTAGTTGAAGAACTTTTACAGCTGTGGAATGGAAAAGGTGTACGTGTGTGGGATGAGCACGACCAGGAGGAATTTGACCTACATGCGTTGCGGATTGTAACCATCAATGATTGGCCTGCTCTCAGTAACCTTTCAGGACAGACAAACAAAGGATACCACGCATGCACGCACTGTTTAGATGACACCGAAAGTATATATTTGGACAAATGCAGGAAGAATGTGTACCTGGGGCATCGTCGATTTCTTCCGACCAACCATCAATGTCGAAAGAAAGGCAAGTATTTCAAAGGTGAGGTAGATCACCGGAAGAAGCCCGCCCTCCGTACTGGTGATCACATACTTGATATGGTCAATGATTTACAAGTAATCTTTGGAAAGGGTCCTGGCGGACTATCTGTTCCGAATGACGCTGAGAGACGCGCACCCATGTGGAAGAAGAAATCTATATTTTGGGACCTACCCTATTGGAAAGACCTAGAGGTCCGCTCTGCAATCGATTTGATGCACGTGACGAAAAATCTTTGCGTGAACCTGCTAGGCTTCTTGGGCGTGTATGGGAAGACAAAAGATACACCGGAGGCACGGGAAGACCAGCAACATGTAAACGAAAAAGACGGCATGCATCCAAAGCAGTATGAAGGTCCTGCCAGCTACGCTCTTACCAAAGAAGAGAAGAAAATCTTCTTTGAATGCCTGCTCAGTATGAAGGTCCCGTCTGGCTTCTCGTCGAATATAAAGGGAATAATAAATATGGCAGAGAAAAAGTTCCAGAATCTAAAGTCTCATGACTGCCACGTGATGATGACGCAACTGCTTCCGGTTGCATTGAGGGGGCTTCTACCGAAAAACGTTCGATTAGCCATTGTGAAGCTATGTGCATTCCTCAATGCAATCTCTCAGAAGGTAATCGATCCAGAAATCCTACCAAGGTTAAGGAGTGATTTGGTGCAATGCCTTGTCAGCTTCGAGCTGGTGTTCCCACCATCCTTCTTCAATATCATGACGTACGTCCTAGTTCATCTAGTCGACGAGATTGCCATTCTGGGCCCTGTATTTCTACACAATATGTTCCCCTTTGAGAGGTTCATGGGAGTCTTAAAGAAATATGTTCGTAACCGTGCTAGGCCAGAAGGAAGCATCTCTACGGGCCATCAAACAGAGGAGGTCATTGGGTTTTGTGTTGACTTCATTCCTGACCTTAAGCCGATTGACCTCCCTCAATCGCGGTATGAGGGAGACTGACTGGAAAAGGCACGCTAGGAGCGGACTCAATAATATTGTTGGGGTACGTAGTAATTTCAAAAAAATTCTACGCACACACAGGATCATGATGATGCATAGCAACGAGAGGGGAGAGTGTGTCCACGTACCCTCGTAGACCGAAAGCGAAGCGTTAGCACAACGCGGTTGATGTAGTCGTACGTCTTCACGATCCGACCGATCCAAGTACCGAACACACGGCACCTCCGAGTTCAGCACACGTTCAACTCGATGACGTCCCGCGAGCTCCGATCCAGCAAAGCTTCACAGGAGAGTTTCGTCAGCATGACGGCGTGGTGATGGTGATGATGATGCTACCGACGCAGGGCTTCGTCTAAGCACCGCTACGATATGATCGAGGTGGATTATGGTGGAGGGGGGCACCGCACACGGCTAAGAGATCAATGATCAATTGTTGTATCTATGGGGTGCCCCCTGGCCACGTATATAAAGGAGTGGAGGAGGGGGAAGGGCCGGCCTAGCTATGGCGCGCCCTGGAGGAGTCCTACTCCCACCGGGAGTAGGATTCCCCCCCTTCCAAGTAGTAGGAGTAGGAGAGAAGGAAGGGGAAGAGAGAAGAGAAGGAAGGAGGGGGCGCAGCCCCTCCCCCTAGTCCAATTCGGACTAGGCCTTGGGGGGGCGCGCGGCCTGCCTCTCTCTCTCCCCTAAAGCCCAATAAGGCCCATATACTTCTTCCCCGTATTCCCGTAACTCCCTGGTACTCTGAAAAATACCCGAACCACTCGGAACCTTTCTGATGTCCGAATATAGTCGTCCAATGTATCGATCTTTACGTCTCGACCATTTCGAGACTCCTCGTCATGTCCCCGATCTCATCCGGGACTCCGAACTACCTTCGGTACATCAAAACACATAAACTCATAATACAAATCATCACAGAACTTTAAGCGTGCGGACCCTACGGGTTCGAGAACTATGTAGACATGACTGAGACACGTCTCCGGTCAATAACCAATAGCGGAACCTGGATGCTCATATTGGCTCCCACATATTCTACGAAGATCTTCATCGGTCAAACCGCATAACAACATACGTTGTTCCCTTTGTCATCGGTATGTTACTTGCCCGAGATTCGATCGTCGGTATCTCAATACCTAGTTCAATCTCGTTACCGACAAGTCTCTTTAATCATTCCGTAATACATCATCCCGTAACTAACTCATTAGTTACAATGCTTACAAGGCTTATAGTGATGTGCATAACCGAGTGGGCCCAGAGATACCTCTCCGACAATCGGAGTGACAAATCCTAATCTCGAAATACGCCAACTCAACAAGTACCTTCGGAGACACTTGTAGAGCACCTTTATAATCACCCAGTTACGTTGTGACGTTTGGTAGCACACAAAGTGTTCCTCCGGTAAACGGGAGTTGCATAATCTCATAGTCATAGGAACATGTATAAGTCATGAAGAAAGCAATAGCAACATACTAAACGATCAAGTGCTAAGCTAACGGAATGGGTCAAGTCAATCACATCATTCTCCTAATGATGTAATCCCGTTAATCAAATGACAACTCATGTCTATGGTTAGGAAACATAACCATCTTTGATCAACGAGCTAGTCAAGTAGAGGCATACTAGTGACACTCTGTTTGTCTATGTATTCACACATGTATTATGTTTCCGGTTAATACAATTCTAGCATGAATAATAAATATTTATCATGAAATAAGGAAATAAATAATAACTTTATTATTGCCTCTAGGGCATATTTCCTTCAGTCTCCCACTTGCACTAGAGTCAATAATCCAGTTCACATCACCATGTGATTTAACACCAACAGTTCACATCACCATGTGATTAATATCCATAGTTCACATTGTCATGTGACCAACACCCAAAGGGTTTACTAGAGTCAATAATCTAGTTCACATCGCCATGTGATTAACACCCAAAGAGTACTAAGGTGTGATCATATTTTGCTTGAGAGAGAAGTTTAGTCAATTGGTCTGCCAAATTCAGATCCGTATGTATTTTGCAAATTTCTATGTCAACAATGCTCCACACGGAGCTACTCTTGCTAATTGCTCCCACTTTCAGTATGTATCCAGATTGAGACTTAGAGTCATCTGGATCAGTGTCAAAACTTGTATCGACGTGACCCTTTACGACGAACCTTTTGGCACGTCCATAATCGAGAAACATATCCTTATTCCACTAAGGATAATTTTGATCGCTGTCCAGTGATCTACTCCTAGATCACTATTGTACTCCCTTGCCAAACTCAATGTAGGGTATACAATAGATCTGTTACACAGCATAGCATACTTTATAGAACCTATGACTGAGGCATAGGGAATGACTTTTCATTCTCTTTCTATTTTCTGCCGTGGTCGGGTTTTGAGTCTTCACTCAACTTCACACCTTAAAACACAGGCAAGAACTCCTTCTTTGACTATTCCATTTTGAACTACTTCAAAATCTTTGTCAAGGTATGTACTCATTGAAAAATCTTATCAAGCGTCTTGATCTATCTCTATAGATCTTGATGCTCAATATGTAAGCAGCTTCACCGAGGTCTTTCTTTGAAAAACTCCTTTCAAATACTCCTTTATGCTTTCCAAAAAATTCTACATTATTTCCGATCAACAATATGTCATTCACATATACTTATCAGAAATGTTGTAGTGCTCCCACTCACTTTCTTGTAAATACAGGCTTCACCGCAAGTCTGTATAAAACTATATGCTTTGATCAACACATCAAAGCGTATATTCCAACTCCGAGATGCTTGCACCAGTCCATAGATGGATCGCTGGAGCTTGCACACTTTGTTAGCATCCTTTGGATCGATAAAACCTTCAGGTTGCATCATATACAACTCTTCTTCCAGAAATCCATTCAGGAATGCAGTCTTTACATCCATTTGCCAAATTTCATAATCATAAAATGCGGCAATTGCTAACATGATTCGGACGGACTTAAGCATCGCTACGGGTGAGAAAGTCTCATCGTAGTCAACTCCTTGAACTTTGTCAACAACCTTTTTCGACAAGTCTAGCTTTGTAGATAGTAACACTACTATTAGCGTCCGTCTTCCTCTTGAAAATCCATTTATTTTCTATGGCTTGCCGATCATCGGGCAAGTCAACCAAAGTCCATACTTTGTTCTCATACATGGATCCCATCTCAGATTTCATGGCCTCAAGCCATTTTGCGGAATCTGGGCTCATCATCGCTTCCTCATAGTTCGTAGGTTCGTCATGGTCTAGTAACATGACTTCCAGAACAGGATTACCGTACCACTCTGGAGCGGAACGTACTCTGGTTGACCTACGAGGTTCTGTAGTAACTTGATCTGAAGTTTCATGATCATCATCATTAGCTTCCTCACTAATTGGTGTAGGCATCACTGGAACTGATTTCTGTGATGAACTACTTTCCAATTCAAGAGAAGGTACCACTACCTCATCAAGTTCTACTTTCCTCCCACTCACTTCGTTCGAGAGAAACTCCTTCTCTTAGAAAGGATCTATTCTTAGCAACAAATATCTTGCCTTCGGATCTGTGATAGAAGGTGTACCAACAGTTTCTTTTGGGTATCCTATGAAGATGCACTTCTCCAATTTGGGTTCGAGCTTATCAGGCTGAAGCTTTTTCACATAAGAATCGCAGCCCCAAACTTTAAGAAACGATAGCTTAGGTTTCTTGCCAAACCACAGTTCATACGGTGTCGTCTCAACGGATTTAGATGGTGCCCTTTTAAACGTGAATGCAGCTGTCTCTAATGCATAACCCCAAAACGATAGTGGTAAATCGGTAAGAGACATCATAGATCGCACCATATCTAATAAAGTACGGTTACGATGTTCGGACACACCATTACGCTGTGGTGTTCTAGGTGGCATGAGTTGCGAAACTATTCCACATTTTAAATGAAGACCAAACTCGTAACTCAAATATTTGCCTCCGCGATCAGATCGTAGAAACTTTATTTTCTTGTTACGATGATTTTCTACTTCACTCTGAAATTCTTTGGACTTTTCAAACGTTTCAGACTTGTGTTTCATTAAGTAGATATACCCATATCTGCTCAAATCATCTGTGAAGGTCAGAAAATAACGATACCCGCCGCGAGCCTCAATACTCATCGGACCGCATAAATCGGTATGTATTATTTCCAATAAGTCCGTAGCTCGCTCCATTGTTCCGGCGAACGGAGTTTTAGTCATCTTACCCATGAGGCATGGTTCGCAAGCATCAAATGATTCATAATCAAGTGATTCCAAAAGTCCATCAGTATGGAGTTTCTTCATACGCTTTACACCAATATGACCTAAACGGCAGTGCCACAAATAAGTTGCACTATCATTACTAACTTTGCATCTTTTGGCTTCAATATTATGAATATGTGTATCACTACGATCGAGATTCAATAAACCATTTACATTGGGTGTATGACCATAGAAGGTTTTTATTCATGTAAATAGAACAACAATTATTCTCTGACTTAAATGAATAACTGTATTGCAATAAACATGATCTAATCATATTCATGCTCAACACAAACACCAAATAACATTTATTTTGCAATAAACATGATCCAATCATATTCATGCTCAACGCAAACACCAAATAACATTTATTTAGGTTCAACACTAATCCCGAAAATAGAGGGAGTGTGCGATGGTGATCTTATCAACCTTGGAATCTCTTCCAACACACATCGTCACCTCGTCCTCAACTAGTCTCTGTTCATTTTGCAACACCTGTTTCGAGTTACTAATCATAGCAACTGAACCGGTATCAAATACCCAGGGGCTACTATGAACACTAGTAAAATACACATCAATAACATGTATATCAAATATACCTCTGTTCACTTTGCCATCCTTCTTATCCGCCAAATACTTGGGGCAGTTCCGCTTCCAGTGACCAGTCCCTTTGCAGTAGAAGCACTCAGTTTCAGGCTTAGGTCCAGACTTGGGCTTCTTCCCGGGAGTAGCAACTTGCTTGCTATTCTTCTTGAAGTTCCCCTTCTTCCCTTTGTCATTTTTCTTGAAACTAGTGGTCTTGTTAACCATCAACACTTGATGCTCTTTCTTGATTTCTACCTTCGTTGATTTCAGCATCACGAAGAGCTCGGGAATCGTTTTTGTCATCCCTTGCATATTATAGTTCATCACAAAGTTCCAGTAACTTGGTGATAGTGACTAGAGAATTCTGTCAATTACTATCTTATCTGGAAGATTAACTCCCACTTGATTCAAGCAACTGTAGTACTCAGACATTCTGTGCACATGCTCACTGGTTGAGCTATTCTCCTCCATCTTGTAGGCAAAGTATTTGTCAGAGGTCTCATACCTCTCAACACGGGCATGAGTCTGAAATACCGATTTCAGCTCTTGGAACATCTCATATGCTCCGTGGCGTTCAAAACGTTTCTGAAGTCCCGATTCTAAGCCGTAAATCATGGCGCACTAAACTATCAAGTAGTCATCATATCGAGCTTGCTAAACGTTCATAACATTTGCATCTGCTCCTGCAATAGGTATGTCACCTAGCGGTGCATCAAGGACATAATTCTTCTGTGCAGCAATGAGGATAATCCTCAGATCACGGAACTAGTCCGCATCATTGCTACTATCATCTTTCAACTTAGTTTTCTCTAGGAACATATCAAAATTCAAAGGAACAGTAACACGGGCCATCTATCTACAACAACATAGACATGCTAAATACTATCAGGTACTAAGTTCATGATAAATTTAAGTTCAATTAATCATATTACTCAAGAACTCCCACTTAGATAGACATCTCTCTAATCATCTAAGTGATCACGTGATCCAAATCAACTAAACCATAACCGATCATTACGTGAAATGGAGTAGTTTTCAATGGTGAACATCACTATGTTGATCATATCTACTATATGATTCATGCTCGACCTTTCGGTCTTAGTGTTCCGAGGCCATATCTGCATATGCTAGGCTCGTCAAGTTTAACCCGAGTATTCTACGTGTGCAAAACTGGCTTGCACCCATTGTAGATGAACGTTGAGCTTATCACACCCAATCATCACGTGGTGTCTCGGCACGACGAACTTTGGCAACGGTGCATACTCAGGGAGAACACTTTTACCTTGAAATTTAGTGAGAGATTATCTTATAATGCTACCGTCAAACAAAGCAAAATAAGATGCATAAAGGATAAACATCACATGCAATCAATATAAGTGATATGATATGGCCATCATTATCTTGTGCTTGTGATCTCCATCTCCGAAGCACCGTCATGATCACCATTGTTACTGGCGCGACACCTTGATCTCCATCGTAGCATCGTTGTCGTCTCGCCAACTATTGCTTCTACGACTATCGCTACCGCTTAGTGATAAAGTAAAGCAATTACAGGGCGATTGCATTGCATACAATAAAGCGACAACCATATGGCTCCTACCAGTTGCCGATAACTCAGTTACAAAATATGATCATCTCATACAATAAAATATAGCATCATGTCTTGACCATATCACATCACAACATGCCCTGCAAAAACAAGTTAGACGTCCTCTACTTTGTTGTTGCAAGTTTTACGTGGCTGCTACGGGCTGAGCAAGAACCGTTCTTACCTACGCATCAAAACCACAACGATAGTTCGTCAAGTTAGTGATGTTTTAACCTTCACAAGGACCGGGCGTAGCCACACTCGGTTCAACTAAAGTTGGAGAAACTAACACCCGCTAGTCACCTGTGTGCAAAGCACGGCGGTAAAACCAGTCTCGCGTAAGCTTACGCGTAATGTCGGTCCGGGCCGCTTCATCCAACAATACCGCCAAACCAAAGTGTGACATGCTGGTAAGCAGTATGACTTGTATCGCCCACAACTCACTTGTGTTCTACTCGTGCATATAACATCTACGCATAAAACCTGGCTCGGATGCCACTGTTGGGGAACGTAGTAATTTCAAAAAAATTCTACGCACACACAGGATCATGGTGATGCATAGCAACGAGAGGGGAGAGTGTGTCCACGTACCCTCGTAGACCAAAAGCGGAAGCGTTAGCACAACGCGGTTGATGTAGTCGTACGTCTTCACGATCCGACCGATCCAAGTACCGAACGCACGGCACCTCCGAGTTCAGCACACGTTCAACTCGATGACGTCCCGCGAGCTCCGATCCAGCAAAGCTTCACAGGAGAGTTTTGTCAGCACGACGGTGTGGTGACGGTGATGATGATGCTACCGACGCAGGGCTTCGCCTAAGCACCGCTATGATATGATCGAGGTGGATTATGGTGGAGGGGGGCACCGCACATGGCTAAGAGATCAATGATCAATTGTTGTATCTATGGGGTGCCTCCTGGCCACGTATATAAAGGAGTGGAGGAGGGGGAAGGGCCGGCCTAGCTATGGCGCGCCCTGGAGGAGTCCTACTCCCACCGGGAGTAGGATTCCCCCCCTTCCAAGTAGTAGGAGTAGGAGAGAAGGAAGGGGAAGAGAGAAGAGAAGGAAGGAGGGGGCGCAGCCCCTCCCCCTAGTCCAATTCGGACTAGGCCTTGGGAGGGCGCGCGGCCTGCCTCTCTCTCTCCCCTAAAGCCCAATAAGGCCCATATACTTCTTCCCCGTATTCCCGTAACTCCCCGGTACTCCGAAAAATACCCGAACCACTCGGAACCTTTCCGATGTCCGAATATAGTCGTCCAATATATCGATCTTTACGTCTCGACCATTTCGAGACTCCTCGTCATGTCTCCGATCTCATCTGGGACTCCGAACTACCTTCGGTACATCAAAACACATAAACTCATAATACAAATCGTCGCAGAACTTTAAGCGTGCGGACCCTACGGGTTTGAGAACTATGTAGACATGACCGAGACACGTCTCCGGTCAATAACCAATAGCGGAACCTGGATGCTCATATTGGCTCCCACATATTCTACGAAGATCTTTATCGGTCAAACCGCATAACAACATACGTTGTTCCCTTTGTCATCGGTATGTTACTTGCCCGAGATTCGATCGTCGGTATCTCAATACCTAGTTCAATCTTGTTACCGGCAAGTCTCTTTACTCGTTCCGTAATACATCATCCCGTAACTAACTCATTAGTTACAATGCTTGCAAGGCTTATAGTGATGTGCATTACCGAGTGGGCCCAGAGATACCTCTCCGACAATCGGAGTGACAAATCCTAATCTCGAAATACGCCAACTCAACAAGTACCTTCGGAGACACCTGTAGAGCACCTTTATAATCACCCAGTTACGTTGTGACGTTTGGTAGCACACAAAGTGTTCCTCCGGTAAACGGGAGTTGCATAATCTCATAGTCATAGGAACATGTATAAGTCATGAAGAAAGCAATGGCAACATACTAAACGATCAAGTGCTAAGCTAACGGAATGGGTCAAGTCAATCACATCATTCTCCTAATGATGTAATCCCATTAATCAAATGACAACTCATGTCTATGGTTAGGAAACATAACCATCTTTGATCAACGAGCTAGTCAAGTAGAGGCATACTAGTGACACTCTGTTTGTCTATGTATTCACACATGTATTATGTTTCCGGTTAATAATATTCTAGCATGAATAATAAACATTTATCATGAAATAGGGAAATAAATAATAACTTTATTATTGCCTCTAGGGCATATTTCCTTCAAATATGTAGGGACGGGCATTCTTGGTCTCAAGCACACTACACAGTTCTACAGAATTCTACCTTGGTGACCCCGTATGCCAATGAACACAAGAATATTCTGCGCTCCAAACACCCGAAGCAGTGTGACGACTGGATTACATGTGAACACATCAGGACTTTTGGCACTTGGTTGCAAACACGTCTCATGGGTGACAACACTGTTGCAGATGAGTTGTACTCGTTGGCCAGGGGACCATCTTCGACTGTATTGACTTACAAAGGGTATGAGATAAATGGGAATACATTTTACATGATCGCCCAAGATCAAAAGAGCACCAACCAAAACAGTGGTGACCGTTTTGATGCAGCAACCAAGAGGAGAAAGGACACATATTATGGTTACATAGTGGACATATGGGAACTTGACTATGGACATGATTTTAAGGTCCCTTTCTTTCGGTGTAAATGGGTCAATCTGTCAGGAGGCGGGGTACAGGTAGACCCGCAGTACGGAATGACAATAGTGGATCTGAACAATCTTGGGTACACAGACAAACCATTTGTCCTAGCCAATGATGTGGCGCAGGTTTTCTATGTGAAGGACATGTCTACCAAACCGAGAAAAAGAAAAGATAAGGAAGCAAAAACATCATACGATGAGTCAAAGCGCCACAGAGTTCTTTCAGGGAAAAGAGACATCGTGGGAGTGGAGGGCAAGACAGACATGTCTAAAGATTATGAAAAGTTTCATGAAATTCCTCCCTTCAAAGTCAAGGCTGACCCAAGCACCCTGTTAAACGATAAAGATTATCCATGGTTACGGCGCAATAAGCAAGGGACACACGCGAAGAAAAAGTGAAGACTTTCTCTCCACAACTATTCTGATGATGGCTTTTATCTAGAATATCACTGCAGTTACATGTCAAGAAATGAAATGCCTTTTGTAACAGATGAGTTTTCGTCCAAAACCCTGATACTTCGAAAGAGATTGTCCATTTTGTACACGAAGTGCATCCAGTTTTTGTCGTAACCCTCTCAACTTTTTAGCACATGCTATGTGGGTGAAATGATGATACCATGCTAACTTTCAACCTTTTCAGAATTCATTTGTAGTGCTTTTCAATTTCAGGGTCATTTAGCTAAAAAAATCAGTAAGTGCATAAAAAATATCAAATAAAGTCAGAAAGGGTTGAAAATTGATGTTGTGGCTTTGAATGGTGCATTTTGAACACACAAAAAGTCTGGAGTTAAAGTAAGTTCAAAAAATGAAATCCCTTTGTAACAGATGAGTTTTCGTCCGAAACCCTGACACTTCGAAAGAGATTGTCCATTTTGTACACGAAGTGCATCCAGCTTTTGCCGTAACCCTCTCAACTTTTTAGCACATGCTATGTGGGTGAAATGATGATACCATGCCAACTTTCAACCTTTTCAGAGTTCATTTGTAGTGCTTTTCGAATTCAGGGTCATTTAGCTAAAAAAATCAGTAAATGCATGAAAATTACCAAATGAAGTCAGAAAGGGTTGAAAATTGATGATGTGGCTTTGAATGATGCATGTTGAACGCACAAAAAGTCTGAAGTTGAAATAAGTTCAAAAAAATGAAATCCCTTTGTAGTAGATGAGTTTTCGTCCGAAACCGTGATACTTCAAAAGAGATTGTCCATTTTGTACACGAAGTACATCCAGTTTTTGCCGTAACCCTCTCAACTTTTTAGCACATGCTATGTGGGTGAAATGATGATACCATGCCAACTTTCAACCTTTTCAGAGTTCATTTGTAGTGTTTTTCAATTTCAGGGTCATTTCGCTCAAAGAATGAACTAATAGCAAAAAGATTGAAGTAAAAAGACTCAAAATAGTATTAACTAAAATTATCAAAGTATTTATTTGTTAAAAATAATGAACTAAAAAGAATCAAAAAATATTAACTAAAATTATCAAAGTATTTATTTGTTAAAAAGAATGAACTAAAAAGAATCAACTAAAATATTAACTAAAAAGAATCAACTAAAATTATCAAAGTATTTATTTGTTAAAAAGAATGAACTAAAAAGAATGAACTAAAAAGAATCAACAAAAAAGAATCAACTAAAAAGAATCAACTAAAACATTAACTAAAAAGAATCAGAAAAATATCAACTAAAAAGAATTTTCATAAAGTTTTTTTGTTAAAATCTTTAATAGCAAACTAAAATAACAGAAAAAAATTACCCGCCTACTAGGCCACCACGGCCTGCATATGACTAGAAACCCATCTGTAAATGGGCCAGGATACAGGCCCGCGGACCCAGCAGGCCCAACAGGGCGTCAAATAGGCAAGTACTACCTGCATTAGAGAGGAGCTCGAGAGGGCAGCGGCAGCGGCGCTTATAAACCACTCCGAGCCCCTCTCAACTAGCGAGGTGGGACTAAACATTTGGATGCGGCAGCGCAGCCCTTTGGTCCTGGTTCGTGGCTCCAACCAGGACTAAAGGCCCCCATTTCGTCTCAGTTCATGCCACCAACCGGGACCAAAGGGTTGAGCTTCCCGCCCTTTGGGCTGGCAAAAAACACCTTTGGTCCCGGTTGGTGGCATGAACCGGGACGAAAGGGAGACCTTTAGTCCCGGTTGGTGGCATCAACCGGGACTAAAGGTGATGCTATATAAGCAGCACTTAGCAGTTTTCTCCCCATTCTCTCCCCGACGCCAAAACGCACGACGTCGCCAGGCTGCTCCGCCGCTCCCCGTCGCCGTCCCTGCGCTGATGCCGCCCCCGACGCCGGCCGCCGCTCCCTGCCCCGACGCCAACCCCCAGTGAGCTCCCCGGCCCCTTCCCCTGCGCTGCCGCTGCCGCCCCTGCGCTCTGCTAGCCACCGCCGCCCCTGCTCTGCTTAGCCGCCGCTGCCGCTGCTCTGCTAGCCGCCGCCGCCCCTGCTCTGCTCTGCTTAGCCGCCGCCGCCGCCGCCTTGTTCATACTTTTTTTTGTTCATATAGCATTGTTTTTCATGTATGTATGTATGTATGTATGGATGGATGGATGTATATAGAGACTGTTCATATGATGATTTTTTTGTTCATAGAATATATTTTTGTTCATAGCATTTTTTGGTCCATGTATATATGTATGTGTATGTATGGATGGATGGATGTACATATATAGAAAATGTTCATATGATGTTTTTTTTGTTCATAGAAATTAGTTAAAATTTACAAAGTTACTAAATTACTAAGTTAAAATGTTCATATATTCAAAATGAGTTAATTAAAAGACTCACTAAGTTAAAATTTACCCCCTCCCCGATAACTTCGACATGAGGGGGGACGTCGGACATGCATGAGAGAGAGGCGGTCCGCTCGCTTGACCAACTATCGAGGCCACCCAAACCCTAGAAGAAAGAGCGTGGTTGTCGATCTACCCCCTCCCCGATAACTTCGACATGAGGGGGGACGTCGAACATGCATGAGAGAGGCGGTCCGCTCGCCCGACCAACTCTCGAGGCCGCCCAAACCCTAGAAGAAAGAGTGTCGTTGTCGATCTACCCCCTCCCCGATAACTTCAACATGAGGGGGGACGTCGGACATGCATGAGAGAGGCGGTCCGCTCGCCCGACCAACTCTCGAGGCCACCCAAACACTAGAAGAAAGAGCATCGTTGTCTATCTACCCCCTCCCGCCCCTACCCGTAATTGTTATGTATAATACTATATATTGGCGTCTAATCCACCGGTCTTACCTCAGTGAACCGAAGGGACTTTATTTATTCGGTAGGCGGCCGGCATAGGTCAATGGGGTAGAATGGATAGTTTGATCTCCTGCATAGCGATTATTTTTTGCAAAGTGTCCTCTCCTGAAAGTATAACCCCGGATCGATAACTTCGACATGAGGGGGACGTCGGACATGCAAGAGAGAGGCGGTCCGCAACTAATCCATTGCTCATATATGCATATGATTCCTTGTTGTGATTAGCTAGGTCTATGTTTGCCACTAATCCATCTCTCATGTTTGTATATTGCCATGTTGTAATATTTGCAGAAACTATGGAAAGAGACTTAGAACAAGAACAGTTGTTGGGGGATATAATCCTTGCCAGAGGTGATCCCTTGTCGTTTCTCAACGACACCGATGGTCAGGAAGGAGAGGATGACGGCTCCGGTGATCCAACAATGGAGGAGGAAGGAGATCATGACGGCTCCGGTGACCGAATGGCGGAGGAAGGAGATCATGATGACGGCTCCGGTGACCGAACGGAGGAGGGAGGCTTAACTGTTGCAAAGTCCGACGAGGTATATATATATATATATATATATATATATATATATATATATATATATGTTAAGCATGTGCTGACTTGATGCATTAATTGTTTTGGTATGTACATATATTAACGCTTCTTTCTTCTTTTAGCCCTCCGGATCGAGCCAAACTTCCGTAAGGAGACGAGGCCCAAAGAAAAGGTTGCGCCAGGATGAAAGGTTCACGATCACAGAAGTCGCGAAAGATGGTCAACCGATTGCTCCCAAGCGGGCCAAGGACGTATTTGTACATCAGTGCGGAGTTGTTGTTAGGGATAGCGTCCCGATCAGCATCCAGCAATGGAATAATAATAAGGACCCTGAAGTTTCTTATGTCCAGGATAGACTGAAAGATGATCTTTGTACCTCGCTGATGACAAATTTCAGCCTACCGCAAGAGAAGGATCCGAATAACCCAGTTATAGAGCGAAAGGTCAAGGCGTTTGCTCTTAAGAAGATGGCAAAACTATTCAGGAACTGGAAGAAAGAGTTGAACACAAAGTTTGTCGAGAAAGAAGAGACTCCAGAATTCATCGGTCGATATGAGAAGATAAGATATCACTGGCCCGCATTTGTGGCCTACAAGAACTCGGAGAAGGGTAAGAAAAGGTCACTGACAAACAAGCAAAATGTTGCAAAGAAGCTGTATCACCATCACACGGGATCAGGTGGCTACTACAAAGCCCGGCCGTTGTGGGACAAAGCTGAGCAAGACCTGCTTGCTAAAGGGGTCCAACCAGCGACATTGCACTGGCCAGATCGTTCAAGGACTTGGTTCTTCGGGGTTGGGGGAACTTTGGACCTAGAAACAGGGGAGTGTGTTTGGACGGACGAGCAACTTGCAATACCCATCCAGAAGCTTCAGAAAGCAATCAAGGCAGCGCAGGAAGGGACGTTCATTCCCGACAGAGAGAAGGACGAGCTGACAGAGGCCCTCGGGAATCCTGAACACCCTAGACGAACAGGAGGCACATCAAGCTCCGTTCCGTGGGAGTATGGGTTTCCTGATAGCGGTGGTTATAGAAGCCGAGAGAGAAAGAGGAAAGAGGAAGCAACCGAAATGCAGAGGCTCAGTGCAAGATTAGCAAAACTAGAGGAACTTGAGAGCCAGCGAGCTACCGGCCAACCATCTCAGTGGCACGAAGATCCTTCTTCGACACTGCCCCAGAAGCTACCCCACCATCTCAGCGGAGAAGCAGCGTGTCTTCCACGGAGCTCGTTCAGCCTGATTTCACGGCTCCTCGCTACCCCGTGGATAGTATCACGGAGGCTGAACATTGTGTTCTAATGACGAAATGCCAGAACCTGACCTTGAAGGCGGCGGTCGGCTCTGTTGTACCTCCTCAAGCTGAGGGAACTTTTCATTGCCGTCCGATTCCACTTGGCTATGCTATTGTGACGGTGGATGAAATAATGGAGGGATTTGAGGAGCTGGAGCTTGACTACCCTACAGGTGAAGGGGATATTCATCTGGAAAATGCTTTAAGGAGTACGTGTCTATGGAGAAAGGAGTACATCAAGCTTCCAAACTGGACGCCTCAGCAGACTCAGCCTCCTCCGGCGCGTCAGGGCACTCCACCTCCTCCTTCTCCTCCTCCGGCGAGTCAGGGCACTCCGCCTCCTCCAGTGCATCAGGGCACTCCGCCTCCTGCGGCGCGTTAGGGCACACCGCCTCCTCCTCCGCCTCCTCCGGCGTGTCAGCGGACTCCGCCGCGTCAGCAACGGCGAAAGAGAGACGCCGCTGCTCCGGCGGCTAGCAGTACAAGAGGCGGGAAGAAATACAAATTTGATCCAAGACTGAAGCCTCTTCCAAAGTTACCATATGAGAGGACTGACAAGGAAAACGCGGACATCAGTGCTGCCGAAGTGCAGGCCCATTTTGAACGGAAACCTCCACCTCCGAAGGAAACGATAGATCCGGTGAAATTGAAGCGCACTCTGGATGCCCTTAAGCGACCACCACCGCCTCCGCCGCTAACCAACTATGAACGCTGTATTGCAAAGACATATGATGAAGCGCAGCAGTCGGGAAGTACTTGCAGTGCTGCAAGATTAGCAAAACGAATAAGTGGGAAAACAATTCCCCAGCTCGGCGAACAGGCGAAGCAATCGTGCCCCCCGCTCAAGGTGTCTAGCGATATCGTCGCTAATCATCCGGGGCTACTGCCCGGTATCAATCTTGGTGATTACCTGGGCAATGATGTACAGTTTGAAATGTTAGAGACAGTAGAGATCTTTAGGTACGAGAACGGGAAGCCTCTCGTCAAACCTGATCATCCTTCTCTAACAACGATGATGTGAAGATTGCATGACTGGTACTTGGAAAGCTGCAGGAAGAAAGGGACCGATAGTTTGATGCTGAGAATTAAAGAAGAGCACGACCTCATTGGAGTTGAGGTGATGCCTGTTGAATTTGTGGAGTTATTTCAGTTATTCAATCAAGAGGCCCTCGACAAACAACTCATGACTTGCTACTGTCTGTAAGTATTACTTCTGTAATTAAGTCTCTAGCTCAGCTCGTTCATTGCATGTATATATAATTATCCTCACTATATTATGCAGATTGAAGATCGTCGAATGCAAGGAAAGACAAATCTATGACATTGGGTTCATTAGCTCAAATACCATAAATGAATGGTCGGTAAAAAAGAGAGTCGAAGAAACTGAGGAAAACTTGCTACAATCATTCCTTCGACATCAAAACAAAGGGAAAATACGATTTCCTTACAACTTCAAGTGAGTGTTACTGTCTTGTGCATATTCGGTTTCGCTTACTCGAGGTTAAGTAATGTAATTGATGAGTTATGCGTGCGCAGCTTCCACTTTATTCTGCTATCCATTAAGCTTGACGGGGGAGTAGTAACTGTCTTAGACTCGAGACGTAAAGATCCCCAGGATTATGCGGACATGACTGCAATGCTCCAGAAGTAAGTTCAATCATTATCGCACCATATCGGCAACTTTCGTTCATTTCCTGATATCAAGTAATCATTTTCTTTGCTTGGCAGGGTTTGGAAAAAGTTCACCGGAATGGTTCCGGGTCTGCCGAAGGAGCTGCGATTGACACACCCCAAAGTAAGTAGTACTAGCTAGTTCCGCGTATCTCTCTTTGATTCTAGTTTCATCAATACCATTTATCATGCTTGATTATCAGTTTGATTGAACTCTATTCTCGTAAAGTGCTACTGGCAAGAAGGTGCGAATCATTTATGTGGATACTACGTTTGCGAGTCCATGCGCAGCTCGACCTTTGAGCGGGGCTACTCTGACAAACAATTTGAAGTACGTAAACAATATTCACAATTTTATTTCATTACCATCAATTGTGTTGAGTTTCATACATATATATGTATTGACCCCCTTCTTTAAATTAGATGTGGCAGATGCAGAATGAACACCTACCACATGATCGCTTACGAGCAATTCAAGAGGAATTGGCAGGATTCTTTCTTGACCACGTCATACATAAAGACAGAGAATACCATGTGGAAATTGAAGCTGATTTTCGGTAGATGATGTCAGGGATCGTAAGATATGTTATATTCTATATATGTAGTAGCGTCGGATAGATATACGAAAACTTGTTGTTCGACCAAGCACGGAGAAAGAGAGGTCACTTCTCTCTATATATGTTCATGATCACGATGTTGTGTAATTAATGGTTCCTTCATTTGCTTACTAGCTAGCGTCGAGTTCTCTCTGTATGTAGTAGCTACCGTCGACCAAGCACGGAGAAAGAGAGGTCACTTCTCTCTATTAGCTAGCTAACACAATATGAAACCCCTAAATTAACCCTCCAAAACCCCTAACCCCCCCCCTTCAAAAAAAAAACAAAAACCCCAGCGCCTGCGTGCTGCTGACGCATGGCTGCCTTTTGGTCCCGGTTGGTGTTACCAACCGGGACTAAAGGTCCTCCTGCCTGGGCGCCCCACAGCGGCCACGTGGAGCCCCTTTGGTCCCGGTTCGTAAGACAACCGGGACTAAAGGTTTTGGGCATTAGTCCCGTTTGTTTTGTCCCGGTTCCAGAACCGGGGCTAAAGGCCCTCTGGAACTGGGACTAGTACCCTGTTTTCTACTAGTGTTCGGGTGGGCAGGATCCTCATCGGCTCCCCCTTGATCACCCCCATCGCCGACGGTAGACATCACAAGCGTCCGCGAGGATTGTTGGTTGGTACCTGGATCGGGGTCGAACAACAGATTCTTGTCGAACGATGGTGACTTATTCCTTGGCGGCGGAGACGGATAACTTATATCAGACTCCCGGTCTCCTCCTTCGTTTTCCTCTAGGGATCTCCCAATATTATGCGGATTGGCAGATTGATTCATAGACGACTTAGACTCTGGATTCCAAATCCTTCTCAGACTCATTGCTCCCGACTTAGATCGGGGGAGACGCATGACTGCACGCGTGTCGCCGAACCCTAACCCTAGAGACGTAGCCAGACTCAAGGCCAAGAGGCTTTATTGGTTCCTTGGGTTAATTACCAACATAATCCAATAGCTGGTAGAGGAGTAAAATTTATCCTCCGGGCTGTATCCCTAGCCTATATTTACTCCACGCTTAGCAATGGAGTAAAAATTCTTCACTCCTCTCCCTGCCTCCTTTGCCTCTCCTCCCCGCAGCCCCCCCCCCCCCCCCGTCGCTCCCCTCGCCCCCTCCTCCCAATGACCGGACCTCGTGACCGGAGGTCCCCGTCGCCGATCTCCACCGCCACGTGAGCCGCGCGTCTTCAAGCGGCTCCTCCTCAAGCCGCCACCGCCGAGACGATGCGGCCTCATCAGGCTGCCTCGCCGGCTTCCCCAAACTCCCTGCGTGCTACTTCTTGAGCTTGCGTTGGTTTTTTCCTTGAAGAGGAAAGGGTGATGCAGCACAGTAGAGATAAGTATTTCCCTCAGTTAAGAACCAAGGTATCAATCCAGTAGGAGAAACGCGCAAGTCCCCAATAGATGCACCTACACAAACAATAAAACACTTGCACCCAACGTGATAAAGGGGTTGTCAATCCCTTCACGGTCACTTGCAAAGGTGAGATCTGATAGAGATAGATAAAACTAAACAAAAGATAAAATATTTTTGGGTTTTTTTGGTTTATAGATCTGAAAATAAGAGATTGCAAAATAGTAGATCGGAAACTAATATGAAGGAAAATAGACCCGGGGGCCATAGGTTTCACTAGAGGCTTCTCTCATGAAGGCACATAATATGGTGGGTGAACAAATTACTGTCGAGCAATTGATAGAAAAGCGCAAAGTTATGACGATATACAAGGCAATGATTATGCAATATAGGCATCACGTCCGTGTCAAGTAGACCGACTCCTGCCTGCATCTACTACTATTACTCCACACATCGACCGCTATCTAGCATGCATCTAGAGTATTAAGTTCATAAAGAACGGAGTAACGCCTTAAGTAAGATGACATGATGTAGAGGAATTAACTCAAGCAATATGATGAAAACCCCATCTTTTTATCCTCAATGGCAATAATTCAATACGTGTCTCGCTACCCCTACTTTGTCACTGGGTGAAATCACGCAAGATTGAACCCAAAGCTAAGCACCTCTCACATTGCAAGAAAAACCAATCTAGTTGGCCAAACCAAACCGATAGTTCGAAGAGAAATACAAAGATATCAAATCATGCATATAAGAATTCAGAGAAGATTCAAATAGTATTCATAGATAAGCTGATCATAAATCCACAATTCATCGGATCTCGACAAACACACCGCAAAAGAAAATTACATCGGATAGATCTCCAAGAACATCAAGGAGAACATGGTATTGAGAATCAAAGAGAGAGAAGAAGCCATCTAGCTACTAGCTATGGACCCGTAGGTCTGAGGTAAACTACTCACGCTTCATCGGAAGGGCAATAGAGTTGATGTAGATGTCTTTCGTGATCGAATCCCCCTCCGGCAGGATGCCGAAAAAGGCCCCAAGATGGGATCTCGCGTGAGCAGAAGGTTGCGGCGGTGGAAAAGTGTTTTCGTGGATGCTTCTGGTGGTTCTGGAATATATGTGAGTATATAGGAGGAAGATCTAGGTCAGGGGTCACCGAGGGGCCCACAAGGTAGGGGGCGCCCCCCCCCCCCTAGGGCGCGCCCTCCACCCTTGTCGCCGCCTCGTGGCTCTTCTGACTTGCACTCCAAGTCCCCTGGGTGTCTTCTGGTCCAAGAAAAATTATCGTGAAGTTTTATTCCGTTTGGACTCCGTTTAGTACTCCTTTTCTGCGAAGCTCAAAAACAAGGAAAAAACAGAAACTGGCATTGGGCTCTAGGTTAATAAGTTAGTCCCAAAAATAATATAAAATAACATATTAATGCATATAAAACATCCAAAATAGATAATATAATAGCATGAAATAATCAAAAATTATAGATACGTTGGAGACGTATCACCGCGCCACGGCAGCCATAGAGGAAGTACCCACGGCTTCTGGCAGATTGAGTGGGGGACGTGGGTGGCAGAGATCATGAACGGCGACACCCACCAACGCCATTGGCTCAGATCCTTCCACATGGCCGAACTCGTCGTCCCCAAGTACGACCGGTGGCAGATTCGGTTGCACGGCTCCCCGGAGTACCTCAACTTCCCATGGGGGACGATGCCCGTCGAGCTCCAGCAGCCTCCGCCGTCGCCGCCGGGAACGGTGAGTACGTCGGTGGCCAGGGAGGACCGGGAGGTGAGAGAGCACCTCGCGACGGAGGCTGCCGACGAGGAGTACATGGACCTCCCTCACCAATACCCCGAGCTGGTGGAGGCAGAGCGGAAGCTCTTGGCCGAGCGCGCGGTTGACGGGGAGGACATCGACATTGAAGAATGGTGGCGCATCTTCCCCGACTGCGGCGATGACGACACAGTGCTGGACCCCATGACCCGCAGAAAAATTGGCTAGCACTCAATAAGAGTGATTAGAGTATGGTTGAGTTTACGTTTAGGTTGAGTTTAAGATGGAGTTTAATTTAAGTTGATGCTTATATGTACATTATGTCAAATTTTGGCTATTTAAATTGAATCTATATCGAACTTTATGCAAATTTGGTTTTCTAGATCGGTTAGGTCCGGCCAAAACTTAGTGGAGTAAGGGTTTACTCCGTCGGATCCTTCATTATATATAGGGGGTCGGTTAGAAATGCCCTAAAGGAAGGGATATCCAATTCTGAGCCCAGGCTCAGATGATCCCGAAATCTCCCGCATTCATTCGCATGTGGATCAGCGCCCTGCAATGTATTCTCGTTTGTATTCAGGTGCATCGAAAATGAAGATTTGCTCGTTATTGCATTTGATAAACTGAATCTAACATTGTATCAAATTATGTTAGTTTCCGATCAGCGCGAGTGCGCTGGCGCATTTATTTCAACGGCAACATCAACCCATACGCAGAACAAATGTAGTTACGAGGCTGAGCCGTCCCGAGGTCGCCAGCTAGTTAACGGCCATCCTCCCGGGCCGTCCTTGGGCTGCTCGTAATGGTAGTATCATGCGTCCCAACTAGGAAATTTTGATGAGATGATATATAATTAAATGAAGAAAAAGACGGTTGAGTATCATATCATGATACCGTATCATATTAAATGATATACTACTATGTGTCATGCATGACAATAAATGAAGTCATCACACGCCCTTTGTTTCTCCTCCAAGGAAAGGCGGCTAGGGTTTCTGCCTCTCGTCGGCGGCGGCGCCGATTTCCCACGTCTCCTGTGGCCTTAGGGCCATGGGTGTGCAGTGGATCCCGGTCCTTGCCGGTAGGAGGGCTCCGTTTTCACGTGCTTCTTCAAGTTCTGTTAGGATTTTGTGTCCTGCTCAAGAAGACGAGGCGGCGGCGGCTTCTTGAAGATGGAATAAGATTCTCCCTGCCCAGCCCCCGTCCCGATGTTGTATCTAGCATCATCGAAGGGCGTGTAGATGTGTCTCCGACGGATCTCGTGGGATTCGGTTGGTAGTTGTCTTTGGTGGATCCGCACGGATCCGGTTTTTGTTCGTCTTTGTTCATGTGTCTCCAGGTTGGATCCTTCCAATCTAAACTTCTCTTCATTGGCGGCGGTTGCTGCTCTGGTGTGTTGGTCCTATGGGGCCTTAGCACAATGACTTCCCGACAGTCTACTATAATAAGTTGTGTCCGACTCCGGCGAGGGAGGGGCGATGACGACGGCGTACCTTCGGCTCGCTTCAGTGCTTGTAGTCATCGCTAGGTGTTCTATGAATCTGGATGTAATTTTTATTATTTCTGATATTCGTTGTACCATCATGATTGAAGATGAATAGATCGACAGTTTCTCGTAAAAAAAATTGAAAAAATGAAGTCATCTGTGATACCAACATACCATACTATGCACTACAGATGTCCCAGCTTCTTACGGGAGAGGCAACTTCTTCGAGGAGCCAGAGATCGTTTGGTCGCGCGAGGCAGCTCCAGAGATTGGGCCCTTACGGCTGGTGCCAGGGCAAGCTATTGATGGCCCAGATATGCTAGGGCGCTGAGAGAGGACGTATCGGTGGAGAAAAAGAACTGATCGAGCGAACCGGTACGCTGCTCAGAGGTCACTCGGCGGTGGCATAACCGGTAATAATGTCCAACTCCATCTTCGATTTTTGGGAGCCGGTTCGAGCTGCTTCTTGTTTTTGCACCGCGAGGCAACGCTGCTCCACGAAGGCAGCAGCTTCTGGGAGCTGGGGCGTTCGGGTCTGCTCCATGCGCTGAGACGAACAGGCCCATAGTATCATACAGTAGTATCATGTGTATGATACTAATATATGATACTCCCATTACAACCAGCCTTGTCATTTATATTTTCATCTATATTTTCGCTCGTTCCCCACACCGAAACCTACACAATCTCATCCCCTGTTTCTCAAAAAAAAAAAAAACACAATCTCATCCTCACGCCCCACTGCCGTCCTTGACGTCCCTCCTAATCCCGCAGTTAACAGTGTCCCCGTCCGCTTGTTTTCACTGCCCGCTATGCACAGTCGTCCGCATCAGTTTAGCTGCTTTCATTAGTGCGTACAGTCAGCTCTGTGTCCCGATGAGCACGCTAGTTTGCAAACTAGCTATATACCACTTCAGTGTCCATGTGCAAACTAGCTTGAACATACATCAATGCTAGCTTTGTATCAGTTTCACATTCAGATTTCAGTCCTGGACAATGTTAAAACTGCATTCAGATTTGCAGCAACGAGCAAATCTTCGGTCCATTTGATACAATGTTAGATTCAGTTTATCAAATGCCGCAACGAGCAAATCTTCGGTCCATTTGATACAATGTTAGATTCAGTATATCAAATGCAGCAACGAGCAGTTTTGAAACTAAAATAATTTCAGTGAGCATACATCGAGTGCTTAGCTTGAACATCGGATTCAAGTTTCAGATTTCACATCCTGAACATGTGCTTGAACACCAGATTTCATAGTTCTGAACATACATTCAGATTCTCCTGAACTTTGCGACGAACGACAAGTCAATGGCAGCCCCTTATTACGATGAATTTGATTCTCCTGAACCTCAAATTTTAGTCCTGAACTTTTCCAAGTCAATGGCTGCTGCTCTGAAGACCTGTCCTGAATATTAGAACAAAGTTTCAGGAATTTACTTTGTAGCTTATATCAAGCTTTTTCATGCTGATCATTTTTTCAAATAACATACATGCAGCTAGCAAACATGCGGACATGCACGTGTACTGAACTGGGACATGCAGCTAGCTAGCACTGATGAAAATAAGCTATTGTATAGATTAATACTAATAATCTTCACCAATTCAGATTATTGGTTATATAAAAATTAAGAGTGGCATGTACTGGTACTAAAAATTAAGGATATTTGGTTTGGTCCTTTCACTAAAACAAGCAGGTAGCATGGGGACTTTAGTACTCCCTATCAATTAACTTCAATTTTCTGGAGATGCCACTTACTCTTAATTTGTTGCTAAGTAGGTCTTGACTAGACACAGTTTTCCTATCTCTGGCTGCCACAAAAATGACTCTTAACTGAAAAGATAATACTAAACATTATACATACTGTCCATGTGCATAAGAGTAAGAAAATGTCAGGTAGTGTTACTTGTTAGGGCCACAAGCATGTTTCTTGATTATGAAAATGAGCTTACCCAAGTCCAATATTAGCAGCGCATAATCATCATCTCCTGCACCCACCTTTGGCTGTGACAAACCAGTGATGGGTTTTTCTTCACTGTAACAGTTGCTGTTTGAGAAAACCAGTGGAACAGTTGCTGTTTCAGGGATATTGTGTGAGCACGTAAAGGGATTTGACAGTTTCCAAATATCAGGTACCTATATAGTACCTTGTAGCAGAAGCACTTGACTAGGTTCAGAGTTCACAAATTTCTTACAACATGGAGCATTCCCTGGTGGCATTTGCTGCTTATAAACTACAGATAATACTGAAAATAAATCATGCTAAGTATAGGTGGAAAAGAGGACCAAAATTCAGACCTGTAACCACCTCCTTTCTCACCTGTTCCTTTTCCTCCTCATCCTCTCACGCCGGATTCTTATTCTCTTCCTCCGTCGGCGTCTTGTACTTGTCCACCGCAGCACCGGGCATCTTGCTCGACTGGCAGCAACGAGCAGGGAGTAGTGGTGGCACCGGCGGAGACAGAAAGACGGCGCATGTGGGGACAAGCGGGATGCCAGGACGGCGACGAGCGGGGTTTTGTTCCTCTCGTATTATTATCGCTCAAGGTTGGCTCCTAATAGTAATCCTTGTTGACATTGCGCAGATTAAAACACCCTGTTCGGCTGTTCCAGAACCATGAATCTGCACTCCTTGCTCCATAGCCGGAGCCAGGGGAGCTTAAGTTGGCAAGCAGAACTCGGAGCAATACAGAGTATACAGGAGCGAAAGTGCCTTTTGCTCCCGAGCTCAAATGAGCTTGGTGAACAGTAAAATCAAAAAAAAAATCAAAAAGATCCAAATTTTTTTTGGGAGAAACATTGACAAAAGTTCTAAGTGTTTGCAAAAATTCGTCACGAAATCACATTCCTAGAAGGCGTGGCAAAAAAAACAAAATCAGTACTCTGAATTTTGGAGCACTGAATTTGTTTTTTTGCCACGCATTACAGAAATGTAATTCCGTGACGAATTTTTGCAAGCACTTAGAACTTTTGTCAATGTTTCTCCCAAAATAAATTTGAAATTTATTGAATTTTTTTCGATTTTGTTTTGATTTTACTGTTCACCCGAGCTCATTTGAGCTCGGGTGCAGAAACTTTGCGTCCGTCCAGGAGTACATTCTACAGCATGCATCTCCGATAGCAGAAAGTACCACCGACTTTGCATGGAATCAGGCTGATTTACTTCATGCCGGCAAGTCAGCAATTTCTAGCCACATGCATGCAATGCAACGGAATGCAACAGAGACTTTGGCCATTCCACGGCAATATCTTGAATTCCATGCTGGACATTAAGAACAGGTGACAAGAAACTTGAGTTTTGCAACCCGATGTAATACACCGATTATCATGACAAGGACTTCACTGCCACTTCTTACTCAAACCTGAAGCCAAATATTTATCAAGCACTTAAGTGTCACTTTCAGCGAAGCAAAGTTAAGTTAGGAAATAAAATTAAGATTATAATAGGGCAATCCAGTGACATAACTGTTGGTTGATGTAACAAAACGAATACTGGTCCTTTAATAGGT
Source organism: Thinopyrum elongatum (assembly GCA_011799875.1). Lineage (NCBI taxonomy): Eukaryota > Viridiplantae > Streptophyta > Magnoliopsida > Poales > Poaceae > Thinopyrum > Thinopyrum elongatum. Next base: position 568,042,488 of record CM022299.1, read on the forward strand.
TAATATTATCTCAACATGTTCTACAGTGTTCAGATAGCTAGCTTACTAACTGACACCATAAAAAGTCTTATACTTCAGGTGGAAGGAATGAATTCAGAAAATTTTCAGTCTACGAAATGACATAAATCCAGTATGAATTTCCGAGCTGTACATCCTTAACAGCATTATCTCATTATGAGAAAGTTGCCTTACATACAGACAATTTCATCATTGAGTGGAGATAAACAAAAGCTCCAAAGCCAATTGTTAGGCATTCAAGCATTACAAAACAAAAGCAGATCTACATAAGTGAAGTGCCAGGCCTATAGTTTTCCAAATGCCAAAAAAGCCCAAAGCTCACTTTTAAACAAAAAAATTGCAATGCAGATAAATTATTCACAAGGAGAAATAAACATAAAACTTATTCCAACAATCATCATTCAACAAAGCGATCATAGTATCCATGGTTAAGTACTAGGGACTTGCAATTGCACGAACTACCACCATATGTAAGGGCAAACGCGAGCATAGTTACCAAGTAAAACGGCAATGGCCAGCTGCATAAAGGCATCGAGGCCACATGCACCTGTGGATGCATCTTCTGCATGCAGTCATTAATCAGCTATTTCAGTCCACAATATGAGACTGAATAACAAATAATGAAACAGATAGGGTTACTTGTTGACTGCTTTCTTTCTTTTTTAGATCAAAAGGGCTCTCACCCCGATTCCATTTGATGAAACCACACCATCCAGTTTACAATTACAAAGCACTCGGGCCACACCGATCTACTGGGCCAGAAACTGTTGACTGCTTTCAGTTGGCATGACAGCAATAATAGAGCAAAAATTACCAGTTCGCTTCCAGAAATCCGAACATGTTAATAGCAGAGATGAGATTATGAGACACCAAAACTCTGCAGAATAAGACAAAAATTTCCAGAGGATGAGGTTCTGGTGTGAAATCAAAACTCCGCAGAATAAGACAAGTATTTGATACTCATAGGAGTAGATAAATATGTCTAGCATAATTTATTTCTTCAAACATAGGTTACATAACAGGTTACCCAGGAGAAACAGGGATGGCCTGTACACTCCCTCCAATACCTTATAATTATACGGTATATGTCGTGATCCTAAAGATGGTTACTGCAGCAACAATATGTTCAACATCTTCAAATGCTTGCAGAGAGACTGCTCATTTTAGCACGACGCTGAGTTATGTCAATTCTCAAGATAACATGATCAATGGTAGAACAGTTGTAAACCTAGCGGTGGGCTGCAGCAAATATCCCCGAACAAGTACACACGTCTAGAATCTTGAAAGAAGATGTTTTTGCATCCCGCTGCACAAAATTCAGTCATTCGTCATAACCCTTAGCTTGCCTCTTGATAGCGATTCACACTGTTTTCTTAGCTCAATACTGCAATCGTATATCACTAGCCTTTCCAGCGAAGATGGGAGCCCCTTCTTAGGCAGCCTTGGGATGTCGTCACAACAAACAATCATCAATGTCTTGAGGGAAGGAAGGCTGTGCAGTCTCACAGGAAGATGTACGAGGTTCAAACAATCATGAAATTCAAGGTTTTGCAGGGACCTGAGGAGCAGTAGCGCTCTCTCTTGCTCATCTGTTAGTCTTGTCCCTCCCTGTTCCAGCTTCTCAAGTCGTAGGCATTGGAGGCAAGTGAGGCCATTGCACAGTGACATGTTAAGGAGAGACAAGTCATCAATGTGAAGACTTTCGAGTCGAGAGCACAGCTCATAGTGCCCCGATAAACGCTCCAAATATGGAGGCAAGCCAGGGGAGTTGAGTAGGGCCAAATTTCTGAGGTTCACAAGGGATTGCAAGCCCTCTAGTGCGATGAGTGATTCACATTTTTCAATTCTCAGATCTTCCAGCGACCTGCAGGAATGCAACTGTAGAGATACCAAACTAGGGTTTTCTTGTACTTCCAAATTCACGAGGTTCACAAGGGATTGCATTCCCTTTACTGTGGCAAGCTGTTTGCATTCACGAATTCTCAAATCTTCAAGCGATGTGCAGGAATGCAGCTGTAGAGATTCCAAGCCTGGGCTTTCCAATACTTCCAATTTTTTGAGACAGGTGAGATTACCCATGAAGCAGAGTGATAGTGTTTTGTGGTCATAATGACTGATCACAACTTGTCCAAGTGGCTGTGGAAGAAGCCATGTTCTGTTTGGCTGGACATCATTTCCGTCATTATGCACCACGGATGAGAGCAGCCCAGGACAGCATCGAATTATTAGCTCCTGCAGGGAGGTAAATCCAGCAAAGTCTTTCTTGTTCCCGTAAAATCTCAAATAAGGGCTTCGAGAAATAGCTATCTTTTCTAGAGAGGAGGTGAGATTTAATGGAATGCACAAAAGTCCATCTGGACCCCAGCTTGATGAAGTGTCTGGGGCTGAGATAAAATTTGGTTGACTGTTCTCTTCCTCTTCAATCTGTAACTGTGTAAACTGAGGGCAGTCATTTAAGCACAATTCCTTCAGGATCTGCGCATGTTGCAACATCAAAGATAACCACTTCCCTGTTATTCCTGATGAACTAATATAGAGACTTCTGAGACACCGGAGGCCAAACCGATATGCACCTATCGCATATTCATCGGTAAGCTCTGGCCGAACATCTGAAGAGAAAAGTTTTCTGCACCCTACTATACGGAGATCCCTTAAAGAGAGGAGCTGATTAAGACTTCGAAATGAAATAGATGTTAGGTTTCCACAAAATGATATGCTCAAGGATTTTAGGTCCCCCCAATTATGGAATGTCAATATTTTTCCATCCAATCTCACTGTCTCATCGGAATTCTCACCAGATCGACTATTTGGAGAAATTTCTATTTTTTCTGTGGACGATCCCTCCATCTTCAGAAGTGTTGGAACTCCGTCGATGTGCAGTCTAGAAACATTAGTTGAATGTGGTAGGAGACATGGCATCAGTAAATGAGGACAATTGATTACTGTGAGTACTCTAAGACCGGGCAACCATGGCTTCCACCCAGTTCCGTAGTTATGACCTTCAAACAATGACGGCTGCTCAGCAAAGTTATGACCTTTCTCAAACAGATCGAACACCTTGAGTGCAGGGCAGCTCCGGATCTCCAGTACCATCAAACTAGAGTTCAAATCCCCTAGGGAAGTGCAGGTACATCTCTCCAACTCTGGCATTTCAACTAAAATCAGCTCCTGCAATGATGGAACTGATACTTCTCTAATTTTCTGCAGGTTGCTCAACTTGAACGTCGTAAGAAACGGAAGTCTTTCCAGAGATGGAAATATAAGCCTTTCACCACAATCCTCTAGATTAACCATCCGCTTAAGGGTAAACGAAGTATCACGGCATAAGCCAACTTCTAATACTTGAAGGTGGAGAAACTTGCTCAAAACTTGAGGTAAATCTCCCGGCCAAACATGAGCATCCTGTAGGTTTAGATACCGAAGATGTGTAGGATTTACCAAACCGCATAGGAAGGAATGAGACCCAGCAGTTGCAGATACTTGTAACAGACGCAAATTGTGTGCCTTCTCAAATACTTGTTGGAACAATTGGGAGTCGTACTGTCCAATTAAGACCAATGATCTCAAATTTTTTACTTTTTTCAATGTATTTCGCAATATCTCTTGAAACTTCTCATCATACCAATACACACGACCAGTTACTATTGACAAATGTAGCACAGTTGATGAAATTTCATTGCACTGTAGAGCATCCAAAGTTGCACACTCAGCTCTTGAAATTACCCTTGCGAAATCATGCATAAGAGCACACATAACATAAGTAGTTTGATTGTTTGAAGAGTAGCCTACTTCAATCTGCTGAAAGAAGCCCAGGTTCACTAAATTAGTCAGATAGAGCCGTCCTATCTCATCCAATCTCATACCTGAATGACTACACTTCACAAATCCCTGTGAAATCCAAATACGAACTATCTCCTCAGCGAGAAACCGATAATTGCAAGGGAAAATAGCACAATATGAGAAGCATTGTTGTAAATGGTAGGGCAGTTGATCATAACAAAGCTTCAAAGTAGGCATAATGCCTCTTCTGAGTTGCAGGGATTTCCAATCTTCGTTCTTCAGAATGTTACTCCAATGATCACTGGTAAGATGCTGTCTTAATAATGCCCCTGCAGTTTCTGCAGCTAGCGGGTTTCCTTTCAACTTTTCTATTATCTGCCATGCCAAAGTCCTAAGACTACCTTTCACTTCATAGTTCTCATCACCAAACACACACGCTTTAAACAATATCCAAAAATCATCTTCTTTCAAACCAGGTAACTTAATTGGTTCAACCGTACCTCTCCTTTTTGCAACAGATGGTTTTCTAGTTGTCACAAGTATGATATTGCCTTTTGCATTGTCAGAATTGAAAGGGGCTAATAGTTGGTTCCACTGGCAATCATTCATGTCATCCCAGACATCATCTAAAACAAGTAGAATCCTCTTTGAGTTAATATAACCTCTCAAGACCTCCTGAAGCCTGGCAAAGCTGTACAGCCCTTCATGTGTTCCTTGGGAAACAAAATCCAACATCTCTCTTGAGATTCTCGTTTCATCAAATTTGTTGGACACTGAAATCCATATCCTATGGTCAAATTGACTTTCCACGGATGGATCGTTGTATACCAGTTGAGCAAGGGTTGTCTTCCCAACCCCACCAATGCCTAAAACAGTCAGAACAGTTACACTGCTAGATAATTTGTGTCCTTTTATCAGCCGTATGATTTCTGCCTTCTCATAATCTCTCCCATAAACTTTTCCCTGAACAAGACTTGATGTTCTACGGTGTGGATGTTCTACATGGTGATTTGAACTTGCACTAGAGTCTAACCCAAGTATCATCAGAGCCGCTCTCACATCTCCTCGGATGCCTTGCAACTGATGAGTTATGTCTTTTATCTTATTGGAAAAGGTGACCTTGTCCCGAGTGTATGTGTCGGATCTGGTACCATGTTTTGGCTCCTCAACCTCAGCCCCTCTCATGTTTCTGGTGGATGAAATACCATCAGTTGCAGTAGAAGTAGCACTTGCAGTAGCATCACCAGTGCTGCAATAAGAAAAAAAAAAGATGGTGGATTGGCTGTTAGAACCACCGTAGATGTATACAGAAAACTCTTAAAATGTGCTGACCACCCATGAAGATATAAATTTCCCAGTTACCTTGAAGGGTCACCTGCTCCACGTTTCTTCTTACAACTTTTACTCTTGAGATGCTTGCGCAAAATAGGTGTCCCCTTGTCAGTTGTGCACACAACCACTACACGGCAGTGTTTACATATTGCTCTGACAGGCCCTCCATTTTCAACAAACTCCTCGATATCAAAGTGTCCCCAGGACTCGGACCGTAATCCGTCAACACTGCTACTCTCAGTCGATCTCTCCACTTGCAGTGATCCATGTGTATCCGTTTCGTCAAGGTCGTGCCTTGTGCCTGTACCACAAGTCCACAAGAAAATATGAAACATAAATTTAACTCTTGAGCTATTTGTCTATATGTTCGGAGTATACTTGATTTCCTTGCATGAATGAAAGATTTATTTTTTTAACATAGACATTCGAATAGAAGAGGCAAAAAAAAACTTGGATGGATCTGGGGGGCTTACCTCCTTCCAATTGGAGGTGCTGCTGGAGCCTCCAGTAGTCGAGCTCGTCCAGCAGATCATCCGCGCCGCAGAGCAGCTCCCTGATGCGAGCGAGCGACCGGGCCAGCGGCTGGTTCCCGATCGCCCTCCCCTTGACAGCAGAGACCACCATCTCCACTCCCTCGACCTCAGATCTGAGCCTCTGGATGTCATCCGCGAGCCCAGCCCGTCGAATCCAAGCATCGAGCTCGCCGCCAACTAGGAGGCTGGCATAGATGGCCTGCACCAGCCACCCAATCGCGGCCTCCAGCGAAGTTTCTTCCATCAGATCCAGTAGAGAAGCAGTGGATGCGGCCTGCGGGTCGGTGGAGCAGAGCACTGAGAGTGAGAGCAAGTCGGAGTAGTATTCAGCCGGGAGTCTTTTTTAATGGAACTACTCAGGTTAGTTTGTTTATTAGAAGGGCGGTGTTACGAAAAGGTCTGCACGGTCATTTCATTGATTTAATCATGGAATGTATCTCCTCTGTCACCTTTTCTGTTAACATTAATGGGCAACCGTTTGGCAGCTTTAAGGGATCCCAAGGCATTCGACAAGGTTGTCCCCTGTCACCATATCTTTTTATTCTTGCAGTCAATGAATTGTCGCTTTCGATGCAGGAGGCTTTAAATGTCAATCATTTGAGCAGTATCCAATTAGGTCCAGGTTGTTCCCCTGTCCACTCTCTCATGTTTGTTGATGACCTGATTGTCTGTGGCAGAGCAGATAATAATGATGCCAATACGATTGCTTCTATTATTAATCAGTTTTGTGATGTTTCTGGTCAAACTCCTAATTGAAATAAATCTGCCATACTTTTTAGTAAAAATACTGATGATAATTTGAGGAACCAAATTAAGAATATCTTTCCTGCTCCTAATATGGATTGTAATACTACTCATCTTGGGCATCCTCTTATTTTACCTGGTAAAAATAGACCTGCAGCTTATAATTTTATTATTGATAAGTCTAGAGCTAAACTTAATTGATACAAGGCTAACAGGTTGTCTCATGTAGGAAGACTCACTCTTATTAAATCTGTTTTTGCTTCCCTTCCTGTGTATTACATGTCTAATATCCTTTTAACACTAGTAGAAAACAGGGCTTTGGTTCGGGCCAGCCCAGCCCATTAGTCCCGGTTCAGCCACGAACCGGGACCCATGGGGGGCATACGTCCCGGTTCATGCGCCCATGGGGCCGGCCGGGGCCTCGTGGGCATTGGTCCCGGTTCGTCTGGACCCATTTGTCCCGGTTCCACGCACGAACCGGGACCAATGGGCCTCGCTCCTAGCCCACATCCATTGATCCCGGTTCGTGGCTTGAACCGGGACAGAAGGGGGGCCTTTAGTCCCGGTTCCACGCACGAACCGAGACCAATGAGGTGGCTATATATACCCCATCACCGGCGAGCAGAGCACTCCACACTGCTCTGTTTTTTCTGGCCGGCGAGAGGAGAGCTTTGTGGTCCTCTAGCTCACCTCCTATGCACATGAGGTGTTTGATGAAATGTCCGAGCCACACTAGTTAAGCTTTCTCCTCTCGAAGCTCGACCTTCAAGCTCTATTTTCCTCAAGATTTGTCTAGGTTTAGCGGTCCGTCACGTCCCGTCCCCGTCTTCACCGCCGTCGATCGCCCGCGCCGATCTCATCGCCGGCATAACCGTGGTGAGCCTCTTGTTCTTATCTTCTTTCTAAAAGAAAAAAAATTCTTACTTGTATGATTTAGATAGATACTTGCCTAATTTTCTTACTTTTATTATTGTTTGTTATTATATAGTGCGATGGTTTTGGTATCCGCCCCCGTCGGCCCTCGTCCTGTCTATGGTTCGGATGTGGTATATATTATATTTTATAACTATTTGGTTCATTTATTGTTTATGACAATTATGCCGACCAACATGACATAGATTTTTTTATCTAGGAGGTATTTGAACCGGAAATTCCAACCGACCCTATTGTCGAGAGGTTAAATTTAGTTGAAGAAGAAAACAATTACTTGAAGGAAAAATTGAGGAGAAGATGATATTGGAGTTGCATGTTGCGGATGTCGTCGATGATCACAAGATCAAGATGGATGCAATGCGCTTCAAGATTAGAAAGTATAGAAAATATGTCATTCATACCGAGGCTTGGTATCATTATGCCGTTGGATCAATTGTTACCTTGGTTGCGATTATGATCGCATTTGTTGTTGCATTGAAATGTTTTACATAGTTTCAATGTATGGTTTAATTAGATGCTCTGGAGAGCTATATGTTGTTCAATGAGAACTATGTATGTACTTTGGTTTTAATGTGATGATGAACTTCTATTAATTTGGTTACTTATCTATTTATGATATTTTGTAATGGTTTTTTACACACTTAATTATATATAATGCACGCAGATGAACTGGCAATGGATGTATGGTGACAAACGCACCTCCGAGTACATTAAGGGCGTGCATAATTTTCTCGAAGTGGCTGAGGCAAACAAGCAGAATGGTTTTATGTGTTGTCCATGCCCTATATGTGGGAATACGAAGTCTTACTCTGACCGGAAAATCCTTCACACCCACCTGCTTGAGAAGGGTTTCATGCCACACTATAATGTTTGGACCAGGCACGGAGAAATAGGGGTTATGATGGAAGACAGCGAAGAAGAAGAGGACGATGACAACTATGTGCCCCCTGAATGCGGCGATGCTGCAACGGGGGAAGCTAAAGATCAAGAGGAACCAGACGATGTGCCCGATGATGATCTCCGCCGGGTCATTGTTGATGCAAGGAGACAGTACGAAAGTGAAAAGGAGAAGCTGAAATTCGATCGCATGTTAGAGGATCACTAAAAAGGGTTGTACCCCAATTGCGAAGATGGCAACACAAAGCTCGGTACCGTACTGGAATTGCTGCAGCGGAAGACAGAGAATGTTGTGCCTGACAAAGGATTTGAGAAGCTACTGAAAATATTGAAGAAGAATCTTCCAAAGGATAACGAATTGCCCGACAGTACGTACGCAGCAAAGAAGGTCGTATGCCCTCTAGGATTGAAGGTGCAGAAGATACATGCATGCCCTAATGACTGCATCCTGTATCACGGTGCGTACGAGGATTTGAACGCATGCCCGGTATGCGGTGCATTGCGGTATAAGATCAGACGAGATGACCCTGGTGATGTTGACGGCGAGCCCCCCAGGAAGAGGGTTCCTGCCAAGGTGATGTGGTATGCTCCTATAATACCACGGTTGAAACGTCTGTTCAGAAACAAAGAGCATGCCAATTTGATGCGATGGCACAGAGAGGACCGTAAGAAAGACGGGAAGTTGAGAGCACCCGCTGACGGGTCGCAGTGGAGAAAAATCGAGAGAAAGTACCGGGCTGAGTTTGCAGGTGACCCAAGGAACGTATGGTTTGGTTTAAGCGTGGATGGCATTAATCCTTTCGGGAAGCAGAGCAGCAATCACAGCACCTGGCCCGTGACTCTATGTATCTATAACCTTCCTCCTTGGCCGTGCATGAAGCAGAAGTTCATTATGATGCCAGTACTCATCCAAGGCCCTAAGCAACCCGACAACGACATTGATATGTACCTAAGGCCATTAGTTGAAGAACTTTTATAGCTGTGTAATGGAAACGGTGTACGTGTGTGGGATAAGCACAGACAGGAGGAATTTGACCTGCATGCGTTGCTGTTTGTAACCATCAATGATTGGCCTGCTCTCAGTAACCTTTCAGGACAGACAAACAAGGGATACCACGCATGCACGCACTATTTAGCTGACACCGAAAGTATATACCTGGACAAATGCAGGAAGAATGTGTACCTGGGGCATCGTCGATTTCTTCCGACCAACCATCAATGTCGAAAGAAAGGCAAGCATTTCAAAGGCGAGGCAAATCACCGGAAGAAGCCCGCCATGCGTACCGGTGATCACGTACTTGCTATGGTCAATGATTTACACGTAATCTTTGGAAAGGGTCCCGGCGGACTATCTGTTCCGAATGACACTGAGGGACGCGTTCCCATGTGGAAGAAGAAATCTATATTTTGGGACCTACCCTACTGGAAAGACCTAGAGGTCCGCTCTTCAATCGACGTGATGCACGTGACAAAGAACCTTTGCATGAACCTGCTAGGCTTCTTGGGCGTGTATGGAAAGACAAAAGATACAACGGAGGCACGGGAGGACCTGCAACATTGGCACGAAAAAGACGGCATGCCTCCAAAGCAGTATGAAGGTCCTGCCAGCTACGCTCTTACCAAAGAAGAGAAGGAAATCTTCTTTGAATGCCTGCTCAGTATGAAGGTCCCGTCTGGCTTCTCGTCGAATATAAAGGGAATAATAAATATGGCAGAGAAAAAGTTCCAGAACCTAAAGTCTCATGACTGCCATGTGATTATGACGCAACTGCTTCCGGTTGCATTGAGGGGGCTTCTACCGGAAAACGTTCGATTAGCCATTGTGAAGCTATGTGCATTCCTCAATGCAATCTCTCAGAAGGTGATCGATCCAGAAATCATACCAAGGCTAAGGAGTGATGTGGCGCAATGTCTTGTCAGTTTCGAGCTGGTGTTCCCACCATCCTTCTTCAATATCATGACGCACGTCCTAGTTCATCTAGTCGACGAGATTGTCGTTCTGGGCCCCGTATTTCTACACAATATGTTCCCCTTTGAGAGGTTCATGGGAGTCCTAAAGAAATATGTCCGTAACCGCGCTAGGCCTGAAGGAAGCATCTCCATGGGCCATCAAACAGAGGATGTCATTGGGTTTTGTGTTGACTTCATTCCTGACCTTAAGAAGATTGGTCTCCCTCAATCGTGGTATAAGGGGAGACTGACTGAAAAAGGCACGCTAGGAGGGGACTCAATAATATGCAGGGACGGGCATTCTTGGTCTCAAGCACACTACACAGTTCTACAGAACTCTACCTTGGTGACCCCGTATGTCGATGAACACAAGAACATTCTGCGCTCCAAACACCCGGAGCAGTGTGACGACTGGATTACATGTGAACACATCAGGACTTTCGGCAGTTGGTTGGAAACACGTCTCAGAGGTGACAACACTGTTTCTAATGAGCTGTACTCGTTGTCCAGGGGACCATCTTCGACTGTATTGACTTACAAAGGATACGAGATAAATGGGAATACATTTTACACGATCGCCCAAGATCAAAAGAGCACCAACCAAAACAGCGGTGTCCGCTTTGATGCAGCAACCAAGAGGGGAAAGGACACATATTATGGTTACATAGTGGACATATGGGAACTTGACTACGGACATGATTTTAAGGTCCCTTTGTTTAAGTGCAAATGGGTCAATCTGTCAGGAGGCGAGGTAGAGGTAGAGCCACATTACGGAATGACAACAGTGGATCTGAACAATCTTGGGTACACAGACGAACCATTCGTCCTAGCCAATGATGTGGCGCAGGTTTTCTATGTGAAGGACATGTCTACCAAACCTAGAAAAAGAAAAGATAAGGAAGCGAATACATCATACAATAAGCCAAAGTGCCACATAGTTCTTTCAGGGAAAAGAGACATCGTGGGAGTGGAGGGTAAGACAGACATGTCTGAAGATTATGAAAAGTTTTATGAAATTCCTCCCTTCAAAGTCAAGGCTGACCCAAGCACCCTGTTAAGCGATGAAGAATATCCATGGTTACGGCGCAATAAGCAAAGGACACAAGCGAAGAAAAAGTGAAATCCCTTTGTAACAGATGAGTTTTTGTCCGAAACCCTGATACTTCGAAAGAGATTGTCCATTTTATACACGAAGTGCATCCAGTTTTTGCCGTAATCCTCTCAAATTTTTAGCACATGCTATGTGGGTGAAATGATGATATCATGCCAATTTTCAACCTCTTCAGAGTTCATGTGAAGTGCTTTTCAATTTCAGGGTCATTTAGCTAAAAAAATCAGTAAATGCATGAAAATTAACAGATGAAGTCAGAAAGGGTTGAAAATTGATGATGTGGCTTTGAATGGTTCATTTTCAACACACAAAAAGTCTGGAGTTCAAATAAGTTTAAAAAAATGAAATCCCTTTGTAACAAATGAGTTTTTGTCCGAAACCCTGATACTTCGAAAGAGATTGTCCATTTTGTACACGAAGTGCATCCAGTTTTTGCCGTAACCCTCTCAACTTTTTAGCACATGCTATGTGGGTGAAATGATGATATCATGCCAAATTTCAACCTCTTCAGAGTTCATGTGAAGTGCTTTTCAATTTCAGGGTCATTTAGCTCAAAAAAAATCAGTAAATACATGGGAGATAACAGATGAAGTCATAAAGGGTTGAAAATTGATGATGTGGCTTTGAATGGTTCATTTTAAACACACAAAAAGTCTGGAGTTCAAATAAGTTCAAAAAAATGAAATCCCTTTGTAACAGATGAGTTTTTGTCCGAAACCCTGATACTTCGAAAGAGATTGTCCATTTTGTACATGAAGTGCATCCAGTTTTTGCCGTAACCCTTCACCTTTTTAGCACATGCTATGTGGGTGAAATGATGATATCATGCCAATTTTCAAACTCTTCAGGTTCAGTGAAGTGCTTTTCAATTTGAGGGTCATTTAGCTAAAAAAAATCAGTAAATGCATGAAAAATAACAGATGAAGTCAGAAAGGGTTGAAAATTGATGATGTGGCTTTGAATGGTTCATTTTGAACACACAAAAAGTCTGGAGTTCAAATAAGTTTAAAAAAATGAAATCCCTTTGTAACAGATGAGTTTTTGTCCGAAACCCTGATACTTCGAAGAGATTGTCCATTTTGTACGAAGTGCATCCAGTTTTTGCCGTAACCCTTCAACTTTTTAGCACATGCTATGTGGGTGAAATGATGATATCATGCCAATTTTCAACCTCTTCAGAGTTCATGTGAAGTGCTTTTCAATTTTAGGGTCATTTAGCTCAAAAAAATCAGTAAATGCATGGAAAATAACGATGAAGTCAGAAAGGGTGATTGAAAATTGATGAGTGGCTTTGAATGGTTCATTTGAACACACAAAAGTCTGGAGTTCAAATAAGTTCAAAAAAATGAAATCCCTTTGTAACAGATGAGTTTCGTCCGAAACCCTGATACTTCGAAAGAGATTGTCCATTTTGTACACGAAGGGCATCAGTTTTGCCTAACCCTCTCAACTTTTTAGCACATGCTATGTGGGTGAAATGTGATGATACCATGCCAATTTTCAACCTCTTCAGAGTTCATCTGAAGTGGCTTTTTCATTTAGCAGTCATTTAGCTCAAAAAAATCAGTAAATGCGTGAAAAATAACAGATGAAGTCAGAAAGGGTTGAAAATTGATGATGTGGCTTTGAATGGTTCATTTTGAACACACAAAAAGTCTGGAGTTCAAATAAGTTTAAAAAAATGAAATCCCTTTGTAACAGATGAGTTTTTGTCCGAAACCCTGATACTTCGAAAGAGATTGTCCATTTTGTACACGAAGTGCATCCAGTTTTTGCCGTAACCCTCTCAACTTTTATGAAACTCTAATAGCAAATATAATAAACTAAAAGAATGAACTAGAAAACTTTAATGAAACTCTAATAGAAAAAAGAATGAACTAGAAAACTTTAATGAAACTCTAATAGCAAAAGGAATCAACTAAAATTTATGCAACTAAAATTATCAAAGTATTCTGTTCAAAACATTAAAAGCAAAAAGAATTTTCATAAAGAACTCTTTTTGTTAGAAACTTTAATAGCAAAAGGAATTATCATAAAGATTTTTTTTGTTAGAAACTAAAATAACAAAAACTGTTTTTAAATATAATGATAAAACACAATAATATTAAATAGCAGGAAAAAGAATCACTCCAAAATCTATTTTTATAGTAAAGTTAATCACAAACTAGTGATTCACACAAGTTTCAAAGAATTCAAATTTAAACTATTCAAATTGGAAAACTAATGGCACTAACAGCAAGTTTATAATTTTTATTACCTAAAAGCAAAAAGATTCACTGAAAAACAGTTTGTATTTTGTTGTAAGTAGAAACAAAATAAAATAAATAAAGCAAAAAAGAAAACAAAAAAACTAGAGAAAAAATAAAAAAATGCCACCTACTGGGCCACAACGGCCTGAATACGACTAGAGACCCATCCATGGGCCAGGATTCAGTCCCGCAGAGGCCCAGCAGGCCCACGGGCAAAGAGTAGCAGAGAAGGCCCGAAAGCCTGCAGTTGAGAGGAGCTCGAGAGGGTCGGCGCAGCAGCGCTTATAAACCACTCTCGAGCTCTCTCAACTAGCGAGGTGGGACTAAACATCCCACCGCACCGCGCCAGCGCAAGGCCTTTGGTCCCGGTTGGTAGCACCAACCGGGACGAAAGGGGGGCATTGGTCCCGGTTGGTGGAACAAACCGGGACCAATGCCCCCCCCTTTGGTCCCGGTTCGTGCCACCATCTGGGACCAAAGGTCTCTGTTTCCCGCCCATTGGGCTGCTGAAAAGAGACTTTGGTCACGGTTTGTGGCACGAACCGGGACCAAAGGGTGGCATTCGTCCCGGTTTGTGCCACGAACCGGGACCAATGCTCTGTGTATATAAGTAGGACTTAGGAATTTTTCAGTTTTCATCGACCATTTGCCCCCCGACGACGCCGAGCTCATCGACGCCGCCAAGCTGCCCGTGCTCGCCGTCGCCGCCCGCTCCTCGTCGCCATCGCCCCGTGCCCCTGCCCTGCCCCGACGCGCCGTCCCTGCCCTGCCCCGACGCGCCGCCCCGTGTCCCCTACCTCGTCGTCATCGCCCCGTGGCCCCTGCCTCGACGCCGGCTGCCCCGTGGCCCTGCCCCAACGCCGTCCCGCGCCCCCGGCCTGCCACGACGCCACCCCGCGCCCCCGGCCTGCCCCGACCACGCCACCGCCACGTTCGGTCCGGCCGGCCTTCTCCTCTCTGTTTTTTTATAGATATATGATGATTTTTTTCCAGATTATATGTATGTGTGTATATATGATTATATGTCCTCTTTTTTTTAGATTTTTTGTTCATGTATATGATGATTTGTTTTTTTGCATTTTTAGAAAAATGTATATATGTATATATGTTCTCTGTGTATATATGTTCATATATGCAAAAGTTACATTTTTAGAAAATTATCTATGTATGTTCTCTGATTTAGTGCATTTTAGGTTAGTTTCATTTTTAGAAAAGTTTTATATATCTAGGAAGAAGGAAGAAGGAAGAAGGAAGAAGAAGAAAAAGTTTTATATATGCAAAAGTTACATTTTTAGAAAAGTTTTATATATCTAGCTAGGAAGAAGGAAGAAGGAAGAAAAACTTTTATATATGCAAAAGTTATTTTTTATCGGGTATGTCGTTGTCGATATACCCCCTCCCCAATAACTTTGACATGAGGGGGGGGTCGATATACCCCCTCCCCGATAACATTTTTTTCCATGTATGTATGTCGTCATTGTCGATATACCCCCTCCCGGATAACTTCGACATGAGGAGGGGGGTCGATATACCCCCTCCCCGATAACTTCGACATGAGGAGGGGTCGATATACCCCTCCCCGATAACTTTGACATGAGGGGGGGGGGGGTCGATATACCCCCTCCCCGATAACTTCGACATGAGGGGGGTCGATATACCCCCTCCCCGATAACTTCGACATGAGGGGGCGGTCGATATACCCCCTCCCCGATAACTTCGACATGAGGAGGGGGTCGATATACCCCCTCCCCGATAACTTCGCCGCGTGCTCCCCCGAGCTCGGCCTTGCTCTGCCACTGCTCCATGGTCGCCGCCCCCCGTCGCCCGAACAAGTCTATGTATTATTTTATATCGCGGTGGACATATATCAAAGTTTGATCATATGTCAAAGTTTGAACTTTGACATATGCAACATTTGATCATATATCAAAGTTTGATCATATGTCAAAGTTTGAATTTTGACATATGCAACATTTGATCATATGTCAAAGTTTGAATTTTGACATATATAGATTTATCAAGAATGCCCCCATTATGGATGTGCACAAGTTGATCCAATTTTTTTCTGATCTCATCTATATATATATTCTTCTATATGTCACGTTGTCTGTCAAAGTATTGAAGAAATCCATGGCTTCATCATTAGTCGGAAGTAACGGGCGTATGATGCTACGAAGCTCTTCAAAGTTGTTTTGGAACGGAGTTCCTGATAGAATAATTCACCTTTTGGTACAAATTTCAGCAAAGGCCTTCCAAATAATTCACCTTTTGGTACGAATTATTCTATCGGGAACTCCGTTCCAAAACAACTTTGAAGAGCTTCGTACCATTATACGCCTGTCATTTCTGGCTAATGATGAAGTCATGGTTTTCTTGAATTCTTTGACACTAGACAACGTGACATATAGAAGGGTAGATGAGATCAGGAAAAATATGGACCATTTTCTGCACATCCAGAATGGCGTCATTTTGTTAAATCCCTTGTCGGTCCGGACGTCGGACATTCATGAGAGAGGCGGTCCGACCCAAACCCTAGAAGCGTTGTCGAGGCCACCCCAAACCCTAGAAGCGTTGCCTAGGCCACCCCAAACCCTAGAAGCATTGTCGAGGCCACCCCAAACCGTAGAAGCGTCGAGCTAGCTAGGTCTACGTTTGCACTAATATATCCATCTGTCATGTTTGTATATTAATTTCCATGTTGTAATATTTGCAGAAACTATGGAGCACCGAGACATCGAAGCAGAACAATTGTTGGGGGACATAATCCTCGGCGGAGGTGATGTCTTGTCGTTTCTCAACGACACCGATGGTCTGGAAGGAGAGGGTGAAGCAGGCTCCGGTGATCGAACAATGGAGGTGGAAGGACATGATTATGATGGCTCCGGTGACGGAATGCCGGTGGAAGAAGGAGACCGTGATGACTGCTCCGGTGAGCGAATGGAGGAAGGAGATGTTGCAAAGTCCGGCGAGGTATATATATTAATTAAGCTGGTGCTGACTAGCTAATTGATGCATTAATTGTTTTGGTATGTACACATATTAACTCTCTTCTTTCTTCTTTTCTAGCCCTCCGGATCGAGCCAAACTTCGGTAACGAGACGAGGCCCGTAGAAAAGGTTGCGCCAGGATGAAAGGTTCACGATCACAGCAATCAAGGGCGATGGCCAACCGATTGAACCCAGCCGGACCAAGGAAGCATTTTCTGCTCAGTGCGGGGTTCTTGTTAGGGACATGATCCCGATCAGCATCCACCAATGGAATAAGCCTAAGAGCGAAAACCCTCAAGTGTCTTTTGTCAACGATAGACAGAAAGATGATCTTTGGACCGCGCTGAAGGCAAATTTCACCCTACCGCCGGAGGAGGATCCGGATAAGCCAGTTATAGAGCCATTGGTCAAGGCTCATGCTCTTAAGAAGATGGCAGATCTATTCAGGAGGTGGAAGAATGAGTTGAAATCAACGTTTGTCGACAAAGGGAAGACTCCAGAATTCACCGGCCGATTTGAGAAGATAAGAGATCACTGTCCCGCATTTGTGGCCCACAAGACATCGGAGAAGAGTAAGAAGATGTCAGCGACAAACAAGAAAAATGCTGCAAAGAAGGAGTATCACCATCGCACGGGGTCAGGTGGCTACCTCAAAGCCCGGCCGTTGTGGGACAAGGCTGAGAAGGACCTGCTTGATAAAGGGGTCGAACCAGAGACATTGAACTGGCCAGACCGTTCAAGGACTTGGTTCTTCGGGGTTGGGGGAACCTTGGACCCTGAAACAGGAAAGTGCCGTTGGACGAAGGAGCAACTTGAAATACCCGCCAAGAAGCTTCAGAAGTATATCGCCGCAGCGCAGCAAGGGACGTTCATTCCCGACAGAGAGAACGACGAGCTCACACAGGCCCTCGGGAATCCTGAGCACCCAGGACGAACACGAGGCACGGCAGGCTCCGTTGCGTGGAAGGAAGGGTTTCCCAGCGCAGGCGGTTACAAAACCAAGAGAGGAGGAGGAAAGTGGAGTAGACTGAACTGCAGAAGCTGAATGCAAGGGTACGAGCGCTAGAGGAACAAGCACTAGTTCAGAGGCAGCGACCTGCCGAAGCTACCCCGCCATCTCAGCGGAGAAGCAGTGTGGCTTCCACCGAGCTCCTTCAGCAGCCTCACTTCACGGCTCCCAGCTACCCCGTGGATGCTATCACGGAGGCTCAAGATTGCCACCTTATGGCGCAATGGCAGCACCTCAAAGTCAAGGCGGCTGTCGGCTCTGTTGCACCTCCTCAACCCGGCGCAACTTTTCACTGCCTTTCGATTCCAGAAGGTTATGCTGTTGTGATGGTCGATGAAATAACGGATGGATTTGAGGAGCTCGAGCTTGACCACCCTACCGGTGAAGGGGAGACTCAGCTGGGTCTTGCTCTGAAGACTCCATGTCTATGGCGGAAGGAGCTCATCAACCTTCCGAACTGGACGCCTCCGCCTCCTCCTTCGGCGAGTCAGGGCAATCCGCCTCCTCCTCTGGCGAGTGATCAGGGCACTCTGCCTCCTTCTCTGGCTGCTCCGGCGCATGGCGGCACTCCGCCTCCTTCTCCAGCTGCTCCGACGCGTGGCGGCACTCCGCCTCCTTCTCCGCCTGCGCCTGCGCGTCCGAGCAGCCCACCTCCTTCTCCGCCTCGTCAACAACAGCAGAAGACAGCCGCCGCCGCTCCGGCTGCTCCGGCGCGTCGTAGCACTCCGCCTCCTTCTCCGCCTCGTAAGCAACGAAGGAAGACAGCCGCAGCCGCTCCGGCTGCTTCGGCGTCTAGCAGTACAGCCAGAGGCGGGAGGCAATACAAATTCGGTCCATCTCTCAAGCCTCTAGAGAAGTTACCATACGAGATGACCGAGGAGGAAAACGCGGAGATCTGTCAAGCCCAAGTGAAGGACTTTTTTGCAAAGAAAAATCTACCTCCAGAGGAGAAGATGGATCCGGTGAAATTGAAGCGCACTTTGAAGAACCTGAAGTGACCAGCACCGCCTCCGCCGGATGACAACCATGTCCGCGCTCTGAAAAAGGTAGTGGAAGGAGCGCGCCGGTCGGGAACTACTTCAAGTGACAAAAGGTTATAAGAACGAATAAGAGGGAATAAAATTCCCCAGCTCGGCGAACAGGCAAACCAATCGTGCCCCCCGCTCAAGGTGTCTAGCGATATCGTCGCAAATCTGTCGGGGATGCTGCCCGGTACCAATCCTGGTGATTACCTGCCCGACGATGCACATTTTGATACAATGGAGGTGGACGAACACAAATACCAGTACGGGAAGCCTCTCGTCAGACCTGGTGATCCTCCTCTAACAATGATGATGCGAAGATTCCATAAGTGGTACATGGACACCTGCAAGTCTGGGAAGGATATTTTGACGCTGAGAGTTAAAGAGGAGCACGACCTCATTGGAATTGATCTGTTGTCTATTCCATTTGAGGAGTTCTTCCAGTTTTTCAATCAAAAGGACCTCGATAAAATAATAATCACTTGCTACTGTCTGTAAGTACTATACTTCTGTAATTAAGTCTCTATATATAGCTCAGCTCTTTCATTGCATGTATATATAATTATCCTCACTATATTATGCAGATTGAAGATCGTCGAATGCAGAAATGCACAAATCTATGATATTGGGTTCATTAACACAAATCTCATAGATGAATGGACGGTTACATATCATGCGGAAGAAACCGAGGCCAACTTGCTACAATCGTTGCTTAAAAATCAAAACAAAGATAAAATACTGTTTCCTTACAACTTCAAGTGAGTGTTACTGTCTTCTGCATATTCGGTTTCCCTTATTACTCGAGGTTATAGTAATGTAATTGATGAGTTATGCATGCGTGCGCAGCTCCACTTTATTCTCCTAGAGATTAAGCTTGACCAGGGACTAGTAACCGTCTTAGACTCAAGACGAAAAGATCCCAAGGAGTATGCGGCCATGACTGAAATGCTCCAGAAGTAAGTTCAATCGATCATTATCGCACCATATCGGCAACTTTGGTCATTTCCTGATATCAAGTAATTATTTTCTTTGTCTCGCAGGGTTTGAAAAGTGTTCACCACAGAAGCTCCGGGACTGCCCGGGGAGCTGTGATTTACACACCCGAAAGTAAGTACTACTAGCTAGTTCCGCGCATCTCCCATTGATTCTAGCTAGTTTCATCAATACCATTTATAATGCTTGATTATCAGTTTGATTGACCTTTATTTCTCGTAAAGTGGTTGTGGCAGGAAGGCGGGAATAATTTTTGTGGATACTACATTTGCGAGTACATCTACAACGCGACGACCTCTAAGCGGGGCTACTCTGAAAAACAATATGAAGTGCGTAAGCAATAATATTCACAATTTTATTTTATTACCATCATTTGTGTTGAGTTTCATTCATATATATGTATTGACCCCCTTCTTCAAATTAGATTTGGCAGATGCGGGATGAACTCCTACCACAAGATCGCATAAAAGCAATTCAAGAGGAATTGGCGGGATTCTTTCTTGACCACGTCATCAATCCAGCCGGAGAATACCATGTGGAACTTGACATAAATGTTAGGGATTGTAAGAGATCTTATATTGTATATATGTAGCTAGTAGCGTCGGATAGATATACGAAAACTTGTTGTTCGACCAATCTCTCGGAGAAGGAGGACGTCGATCACTTCTCTCTGTATATGTTCATGATGATCTTGTGTACTTAATGGTTTCCTTCATTTGCTTACTAGCTAGCGTGTCGAGTCCTCTCTATACGTATAGTACGTAGCGTCGACCAAGCACGGAGATAAGAGAGGACACTTCTCTCTAGCTAATAGCTAGCTAACACAATATATGAAATCCCTAAATTAACCCTACAAAACCCCCAAACCCCCACCACCACCTTCAAAAAAAAAACAAAAACCCCAGCTCCTGAGCTGCTGACACGTGGATGATCTTTGGTCCCGGTTGGTGTTACCAACCGGGACTAAAGGCCCTCCTCTCTGGGCTCGCCGCAGCGGCCACGTGGAGCCCCATCTGTCCCGGTTCGTATAAGAACCGGGACTAAAGGTGTTGGGCTTTAGTCCCGACCCTTTAGTCCCGGTTCCCGAACCGGGACAAATGGGCCTTTTTCTACTAGTGTAAGTAAATCCACCATTAATAAACTCACTTCCATAATTAGAAAGTTCTGGTGGACAGGTATTGATAAGGATAATGCTTCTAAACCTATCTGCTTTAGGGCTTGGGATGATATTTGCAAACCTATGCATAAAGGTGGTCTAGGCATTAGAGATCTTTATATGATGAATAAGTCTATGGTTGCTATGATGGCTTGGAGAGTTATTAAGAGTCCTAATTCTCTTGTTACCAAAGTACTCAAAGCCAAATATTTTCATAACTCTTCTATTTGGAAAGTGAATGGCAATGTTCCTAAATCTGCTTTCTGGTCCACTATTCTCAAAGTTTTTCCTTTCATTAGCAAGGCTAGTCATACTCAAATTGCTAATGGTAATACTTGTATTTGGACTAGTCCTTGGTGCAATGATTGGGACAAAATTTATGATCACCTTAAACCTAATCTAGGTATCGCTTGTCCTAAAGTTGTTAGTGATCTTTGGAAACCAAATTGTAAGAGTTGGGATGAGGATAAAATTAGTATCTTTTTCGATGATAATTTCAAGAGAAATATTTTACAAACTCCTATCATTAATGCTAATATGGATGATACTTTATGTTGGATTCATACTCCTAATGCAGAGTGTACCACTAAAAGTGCTTATAAAGCTTTGATGCAGGAGGCCCATCCGAGGTTACAATCTCAAAGTCATACTATTTCAGATTCTGAAATTTCTATCCTCAATCAGGTTTGGAAAAGCAAAAACCTGGCTCCAAGAGTCAAAACCTTTGCATGGAGAATTCTAAGAAGAGATTTAGCTTCAGGGCTTAGGGGATCCAGGTATTCTACTCACATTAAAAAGGAATGTTGCAGGTGCGGCGAGGCGGAAACAGACTTGCATCTTTTCTTTACTTGCAATTTCACTAGAGCTATTTGGTTCCTATTTGGTCTTAAGTCTAATGAGTTGAATCATAACTTATATCCTTCTGATGTGATTCAAAGGATTTCATCTTCTCATCATGTTGACTTAAATCTGGATACCAGTTTCACGTTGCTTTGGAATATTTGGAAAGCGAGGAATGATCTTCTTTTTAGTAAGAAAAAATGGAGTATTATGCAGGTTATATATGCTACAAACGCTATGCTAAATGCGGAGTTAATGGAGGAGAAGGCGGCGGCTCACATCAACCCTGCAAACAATAATATTTCTCCTTTTCAGGTTCAAAATATACAGTTCCAAAATGTAGGTCTTTTGGCGTACAGTGATGCTGCATACAAACCGGAAATTGCAAAAGAAGAAGCTGGTCTTGGAGTTTTTCTTTAAAATGTTAGTAACAGCCATACTGTATTTGTTCAAGCTGATGCAAAAAATGTTTGCTCTGTTTTGCAGGCTGAAGCTATTGGATTATCACTATCGGCTGAGGTGGTTAAAGCTCTAGGATGGAATACTGCTATTTTCTTATCTGATTGCAGGAATCTTGTCCAGGTGGCTAAAGCAAGAAACCTTTTAGAGAGTCCAGGAGATTGGAGGATAAGACCTATGCTTGCTGAATTTCTTAATCACACTTCTTTTCTTTCATCATGCGAAGTCAGGTCTATACATAGGAATGGGAATGCCATTGCTCATTCTCTAGCTAAGAAAGCTTTTATGCAAAGAGCTGTCTCTAGTTCTTCAATCTTATGCAGCAAATCTTCTGGATGTAAAGCTCAGCAAGCTTTAAACTCTATCTCCTTTCCTTTTGGAAAGTTGATCTCTGTACACTATTTGGGTTGCAAATAAATAAAATCAAGGGCTCTCTTTGAGGGCCTATATGTTGTCAAAAAAAAAGGTTAGTTTGTTTATTACTCAGGTTAGGCCCTTCCCGGTGCTCCACCATAGATATGTGCTAAGCATGCCACATAAGCGAAAAAGTGACATGGCACAACAATTAAGAAGGAGAGAGAGTACTTTGGTGACCCAGTAGGAACCAATGCCAAGCGCGTGAACCTAGACAAACCACTTAAATGAAACAACTTGACCAATGCATGAAAGACTTTAGGTGCTAACTCATTAAATAAAGTAAGCTTAGCAACAACAAGTTAAGCACCTATGCATTATGAAGTTAAGTTGCTAAGCTATTTAATGCACTTAGCACCTCATCTAAGCATCTTTGCATTGGAAGAGGCCTTAGTATGTTTCTCTCGTCAAGAAAAAAGTCTTGGGCCATCATGTGTTGCGTTTCTGCTCAGGTTAGATCTACACCCGGACTTGGCAAATCTGACCCCCTTATACGTCCGCGGATGGCGCCCGAGCACACCTGCGGGCGCATCCGAACAGACCCTCGTATTTCCGTTCCGGCATCCACATATCTCAAATCCGGACTCTTAGATTCATCCAAATACATGCACGTCGATCATACAAGCCAATGTCGCACGTAAATAGCAAATGTTGGTACGAAGCATATATATTGTTTACATAAAATTTACTTTAAATGCCAAACTCAAGCATTCGCTCCTTGGTTGCCATTGTGGGTTCATATGTACTCCACAAGATCATTGAGTAGTTGCATGTGCACCCGCTGATCTCAAAGATTATGATGCATCTGTAGAAAGTTCATCAGCTGAGCCACATCTTGATCTTCCGGGATTTCTGGCCTCTTCCGATGAAGCATCAGAATCGATCGTTTTCCCTAACAAAATCACAAAAAATCCGGTCGGACAATGTGTCCAACACATCAAGCGCAAGACGGAGCCAGAGAGTTGCCGGACGTACCATGGTGGCGTCCGGGCCGGCGACGACGTCCCCCGCGGCGAGGAAGGGAGGGCTCTTCCGCAGCTAGCGGCGGAGAGCCTGGGAACGACTGCGGAGCGGGCGCGGTGGCGAAGCGCGAGACGGACGGCGCGGAGGAGGAAGAAGAGAGGAGATAGCAAATGGATCCAGCTGGTCTTGGGGGTGGATTTGGTGCAATTTGGGGTGGGGTCGGGCTGTCGGGTCCGACATGGCGGGCGCGCCCGGGCACCCCCATATCTGCCCCATATTTGGGCTGCATATGAGGGGTGCCGGTCAGCCCAGGCATTTGAGGGCCATTTGAGGGGGCGTCTGGGTCAAAAAATCGTGATCGGACAGTGACCGGGCGGGCCGCCCGGGCGTATGAGGTGGTTTTGAGGCGCCCGGCTGTAGATGTTCTTAGTTTGCTTATTATGTGTACACCCCCCCCCCCATACCACTCGGCACTCGCACAGACAGAGACCTCGCTGTCGCTGTCGTCCGACAAGTGTTCGGCCAAATGTCACCGTGAATATTTTGTCGTTGTCGCTGTTGACTTTTGAAGAAAACATGATGGTTATGTACTCAAGAAGAAGGATGAATTGTTGCATGATGCGTGGTTGGCCACAAGTGAAGTTTCAAGGGATGAATCATAACGCAACATTTTGGGTAAGTGTGCATGTTTGCTTCAATGAGCACAAGCACTATGCGGCCTACGACATGGAGGTGATCCATGATCGTGGTATGGGGTCACTACTCCATTGATGGTACGCTATTCAAAATGCCCTCAACAAGTATTGCAGTGCTTATGCATAATTGCAAAGAGGTGGCCAAGGGCGCGTCACTCGAAGAGTTAGTAAGTTTTGCTTTTTGTTGCTCTACATGTTAGTCATTTCATTGGAGCTCAATATTGCAACTTGCTATCATGTCATTGTCTAACTAAGACGCACATGGGCGTTGTACCATACAACGGAGTGTAAACCCTTCACAATGATGGGTTGTTGGATGAAACTCAACGGCCATGGCTACTAGATCAACCTGTGCCCGTGAAGAAGTTGTCTTGCAGTGAGAAGCCCTTCGATGGTGGCTGCGACACTCCTAGATCTTCACGGTGCAGACTGATCGCAGGGTAGCAGGCAGCTTCTTCTCTATGTCTTCTTGGTGTCGAATCTCCTTTCGACTGACCCAACAATGCTAGTTCTCGCTCTTCTCGGTATGCCTACTGGTGATGGGTCCAAAGTCCTTGGTGTTGGTTGCTTATCGTAGCTTGTTTCTGGTTCTCCTATGTTGTTCCTTGTTCCTTCTTGTGTGTGTCGGATGCTACATGTTGTAGTCATTGTGTTGTATCACAGTCTTATTTATGATATGAGAATGGTTCAGGTGAGCGTAAGCCCGCTGTAGCACCATCAAGAAAGGGGGGGGGGGGGGGCCTTAATTCTGAAAAAGTGTCCATGGTATGCGCTTGCTATTTCTTGCTACTATAGTCCTGTGCACCCAAACGATTTGCTTGTGCGTGTACAATATAGTTAAGATGGCTCTTCCGGAATTTATTAGTGTTTGGTTAAGTGAGAGAGGCGTTTTGGAGGCCGAGCTCCATGGAGGCCTTTATTTTTTAAAAATTCAAATTCAAACTTTTATGGTTCAAAAAATTCTGAAAACAAATATGTGTGTATGTAAGGATGTAACCCACATGTGTGTAAAAAATCATGATGAAATACCTTGAGTTGCGACCTGTACAAAAAAGACAAATTCATAGCCTGGGAGGATGAATAGTATCATGTGTTAAACAGCCCCAGATTTGTCTTTTTTGCACAGCTCTCATCTCAATGTATTTTGAACTGAAAATTTACACACATGTGTGTTATGCCTTCATGTATATCTGTATTTTTTTCAGAATTTTTTGAAATGGAAAAATATGAATTTCGATGAAATTTCAAATTTGAATTTGGAGGCCTCACTGGAGGCCAAGCTCCAAAAGGGATTTCCGTTGGTTAAGTATAGTATATATAGGATGAATATGTGCGCTAGTCTACCTTTCTTGAGGATTCTGGTAGGGCTTCCGCCACATTAGCCTTGTGAACTCCCTTGGTTCCATTCGATGAATGGATCCGGGGAGGGATACATGATTTTTGAAAAGAAAAATTAACTTTTTAGGATCAATACATATATGTCATTCACCATTTTCATCGCTTCAACCATGTGATTCTCCTTATGCCGGATGCAATGACCATCAAATTGAATTGACTTTACACTAGCTTAGTCTTTTTACTATGATAGTATACAACAACAAACAAATCGAAGCATTGATTAACAAATTTTCAATGTACTGGAAGATACTATGGTCTTGATTTGGGCTTTCTAAGTATTTAATGTGCACCCACCGCACCAATATCCAGTATCATTCATAAATATTAGAGACACACTACCTTCAAATCTTAGCTCAATATACGTCCAACTAGTTGTCGCGTGGTCTTCTTCCCATGGGCCCCCGCAGACACACCATCTCTCAAATGTTGAGACTGAGGAGGAGGAGGAAGCGTCCTTGAAGGATATGGAAGTAAGACACATATAGCGTGCTTGTGGTCAGAATAGTAGGCATCTGGGAATATGTTCATCCATGCAATCTTAGGGGTTCTTTTGATTTGAGCCAACGCCGACCTTCAAGGACGGAATACTGTGAATAGTTCGAGTTGATGTTAGTGATGTTCTTGTTGTGCTTCATGTAGTCTTCCTATGTGTACATTTGATTACAAGTGTGTATATATGTGGCTCAACTATCTGTATATTGTGAACCGAGATTATGCTACTTCTAGTGCTTTCCTAAACATATCACTAACTGACCAATTGTGAAGTTGGTCAACAACGATTTTTTTCTTTGAGTCATCAAAATTACATTACTAACAGTCCAGCCATCAACAGTGAGTTATCACTGACCGGTTTTCGGTTGGTCTAGGATGAGGGTAGTCATCACAGACCCTGAGGCACTGGCCGAACAAAAATTGGTCAGTGATGAGGTTTTGGGTCGGTCAGTGTGCAGCAGCGATGTAGTAATGTTGGTTGGGTCGCTGAAGTGTTTAGTGGTGGCAGTGGAAGTGGATTGTGGAGGCGTTCTTTGCCTTAGTCATCCTGGTGATGTTGGTCGACCTCTCTCTTGGGGCTCATGGCAGCGGTGAGCTCTCGGAGTTCGGCTCCCTTCGACGACGTGTGAGGTTTGGTTGCCTCGCATAGTTTTCTGGTTCTCTCTATTTGTGATGGTGGCCGTGATGTGGTCCAAAGGAGGTGCAAGTTTGTCTTGATGGAACATTGCGCTTCGGCACGGTACGTGGCTCTCTCACTCACGCGTCGTGGCTAGACAGTGGGAAGCCCTTCAATGGTGGTTGCGACTCTCCTAGATCTTCAAGGTGCAGACTGATCGCAGGGTAGCACACATCTTCTTCTCTACGTGTTCTCGATGTCGAATCTCCTTTCGACTGATCCAACGATGCTAGTTCCCACTCTTCTCGATCCGCCTAATGGTGATGGGTGCTAAGTTCTTGGTGTTGCTTGCATGTCGTAGCTCGTTTTTGGTTCTCCTATGTTGTTCCTTGTTCCTTCTTGTGTGTGTGGGGTGCAGTCATTGTGTTGTTTCTTAGTCTTGTTTATGATGTGAAAATGGTTTAGGCCGGCGTAAGCCTGTGTAGCACTGTCAAGAAAAAATATGGGACCCTTTAATTCTGAAAATACAGGACCCTTTAATATGCGCTTGCTATTTCTTG
Organism: Thinopyrum elongatum; assembly: GCA_011799875.1. NCBI lineage: Eukaryota > Viridiplantae > Streptophyta > Magnoliopsida > Poales > Poaceae > Thinopyrum > Thinopyrum elongatum. The sequence continues at coordinate 568,069,639 of CM022299.1, forward strand.
ATACTATAGTCATGCACATCCAAAGGGTCTGCTTGCGTGTGTATAATACAGTTAAGATGACTCTTCCGAAATTTACTAGTGTTTTGTTATATTAGTTTTGTTAAGTATAGTATATATATATATATAGGATGTATTATGTGTGCTATTCTACCTTTCTTTAGGATTCTGGTAGGGCTTTCACCACATTAGCCTTGTGAACTCTGTTGCTTCCATTTGATGAATGGATGTGGAGAGCGATACATGATTTTTGAAAAGAAAAAAGAACTTTCTTTAGAGCATCTCTAACCGGCGCGCTTTGCCTCGGCACGGTATAATTCTTTTACAGCGTCAAAATAGTCTTTTTGCGCGCGGGAGCGACTAAGAGGTTCTCCAGATGCACAAAAACACGGCACCCAAGCTGGCGGCCCCACCTGCAGCAGCCCGCGCGCACAATCCGGCGCCCCAAATTTGCAGCGCAGCAGCCCGCGGTCACACCCGTGCGCTAAAGCTTTTTATGCGCGCTCTATTTTACAGCGTCTGCTGGAGCGCTATTTTTCTATCTCCGGTGCACAAAAACGACTATTTTTAGCGTGTGAGGCATTTTTTGAGCGCCTGTTGGAGATGCTCTTAGGATCAATACATATAAGTCATTCATCATTTTCATCGCTACAACCGTATGATTCTCCTTAAGTTAGATGCAATGACCATCAAATTGAATTGGCTTTGCAATAGCTCAGTCTTTTTTACTATAATATACTACCTCCGTCCGGGTTTTTTGGGCCCTCATATTTTGGGCCAGACTTCAACCATCTAATGACTAAGAAAATATAAATTATATGCTACAAAAGTACACTATTGAATTTTGATTTTAAAGGGCTTTTGATGGTATAATTTTTATGACATATACATTTTATTAGTTCAACCTATAGGTCAAACTTAGTCCAAAATAAGAGGGGCCTAATAAATCCGGATGGAGGGAGTAGTATACAACAACCAACAAAATGAAGCATTTATTGAGAAACAAATTTTCAATGTACTGGAGGATATTTATGGTCTTGATCTGGGCTTTGTAAGTATTTAATGTGCACTCACCGCACCAACCTCTGATATCATTTCATAAATATTAGAGACGCACTATCTTCAAATCTTAGCTCAATATATATCCATCTAGTTGTTGTGTGGTCTTCTTCCCATGGTTTTTGGGGCTATGCCCTCGGCAAAGTGGGCTTTGCCTGAAGGGTTCGGGCCGAGTACCCTTAGCCAGGAATTGCATTCGGTAAAGTCTCTGCCAAGTGGGAAACGGCTTTCGCCGAGTTTTTCTGTCACTCGGAAAACTCAGAAATTCCAGTAGTGATACGAGGACAAATATTATCTAAATGTGAAAAATATAAGGTCAAAGCACAAATATTGAATCTAGACGTTACAATAGAGATAAATTAGTCAGAAAAAGAAACCATAATTTAGATATTTAAGACATATGAAATAAAGTGTTAAAAGTATCTAGCTATGTTTCAGGACTATGGTTTTACAGTTGCATGGGCTGCTAATATACATGCACAAACACAAGTAGAAAAGACTGAGCTACTATGGTGTTATAGTTGCATGAGATGCTAATATACGCGCACAAACACAAGCAGAGTTACTAAGTTGTTAACTGCCATAGCATGCTGCATCAAGTCAGATACATGAGCGCACTCAAGCACCAATCAAAACTATCACGACTTCATAAAGGTCTACGCAAGATCAAAAAAACGATAAACATGTTCCGTTTCGAAACGAAAAGAGATACTACAAAACTTGACACCACAGAATTAATTGAAGACTTCTATTGCCCATCTGCCAATGGCTCTGAGAGCAAGGGAACATATGGAAGATAAGGAGTCCTGCAACCCCATTCAAGATCACATATAAAACGCAGCTCCCTGGAATCCATTTCATATGCCATTAGTTTCGTCAATGATGGGCCACTCAGGATGGACAACTGCTCACATACAATAAATATCACATTGTGTTCTGGGTGGATTGAGAATACTCTGTAGTTCCCCGCGAACATTGAATACTCTGTTCCCCGTAGATGTAAGTGGCTAACATTGTGCTTCAGGGTCCAGTTTTCTCTACTAAAATCTTCAAGAGCCCAGATTGAGAGTACAGAAAGACTCTCATTTGCCAAATGCAATTGTCCTCGTGATAGATAAACATTAGGAACACCACGAGCAGAATCTGGCATGGGGCCACGAATGAACCTGCGATTTCCCTCCACATCAATTGCTACAACCAAATTATTATACGAAGACAAATGCAGCATCCTGTTGAAAAATATGCTACTGGGAAAACGGGATATCGAAAGTGGATTGTCCCAAACAATTCCATGTGTCCAAACTCCAGTTTTGGAGGAGTAGACCCCACTGTTTTCTTGCCTGTATCATGACCCTGCATATTCACATCCACAACACCAGTAGTAGAAACAAACTCGAACACATGGAAGTGGGAGGAGACAGAGGGATCGAACCCTAGGCGGGCAGTCCGCACCTTGCTGGACCAGGTGGTGACCACGTAACCAAATCCATTGACATCAGAAGGTTGGTTCCAGCAAAGGCAGAGGAGCAGGCCATTGCAGCTGTCCAGCAGGTACATGTTAACTCTCTTGCAGTTGGGCAGGAACGAGAGGGAGCAGTCCATGCTAGTGCACCAGTTCCCTGACACGCTTTGGTAACCACAAAGCATAGCTGGGAAGCGTTCCCCTCTGAAGGTTTGGTAGAAGATGCCGGCGAGGGTCGACCGGGGCAGCTTCTTGCGGTGGTCGGGGCGGGAGACGAGGTCGCGCCACTGCCGGGAGACGCACTTGCAGCAGCGGGTGGACTTGTAGGGCATGCGCGAGATGACCTCGACCAGGAGGTCGTCGGACAACTGTGACACCGGGCTCCTCTCCGTGTCCCTCATCTTCTTGGAGCCCTTCCCCTGCAGTGCCGTCGCCGGCCAGTCTGCAGATCGGGACGGAGGACAGAAGATTAGAGACTCGTGGAGCGAGGGTTTGCGTGCGTGGGCGGCGGCGAGCAGGTATCAGTCAGGGACTCAGGGTATCTGGGCTGTAATTATCTTGTTTTTAGGGAGATCTGGGCTGTAATTATCTGGGCCGGCCGTATGAATCGTTCCCAATATATAAAATAATAATAATTTATAATTGCACGTGATTATCTGGTCATCTGCTGTCCTTGTAACTGTTTTTATCCTGGTGTTTTACTGTGTCTAGAAGTGATTAATTGTGTGTGCATCCGAAGCCACCGTTCTCCAATGTTAACCTTCTCAGGAACTTTTTGCGTAGTACTACAACAAAACTTCCTCTAGAGGTCCGGATAGGCACATACAATGAGAAGGCTGAGGTGATACAAATATTAACATGTCTCTATATGCTGATAAACAGTGGCGGATCCAGGATTTGAAGTTACCATGGGTGGACTTTTAAAGAGAAAAAAATCAAAGCCACAATATAATCATATAAGATAAAAGAGAGAGAAAAATAGTTGGCCAAGAGTATGCATGCAGGCAAGACGATCAACACAATAAATTTATCTAAGTAATTTCATTCTCAAGAACTAGGCAAAAAAATTGTAACGCAAAAAATCACATAAAGTCTAACTTGGACTTCCGCTGGCTAAATCTTCTATGCGTTATCCCAAAAATTATTCTTCTAGTCCATTAGGTACCCGAAACATGTAAAAACAATCAGATTAATCTAAATCACAGCATAGTATTGCCATTTGTTCAAACAAAAGATAAGACAAATGTTTACCATTAAGTTGTAGTTATACGTGGAGGATTTGGAAGATGGCCTCTACGATCCCTTAGGCCATGAAAATGTTCGATAATCTCCTTAGTCTTCAATCCCAGCAAATATATCTCGCTCAACATAGCAAATCATCATATCATTCAACCATTCATCACCTATCTTATTTCTCAAATCTGTCTTTATTATATTCACTTAATACTTCAGAAACATTAGCTTCTGAAATGGTTGCATTTACTTCAGATTCACCAACTTGGGGTCCGACTGATTTACTGGGATAACCTTGAAAAAAGATTCGATCCGCTTCATCTTCTTAGGTCTCTGTAACATCACATTTTTAATTAAGTTTCAATGTTCAACTTCCAAGAATTAGGCCAATATGACAACAAATTAAACATTATAGAACAGAAGAGAAGACTAGGGGAGAGCGAAAGAACCTGGTCCTTGTTGTCTCTGTTGGCTGCTCGCTTGTTGTTTTGAGCAGGGACCGTGCCGACGGCGACTCCGCTTCCCGTGTGGACGGCATCCAGAACAGGCCGACTCGCTTCTCCTTCTCCATCTAGCACCATCGGCTGGACAGACCTCGGCAGCGCCGGCGACTGCAAGACGGCATTGGAGGCGGCGCCGCGTCTGCAGGGCGTGATCGCTAGGCGTGAGTTCAGGACGATCAGTTAGAAATTAGAAAAGGACTTGTGAACGTGAAAATCAGGCTGCCTACTAATGGGCTCGTCTAATTTTTATTGGGCTTACTTGATTGGCCCATCTATATAGATTAATAGATCTCCTAGCGAGCAGTTATCTTACCTGGCGAATCGTTTTCCTCTTCCCTCGTCAAGTCGTCATGCTCGACCAGACCTGAGACCTTTCAGCGAACCTGCTCGCCTCCCATGGTGGCCGCCGGCCAGAGAATCAGTTGGGGGGGGGGGGGGGGGGGGGGGGGGGGGGGGGGGGGGGGGGGGGGGGGGGGGGGGGTGGGGGGGGTACCCTAGGTTTCGAAAATTTACCCGGGGCGGCCGCCCCTACACGACCCCACGCTGGAGCCCTTCAAATTATCATAACTCAGCGACAGCGCAGGATACATCGATAATTGTGAGCAGGAGTACACCACTTGGACAGGAAACTTGTGTTACAAATTGCAGGGGGAGCATGAGGTTTTTGATTGTTGAAGCCACTGATTGTGATACATACTCGAGCTAAGACCAAAACCGAGAACTGAATTTCCGTGAAACCACATCCTCGAACACCTACAAATCAAAGCCACACCGATGATGGCGAGTGCACCACAAGGTTGAACTCTGGATTCTCATCCCCAAAGCCAAGCTTCAATCCACTACCTTCATCAAGAACACAACGTAGACGCGCGTCGACATAGCCCGATCAGAGATCATGTGTTTTCACTGGAGTGCATAAACTCATCGTTAAAGCCGTCTGTACCATCCGCTCTTATCCATCTACGATGCCTCGATAGCCGGATACCTCTGAAGAAGACAACGGAAGACAAAGACGTCACATACCGCCTGCCTCCCGCTACTGCCGCACCATCTTCGATCCAACATCAACAAGCTAAACATGACACCTCCGCCAGAGCCACCGAGCATCACCTGCCGGTAGCAGGCTTGACTTGAAGTCTCCGTATAAGACGTCGTGCGTAGCATCCGCCAGTAGCGCATCCACCGGTGGCTTCACCTGCCGGTGACAGGCACTGCCCGAAAACTCCGAAAGAGGCACATGTATCACCTGCCGAGCCGCATCAAACCCGATATGTTGATGGAGCGGACGTCCCATACCGCCACCAGCCTCAGAAAGGCCGTCGCCACCTCGAGATCCAGACTCCGAGTCGCCCACACAACCCCGGAGTCCGCCGCCGTCGATGAAGAGGGGCCGCCACCCCGATTCCGGGCACTACAGGGAGTACCCACCGTCGCGCCAGCCGCTGTCGTCGCCCATACAACGGCAAGGGCCGCCGAGATCCCGCATCCAGTGCTGTTGACGCCGGAGGAAGCTCCGGCCGCCACACGCGTCCTATAACGTCCTCGGGAGCGGGATCCCAAGATCCGCCGCCACAAGGACCCACACTAGTAGAAAAAGGCCCATTTGTCCTGGTTCCAGAGGCCCATTCGTCCCGGTTCTGGAACCGGGACTAAAGGGTTTTAGTCCCGGTTCGCTTACGAACCGGGACAGAAGGTGCTCCACGTGGCCGCCATGGGGAGCCCAGGCAGGAGGGCCTTTAGTCCCGGTTGGTAACACCAACCGGGACCAAAAAGCATCCACGCGTCAGCAGCTCAGGAGCTGGGGTTTTTGTTTTTTTTGAAGGGGGGGGGGGGGGGGGTTGGGGTTTGGAGGGTTAATTTAGGGGTTTCATATATTGTGTTAGCTAGATAATAGAGAGAAGTGACCTCTCTTATCTCCGTGCTTGGCCGACGCTAGGTACTATACGGATAGAGAGAACTCGACACGCTAGCTAGTAAGCAAATGAAGGAACCATTAAGTACACAAGATCGTCATGAACATATACAGAGAGAAGTGATCGACCTCTCTTTCTCCGAGAGATTGGTCGAACAACAAGTTTTCGTATATCTATCCGACGCTACTAGCTACATATATACAATATAAGATCTCTTACGTACAATCCCTAACATCTAATGTCAAATTCCACATGGTATTCTCCGGCTTTATTTATGAGGTGGTCAAGAAAGAATCCCGTCAATTCATCTTGAATTGCTCGTATGCGATCATGTGGTAGGAGTTCATCCCGCATCTGCCACAACTAATTTGAAGAAGGGGGTCAATACATATATATGAATGAAACTCAACACAAATGATGGTAATAAAATAAAATTGTGAATATTATTGCTTACGCACTTCATATTGTTTTTCAGAGTAGCCTCGCTTAGAGGTCGTCGGGTTGTAGATGAACTCGCAAACGTAGTATCCACAAAAATCATTCCCGACTTCCTGCCACAAGCACTTTACGAGAAATAGAGTTCAATCAAACTGATAAGCAAGCATTATAAATGGTATTGATAAAACTAGAATCAATGGGAGATACGCGGAACTAGCTAGTAGTACTTACTTTTGGTGTGTAAATCGCAGCTCCCTCGGCAGTGCCGGAACAATTCCGGTGAACTCTTTCCAAACTCTGCCAGACAAAGAAAATAATTATTTGATATCAGGAAATGAACAAAGTTGCCGATATGGTGCGATAATGATCGATTGAACTTACTTCTGGAGCATTTCAGTCGTGTCCGCATACTCCTGGGGATCTTTTCGTCTCGAGTCTAAGACGGTTACTACTCCCCGCTCAAGCTTAATCTCTAGCAAAATAAAGTGGAACCTGCGCACGCATGCATAACTCATCAATTACATTACTATAATCTCGAGTAATAAGGGAAACCGAATATGCACAAGACAGTAACACTCACTTGAAGTTGTAAGGAAAGAGTATTTTCTCTTTGTTTTGATTTTTAAGCAACGATTGTAGCAAGTTGTCCTCGGTATCTGCGACTCTGTGTTTAACCATCCATTCATGTATGATATTTGGGTTAATGAACCCAATTTCATAGATTTGTGCATTTCTGCATTCGACGATCTTCAATCTACATAATATAGTGAGGATAATTATATATACATGCAATGAAAGAGCTGAGCTATATATAGAGACTTAATTACAGAAGTAGTACTTACAAACAGTAGCAAGTCACGAGTGTTTTGTCGAGGGCCTTTTGATTGTATAATTGCAATAACTCGTCAAATTCAACAGACAACAGATCCATTCCAACGAGGTCGTGCTCCTTTTTAATTCTCAGCGTCAAAGTATCCTTCCCAGACTCGCTGCAGGTTTTCATGTACCATTCATGAAATCTTCGCATCATCATTGTTAGAGGAGGATGATCAGGTTTGATGAGAGGCTGCCCGTACTGGTATCTGAATTCTTCCACCTCCATTATTTCAAACTCTACATCATCGCTCAGGTAGTCAGCAGGATTGGTACCGGGCATCATCCTCGGCTGATTAGCGACGATATCGCTAGACCCCTTGAGCGGGGGGCACGATTGGTTCGCCTGTTCACCGAGCTGGGGATTTTTTCCCACTTCTTCGTTCTGCTAACCTTGCATGACTGGAAGTACTTCCCGATCGCTCCGCTTCCTTATATGTCCTTTCAATAATGCGCTCATAGTTGGATTGCGGCGGAGACGGTGGTGGTCGCTTCAGGGCATCGATAGTGCGCTTCAGTTTCACCGGATCTATCGTCTCCTTCGGAGGTGGAGGTTTCATGCAAAATGTTCATGCACTTCGGCAACACTGATTTTCGCGGTTTCCTCGTCGGTCCTCTCATATGGTAACTTTTCCAGAGGCTTGAGAGATGGACCATATCTGAATTGCTTCCCGCCTCTGCTTGTACTGCTAGCCGCCGGAGCGGCGGCGGCTCTCTTCCGCCGTTGCTGACGAGGCAGAGGAGGAGGCGGAGTGCTTCGACGCGCCGGAGGAGGCGGAGTGCCCTCACGCGCCGGAGGAGGCGGAGTGCCCTGATCACTCGCCGGAGGAGGAGGAGGAGGAGGAGGAGGAGTGCCCTGACTCGCCGGAGGAGGAGGAGGAGGAGGCGGAGGCGTCCAGTTCGGAAGCTTGATGTACTCCTTCCGCTATAGACATGTAGTCCTCAGAGCATAAACCAGCTGAGTCTCCCCTTCACCTGTAGGGTGGTCAAGCTCGAGCTCGTCAAATCCCTCCATTACTTCATCCACCGTCACAACAGCATAGCCATGTGGAATCAGACAGCAGTGAAAAGTTTCGTCAGGTTGAGGAGGTGCAACAGAGCCGACAGCCGCCTTCAAGGTGAGGTTCTGACATTTCGTCATAAGCTGGCAATGTTGAGCCTCCGTGATAGCATCCACGGGGTAGCTAGGAGCCGTGAAGTCAGGCTGCTGAACGAGCTCCGTGGAAGCCACGCTGCTTCTCCGCTGAGATGGCGGGGTAGCTTCTGGGGTAGCTCCGGCAGCTCGCTGGCTCTCAACTTGTTCCTCTAGCTTTTGTTCTCTTACATTCAGCTTATGCATTTTCGCTCAGCTCCTGTTTCCTCTTCCTCTCCCGGGTTTTGTAACCACCTGCGCCGGGAAACCCAACCTTCCACGCAACGGAGTCTGGTGTACCTCATGTTCGTCCAGGGTGCTCAGGATTCCCGAGGGCCTCGGTCAGCTCGTCATTCTCTCTGTCGGGAATGAACGTCCCTTGCTGCGCTGCGGTGATATACTTCTGAAGCTTCTTGATGGGTATTGCAAGTTGCTCGTCCGTCCAAACGCACTTCCCTGTTTCAGGGTCCAAGGTTCCCCCAACCCCGAAGAACCAAGTCCTTGAACGGTCTGGCTAGTTCAATGTCTCTGGTTCGACCCCTTTAGCAATCAGGTCATTCTCAGCTTTGTCCCACAACGGCCGGGCTTTGAGGTAGCCACCTGACCCCGTGTGATGGTGATACAGCTTCTTTGCAGCATTTATCTTGTTTGTCTCTGACATCTTCTTACTCTTGTCCGATGTCTTGTAGGCCACAAATGCGGGCCAGTGATCTCTTATCTTCTCAAATCGGCCAGTGAATTCTGGAGCCTTCCCTTTGTTGACAAACATTGATTTCAACTCATTCTTCCACCTCCTAAATAGATCTGCCATCTTCTTAAGAGCACACGCCTTGACCAGTGGCTCTATAACTGGCTTATTCGCATCCTCCTCTGGCGGTAGGGTGAAATTTGCCTTCAGCGAGGTCCAAAGATCATCTTTCTGTCTATCGGAGACAGAAGAAACTTGAGGGTCTTCGTTCTTAGGCTTATTCCATAGCTGGATGCTGATCGGGATGATGTCCCTAACAATAGCTCCGCACTGAGGAGAAAATGCATCCTTGGTCCGCCTGGGTTCAATCGGTTGGCCATCGTCCGCGATTGCTGTGATCGTGAATCTTTCATCCTGGCGCAACCTTTTCTTCGGGCCTCGTCTCGTTACCGAAGTTTGGCTTGATCCGGAGGGCTTTAAAAGAAGAAAGAAGAGTTAATATATGTACATACCAAAACAATTAATGCATCAATTAGCTAGTCAGCACAGGCTTAATTAATATATATACCTCGCCGGACTTTGCAATAGCTCCCTCCTCCGTTCGATCACCGGAGCTATCATCATGGTCTCCTTCTTCCTCCGGCATTCGGTCATCGGAGCCATCATGATCATGTCCTTCCTCCTCCATTGTTCGATCACCGAAGCCTTCACCCTCTCCTTCCAGACCATCGGTGTAGTTGAGATACGACAAGACATCACCTCCGCCGAGGATTATGTCCTCCAACAACTGTTCTGTTTCCAAGTCTCTTTGTTGATCCATAGTTTCTGCAAATATTACAACATGGCAATTAATATACAAACATGAGAGATGGATATATTAGTGGCAAACATAGACCTAGCTAGGGTTTGGGGTGGCCTCGGCAACGCTTCTAGGGTTTTGGGGTGGCCTCGATGCTTCTAGGGTTTGGTCGGGCGAGAGGGGGTTGATCGACGTCCCCCCTCATGTTGAAGAGTTATCGAAGTTTTATATGAACAAAAAAAAATAGTACCTACCACATGACATGTCCGGTGACCGGACCGGACCGCCTCTCTCATGAATGTCCAACGTCCGGACCGCCTCTCTCATGAATGTCAAACAAGGGATTTAACAAAATGGTGCCATTCTGGATGTGCAGAAAATGGTCCCTATTTTTCCTGACCCCTCGGCGATCCTCGACCCTCGACCCCTCGGCGACCCTCGACCCTCGACCCCTCGGCGATCCTCGAACCTCGACCCTCGATCCCTCGGCGATCCTCGAACCTCGACCCTTCGGCGACCCTCGACCCCTGGCGACCCTCGGCCGCCCTTGCACCTCGACCTCCGACCCCCCCCAAACCCCAGCGACCCTCGCCCCTGACCCCTCGGCGATCCTCGAACCTCGACCCTCGACCCCTCGGTGATCCTCGAACCTCGACCCCTCGGTGATCCTCGAACCTCGACCCCTTGGCGATCCTTGAACCTCGAACCTCGACCCCTCGGCGATCCTCGAACCTCGACCCTCGACCCCTCGTCAACCCTCGACCCCTCTGCGATCCTCGAACCTCGACCCTCGACCCCTCGTCGACCCTCGACCCCTCGGCGATCCTTGAACCTCGACCCTCGACCCCTCGGCGATCCTTGAACCTCGACCGCTCGGCGACCCTCGACCGTCTACCCTAGTTCCTTCTTCTTCTCCTCTATTCCTTCTTCTTCTTCCTCTTCTTATTTTTTTTTCTCCTCTTCTTCCTCTCCTCTTCTTCTCCTTCTTCTTCTCCTTCTTCCTCTTCTTATTTTCCTTTTTCCTCTCCTTCTTTTTCTTCTTCTTCCTTCTTCCTTCTTCCTCTTTTCTTCTTTTTCCTTATTTTCCTTTTTCCTCTCCACTAACCTAAAATCTACTAACCTAAAATACACTAACACAACTAACCTAAAATGCACTAAATCAGAGAACATACATAGATAAAACTTTTCTAAAAATGTAACTTTTGCATATATGAACATAAACACAGAGAACATACATACATATATACATTTTTCTAAAAAAAAAATCATCATATATATGAACAAAAAAAATTATGAAAAATCAGGACATATAATCATATATACACACATTCATATAATCATACACTACATATCATCTCTGAAAAAAAAATCATCATATATATGTAAAAAAAGGACAGAGAGGAGGAGGCCGGCCGGACCGAACGGGGAGGAGAGGTGCGGCGTGGTCGGGGCAGGCCGGGGGCGCGGGGCGGCGTCGGGGCAGGGGCACGGGGCGGCCGGCATCGAGGCAGGGGGCACGGGGCGACGGCGACGAGGCAGGGGGCACGGGGCGGCGCGTCGGGGCAGGGGCGCGGGGCGACGGCGACGAGGAGCGGGCGCCGACGGCGACGGCGACCTCGGGGCGGTGATGGCATCGAGGAGTAGCAGCAGCCTGGCGGCGTTCGATCGAGAGAAGAATGGCAGATGGGGGAAAATTTCCTAAGTGTCGGGTTATATAGCAACCACCTTTGGTCCCGGTTTGTGGTACCAACCGGGACCAATGCATCCCTTTAGTCCCGGTTGGTGCCACAAACCGGGACCAAAGGTCAGTTTTCAGCAGCCCAAAGGGCGGGAAACAGGGACCTTTGGTCCTGGTTGGTGGCACCAACCGGGACCGAAGGCCTTGTGCTGCCCGCGGCCAAAAAGTTTAGTCCCACCTCGCTAGTTGAGAGGGGCTCGGAGTGGTTTATAAGCCACACTGCCGCTGCCCTCTCGAGCTCCTCTCAAATGCAGGCTTACGGGCCTAATCACATTATATCTGCCTGTGGGCCTACTGGGCCCTCTGCGGGCCTGAATCCTGGTCCATGGTTGGGTTTCTAGTCGTATTCAGGCCGTGGTGGCCCAAAAGGTGGCATTTTTTTTATTTTATTTTTCTAGTTTTTTTGTTTTTTTTGCTTTATTTATTTTCTTTTGTTTCTACTTACAGTTTTTCAGTGATTCTTTTTGCTTTTAGGTCACAAAAATTATAAACTTTCTATTAGTGCCATTAGTTTTCAAATTTGAATTCTTTTAAATTTGTGTGAATCACTAGTTTGTGAATAACTTTACTATAAAAATAAATTTTTGAGTGATTCTTTTTCCTGCTATTTAATATTACTGTGTTTTATCATTATATTCAATTTGGTAATTTTTAGGTTATTTTAAATGTCTGTTTTAATCAAAAACATATTTTGTTATTTTAGTTTGCTATTAGTTTTCTAAACAAAAAATTCTTTATGAAATTCTTTTTTGCTATTAATGTTTTGAACAGAAAATACTTTGATAATTGTAGTTGGATAAACTTTATATAATTTTAGTTTCAAAAATACTAGAGGTTTATAAAAGCTTTTTAGTTGATTCCTTTTGCTATTAGAGTTTTATAAAAGCTTTTTAGTTGATTTTGTTTGCTATTGAAGAATATTATAGTTTTGTTTTAGTTGATCATAACAGAATATTTTAATTGATTATTTTTAGTTCATTCTTTTTGCTATTAGAGTTTCATAAAAGTTTTCTAGTTTATCTTTTTGCTATTAGTTCATTCTTTGAGCTAAATGACCCTGAAATTGAAAAGCAATACAAATGAACTCTGAAAAGGTTGAAAGTTGGCATGGTATCATCATTTCACCCACATAGCATGTGCTAAAAAGTTGAGAGTGTTACGATAAAAGCTGGATGCACTTCGTGTACAAAATGGACAATCTCTTTCGAAGTATCAGGGTTTCGGACGAAAACTCATCTGTAACAAAGGGATTTCATTTTTTTGAACTTATTTGAACTCCAGACCTTTTGTGTGTTCAAAATGCACCATTCAAAGCCACATCATCAATTTTCTACCCTTTCTGACTTCATTTGTTATTTTTCATGCATTTATTGATTTTTTTGAGCTAAATGACCCTGAAATTGAAAAGCACTACAAATGAAGTCTGAAAAGGTTGAAAGTTGGCATGGTATCATCATTTCACCGACATAGCATGTGCTAAAAAGTTGAGAGGGTTACGATAAAAGCTGGATGCACTTCGTGTACAAAATGGACAATCTCTTTCGAAGTATCAGGGTTTCGGATGAAAACTCATTTGTTACAAAGGGATTTCATTTTTTTTTGAACTTATTTGAACTCCAGACTTTTTGTGTGTTCAAAATGCACCATTTAAAGCCACATCATCAATTTTCTACCCTTTCTGACTTCATTTGTGATTTTTCATGCATTTATTGATTTTTTTTGAGCTATATGACCCTGAAATTAAAATCCCTTACAAATGAACTCTGAAAAGGTTGAAAGTTGGCATGGTATCATCATTTCACCGACATAGCATGTGCTAAAAAGTTGAGAGGGTTACGATAAAAGCTGGATGCACTTCGTGTACAAAATGGACAATCTCTTTCGAAGTATCAGGGTTTCGGACGAAAACTCATCTGTTACAAAGGGATTTCATTTTTTTCAACTTATTTGAACTCCAGACTTTTTGTGTGTTCAAAATGCACCATTCAAAGCCACATCATCAATTTTCTACCCTTTCTGACTTCATTTGTTATTTTTCATGCATTTATTGATTTTTTGGAGCTATATGACCCTGAAATTGAAAAGCACTACAAATGAACTCTAAAAAGGTTGAAAGTTGGCATGGTATCATCATTTCACCCACATAGCATGTTATAAAAAGTTGAGAGGGTTACGGCAAAAACTGGATGCACTTCGTGTACAAAACGGACAATCTCTTTCGAAGTATCAGGGTTTTGGACGGAAACTCATCTGTTACAAAAGGCATTTCATTTCTTCACATGTAACTGCAGTGATATTCTAGATCAAAGGCATCATCATAATAGTTGTGGAGAGAAAGTCTTCACTTTTTTCGCTTGTGTCCTTTGCTTATTGCGCCGTAACCATGGATAATCTTCATGGTTTAACAGGGTGCTTGGGTCAGCCTTGACTTTGAAGGGAGGAATTTCATGAAACTTTTCATAATCTTCAGACATGTCTGTCTTGCCCTCCAATCCCACGATGTCTATTTTTCCTGAAAGAACTATGTGGCGCTTTGGGTCATCGTATGATGTATTCGCTTCCTTATCTTTTCTTTTTCTCGGTTTGGTAGACATGTCCTTCACATAGAAAACCTACGCCACATCATTGACTAGGACGAATGGTTCGTCTGTGTACCCAAGATTGTTCAGATCCACTATTGCCATTCCGTATTGTGGGTCTACCTGTACACCGCCTCCTGACAGATTGACCCATTTGCACTGAAACAAAGGGACCTTAAAATCATGTCCATAGTCAAGTTCCCATATGTCCACTATGTAACCATAATATGTGTTCTTTCCCCTCTTGGTTGCTGCATCAAAGCGGACACCGCTGTTTTGGTTGGTGCTCTTTTGATCTTGGGCGATCGTGTAAATTGTATTCCCATTTATCTCGTATCCTTTGTGAGTCAATACTGTCGAAGATGGTCCCCTGGACAACGAGTACAGCTCATCAGAAACAGTGTTGTCACCTCTGAGACGTGTTTCCAACCAACTGCCGAAAGTCCTGATGTGTTCACATGTAATCCAGTCGTCACACTGCTCCGGGTGTTTGGAGCGCAGAATGTTCTTGTGTTCATCGACATACAGGGTCATCAAGGTAGAATTCTGTAGAACTGTGTAGTGTGCTTGAGACCAAGAATGCCCGTCCCTACATATTACTGAGTCCGCCCCTAGCGTGCCTTTTCCAGTCAGTCTCCCCTCATACCGCGATTGAGGGAGACCAATCTTCTTAAGGTCAGGAATGAAGTCAACACAAAACCCAATGACATCCTCTGTTTGATGGCCCATGGAGATGCTTCCTTCTGGCCTAGCACGGTTACGGACATATTTCTTTAGGACTCCCATGAACCTCTCAAAGGGGAACATATTGTGTAGAAATACAGGGCCCAGAACGACAATCTCGTCGACTAGATGAACTAGGACGTGCGTCATGATATTGAAGAAGGATGGTGGGAACACCAGCTCGAAACTGACAAGACATTGCGCCACATCACTCCTTAACCTTGGTAGGATTTCTGGATCGATCACCTTCTGAGAGATTGCATTGAGGAATGCACATAGCTTCACAGTGGCTAATCGAACGTTTTCCAGTAGAAGCCCCCTCAATGCAACCGGAAGCAGTTGCGTCATAATCACGTGGCAGTCATGAGACTTTAGGTTCTAAAACTTTTTCTCTGGCCTATTTTTTATTCCCTTTATATTCGACGAGAAGCCAGACGGGACCTTCATACTGAGCAGGCATTCAAAGAAGATTTCCTTCTCTTCTTTGGTAAGAGCGTAGCTGGCAGGACCTTCATACTGCTTTGGAGGCATGCCGTCTTTTCCGTGCATACGTTGCTGGTCCTCCCGTACCTCCGGTGTATCTTTTGTCTTCCCATACACGCCCAAAAAGCCTAGTAGGTTCACGCAAAGATTCTTCGTCACGTGCATCACGTCGTTTGCAGAGCAGACCTCTAGGTCTTTCCAGTAGGGTAGGTCCCAAAATATAGATTTCTTCTTCCACATGGGTGCGCATCCCTCAGCGTCATTCGGAACAGATAGTCCGCCGGGACCCTTTCCAAAGATTACTTGTAAATCATTGACCATAGCAAGTATGTGATCACCGGTACGGATGGCGGGTTTTTTCCGGTGATCTGCCTCGTCTTTGAAATTCTTGCCTTTCTTTCGACATTGATGGTTGGTCGGAAGAAATCGACGATGCCCCAGGTACACATTCTTCCTGCATTTGTCCAGGTATATACTTTCGGTGTCATCTAAAAAATGCGTACGTGCATGGTATCCCTTGTTTGTCTGTCCTGAAAGGTTACTGAGAGCAGGCCAATCATTGATGGTTACAAACAGCAACGCATGTAGGTCAAATTCCTGCTGTTTGTGCTCATCACACACACGTACACCGTTTCCATTCCACAGCTGTAAAAGTTCTTCAACTAATGGCCTTAAGTACACATCAATGTCGTTGCCGGGTTGCTTAGGGCCTTGGATGAGAACTGGCATCATATTGAACTTCTGCTTCATGCACAGCCAAGGAGGAAGGTTATAGATACATAGAGTCACGGGCCAGGTGCTGTGATTGTTGATCTGCTCCCCAAAAGGATTAATGCCATCCGCACTTAAACCAAACCATACGTTCCTTGCATCACCTGCAAAATAATCCCAATACTTTCTCTCGATTTTTCTCCACTGCGACCCGTCAGCGGGTGCTCTCAACTTCCCGTCTTTCTTACTGAGAGCAGGTCAACCTAGGATTGGAGGTGCAGAAGATACATGCATGCCCTAATGACTGCATCCTCTACCGCGGTGCGTACGAGGATTTGAACGCATGCCCGGTATGCAGTGCATTGCGGTATAAGATCAGATGAGATGACCCTGGTGATGTTGACGGCGAGCGCCCCAGGAAGAGGGTTCCTGCCACTGCAACCTTCTTTGCTGCGTACGTACTGTCGGGCAATTCGTTATCCTTTGGAAGCTTCTTCTTCAATATTTTCAGTAGCTTCTCAAATCCTTTGTCAGGTACACCATTCTCTGCCTTCCACTGCAGCAACTCCAGTGTGGTACCGAGCTTTGTGTTTCCATCTTCGCAATTGGGGTACAACCCTTTTTTGTGATCCTCTAACATGCGATTGAACTTCAGCTTCTCCTTTTCATTTTCGCATTGTCTCTTTGCATCAACAATGACCCGGCGAAGATCATCATCGGGCACATCGTCTGGTTCCTCTTGATCTTCAGCTTCCCCCATTGCAGCATCACCATATTTAGGGGGCACATAGCTGTCATCATCCTCTTCTTCTTCGCTGTCTTCCATCATAACCCCTCTTTCTCCGTGATTGGTCCAAACATTATAGTGTGGCATGAAACCCTTATAAAGCAGGTGGGTGTGAAGGGTTTTCGAGTCAGAGTAAGACTTCGTATTCCCACATATAGGGCATGGACAACACATAAAACCATTCTACTTGTTTGCCTCAGCCACTTCGAGAAAATTATGCACGTCCTTAATGTACTCGGAGGTGCGTCTGTCACCGTACATCCATTGCCGGTTCATCTGCGTGCATTATATATAATTAAGTATGTCAAAAACCATTACAGAACATCATGAATACAGAAGTGACCAAATTAATTAATAGAAGTTCATCATCACATTAAAACCAAAGTACATACATAGTTCTCATTGAACAACATATAGCTCTCCAGAGCATCTAATTAAACCATACATTGAAACTATGTAAAACATTTCAATGCAACAACAAATGCGATCATAATCGCAACTAAGGTAACAATTGATCCAACGTCATAATGATACCAAGCCTCGGTATGAATAGCATATTTTTTCATCTTTCTAATCTTCAAGCGCATGTTATCCACCTTGATCTTGTGATCATCGACGACATCCGCAACATGCAACTCCAATATCATCTTCTCCTCCTCAATTTTTTTCAATTTTTCCTTCAAGTAATTATTTTCTTCTTCAACTAAATTTAACCTCTCGACAATAGGGTCGGTTGGAATTTCCGGTTCACATACCTCCTAGATAAAAAAATCTATGTCACGTTGGTCGGCATAATTGTCATAAACACTAAATGAACCAAATAGTTATAAAAGATAATATATACCACATCCGAATCATAGACAGGACGAGGGCCGACGGAGGCGGATACCAAAACCATCGCACTATATAATAACAAGCAATAATAAAAGTAGGAAAATTACACAAGTATCTATCTTAATCATACAAGTAAGAACTTTTTTCTTTTACAAAGAAGATAAGACCAAGAGGCTCACCACGGTGGTGCCGGCGACGAGATCGGCGCGGGCGATCGACGGCGTTGAGGACGGGGACGGGACAGGACGGACCGCCAAACCTAGACAAA
The DNA here is from genome assembly GCA_011799875.1 of Thinopyrum elongatum. Classification (NCBI taxonomy): domain Eukaryota; kingdom Viridiplantae; phylum Streptophyta; class Magnoliopsida; order Poales; family Poaceae; genus Thinopyrum; species Thinopyrum elongatum. The sequence goes on from CM022299.1 coordinate 568,087,859, forward strand.
TCTCGAGGAAAATGGAGCTTGGACAAGGAGCTTCGAGAGGAGAAAGCTTAAGTGTGGTTCGGGCATTTCATCGAATACCTCATGTGCATAGGAGGTAAGCTAGAGCACCGCAAAGCTCTCACACGGCCGGCCCAAAAAACAGAGCACTCTACTGCTCTACTCGCGGGCGAGGGGGTATATATAGGCATCTCATTGGTCCCGGTTCGTGGCTGGAACCGGGACCAAAGGTTGTGGGCCAGGAGCGAGGCCCATTGGTCCCGGTTCGTGGCTGGAACCGGGACCAAAGGGGCCAGACGAACCGGGACCAATGCCCCACGAGGCCCGGCCAGCCCCCTGGCCTCACGAACCGGGACCGATGCCCCCTTTGGTCCCGGTTCGTGAGTGAACCGGGATTAATGGGCTGGCCCTGCCTGGACCAAAGCCCTGTTTTCTACTAGTGCCACCACCTAGTCTGTCATCCCCGGCGGAGGGGACGCCGCCACCGCCATGACCGGAGCCGCAACTTCGGGGATCCATCATCGCCAATTGGCCACATCCTCTCCTGATCCACCCTCCCTACGAAGCCGCCGGATCAGCACCGAACCGCCGGGAAAGACGAACTCTGGATTGGATCTCGGTCCGCCAATCCCTCCAGATCGCCGGGCTGCAGCCTAGATCCCTGCCTTCCCCATCACCGGCGATGCCCTGGCATAGTCGGCGCCCGCCTCTGGGGACGACGAGGTGGAAGAGAGGGGGGGAGGTGGCGGCAGCCGGGGGGCTAGGGTTGGCCCCCCCCCCGATCGCCCTGGATGGAGCGAGCGAGGGGGTACGGGAAGGCTCGATCCGCTTCAGAGATGGATTTCTGTTACCGAAATGATTCATGTTCACATAATATATATAAGTACAGGCAAAGTCACAAATTAACTGCAATAGCTAGCTAGCCACATAAAGTCAAGTACTGCATCATTGCACCCAGGCACACAAAAAAAATCTATGGCAACTCCATAATGGTCTACCCAAGTCATGCTTGTGTAGAAGACGTAACTCCAAATCTCCAATACCATAGCAAAAATAAGCAATTGTTTCGTTTATCTACATAAATAAAGAGATGCACAATTGTGAAGCTGCCCTACACATTTAAGATTTCTAAAATCATGTGATCACGTTCCAAATCACATATAAAACGTAGCTCCCTAGAATCCGTTTCATATCTCATTAGTTTCCTCGGTGAACTTCATCCCAATAGCAGTATCTTAAGTTTCTCGCTATATAGAGATTAGAAAAAGGGTACTTTTGTTGTGTGTCAAGCAAGACAGCTTAGCATTAAATACTTGGAGTGAGCTAATAGAGTTTGGTAACATCCCTGGCTGGAGTTGAAACGAGAGTTTACTTTTTTTTAGAAAAGGTAAACGAGAGTTTACTTGAATGTAGATTAATAAATAGTTGCAATCTGCATCACTGCGTCCACAAAGTTCATATGCAGCAGTAAATAAAAAGTTCGGCGACAGGCAAAAGCAATTATCTATTCTGTATTTTTTTACAACGAAGGCTCGAGAGAGTGCCCGGCTTTGAATTAACAAAGCCATCAACCGGTCAGGAATTACATCGGACATCACCTTACAAGAGGAAAAAAGAAAAAAGACGGCAAGATACATAATGCTACTAGACAACTTACAAACATCAACTACACCAAGCACTACAACAGAATGGGAAACAAAGCTTCGCTTGATGTCGATGATGCCCCCAGCCACAGAATGAGCATCATAGGTGGAGCGGAAGCACGAAGAAGATGAGACCCGACAGAGGAAGGGAGCATGCCCTCATCTGCACCAGGAGTGGTGAGCTACAACAACCAACCGGAGACCATCTCTGAAGGGGACCCTTGCCCCTTGCCCCTCGTCCTGGCTTGAAGGACGCCGACCGTCGGAAGATGGGGAAGCTCACCCTAGAGCCAGATTAGATGACAGCCACGAGCTACCATGAGAGATACTCAGCCCCGCCCCCAGTTGAGTCGAGCTCGCCTGGGAAGAGCCTCGCCCACACGCATAGAGCCACACACGAAAGGATGAAGCCGTCAGGATCAAAGGAGCTGAGGAAGGAAGCGAAGAACGATGAAATTGGCACATCAAGTGCAATGAGATCAAGGACAAGCCTGCAATGAGCGGCACTGCGATCACCCCGTCGTCGATGTGCAGCTGAAGATGAGGGATGGAACCCAATCCACTCCCAGCCCTGAACAAAGGGCGCCGACCCATCGGCAAGCTGACTAGCACGACGAAAACAGGGGACGACCAAAGAAGCTACGTGATCTCCAATCACCCATCGAAGCACAACACCGATGTGACAAATCGGACCATGCGACCATCGATCCCCCAATCACCAAACCAGAGCGTCCTCGCAGCTCTCGAACAACCAGAGCAGCACCTCCAGGAAGGTGACGGGGAAGAGCGCCGCTGCCGCCCCATCCAAAAGGATGAGGTTTTCACCCGGGGCGAGAGGGGGGAGAGGGGGGACAGAACCTCGACGGAGCCTCCAGGGAGGGGCACGACACCAGTTGATGTCATTACCGTCGTGACTGGGCCATACCAGCCAAGGATTTCTCCCGGACTGTCGCCCCTCCCGCACCCCAAACGCACCAGATCCGGCGACCATAGACCGCCAAGGACCAGCAATGCCGGGGTGGAAGGTGCTACGAGAGGGGAAGGGAAAGACCTGCAGATCTGGCGCCGTCCGCCGGGGGAAGACCGCACGCGAAGACCAGCCACCAACGACCACCCCCACCATGCCGCCCGCCCGGCCGAGGGGGCGGAGCAGCACCCGCGATCACTGCTCGCCAGAGAGCCAGCGTCGCCACTCCTTCTGAGGCCACCGCCTTGGCGTCCGGGGCTCTCCGCATGGAGGCGGAGCAGCAGATCCTCGCCGCCACCGTCCTCGTTGGCCGCACTGGCTTGCCCGGAGACCTTCTCTGGTGGCGGCGAGGGGGGAACTAGCAGGGGGGCGGCGGCGCGCTAAGGTTTCGGCGCCGTCCGAGTCGCCCCGAGCAGAGTGACGCGGGGGCTGTGGGGAAGGATGGAGAGCCCCCGAAGTAAAGCAATTCTATTTCGTATTTCGGTGAAACAATCAAACACTTCAACATGAATAACAACAGTGCTCTCATATGAATGTAGGTAAGCAACTAGTTAAGTATGCATTGGCATACAAAAGCGGGTAAGCCTAACTTGAGATTTTTACAGTACAGAATAGACATCGTAATGAAGTTTAGTTGCCATCATTTATCTTGACAAGAGCATGAACGTTAATTTCATTAGTTTCCTCTGGTCAGGTGACCAATGTCGAACACAACAGGGCGACCATAAAATAAATTAACGTTGTAGATGTTAACTCTAATTCCTAGCCGCATAAATTCAGATACATAACTGCACTCTAGCACCAACAAAACTATCACAACTTCTTAAAGGTCCACCCAAGTTACTCTTGCTTATGCTGAAAACTTAACTCCAATATCATGTAGAAGATAACCAGCTGTTCCATTGCGAAAGAGATACACAATTGTGAAGCTGCACTATTTAATTGAGACTTCTAGTGCCCATCTGCCAATGACTCTGAGAACAAAGGAACATATGAAAGATAAGGAGTCCTGGAGCCCCGTCCAAGTTCACATATAAAACACAGCTCCCCGGAATCCATGTCGTATGACATTAGTTTCATCAGTGATTGTTCGCCCTGCTTGCGCAATCTCTCACACACGAAAAATATCAAACTATGTTCTGGGTGGATTGAGATAACTCTGTAATAACTCGGAAACATTGGCGGTGTGCATCCTGGGATGCAGAGCTCGGGGTAAGCCCCTTCTCGAAATTTTGGAAAAGCATAACCCGGAAACTTTGAATACACTAATCCGAGCAGTTGTAAGTGGCTAACCTTGTGCTTCAAGGTCCAGTTTTCACTACTATAATCTTCAAGGGCCCAAACTGACAGTTCAGAAGCATCCTTATGTGCCAAACGCAATTGTCCTTGTGATAAATAAACATCATTACCACCGCATGGAGTAGGCACACGAATAAACCCACGAGTTCCATCCACACCAACTGCTACAACCGAATTATGACATGATCGAGAAGATAAATGCAGCATCCTGTTGAAAAATACGCTTTTCGTATAGTCGGTTATCGAAACTGGGCTGTCCCAAACAACTTGATGTGTCCAAACTCCAGCTTTGGATGAGTAGATTCCCACTGCTTGGATGCGTGTACCCTGACCCTCCATATTGGCACCAGCAGATGCAAGCTCGAACACATGGAAGTGAGAGGAGACAGTCGGATTGAACCCTAGTCGAGTGATCCGCACATTGCAGGACCATCTGTTGGCAGGCACGACGACCCATTTTTCAGTGGTGGGATTACACACCACATAATCAAATTTCTTGACACCATAAGGCTGATCCCAGTTGCGGGAGAGGAGGAGGCCATTGCAGCAGTCCAAGAGGTAAAACTGAACTCTCCTGCGTTTGGGGAGGAAGGAGAGGGAGGGGTCCATGCTAGAGCAGAAGTTCCCTGATACGCTTCGGTAACCACAAAACTTAGCTGGGGGCAGGCGGCCCGTGCCTCCGAAGGTTTGGTAGAAGATGCCGGCGAGGGTCGACCAGGGCAGCTTCTTGCGGTGGTCGGGGTGGGAGAGTAGGTCGCGCCACCGCCTGGAGACGCACTTGCAGCAGCAGGTGGACTGGTAGGGCACGCGGGAGATGATCTCGACCAGGAGGTCGTCCGAGAGATCGGACACGGGGCTCCTCTTCGTGCCCCTCTTATTCTTCTTGCAGCCGCGCGGCCCCATTGGCGGCCAGTCTGCAGATCGGGACGGACGACCGAAGACTCGAGACTCGTGCACCGGCTAGCTTGGTCGCGAACTGCGAACCTAGGAACGGCAGCTAGGGTTTGCGTGCGCGGCGGCGGCGCGGACGTAGAGGTGGAGCAGGAAAGCCGAAGAGAAAAGGTGTATCTGGGTCGCACGAGTCAAAATACTGTCGTTCCCCTAATAAAAAGAGTAATGACACGTGATTTTCCTATAAGCGTAAGAGACTACGAGTAAAGACCTCGTTGCAGTGGCGGTGGTCGTGCCATCATCAGACTCCAGTCCATGATGGTGATGTAGTGGTCGTGGTGTTTCTTCTGCTCTCATTGGTCCAGTTCGCCGCTGACGAATTCGGTTTGCATTGGCCTGGCCCCTTCCCAGGGTCGGAGGTGCAAGGCATAAGGCACTGGGTGAATGCCTTGTTCTTCGACGGTGTTCGTTCCAGGTGATCCTCCATGGAGTCCTTGTCGAAGACTAAGTCTTCTCACTGGGTCGTGGCCGGTCGGAAGGGAAACGCGTTAGAGGCTGTTGGATAGGCCATACCTATCCCATGTTCGGTGGGGCAATCGTGCACAGGTCTGAGCGAAAGCTTCTTGATCAACGGGGTTCGATGCCGGTACAATCCCGTCCTTGGATGTCGTTTTCCTTGTTGAAGGCGCCTCTCAAGATCTTGCTTAATTATGATCGCTCCCGGAGTCCCGGAGGTCATGATAGGTATAGATACAATGAGCAGTGAAAAGTTTGTTGATAAACACTAGTGCAGAAAAAGTCTAGTGGTGGCATGCCAAAAAAACGCCTTTGGTGGCATGGACACCCCACGCTATCAATATGGTGTCACTGTTAAAAATTAGTGGTAGCGTTGGCAGCCCACACTACCTGTAATACATATACTGATGGCGTGCCGCATGTCCCACACCACCAGTAATATTTCATCAACAATGACTCATGTTGGCGCCACGTCAGCAATATGATTTTTCACGTATAAAAAATCACACAATAGCGTTTTCGCGTCGAAATGACAACAGTTTAACAACTAACTAAGATAGGCACTCGATCAACTAAACACAACAGTTTAACAACTCATTAAGATAGGAACTCGAGCAATGAAACATAGCAATTTAACAACTAATTAAGATGGGCACTAGATCAACTAAACATAGCAGTTTAACAGCTAAGGTAGGTACTCGACCAACTAAGGATAGCAGTTTAACAACTAGCATAAGACCTTCAGGGACTCAATGAACTTGACATAAAAGTGTTACTCTGTAATGATTGCCTTGATCTTCCGAACCTTGTGCCTACTAAGATATGAACTTAACATAAAACCTTCAGGGCTGGAGTGGTCGTGGCTTGGCGTTGGCGCGACGTCGAGGTAGTTCGAACGCGGCCACCACACGGGACTTCTCAAGCACCTGCTAGAGTAGGGGATCATTGTCAAGCTTCTCATCAACCATCTGAATCGGACAGGTAGGCGGAGACGAACAGAGGATTGGAGAAATGGCAATAATGGGCGTAGGCTACTGGACTTTTTCAGACACGCGCGTTGGCACTGGCTATGGGTTCTAGGCAGGAACGTGCACATTGGTAAGATAAATTGCCAGGAAAGGGAACGGGCGGAAGGATCTCTTGGTGAGAATGGGCTCCTATCATTACTAGGTGCATTCCCTGTGAGAAACAAGCTTGCCGGACTGGTACAGGCAACCGTGTGCCATTAAACAAAGTTGATATTTCGGGCGTATTGCACACGATTAGCAATAGAACGGTGTTCGTGGACATACTACCTATTGCACACATTTGTATCCTAGAAATTATGTTCACTACCTTACATGCAATTCCATCTTCTTTATTCGTGTGCGAACTGCACAAGATATTGCACACAATTTTGCTACTATTAGGCTTGTCCCAACAGTGTGCGGAGGTTCGGACATGGTGATCCTATTTGCTCACCTGTGTGATGTTTCCCTTTATCGTACACAATTCCTTTTTACCAATCGTGTGTGTTGTCTCGAGTCATTGCGCACTGTTTTGACGAGAGAATGGTGTGCCCACTATCGCCCACGGCTTCCCTTTTAAAATCGTCCCCAAATGATAATCTATCACACATATTTCACTTTTTGGCACACAGTTTTATTTTTCCACCATGTGCGATGCCTCAAGCGCACACACTTCGATCCAAGGGTGTGTGATATGTGTATCTTAATAGCACCATTCTGCACTAGTGATTTAAGACACAAATAGAGGTTTCAACAAATGATTAAAGTAGTCATGGTTCAGGGTGTTGCATCTACATGGGTTGCTAGTACACACGTCTGTCGTATCTTGTTAACTGCAACACCTAGCCACTTAAACTTAGGTACATGAGTGTGCTCAATCACCAATGAAAACGTTCATAACTTCAAATAGGTCTATATCCAAGTCACTGATGTTACTGTTCAAGACCTAGCTCCAAGTTCATAAAAAAGATAAACAGTTGTTCCATTACAGAAAAAAAGAGATACAATTGTGAAGCCGCACTACATAACTAGACTTCTAGTGCCCATCTGCTAATGAATCTGAGAACAAGGGGACATATGGAAGATAAGGAGTCCCGCAACCCCATGTAAAATTAGATACAAAACGCAGCTCCCTAGAATCTATTTCATATGACATTAGTTCCGCTAATCGACGACTCTTCTTACGTACAATAAATAACAAATTGTATTCTGGGTGGATTGAGATGACTTCATAATTATTTATAATCAATGGGTACTCTGTTCCTTGCAGCAGTAAGTGGCTGACATTGTGCTTCAAGCTCCACTTTTCACTACTATAATCTTCAAGAGCCCAAATTGATAGTTCAGAAGCACCTTTCTTTGCCAAATGCAATTGTCCTTGCGATAGATAAACATTATGAACATCACAGGCAGAATGTGGCATAGGGGCACGGATGACCCTACGGTTTCCCTCCATGCCAACTACTAGAACAAAATCATCATCCACAGACAAATGCAACATCCCACTGTAAAATAAGCCTTTTGAATTGCGGAATATCGAAATTGGACTATCCCAAACAACTCTATGTGTCCAAGCTCCAAATTTGGAAGAGTAGATAGCCACTGCTTTGTTGTGTAGATCATCACCATCTCCATTCGCATCCACAACACCAGCAGGTGCAAACTCGAACACGTAGAAGTGGGAGGAGACGGCGGGATCGAACCCTAAGCGGACGATCCGCACCTTGCTGGACTAGCTGGTGGCTGGCACGACCACCCATTTATCGCTGACAGGATTGGACACCACATAATCCAATGTCTCGAGTCTCTTGACACCATAAGGCTGCTTCCAGCTGCGGAGGAGAAGGAGGCCATGGCAACAGTCTAACAAGCTCATATCGTGTCTCTTGCATTTGGGCAGGAGCGAGAGGGTCAGGTGGATGCTCGAGCACCAGTTCCCTGACACGCTTCTGTAACCAGGATACAAAGATGGATAGCGGTTCATATTGTAGGTTTGGTAGAAGATGCCGGCGAGGGTCGACTGGGGCAGATTCTTGCGGTGGTCGGGGTGAGAAATAAGGTCGCGCCATCGCGTGCAGACGCACTTGCAGCGGCGGGTGGACTTGTATCGTACGCGCGAGATGATCTCGACGAGGAGGTCGTCCGAGAGGTCGGACACCGGGCTCCTCTCGGCGCCCCTCTTCTTCTTGGTGCCGCGAGCCATCACCGGTCAACCTGCAGATCAGCAGAGAGGAGAAAGATTAGAGGATCCATCCACGGTGATGGAGAGCATGACGGGAGAGAGGAACTACCTGAAGCGAGAGTTGGCCAGCGAGGGTTTGGGGGCGGCGGCGAAAGAGGTGGAAGAGAAAAGACGAGGTGGTACGTATATATATGGGCTTTATTTGGGCCATACCGTATGGGTCGTAGAGCAGCGGAAATAGATACACGTCATCTCCGAACTGTATAAAATGTTAAAAAAATAATAATCTCCGAAGTGTATACTAGTACATTACACGTCTCTGGATTTTGCACGATTACTGCAGCAGATTGTAGTAGCATTGATCGGGCCTCCTAGTTTCATTACTCACGCGACTTTTTTTTAGAACACAGTACAGATGCAGGACGCTCATATATACGCGCGTACACTCTTCTCAATAAACGCACACGGGGAAATATCTGGTGCTACGGGAGCACCTCACATTAGGTGCTCCCGCGCAACCTCGGCCATCGATCTGAGATCCAATGGACAACATCACGGGATGTGGACCAAAGTGTCATTTCGGGAATGTTTGGGGGATTTTCTGCAAAACATTCATGCTGGGATTTGTCTTTTTTGCTTCTCAGTGTGTATTTTGAATATTGATTTGAAATTCTTAGGGATTGTACATTCATGTGATGCTAACATCCACAATTTTTTGGATTTTTTTAAACATTTAAATGTGCATTTTGAAAACTGAGAGCACCTAATGTGAGGTGCTCCCGTGGCACTAGATATTCACCCGAACACACACACGCAAAACCTACCCCTATGAGCACCTCCGAGAGACTGGGCCGGCATATCATCTTCAGAATGATGAAGTCACCACAAGCACCTCGTAGTCGACGGGAACGTTCCTCCCACTGAATGGGCATCGCCGGAAATCCTGAAATAAATCCAGTATAATGCGAGCACCAGAACTTGAACCCTGATGGCACTAGTAGAAAACAGGGCTTTGGTTCGGGCCAGCCCAGCCCATTAGTCCCGGTTCAGTCACGAACCAGGACCCATGGGGGGCATACGTCCCGGTTCATGCGCCCAGGGGGCCGGCCGGGGCCTCGTGGGCATTGGTCCTGGTTCGTCTAGACCCATTTGTCCCGGTTCCTGGCACGAACCGGGACCAATGGGCCTCGCTCCTGGCCCACATCCATTGGTCCCGGTTCGTGGCTTGAACTGGGACAGAAGGGGGGCCTTTAGTCCCGGTTCCACGCACGAACCGGGACCAATGAGGTGGCTATATATACCCCATCGCCGGCGAGCAGAGCACTCCACACTGCTCTGTTTTTTCTGGCCGGCGAGGGGAGAGCTTTGTGGTGCTCTAGCTCACCTCCTATGTACATGAGGTGTTTGATGAAATGCCCGAGCCACACTAGTTAAGCTTTCTCCTCTTGATGCTCAACCTTCAAGCTCCATTTTCCTCAAGATTTGTCTAGGTTTAGCGGTCCGTCATGTCCCGTCCCCGTCTTCACCGCCATCGATCGCCCGCGCCGATCTCGTCGCCGGCATAACCGTGGTGAGCCTCTTGTTCTTATCTTCTTTCTAAAAGAAAAAAATTCTCGTCGCCGGTTTTTTACACACTTAATTATATATAATGCACGCAGATGAACCGGCAATGGATGTACGGTGACAGACGCACCTCCGAGTACATTAAGGGCGTGCATAATTTTCTCGAAGTGGCTGAGGCAAACAAGCAGAATGGTTTTATGTGTTGTCCATGCCCTATATGTGGGAATACGAAGTCTAACTCTGACCGGAAAATCCTTCACACCCACTTGCTTGAGAAGGGTTTCATGCCACACTATAATGTTTGGACCAGGCACCGAGAAATAGGGGTTATGATGGAAGACAGCGAAGAAGAATAGGACGATGACAACTATGTGCCCCCTGAATACGCTGATGCTGCAACGGGGGAAGCTGAAGATCAAGAGGAACCAGACGATGTGCCCGATGATGATCTCCGCCGGGTCATTGTTGATGCAAGGAGACAGTGCGAAAGTGAAAAGGAGAAGCTGAAATTCGATTGCATGTTAGAGGATCACCAAAAATGGTTGTACCCCAATTGCGAAGATGGCAACACAAAGCTCGGTACCGTACTGGAATTGCTGCAGTGGAAGGCAGAGAATGTTGTGCCTGACAAAGGATTTGAGAAGCTACTGAAAATATTGAAGAAGAAGCTTCCAAAGGATAACGAATTACCCGACAGTACGTACGCAGCAAAGAAGGTCGTATGCCCTCTAGGATTGGAGGTGCAAAAGATACATGCATGCCCTAATGACTGCATCCTGTACCGCGGTGCGTACGAGGATTTGAACGCATGCCCGGTATGCGGTGCATTGCGGTATAAGATCAGACGAGATGACCCTGGTGATGTTGACGGCGAGCCTCCCAGGAAGAGGGTTCCTGCGAAGGTGATGTGGTATGCTCCTATAATACCACGGTTGAAACGTCTGTTCAGAAACAAAGAGCATGCCAAGTTGATGCGATGGCACAGAGAGGACCGTAAGAAAGACGGGAAGTTGAGAGCACCCGCTGACGGGTCGCAGTGGAGAAAAATCGAGAGAAAGTACCGGGAGGAGTTTGCAGGTGACGCAAGGAACGTATGGTTTGGTTTAAGCGCGGATGGCATTAATCCTTTCGGGGAGCAGAGCAGCAATCACAGCACCTGGCCCGTGACTCTATGTATCTATAACCTTCCTCCTTAGCTGTGCATGAAGTGGAAGTTCATTATGATGCCAGTACTCATCCAAGGCCCTAAGCAACCCGGCAACGACATTGATGTGTACCTAAGGCCATTAGTTGAAGAACTTTTACAGCTGTGGAATGGAAACGGTGTACGTGTGTGGGATGAGCACAGATAGGAGGAATTTGACCTGCATGCGTTGCTGTTTATAACCATCAATGATTGGCCTGCTCTCAGTAACCTTTCAGGACAGACAAACAAGGGATACCACGCATGCACGCACTGTTTAGCTGACACCGAAAGTATATACCTGGACAAATACAGGAAGAATGTGACCTGGGGCATCGTCGATTTCTTCCGACCAACCATCAATGTCGAAAGAAAGGCAAGCATTTCAAAGGCGAGGCAGATCACCGGAAGAAGCCCGCCATGCGTACCGGTGATCACGTACTAGCTATGGTCAATGATTTACACATAATCTTTGGACAGGGTCCCGTCGGACTATCTGTTCCGAATGACGCTGAGGGACGCGCTCCCATGTGGAAGAAGAAATCTATATTTTGGGACCTACCCTACTGGAAAGACCTAGAGGTCCACTCTTCAATCGACGTGATGCACGTGACAAAGAACCTTTGCGTGAACCTGCTAGGCTTCTTGGGCGTGTATGCAAAGACAAAAGATATACCGGAGGCACGGGAGGACCTGCAACGTTGTCACGAAAAAGACGGCATGCCTCCAAAGCAGTATGAAGGTCCTGCCAGCTACGCTCTTACCAAAGAAGAGAAGGAAATCTTCTTTGAATGCCTGCTCAGTATGAAGGTCCCGTCTGGCTTCTCGTCGAATATAAAGGGAATAAAAAATAGGCCAGAGAAAAAGTTTTAGAACCTAAAGTCTCATGACTGCCACGTGATTATGACGCAACTGCTTCCGGTTGCATTGAGGGGGCTTCTACTGGAAAACGTTCGATTAGCCATTGTGAAGCTATGTGCATTCCTCAATGCAATCTCTCAGAAGGTGATCGATCCAGAAATCCTACCAAGGTTAAGGAGTGATGTGGCGCAATGTCTTGTCAGTTTCGAGCTGGTGTTCCCACCATCCTTCTTCAATATCATGACGCACGTCCAAGTTCATCTAGTCGACGAGATTGTCGTTCTGGGCCCTGTATTTCTACACAATATGTTCCCCTTTGAGAGGTTCATGGGAGTCCTAAAGAAATATGTCCGTAACCGTGCTAGGCCATAAGGAAGCATCTCCATGGGCCATCAAACAGAGGATGTCATTGGGTTTTGTGTTGACTTCATTCCTGACCTTAAGAAGATTGGTCTCCCTCAATCGCGGTATGAGGGGAGACTGACTGGAAAAGGCACGCTAGGGGCGGACTCAATAATATGTAGGGACGGGCATTCTTGGTCTCAAGCACACTACACAGTTCTACAGAATTCTACCTTGATGACCCTGTATGTCGATGAACACAAGAACATTCTGCGCTCCAAACACCCGGAGCAGTGTGACGACTGGATTACATGTGAACACATCAGGACTTTCGGCAGTTGGTTGGAAACACGTCTCAGAGGTGACAACACTGTTTCTGATGAGCTGTACTCGTTGTCCAGGGGACCATCTTCGACTGTATTGACTCACAAAGGATACGAGATAAATGGGAATACATTTTACACGATCGCCCAAGATCAAAAGAGCACCAACCAAAACAGCGGTGTCCGCTTTGATGCAGCAACCAAGAGGGGAAAGGACACATATTATGGTTACATAGTGGACATATGGGAACTTGACTACGGACATGATTTTAAGGTCCCTTTGTTTAAGTGCAAATGGGTCAATCCGTCAGGAGGCTGGTAGAGGTAGAGGCACATTATGGAATGACAACAGTAGATCTAAACAATCTTGGGTACACAGACGAACCATTCGTCCTAGCCAATGATGTGGTGCAGGTTTTCTATGTGAAGGACATGTCTACCAAACCGAGAAAAAGAAAAGATAAGGAAGCGAATACATCATACGATGAGCCAAAGCGCCACATAGTTCTTTCAGGGAAAAGAGACATCGTGGGAGTGGAGGGTAAGACAGACATGTCTGAAGATTATGAAAAGTTTCATGAAATTCCTCCCTTCAAAGTCAAGGCTGACCCAAGCACCCTGTTAAGCGATGAAGAATATCCATGGTTACGGCGCAATAAGCAAAGGACACAAGTGAAGAAAAAGTGACGACAGATGAAGTCAGAAAGGGTTGAAAATTGATGATATGGCTTTGAATGGTTCATTTTGAGCACACAAAAAGTCTGGAGTTCAAATAAGTTCAAAAAAATGAAATCCCTTTGTAACAGATGGGTTTTTGTCCGAAACCCTGATACTTCGAAAGAGATTGTCCATTTTGTACATGAAGTGCATCTAGTTTTTGCCGTAACCCTCTCAACTTTTTAGCACATGCTATGTGGGTGAAATGATGATATCATGCCAATTTTCAACCTCTTCAGAGTTCATGTGAAGTGCTTTTCAATTTCAGGGTCATTTAGCTCAAAAAAATCAGTAAATGCATGAAAAATAACAAATGAAGTCAAAAAGGGTTGAAAATTGATGATGTGGCTTTGAATGGTTCATTTTGAACACACAAAAAGTCTGGAGTTCAAATAAGTTTAAAAAGATGAAATCCCTTTGTAACAGATTAGTTTTTGTCCGAAACCCTGATACTTCGAA